>CM059869.1:12743805-13350985 GCA_030490815.1 Acer saccharum
ATGGAGGTCACTGAAAAAAAAAGGGGAAGAAAAAGAAGAAGAAAAAAAACTATTGCGTGTTTAGGTTTTTTTTTTTTTTTTTTTTGTTTTTTTGTTTTTTTTTGTTTTTATTTTTTTGTTGAAATTAAACATGATAGAAAATTTGTTATTGGGATTAAACACACTAGGAAATTTGTTGTGGGAATAAACACGCTAAAGGGTTATTATTTATTTATTTATTTATTTATTATTATTATTATATTATTATTATTATTAATTTTTTTTTTTTTTTTTTTTTTTTTGGGGGGGGGGGGGGGGGGGGGGGGGGGGGGGGTGGGTGTGGAAATGGGGAAATGTCATTTTTGATCAGGTTTTGTAAAAAAGTCACCACTTTAATAACTTAAATTTAAAAGGCACTAAAGTAAGTACTTTCCAAAAATGCCCTTACTTTACACATTCTCTTTTACTTTGAAGTTTATGATTTTTATCTTCATTTCCTCTATAACAGACCTCAAATGGAGGTTGAACATCATAATATTATCAATACAACTCATTGGATAATTAGTTTTGTGGCGCTACATAGACGCATTCGAGGGTCGAGTCCCCGCTGAGCTCGCAGTGGTCGAGTTGCCTGGCCAGCTCGTGGGGGGCAAGGGGCAGCGCCCCTAGAGCTTTTTTTTTCAATTTAAAACCCTATTGGGTTCCTTTTCATTTGTTCTTCGATAAGCTGGTTGTGTGAAGTTTGAATGTAATTGAAAAGTCTCGGAGACAAACTAAAAAGGCTCGGAGACTATTTACAAAGTCTCGGAGATACAATTTAACAAAAAAAGCTGATGGTTAAAAAGGCTCGGAGACTAATTGAAAAGGCTTGGAAAGTGTATGAAAAAGGCTTGGAAAGTGTATGAAAAGGCTTGGATACAATGTTAAAAGTCTCGGAGATTCAAAATTGAAAAGACTTGAATTACTATTGAAAAGGCTCAGAAAGTGTATGAAAATGCTGGATACAGTTAAAAGTCTCGGAGATTCAAAATTGAAAAGGCTCGAATACTGTTGAAAAGGCTCGAAAAGTGTATGAAAAGGCTCGGATACAGTGTTAAAAGTCTTGGAGATTCAAAATTGAAAAGGCTCGAATTACTGTTGAAAAGGCTTGAAAAGTGTATGAAAAGGCTCGGATACAGTATTAAAAGTCTCGGAGATTCAAATTGAAAAGGGTCGAATTACTGTTGAAAATGCTCGAATTACTATTTAAAAAGCTCGGAGACTGTTTGAAATGCTCGAAAAAGTGTTAAAAGGCTCGGAAACCCAGATCTTCATCGTCTTGCAGATTCTAGTCGACTTCAGGACTGTAGCATCACTGCCGGTGAGTTCGCTGTGAGATTTTCAGCCGGATTTCTTGCAACTGATGCTTTCTCTCTCCACTGTTCTCTCTCTCTCAACTTTTTTCTCTTTACGTTTCGAAAGACACAAACTGACAAAATAAGGGTATTTTTGTCTAGTCACCTAAATAGGTGTCTTTTAAACTTGAATTAGTAAAGTGATGATATTCTTACAAAGTCAGGCCCAAATAGTGACAAAAAAATTTTGAACCCGGGGGGGGAGGGGAACTCACCGAATTCCTCACATAGATTAAACACGCAGCATGTTAAATCCCCCAAAATAGCATGTTTAATCCAAAAAAACTAGATTAAACAAGCCACTTTATATTTTTTTTCCTCCCCCTTCAATTATTTTTAGAGGCTGCAACCTCCATTGGACTAATATTTAGAAAAAATTAAGTATTTTTTTTAAAAGTATTTTTATTCAAAAAAATTATTAAGGGTATTTACGCCCAAAAGGTGGATTGTTTGCTAAAAATAATCAAAACACTAATTCAGGTTGAATATAATAACTATCCTATTTTTTTGGATAGTTATGGATTAATTGAACCTTAGGGAGAACTTTAAAAGTAACCATAAAATTAGTGGGTTTATTGTTTTTACTCAAGATTAGCATTTTTATTGTTTTTACTAAAATATCCACTTTTTTGGACAAAGTTGCTATTCTTTATAAAAAAAAAAAAAAAAAAAAAAAAAAATATCTATTTTTTTTTTTTTTTTTTTAATCCGTTTTCTTCTTCTTCTTCCCGAAAAAAAAAAAGTAACTTTTTTCTCTATATTTTTTTTCTTTTCTTCTTCTTCTTCCTAGACCTCCATATTCTTCTTCTTCTTCCTGGATGTGTTTAATTGTGTTAGACTTGGTGTGTTTAATTTGGTCTTGCCCTGGTATGTTTAATTTATTTTCCATGGTTTGTTTAATTGGGTTGCCTTGGTGTGTTTAATTGGTTTACACCTTGTGTGTTTAATTGGTCTGTCATAATATGTTTAATTGGGTTGCCGTGGTGTGTTTAATTGGTGGCCTGGTGTGTTTAAAGAAATCTGGAAAAATTTCCAGATTTGAATAGATTTGGAAATTTTCCAGATTTCCTCATACAAAAAAAGAAAAAGAAAAATAGGACTAATTGCATGCATATGGAACTTTTACCCATAATTGCACAAACGTCCCCTGCCGTTAGTTGACTTCCATTAACTCTAACCGTTGACCACAATTTTAACTCACAATGACTAAAGTGCCCCTAGTTACCTATTTTATTATTTAAATTAATAGTTAAAAAACGAACTTCAACAACCAGTTAACCACATCCATTTAAAAAAAAATAGAACTTCAACATAGAAAGTTAAAAATCCACTATTGAAGTTCAAATTTTTTTTATTTTTATTTTTATTTTTTTTAAATGGATGTTGTTAACTGGTTGTGGAATTGACGGATTTGGGTTTTTATTTGTGGATTTGATTTTTGGTTGTTGTTTGGGATGAGTTTTGGTTTTTGCTTATTAAGTTTATTTTTGGATTGTGTTTGGGGGTTGAGAAAATGAAAGAGGAAAAAAAAAATGATTGATTTTATTTTTGTTTTTGTTTTTGTTTTTTTAATGTTTTCTTTGTCTTTTCTGTTTCGTTTTTTAATTATTAATTTAAATAATAAAATAGGTAACTAGGGGCACTTTAGTCATTGTGGGTTAAAATTGTAGTCAACAGTTATAGTTAATGGAAGTCAACTAATGGCAGGGGACGTTTGTGCAATTATGGGTAAAAGTTCCATATGCTTGCAATTATGCCTAAACTTAGGGGAAGTTTGTGCAATTAGTCCAAAAGTTGAAAAAATCTTTGAAACAATGAAAATTTTGTTTTAAAAAAACGACATCTGAATTTATTAAAAAAAAAAAAATGAAAATTTTGTTTAACAAAACCCAAATCCAAATACAACCCCCACCATTCCTAAAAACAACAACCACCCTCAAATCTGGAAATTTTGTTTGAAAAAACGAAATCTAAAATTTTTTTTAAAAAATAAAATGTGAAATTTTTGTTTAACATAACTCAAACCCAACACAACTCCCACCATTCATAACACAACAACCACCCTCAAATCTGAAAATTTTGTTTGAAAAAAAAATAAAATTATGAAATTAAAAAAAAAATGAAATCTAATTTTGGAGAGAAGACATGAGAGAGAAGAGAGGAGAGAAAGAGAGAAGACGGAGGAGAGAGAGAGAGAGAGGAGAGAAAGATCCACTACAAGAAATTGACCTACAGTGTCAAAAAATATTTGTCATTATAAGTGAAGAAATTGTCACAAATTCAATATCGTGATAAAAAAAAAGTGTCACTAATAATTCGTTACTTTTGCCCTTGTCACTAAAAGTATTTGTGATATTTTTTTGGTACTTGTCACAAATCATAACTTTTAGTGACACATTATTACTTGACCTTAATTAGTGACAAAATAAAAATTGTGTCACTAGATTAGTATTTAGTGACAATTAACCGTTTGAAGATTTTGTCACTGTACATATTCTTAGTGACAATTTATTGTTTAAAAAGTGTCAATATTCACAAATCTAGTGACAAATAATTATCTTAAAATTATGTAACTATAGACAAATTAGTGACAATTAAATTAACCATACAATAATTGTCACTGCAATACAGACTTAGTGACAATTAACAATATGAATATTAAGTCACTATATAGATACTTAGTAACAATTGTCAAAATTTAATATAAATTTAAATTGTATAAAAAAATAAAAAATAAAAAATATAACCAAATAAAACATGTCACTCATTGAATGACATTGAGTTCTATAAACAATCATTCCATTAAAAATCTCCAAAAATTAACATAATATCGAATTGATATAAAAGTAATCCAATATAGATAGAAGACGGAGGAGAGAGAGAGGAAAGAAAAAGAATCTGATGAGAGGAATTAAAAATGAGAAAATGAGAGGCAGTTAGGTCTTCACAGCCAATTAAAGGGTAAAAACAATAAAATACTAATGTTGGGTAAAAACAATAATCTTCCTAATTTTTTTGACTAAAAAGGGGTATTTCCTCTCTCTCTCTCTCTCTCTCTTTTCACTTCCTCCGCCAATGTTGACTTTGATAAAAAGGAGCTGTAAAGTGGTTATGGAGTTGTAAAAGTGATTACTAAAACAGTGAAAGTGGTTACAAGTCAAAATTTCAAAATTATGTGAAAAAAATACAATTATTTAACTTATTTATTTGTATGTTTTATATATTTTTTTATAAATATTTTCATAATTAAAAATTATATTTTATTGAGAATTATGGAACAGCCGGTTGCATTTCCTTGAATTTTTTAAAGCTTGGCAGCCAAACATTGAAAGCAGAGGAATTTTGAAGTTAATCATTACCTACACATACAGGGGTTTTTGGCAGTCGGTCCCTAGATATCCACTAGAGACATAATAGTGGTCTCTAGTTTTGACACTAGCACGTTCTTTTAATATGGTCAAGATCACCTTTAATTTCAAATATCATCCCAGCTTTATGTGAGCTATTCGAGCACTTACATGATAATCACCATATCAGGGTTGTATTTCCATGAACAATTTCATAAGCGAGGTCCGCGATCCACAAATTTGCAAGAACCCTGTGGCTCTTCTCAAGGATTCTTTAAGTTTCTTGTCATCAACATTTGAAGGATTCAAACTTTTATTAACTCGATCATTAAAGTTCAAAAACAGTAAATACTAGTGTAATACATTTAGGGCATGTTTGTTTCAAAATTGATCATGAAGTGATTATAAAGAAACTATCATTGCAACCAATATTTCTTTTTCTTTTTCTCGAAATTTTCAACGCTAAACTAAGAAAATAAAATTGACCCAGAAAAGCATAAACAATATTGCTCTCAGAAATTAATCTCACCCAATGCAACTATTCACAAGTTAATTAATGTCATGTACGTGACCAGATTTAAATTTTAATAAAGTTTGAGTCTAAACAATATTTAATTAATGCCATAAACGTTGACCCAATATTTTCTCGTTTTAAAGAAGGAAAAGAGAGAGGGGCCAATCGGCCATGCATTCTTGTAGGAGGATTTATGTGGTAAATTTTGAGGTGAACGATGAGTGGTTGTGATAATTACTATATATGGATTAAAAAGGCTTATAAAACCCTTGTTGTGGTGTTGAAGTTGTCATCAACGTGAACTCTGATATTCTCAAACCTGCAGACTAGAAAAATGATAATTGAAATAAAGAGAGCTGCTTTATTATTTTTGTTTTGCCATCATGTTCTTGTAGCGAGTGTGGTTGCCACGCATGTGCTAACCGGAAGGCATGGCGTGAAGAAGGCATTCATAGGTATTAGGAAGGCAGGTGGATTCGGTGGTAACTTTGAAGGTAGCTTTAGTGGTGGCATTGGCAAAAGGGGAGGACTTGGTGGCGGGATTGGCAAAGGTGGATTATTTGGTGTCGGGATTGGAAAAGGTGGAGGACTTGGTGGCCATATTGGCAAAGGTGGACATCTTGGTGGGGGATTTGGAAAAGGTGGATTTTTTGGTGGCGGGATTGGCAAAAGTGGAGGATATAGTGGCAGTTTTAGCAAAAGTGTTGAAATGAGTGGCAACATTGGTGGAGGAACTGAAAAGGGGGGCAGTATTGGCGGAGGAATTGAAAATGGGGGTAGCATTGGCGGAGGAATTGAAAAGGGGGGCAACATTGGTGGAGGAATTGAAAAGGAGGGCAGCCTTAGCGGAGGAATAGAAAATGGGGGCAGTATTAGCGGAGGAACTGGAATAGGTGGAGGAATTGAAAAGAGAGGCAACATTGGTGGAGGAATTGGATATGGTGGTAGCATTAGTGGGGGAGGTGAAAAGAAAGGCAGTATTGACGGAGGAATTGAAAAGAAAGGCAACATTGGCGGAGGAAGTGAAATGAAAAGCAGCTTTAGCGGAGGAAGTGAAATGAAAGGCAGCTTTAGCGGAGGAAGTGAAATGAAAGACATCATTGGCGGAGGAAGTGAAATGAAAGGCAGCACTAGTGGAGGAAGTGAAAAAAAAGGCAGCATTGGTGGAGAAAGTGAAAACAAAGGCAGCATTGGCGGAGGAAGTGAAATGAAAGGAAGCTTTGACGGAGGAAGTGAAAAGAAAGACAACATTAGCGGAGGAAAGTGAAATGAAAGGCAGCATTAGTGGAGGAAGTGAAAACAAAGGTAGCATTAGCAGAGGAAGTGAAAACAAAGGTAGCATTAGCGGAGGAAGTGAAAAAAAAGGCAGCATTGGCGGAGAAAGTGAAATAAAAGGCAGTATTGGCGAAGGAAATCAAAACAAAGACAATATTAGCGGAGGAAGTGAAACAAAAGGTAGCATTAACGGAAGAAGTGAAACGAAAGGCATAATTGGTGGAGGAAGTGAAACAAAAGGCAGCATTGACAGAGGGAGTGAAAATAAAGGCATCATTAGCGGAGGAAGTGAAACGAAAGGAAGCATTAGCAAAGGAAGTGAAATGAAAGGAAGCATTAGCAAAGGAAGTGAAACGAAAGGCAGCATTGATGGAGGAAGTGAAAAGAAAGGTAGCATTAGCGGAGAAAGTGAAAAGAAAGGTAGCATTAGCGAAGGAAGTGAAACGAAAGGAAGCATTGGCGGAGGAAGTGAAATGAAAGGCAACATTGACGGAGGAAGTGAAACGAAAAGCAGCATTGGCGGAGGAAGTGAAACGAAAGGCATCATTGGCGGAGGAAGTGAAACGAAAGGAAGTATTGGCGGAGGAAGTGAAAAGAAAGGCAGCATTGGCGGAGGAAGTGAAACAAAAGGAAGCATTGGCGGAGGAAGTGAAACGAATGGAAACATTGGCGGAGGAAATGAAAAGAAGGGCAGTATTAGTGGAGGAAGTGAACTGAAAGGCAACATTGGCGGAGGAAGTGAAAAGAGTGGCAGCATTAGTGGAGGAAGTAAAACGAAAGGCAGTATTGTCGGAGGAAGTGAAATGAAAGGAAGCATTGATGGAGGAAGTGAAAAGAAAGGTAGCGTTAGTGGAGGAAGTGAAACGAAAGGCAGTATAGATGGAGGAAGTGAAAAGAAAGGCAATATCAGTGGAGGAAGTGAAAACAAGGGCAGCATTGTTGGAGGAAGTGAAACGAAAGGCAACATTGGTGGAGGAAGTGAAATTAAAGGCAGCATTAGCGGAGGAAGTGAAATGAAAGGAAGCATTGGCGGGGAAAGTGAAATGAAAGGAAGCATTGGCGGGGGTAGTGAAGGCATTGTTGGTGGTGCTATTGGCGGTGCCATTGGTAGTGGTAGTGGTAGTGGTAGTGGAAACATAGGTGGTGGCGCTACTGGTGGTGCTGGTGGTAGTGGAGGCTTCGGTGGTGGTTTCAATAATGGTGCCCAAATTGGATACTCAAAAAGTTTTAAATTCTCGAAAATGTTGGATTTGGAGGAGGCATAAATGGCGGTGCTAGTGGCGGTGCCGATGCTAGTGGCAGTGGAGGCGTTAATGGCGGTGCTACTAGCGGTGCCGATGGTAGTGGAAGTGGAAGCGTTAATGGTGGTGCTACTGGTGGTGCTATTGGTGGTGCTATTGGCGGTGCCGGTGGTAGTGTTAGTGGAAACGTTGGGGGTGGCACTAATGGTGGTGCCAGTGGTAGTGGTAGTGGAAACATTGGTGGTGGCGTTGCTGGTAGTGCCGGTGGTAGTGGAGGCTTCGGTGGTGGTTTCAACAATGGTGTCCAAATTGGATTCTTGAAAAGTTTTGGACTCTCAAAAAATGTTAGATTTGGAGGAGGCGTACATGGTGGTGGTGGAGGAGGATTTGGCGGGAATGGTGGTGGTGGTGGTGGAGGATTTGGCGGGATTGGTGGTGGTAATTAATTCAAATGAGACGACGTGTGATATTGTTATGAATTTTAAACATTAGCACTTGAAATAGTTTTTTATTAAGAATTTTATGTTAATAATACTATCTTTTTGATAAAAGTTGAGATGGCTCGGTTGTAAGTCTCTCACACTCACATGTTGAGGTCTTAGGTTAAATATAGTGCTTTTATCATCTTTCTTTCAATAAATAAAATCTCTCTTTACATATATGTTACTATCTTGCTCTTATACTTTAATGTAGAGTTTCTTCAGCAAAAGTAAATGTGTAGTGGCACATCATCTCTTAGCAGAGTTGGTAATGCGCCTCCCTTCCACATAAGTGGTGAGGGGTTGAAATCTCACAATGCGTATTTTAGAAGCATGTGTGAGGAGTTTTCTTCCCAAGTGTTGGGGCCATACATTTATAGTTTGATCTCGGCATGTCTCGACAGTCCTATTGTAATATTTCTTGTAACACTTAAAAAAATAATTGTCTAAAATAAATAAATGTGTAATGCTGATACTAATTGCTATCCTATTTTAAAATCATGACTTTTTCGTTTTTTTTTTTCTTAAATGAAAATAATAACAATAATAATCATGTTATTATATATAGAGGAATTAGCTTCAAATATCCATATAATCAATGGGTGTTCTATTTTTTGCCAGGATTATTGTTTTGATTGTTCTCATCAATCTTGTTTCTAAATTCACTAAATTACCCAACTTTAAATTACTAAACAAAAAGCTTTATTATTATTATTATTATTACTTTTTTAAACAGAACTCCAATTCCAATGGAGGTCACGGACCACAAAAAAAATGGGAAGAAAAAGAAGGAAAAAAAGGAAAAACACTCTGGCATGTTTAGTTTTTATTGGGATTAAACATAATGTGGTTTTTTTTTTTTTTTTTTTTAATTTTAATTTATTTTAATTTTTTAATTTTTTTTTTATTGGGGTATTATTAGTTTAGTCCCTAAGTTTTAAAGAAATATCAATGTTTTAAGCGTGTTTGCTCTATTAGGACCTTTGGTCCCCCACTTTACATTAATACATCAATTTGGTCCCTCTAATCATAATTTTGATGGTCAAACATAACAGAAAAAACAAATTTACCATTTTAGCCTTTTATAATTAATTATTAAATAAAAAACTAATTATTAAAAGATAAAGAATTAAAAAAATATAAAAATGGGAAAATAAAAAAATTGAAAGAAAATAAAAAAAAATATTAAAATATTAAAACGAAATCTGTTTTTGAAAGAAAAAGTAATAGAATTAAGAAAAAATTAAATTAAATTAAACATCTTAACAAAAATTAATCATTTGTCTTCATCAATCCAGGTACAAACTTCTTCTTCATCTTCAATCAAAGTCCACACCAAAAAAAGTAAAACAAAATCAATCGAATCTTTACCAATCCAGATCCAAAACCCTTCTTCATCTTCAATCAAAATCCATACCAAAAAAAAAAAAAAAACAAATCAATCGGCAAAAGGGTGCATTTTGGGAAAAAAAAAAAAAAAAAAAGAACAAAAGAAAGGCTGGTAGATCTTTGCCACCACTAGTCTCTCATCAATGGAGATGGATCTCCAAATCGAGATCCATTTGGATCTCATGGTAACCTAGTGATGGGTCCCTTTCGTTTGGGTCTCTTTTGTCGGCTCCATCTTCCCTGACTCCGATGATTGGTCTCCATCTAGATTACACCTCCCAAACCTACATCTTCTTTAGCTAATAAAAATAAAAATCTTCATACAACATAATCTTTGGATCATAAAAAAATTCTTCATCTCTCTCACTCATATGGAAAAAATCAAATGTAACATCACAAAAACATAAAAAATTGATGATTGCAAAAGCAATCCCCTCTCAGAACATCTACTCAAAAAAGAAGTCAAATTTGAGAGTTTATTTTAATGGGTGTGATAGGGATTGGACCAGAACAAAAATGAAATGGTAAACCAAAAAAGAAAGTGTTGTTGTTAATGTATTAAAAAGTCAAAACCAAACAAAATGTGATATGTGACAATTCATATGAGCCATGCAAGGAGGGATTTGATCATGATCAGATTAGTTGGACTTGGTTAATGGATCACCAATTTGAATTTAAATTAGTTAGATATGAATAAATGAGTTAGGAGTCTTAATAACATTGGATTAGGTTGTTATGCAACTGATGCTTATCTTAGTTAGGAGTCTTAGGTACGTAATTGCAGTTGTATTGTTCACAATCCTATTTATGGGTTTGAACTAATTAACAAAAGATTATCAAATGTTTAAACCAAATTATCTCGCTGTTCTTCTCTTCTTCTTCCCTTCCCCAAATTAATTCTTATCAGTAGTATCAGAGCCGTTCGAATCCATGGACACACGATTTCATAATGAAGTCCTAGCTCTTCATGAGTCTCGCTTCGAACAAATTCACTCTACCCTCAACACCATCTTAATCAACCATCGGTCTCTACAAAAATTTAGTTTTCAAAACTCTCACACACAATTAGCCACTCATCCTTCGATGTTTTTCGATGATACATATGTATCGGCGGAGGCTTTTATCGATTTTGATAAATCATCGATATTTGATGAATTGTATTTGAGAAAGTCCCATATGAGAGCAATTCACATTTTGTGGACTGTTTTTACGAGTCACACGTATCTCACCATAAAAATACTTCAGTTTATCTTTTGTTACTGTGGTTTAAACATTTGATAATCGTTTATTAATTAGTTCAAACCCATAAATAGGATTGTGAACAATACAACTGCAATTACGTAACTAAGACTCCATACTAAGATAAGCATCAGTTGCATAACAACCTGATCCAATGTTATCAAGACTCCTAACTCATTTATTCCTCTCTAACTAATTTAAATTCAAATTGGTGATTTATTAACCAAGTCCAATTGATCTGATCATGATCAAATCCCTCCTTGCACAGCTCATACGAATTGTCACATATCATCCCTCACCGCTTGAAGAATCCTTGTCCTCAAGGATAAAGTCTGGGTAAGTCTTTGAAAAATGCCAACGATTTTCCAAGTTGCATCTTCAATCAGTGCACCCGCCCATTTGACTAGTATCTCGGCATGATGGGCAAATGAATCATCCCACTAGCATGCATAACATTTTTTGGTGGTAATAACCGAGATCGTATACGACGAACTTAGAATTTTTTGCCTTTTGTCATTATGTCCATCCAATTGCTCCAATGGCTGGGAACAAATTCTTGAATCATCAAATCATGTAACAAAAGATAAACTGAAGTATTTTTATGGTAGATTGTTGGGATTTATGCCCTAAAGCTTGTAATTTATAAATATTATAAATTCAATAATAAAAGAAGTAGTTATTTCATTCAAATATATTAATTCATATGCTTATATTATATGTACTAACATCCAATATTGCTAGATGTAATTTCAAACTGAGTATATGAATGTCATATACAGAGGAATTCAGTTTGAGACATGCAATCTAAAGAGTCCATATAAAGTAAATAAATGTGGGTACTTTATTTGTGATTAATCTACAGTTGCGGTCCATTCTGTATTGTATAATGGTCTTATCCTAGACTACTCATATGGTGTTATAAGAATTGATCGCGCTGTAAATGTTCACATTTAGTGCTCCCATTTCCTATCTTTTGTATTCGTTTCTCGGGTTAAAATAGGGATTTTAATGGTTTAAATAAGTGTTTCAAGAAAATAGAGGAATTCAGGAGCATTTTGGTCATTTTGGAGAAATATGTAAATGTAATATTCTGGAGAAGATTGAAGATTCTGCAATTAAGGAAGAGATCAGGGGTGCAAACGGTAATTTGCTAGCCAGCGCAGGCGTTAGCGCACCACGTCACCACAAGGAATGACGTCGTTTTGGGCAAGGGCGCGTCAGCATGACGCAGCGATGACGTCATGGTGTCATCTACGTCCAGTAGCCCGACCCATTTACTCGGTGGAGCGACCCGACCCGGTTTCAGACCTGGTTGTGACCCGAGCGTTTCCAGCCCATTTTCGGTGCTTTTTCCGACCAAACTCCACCCAGATCACCGGTCAGGCTTCCTCCGGTCACAAAAGGACCCATTTCCAGGCTTCCATGTGCAAGTTTTCTCTCTCCTCCAACAAGCCAAACCTCTATGGCCACCAAGCTTCAAGGTCTCAGTTTAGCGGCTTCTTTCCCACCTTCTAGAATGTCCAAACTCACCGGAAGATGACGGTTTCATGCGGTGGGAAAGTGCCCGCAGTCCAGAAGGTTTGAACTCACGGGAAAGGCTCCAAAAAAGACCGTCGACTTCGTGCGGCGGGTAAGAACCCGCGAGCTTGGTGGATGAACTCACCAACTTGACCGACTTAAGCTTCTTTTCACGCCCAAAACCTCCCTTATATATATAGTCATCTTTCCTAAACCTAAAACACATCCCTAATATCCAAACTCAAGTAGAATTACACCTAACAATCACAAAATACACCTAGTGAATCATATACATCATCCAAACCATTCACACAATTCACCTACTTACCACACTCTCACTCTCAACACCTTTTGACTCCAAGCTTTGGAAAGACAAGGAGAAGTCTAGCTAACTTGAAGACTTCACAAGAGATTGGGTTGTTTTCTTTATCTTTTTTGTTTACTTTAACTTGTTGTTGTAATTTTACTACATGTTTATGTTGGGAATATTGGTGGGATTGTAATAAGATTCATATTTTGGTTGATTAGTATAATTGCTTGAGCTTAATAGATGCATGTTAATTGATTAACCAATTAATTGATATGTAATAGGATTAGACTATTTGAGACATCAATAGCATGCATGAGTGATTATTTGTGTATGTGCCTAATCCTAAGTTAGATTGGTTAATACCAATTGTGTAAGCTTATTGCTATCAACTAAGTATTGGATTTATTGCATGAACACTTTTCCTAGCATTTTCATGCCTTTACCATCTCACAACTACACTTTCCCATGACCATGCATGAGTGTAGTTGGTAATTAGTTTAGTTTAGTTAATTAGTGTTTAATTAGTTAATTGATTTAGTAAGCTTGTTAGTTTAGTTAATTTAGTTAGTTAATGTTAATTTAGTTGTTATTTACTTATTGTCATCTTAGTTTAATCCTAGTGTAATCTTAGTTTAGTTTGTTTGTGACCATTCCCTTTTACTTTTATTGCATGTTAATAGTGTAAATATATTGTGTATATATATATATATATATATAAGATTTAGAACCGACTTAAGATAAACACCTCCTTCACACTTCCTTTGTGGGAACGATATCCTTACTCGTAACCACTATACGTGGCCAATGATTCGTATACTTGCGAAAAGGGTAAAAACACACGCGCCATATCATTTACCGTAGTTCATTAGAACCAGTCATTCTGTGCGCCGATCAAGTTATTGGCGTCGTTACGGGCATATATTTTAGAATTACCGCGGACGTGTCAAGAATGGAGGCACCTTATATGATGTGATCATATAGGACTGGGCCATGATTTATATGAATCTGCTACTAAGATCCGTTGGTTGAAAAGATTCATATATATATCGACTAATGATGGCTATATATGGGTGATCTAAATCCTGAGTGTCTTATTGACTCATTTAGGTTAGATCGTGGTTTTTGATTTATCATGGGTGAGATCAGAATAGTATTCTCGGTCAATATCTCCATATCTTGGAATCACGGTTTGGGTTGTGGCTGGGAAGATATGTATACAATAGTGGAATCCACTTATTCTTGCAAGAAGTAGATAAGTAGTTCCCTTAAGGGTTGATTCGGGGCTTGAACGATTAAGATCGCTCTCCTTCTTCCGTAAAGGAATGAAGGATATAATCATTCAAGAGAATCAATGGTACTTAAAGGAAAAGATGTAATTAGAGAGGTATAACGGAATTTATGACCTAGCTCTAATTATGAACGACTTGTGGATGATCATGCCATATGTAATAGCTATATTAATGGAAACTAATAAATTGGTTGTGTAAAACATCTACAGTTACGAGAGTACAACCTTGGAGTTATTCCACTTGGGTTTTTAGTGGAATAACTCCAAGGTTAATAATTGTGAAATATTAATTAAAGAGTTTAATTAGGTTTTTCTAAGTATTATTGAAGCTTAAAACTGTGGGTCCATTAGGTCCCCTTGCTAGCCCTATACGATAGTAATAAGAATCACGAAGAATTGGATGGTCCAATTAATTGTGTTACGTAAGTAACTTAAATATTTTGAGAATTAATTAAATGATGTGATTATTTAATTAATATATCATTTAATTATTGAATTAAATATTATTAAATAATATGAGTATTTATTTGACATATTAATAATTAAGAATTGTTAATTGTCATATGGAGGTTTCAATTTCTAACCTTGACAAGATCAATAAAATAATAAGAGATTATTTTATTTACTCTAAATAGGTCAAAGGTTCAAACCCTAGTGAAGTAATAATTAAAAAAGGATTTGGAATCCTATTTTAATTTGGATTACTAAACCCTAGGTTCCTAGTATATAAGATACACTTGTCAAGAAAAAGAAGCTAATCGAAACCCTAGAGAGATTAAGAGGGTGTGGCCACATAAGAGAGAAAAAGAAAAGTTTTTCTTCTTGCTTGTAGGTTAGCCAAGTTTTACAGGGGAAACAAGGTGTTGTCTTCCAGTTCTCTCAAGCCTCCATTCAACTGCTCCCAGAATCCATGACGTGCCCACACACACAGTTGCTAGATTGTGGGACATAGATAGGAAGGCTTAGTGGTAAAAGATTGAAAAGAATGATCGAAAATAAAAATGAAGGAGTGTTCTTCAAAGGTATGAAAACAAACTTCTTTCTCATATTCGTGTATATACAAAAGGTCCCAAGAAGACGATATAAATTTTTTGAAACCTATCGTTCTTAATTATCTTGATTAATTTCAAACTCTTTTCCGTTGCGCGACTTACAATTGGTATCAGATCCAATTTTTATAATACACGAATATGTTATATTTGTTTTCAAAGTCTTTTCGATATGTATTATATGTGTAGGCACAATCTAGGGTTGTATGATGTTTATATTTTTTTTTTATAAACATGGTTGATCGTTATTTGTATGGTACGATGAGTTTAGTTACATTCGTTTCAAGATGTAATAATTAGTTAGTTATTTTTATTTTTATTTTTTTCGATGTAATCATTCTTTGTAAATCAATACTTTATAATATGATTATGTAACCTTGTACGATGAAGAAGATTCGAGAACACACAAAGAAACAGAATTCGTGCGCGCAAGGTACACACAACTGCCGCACATGCACGCAAGGCACAAGCAGCAACACTGCTGTGTACGTTTGGCGCAGTGTAAACAGCCATGCATGTTGCACGCTTCACGCAAGAACAGGCTGTGCCATGTGCATGGTGCAGTGCAAGGGATGCGCACAGCTTGGCTGCCGCATGTGGATTGGCATGCGCTAAGGTAGTGGCCGTACATGAGTTGCGTAAGGGCTGTTGTGCGCTTGGTCGTGCGAACATCGCACGTGGCTGTGGATGGCGAACCCTTCGTGTAGACAATGACTATATGCGAAAGCACAAGGCTGATTGTTTGTGACTCTAAGGTTTGCGTATTCAGAAGCGTGAATGGGCCAAAATATTTTTTTAAATAACTTGGGCCTCCAATAAATGTTAGTGTAAACATATGGGCCTTAGTTATGATTCATGAGATGGATCACCATAAAAATATTAGGGTTAATCAAGTTGGACTTGGTTAAAAGCCCATTAGATGCGAAAGATGGACTTGAAGAAAAAGGAATTACAAGAAGACCAAGGAATGCCTTGGATTAATATTTTGTAATTAGATTATTTATTTATTTATTTATTTATTTTTAAAGTTAGATAGCTCATCGTACTCGGTCAACTCATGTATGTTTTATTTATGAGATGATTAAAGCATTGTCATGCATACTTATGCCATATAGATTAGAAGTGCCTACACTTGCATTATAATATATCATACATGATTAATGGCCCATCTGCTTTATATGTTGTTTATTTTTAATATGATTAAAATTGATTGAAATTGATTAAACACATAAATGGCTATTACTAATGAGATTAGTTTTTAGGAGTAAAAACTTGGAAATACTCATTAATTTCTGATCTTTCATTAAAAAGTTTAATTAAATAGATTAGTAAAGCCCAATCCATTATTAAGATTAATATGATTATGGCCTTAATAATAATTGGACTGAATAATGTGTTTTAGTTTTAATAGTTAAAACTTGGTAATTCTCACATTTAATTCTAGTCTATTTAAAGTAGTTTACATAGATTAGAATTCGAATAATAAATTAGTTTTTAATAGTTAAAAATTCGGTTTATTATTTAATGTTAATAGGGTGAGATTCTAGTAACATAACCTAAAAGAACTAGATTTTTCTTAGTCGTTTAATCTAGGTTCATATAGATGAATTAGAAAACCCTAAATCACAAATAGTGAATGGGATAGGGATATATAACATTATATCCTATAGTCTCAATCATTAGTAGAACACCGTGAGATTCAAGTGGGGTCTAGAGACGGTTTTGTTTTCGTTCTCCCTAAGGAAGGTCTCCATAAGAGTTAATACCAAACTTAACTTCCTAACGGATAGAATTTCTAGATGTATTTTGGGATTGACCAACCCTAAGGCAGCAACTCTCAAGTTAAATTTTAGAGATCTGAAATGATGGGTTACACTCACAGGATTTAATTAAATAGTTAATTAAATTCCTGACTAAAATAAATGATGATTAAATAGTATAAGAATGAAGAGTTATTCTGGAGTATCATTTAATTGAGAATGTCTCGATCCGACATATAAGTACTTGATCTACCCTAAGGCGGCACTTACTTGTGGCATGTTGGATTATCGTGGCATAGTAACTTTTTTAGGGATTTTTTTTATTGTTCATTAAACATGTTTCATGCATCATGTTTAATTATATGCCGAATAATTTTATATGTGATTTAAATGTATGAATGAATGAATAAGTTTTTATTTATGTTTATTTCATCGATGTCTTCTACTTTACTTTCAATACTTGCCAATGACAAATTAACCGGGGATAACTATAAAAAATGGAAAAAACAACATTAATGCAATCTTGGTCACCAAAGACCTAAAATTTGTGCTTATGGAGGAATGTCCTCCACAGCCTGCAGCCAACGCAGCACGAATTGTTCTTGAGGCCTACGAAAAATGGATTTCAGAAAATGAAAAGACCTGCATTTATTTGCTAGCTATCATAACCGAAGTGCTTTATACAAAGCATGAAGCAATGACCACATCATATGAGATGATGGAGTTATTGCAGGCCATGTTTGGGCAACCTTCTGAGCAAAAGCGGCACAAAACTGTTCGTTCCACAATAACTACTCGTATGAAGGAAGGATTATCAGTCCGGGAACATGTCCTGGGTATGATGTCCCATTTCAATACTAATGAAGTCAATGGTGTGACCATAGATAAGGCTTGCCAGGTGAGCATCATACTTACAACTCTTCCAAAGAGCTTTGATCAGTTCAAAAGAAACTATGGGATGAACAAGTTAAAGTTCAATCTGACTCAGTTGCTTAATGAGCACACAAATTTTGAGTCCATGATCAAGGACAATAAAAGTAAGACTGGTGAGGCAATGTTGCTGAACCATCTTCCTCCGGATTAAAAAAAAAAAAAAAGGAAGAGGTCTGCTGGCAAGGCAAAGGCTAAGCCCAAGAAGAAACAAGTTCAAAATAAGAAGAAAAGCACCACGGATGACAAAGCAAAAGGGAAGTGTTTCCATTGTGACAAGGTTGGTCATTGGAAGATGAACTGTCCGCAGTACCTCGAGGAGCTTTCTAAGAAGAAGAAAGTGAAAGGTAAATTTGATTTACTTGTCATTTAATCATGTTTAGTGGAAGATGAATCTTCACCTTGGATAGTTGATTCAGGGGCAACTAACCATGTTTGTTATTCTTTATAGTGGACTAATTCTTGGACAGAGCTAGAGGAGGGGGCATTCTCAATGTGCGTTGGAACAGGGAATGTCGTTTCAGCAAAAGCAGTGAGAGCAGTTAGACTAGCTTTTAATAATTGTTTTCTTCCATTAGACAATGTTTATTACATTCCTAGATTTACAAGGAATTTGATTTCTGTATCCAGATTATTGGAATGTTTATATTTAGTTTCTTTTAATAATAAATTAGTTATTGTTTCTAGAAACGATATGAATATTTGCTCTGGTTTGATTGAAAACAACTTGTATGTTTTGAGACCGTCATCACATACATCACTGCTTAATACTAAATTCGAGGACTACTTAGTTAAGCATGGGATTGTATCCCAATTCACAGTTCTATGAACACCACAACAGAATGGTGTAGCGGAGAGGAGAAATAGAGCCTTGATGGAAATGATGAGATCTATGATTAGTTTCTCATTATTACCAAACTCATTTTGGGGATATACATTACAAACTGCAGCCTACATATTGAATGTGGTTTTATCCAAATCTGTTCCTAAGACTTCTCTAGAGTTGTGGAATGGTCGTAAAGCTAGTTTGCAACATTTTCACATATGTGGGTGTCTAGTACATGTACTGAAAAACAAATCTGGAAAGTTGGAACCTCGTTCATAAGTATGCCTGTTTGTAGGATATTCAAAAGAGACTAGAGGAGGATACTCCTATAGTCCACAAGAAAACAAAGTGTTTGTGTCGACAAACGCAACGTTTCTTGAGGAAGACTATATGAATGATCATAAGCCTTGAAGTAAGATTGTATTAAATGAATTAAAAGCTAGTTCGACGAGGTAAACAATCAATAAGAGTTGTTGACAATGTTGTTGTTCCATTGACGTCTGATAGTCAGACAGTTCCTAGTCAGATCACACTACCACCTAAACGTATTGGGAGGGTTGTACGACAGCCTGATTGTTATTTAGGTATTGGAGAGGCACATGGTGTTGTCTCTGATGATAGTGTGGATGATCCATTGTCATTTAAACATGCAATGGAAGACTCTGACAAAGAGGAATGACTTAAAGCCATGAATCTCGAGATGGAGTCCATGTACTCTAACTCAGTCTGGGAACTTGTAGACTTACCTGATGGGATAAAACCTATAGGGAGTAAGTGGATCTATAAGAGAAAGAGAGGAGTAGACGGGAAGGTAGAGACTTTCAAAGCAAGGCTAGTGGCAAAGGGTTATACCTAAAAGGAGGGGGTCGATTTTGACGAGACCTTCTCACCAGCAGCTATGTTTAAGTCTATTAGGATACTTTTATCCATTGCTACCCATTTCCATTATGAAATTTGGCAAATGGATGTCAAGACTGCATTCTTGAATGGCAATCTTGATGAGAGCTTCTACATGATGCAACCAGAGGGATTCGTGTCCTAAGATCAAGAGCAAAAAGTTTGCAAGCTGCAAAGGTCTATTTATGGATTGAAGCAAACATCTAGATCTTGGAACATCAGGTTTGATATTGCTATCAAAACCTATGACTTCGAGCAAAACGTCGATGAGCCTTGTGTCTACAAGCACATCATTGACAAGAAAGTAGTTTTCCTAGTCATTTACGTAGATAATATCCTACTCATTGGAATGATGTGGGAGTATTATCGGAAGTAAAGGGTTGGATTGCTAATCAATTCCAAATGAAAGATTTGGGAGAGAAGAGTTATGTTCTAGGGATCCAATTAATAAGGGATCGTAAGAACAAACTGTTAGTATTCTCTCAAGCATCGTATATTGACAAGATTCTTGTGCGATTCTTGATGGAGAACTCCAAGAAAGGTAATTTACCTTTTAGGCATGGAGTTCACTTGTCTAAAGAACAGTGTCCTAAGACACCTCAAGAAATTGAGGATATGAGACGAGTTCTATATGCGTCAACAGTCGGCAGTCTCATGTATGCTATGTTATGCACGATACTTGACATCTACTTCGCAGTGGAAGTAGCCAGTAGATTCCAGTCTAACCTACGATTGAATCATTGGGTGGCTGTGAAGCTTATTCTCAAGTATCTTTAGAGAATGAGAAACTATATATTAGTATATTCAAAACAGGATCTGATCCCGTTAGGATATATGGATTCTGACTTTTAGGCAGACAAAGATTCTAGGAAATCCATGTCTGGGTCAGTATTCACTCTTGGTGGTGGAGTCGTAGTGTGGAGGAGTATCAAGCAATCTTGTATTGCTGATTCCATCATGGAAACCGAATATGTAGAAATTTGCGAAGCAACTAAAGAGGCAGTATGGCTCCGTAAGTTCTTGAGTGATTTGGTTATTCTAGACTTAGATAAGCCCATGACACTTTATTGTGATAATAGTGGTGCAGTGGCTAATTCCAAAGAACCAAGAAGCCACAAAAAAAGGAAAGCATATAGAGAGAAAGTATCATCTTATCAGGGAGATAGTGCAGAGAGGAGATGTGACCATGAAAAAGATCGCGTCGCAAGATAATCATGTTGATCCATTTACAAAGACCTTAATGGCTATAGTTTTTAAAGGTCTGTAAGGTCTCATATTTTGATCGGCTTATTTCGTGGATAAACCACATTTTGGGGATTGATGTAAGGGTAGCTTAGGCTTTTAATGGTTGGTAATTTACACAACCAAGGCCCTCTCAAGACCTCAATAGAAGAAGCACCAAAGGTATATTCTAATGCTTACGTGCTTTGAAGAGATCTAGTTGTACACACTCACAACTCGTGCATATTTCTAATACTTGTATGTTGTGTGTTTTTATATGTGTGCATTCATGATTGTTGAATATCTCTTCATGCATGTGTATTAGATTGTATCTAATTTATTGAAATGCCATGACATATTTAGGCATTAGGATTCAAAGCCATGAATTATATTCATGCATGTTTGAATTAAGTGTATCTTGTTCTATGACAATGCCATGACATGTTAGGCATTAGGATGCATTCAATTCCCACACTTGCACTTCATGTATGTTAGCCTTAAGTGTGGTGTAATTCGTTTCCCGAAATATGTTCGGAAATGTCCGCGCGTGCTCATTGGTGTGCTTGTGTTGCGCAAAGATCACCTTTGGAGAATGCCCTTGGCTTCTCCTTTGGATTCACCACTTTGCACACTTGCACATTGTGCATAAAGTGGAAATAGGGCATTGTCACCTTTTGTTGGTGTCGCCCTTTGATGGTGTTGCTATGGCGACAGAAAGTGTAATTTAGTGCTGGCAAAATGGGTCGGGCTTTGGTGGGCAGCCAGGCTAAGCTAGTTTCGTTCGTGGACCCGGGCCGGCCCGCCAATTTAACAGGCTAGGCCCAAGCTTGTTAATCTAGTGGTCCAGGCTAGGCCCAATTGGCGTTGTTGCGGGACGGGCTCGGTAAGGCCCGCTAGGCCCGCGAGCCCTAAAAAAAATTGCAAAATTTGAATCTAGCGGGCCCAAACAGGCCGGCCCACGGGCGGCCTGGTAAGGCCTGCCAGAATTCAAAATTCAATTATTATTTAAAATAAAAAATTTGAATTGAGGGGTGGCTTTTGTAATTAACCAAGTGACAGTTGGGGGAGGAAAAAAAAAATCCAAAACTTTTAAAAATTACATTTTTTTAAATCTTTTACAATTTTTTCCAATTATACCCTTACCTAACATTTTCCTATAATTCTCTACATTTTCTCTACTTCCCTAATCCCTACTCTCTTATTCTCTCTATTCTCTACAATCTCCAACATCTCTTACTCACTCTTTCAACTATTTTGTAATTTATTTTATTTATTTAATATATTATTTATATACATTATATATTATATATTTACATACCTCCCACTCTTTAGTCTCTACTCTCTACATATTCTAAGGCTCTTACTCTAAGGTATTGTCTTGTTTTATTTTATTTATTTATTTATTTTTATTTATTAACTTTCATTTGTTATTTAATTATTAACTATTATTAATATGTTTATAACTAATGTTATTATTTGTTATGTTGTTAGGTATCCAATTGATTAATTAATTCAACACTCTCAACTCTCAAGCCTCCAATTTAAGGTTAGTATGTCTACTTCTCTACTTATTATTTAGTATTTAGTGATTAGTATAATAGTATGTGTGTAGTTAATATTTTTGTTAGTAATATGTTAATTTTTTGTTTTTATTTTTGTTTTGTTTTGTTTTTTAAAATAATAATCAAAAAAATTAATTCCTAATTGTTTTTCAAAATTTTCGATATTATTATATTAGAAAGATTATGTTTTTATTTTTGGTGAGTTTAACAACAAAATAATAATCAAAAAAATTAATTCATAATTTTCGAAATTATTATTATATTAGAAAGATTATGTTTTTTTTTTAAAATTTTTTTTTTTTTTTTTGTGTAGAGTTTAAGAAGAAAATAGTAATTTAGAAAAATTAATTCCAATTTTTTTTTAATTTTTTGAAATTAATAATATATGATTATGTTTTTTTGTAGAGTTGAAGAAATAAGAAGAAAATAATAATTTAGAAAAATTTATTCTGAGTTTTTTAATTTTTTTAGAAATTAATAATATATTAGAATGATTATGTTATTTTTTTTTGTAGAGTTGAAGAAATAAGAAGAAAATATTAATTTTGAAAAATTAATTCCGATTTTTTTTTTTGAAATTAATAATATATTAGAATGATTATGTTTTTTTTTTTTTAAAAATTTTTAAATTTTTTTTTTTGTTTTAGAGTAACTAGAGTTTAAGAAGAAAATAATAATTTAGAAAAATTAATTCTGATTTAAAAAAAAAAAATTTTAATTAATAATGATTATGATTTTTTTTTTTTTTGTAGAGTTTAAGAAATAAGAAGAAAATAATCATTTTGGAAAATTAATTCCGAATTTTTAAATTTTTTTTGAAATTAATAATATATTAGAATAATTATGTTTTTTTTTTTTTTTTTTTTTTTTTTTTTTTTTTTTTTTTTTTTTTTGTAAATTTGAAGAAACAAGAAGAAAATAATAATTTAGAAAAAATAATTCCGATTTGTTTTGCAAAACTTTTGAAATTAATAATATATTAGAATGATTATGTAAAAGTAAAGTTGAAGAAATAAGAAGAAAAAACTAATTCCGATTTTTTTTTGCAAAATTTTTGAAATTAATAATATATTAGAATGATTATGTAAATGTAAAGTTGAAGAAATAAGAAGAAAAAAATAATTCCGATTTTTTTTTGCAAAATTTTTGAAATTGATAATATTAATTATTGGCATCATAATATCAAAATTCAAATATTAAGTTTGTGCACATATAGTTGTATACTAAGTACTCTATCCATACAATTCTCAAAGTTACGAGTCCTACCTATGAACGTCCAGAGATTCTTCTATCTAGATGACAAAACACAGGTTTTAACAGCATCTCAGATGCTGTTAAAACCTATGTTTTGTCATTGAGATGGAAAAAATCTCTGGACGTTCATTACAATCTTAATTTTGATGATTAAGATTATAAACTTAGTATCGACGAGTCACTTTGAGAATTTAGTGGACAAAGTACTCAGTATTTGTCAATGCAAAGATATTCAAGATTTTACTCTCTCTTATGCTTTGCAGTAGAACACAATGTGCAATGCAATGTCGCAATGTGCGCAAACTTAATATGTTTTTTTTAGAAAAATTAATTCCGATTTCTTAGAGTTTAACAACAAAATAATAATTAAAAAAAAATTACTATGTTTAATTGTGTAAATGTATAATTGTATATTTGTAATTTTGTATGTTTAATTTGTTATTTGTATAAATGTATAATTGTATCTGTGACATTTAATCATTTATTTAATTATAATCTTAGGTAAATGAATCTTGAAGACTTGAACCTGAACCCCGGCGACTATTTGCTGGACAAGGAGATCAACTGATTATTCGGTGAGTTCCATACTGATCTCGATCCCCCTAGTACTACAGGTGCGGGACCTTCTTCCTCAACACTGAATTCAAGTAAGAAGAGGAAGAAGAAGAAATTGACAGTGTGGGATTGCTTTGACCCTATAATGGTAAAGAATACAGATGGTACTGAAGTTGAGCATGCCCAATGTAAGTATTGTCAATCTGTACTCACTGGTTCAAGTAAGGGAACTAGTCATCTCAAGAGACATAAAGACAAATGCATGGCTTCCCATGGGCAAGTCGATACAACTCGACAAACCCAACTGCAGCGGAACCCAGATGATTTTGTGAGTACATGGCAGTATGACCCCGACCAGGTCAGAGAGCAGGCGGTGTTGTACTGCGCTGCAACTGACCAACCCATAGGTTTTCAAGATAACCCCCATTTTCAATATTTTATTAATAATGTTTTTAACCCCCACTATGTCCCTGTTTCTAGAAACACAACTAGGAGCGATTTGATTCGTACTTTTCAAAAATGTAGGACTGAATTGATTTATGAATTGCAAAACATTTCTTTTTCAATTGCATTAATGTCCGACATCTGGAGCGGACGTTCAAAACAAGATTATTTATGTGTCACTGGAAACTATGTAGACACCCAATGAATTTTACAAAAAAAGCTCCTTGGTTTTCGTGTCATGGATTATTCACACACTGCACAAAATATTTTTAAGGTTATTATGTCTGTTATACAAGATTATGGCATTCATAACCGCATCATGTCAATTACTTTGGATAATGCATCTGCTAACTCCAAAGTTATAGATTTTTTCATTAATTCTAACATCCCTAATATTGTGGGAAAATTTTTCCACGCCCGTTGTGCATGTCACATTATAAACTTGATTGTAAAATCAGGTTTAAAGGAGGTGGAAAGTCAAATCGACAATATTAGTGGGGCTTTGGGTTGGATTATGGCATCTAACCAAAGAATTGATGAGTTTGCCAGATTTTGTAAATCAAAGGACCTAATACCCCGTAAGTTCCAAACAGATATGCCGATAAGGTGGAACTTAACATATTTTATGTTGAAATCTTCTTTACCATATGCTACGAAAATTATTAGTTTTTATAACTTGAACACCACCAACAACCCTGGACGTGAAAAACTCACGGATGGTGATTGGTATGTGGCCAATGTTTTTGTCGAATTTTAAAAGTTTTTTATGATGCCACTGTGGAACTTTCCGGGGTTTATTACCCCACATCTCCTCTTGCACTTCATAAACTTTATGACATGGTTGATTTACTTAGACAATATAGTGAACATATGATGGTAGCTTCCGTTGTTGCTAATATGCAAAAAAAAAATTGTAAAATATTGGGGGGAAATTCCTCTTTTGTATGCCTTTGGTATTGTTGTAGATCCTAGGTTCAGATTTAATGCTTTAGAAGTATTTTCCAAAGAATTAGGTGAGGCTCTGGGATTAAGTGAAACGGATGTTGCTAAACATCTTAGTACACTGAAATCCCAAATGTTCGAGGTTTTTTCTATTTATGAGAACAGGTATGGCGACGGAACAGCGGAATCGGCGCCTCCTCAGCAACAATCCCAACAACAATCGAAGCTCATGAGAATTTTTTTTAACAAGGCCACAACTTCTCGCGCTTCAGGAATTTTGAGTCCGAGTCAAAGTCAAGGTCAACGATAACACGTGGAGCTGAACATATATCTGACTATGGAGTACTCCATCATGGAGAACGATTATTTCACAACCAACGATCTTCAGAAATGGTGGCACGGCAAGAGAAACAGCTTCCCCATTCTATCGAGATTAGCATGTGACGTCCTTGCTATCCCGGTTGTGTTCAGCACGGCCGGACGAATACTAGAAGAAAGAAGATGTTCATTGGCCCTTGATGCGGTGGAAGCTTTGACATGCCTTAAGGATTGGCAAAATGCAAGATTCAAACGACAACATCAACTGGAAAATGAAGAACTTATGGATGACTTCTCTAGCATGACCATCGAAGAGAGTTCCGGTAGCAACCAGCTGGCGAGCTGATGTAATTGTAAATACTTAATTATTATTTTTCCGATTGCACTCTTTTTCCCTTACCAAGGTTTTATCCCATTGGGTTTTTCTTGGTAAGGTTTTTAACGAGGCAATCATGATTTGTAATTTATACTTTTCACCACAAATTTAATACGAAATTACAAAAATATTATTTATCGTGAAACAAATTATAGCACGGTGTGTACAAAACTATCTAGGGGGGGGGGGGGGTGAATAGATTTTAAACTTATTACCCAATTTTTCGTATTAAATCAAAATTACGAAATTACCCCTAAATAGATAAAGCAATAAATCAAGTATAAAATGCGGAAATTAAATAACACTTGATTTTTACGTGGAAACCCTCACGGGAAAAATCACGGGCTAGTAAGTAAGCCACACTCGAACCTCGAATCTCGAATCCACTAAATGTGTAAAACGATTACAACCTAATCCCGGAAGTAATCACACACCTACCTATTCCCGGTATGAGTGAACCTAGTCCAATTTGCTTGCGATCTAAGCAACCTAATCCCGGAAGCTACACACAAGACTTACTTTCTCAATGAAGAGAATAACACCCTAAGTGAATATATGAATATCCAAATGCAATATAGAGCAAGGGAAACCCTATATGTTTATCTAAGATGATGAATTTGCAATTAAAGCAATCATAGATATTAAAAACTAAATGACATGTCAAATAGTTTAGCTAATCAAGATTAAGCACAAAACCTAATTAGCTATCACAATACAACTTCTCAAACATACATCACACTAATCTCAATCTTGTATCAAAAGATATATGAAAATCATACAAGTAATAAAATGAGATTGCTTGTTAAGAAAAACACAAAATATGTAAGATATTAGTGAAAAGCTTACCAAACAAAGTATGATGAAGAATCCATGCAAGATGACATCTAGAAGATCAAGGATGATGCTAGATGATGATTGATGATCATGAAAAGTGTTTGAGTAAATAAAAATGAGTTATTGGAATTTTTCTTCTCTTTGAAAAATATCCTAAGTATGAAATCTGAATATGAACTCTCTTAATTGACCTAAAGTCAAAGTGGCATATATATAGGAGGCCAAACCAAAGTGTGGTCGTTTTGATAAGTTTGCCTCAAATTTGCCTTGGGCGCTGTACGTATAGCGCTTCTGTACAGCGCCTGTACATCGCCCCACCTCTGTTCTCTCGGGAAAACAGAGGGGCGTTGCCTTTTTTTAATGATGAGAATCAATAAGCATCACCAAAGGATCAATTGCATGTTTCGGTTGGGCCAATTACAAGGGGCCAAAAGGATCAAAAAAGCAGTTAATGATGGGCTGATTCGGAGTTGCTGAAGACCAAATCCGGGCTGAACTTCGTGGGCCTCTACAGAGAGCATGGATGCATTATTTTGAAGATAAGACTTTGAATGAAATAAAATTGATAGAGAGCGTTTCTCTTTGGTTCTTCATTGAACTATGAACTTATCAAGGTTCTACCATGTGGCGTTCAAACCTTGACTTATCACTCACCTTCTTTCTATTTCTTGAGTGTGGCGTCTACAACCTTCTTGATACCGTTGGTTCTTATCTCCATATAGATAATGGGTCACGGTCCTTTATTTTCTTTGTTTTTATAAACTTGAATTAGAAAACGATCCTTCGTTACCATATATTGGTTCCGGGTCTCATTACTCTTGGTGAGGTTCATATCGCCTAAAGTCAAAGTGGCATATATATAGGAGGTCAAACCAAAGTGTGGTCGTTTTGATAAGTTTGCCTCAAATTTGCCTTGGGCGCTATACGTAGAGCGCTTCTGTACAGCGTTTGTACAGCGCCCCACCTCTGTTCTCTTGGGAAAACAGAGGGGCGCTGTACATACAGCGCCCTGTACAGCGCTTTGTACAGCGCCTGTACAGAGACCGAATTAAATCGATCAGGTCTGTACAGCGCTCGAAGGGGGCTGTTCGTACAACTCTTCTGTAGAGCGCTTTTGGGAGTGCCCAATGCAAAAATGCAATCCTAAGTCTAAGCATGACAAGGCAATTGGATATGCAAGATGCAATCAAACTAACATGCAAGAAGAGATGATAATGAGCATTAAAGCACACAAATAAGACACACAACATACGAGGATAAAACATATGCATGAGTTGTGAGTGTGTGCAACTATCTCTTCAAGACAAGTAAGCACATAGAAATTTACCTTCGGTGCTTATCAAGACGAGGTCTTCAAGGGGCTTCGAACAATACTAACACCACCTAGGCTACCCTTACAAAGAACCCCAACATGTGGTTTGTCCACGAAATGAGCCAATCAACAAATGGGAACCTTACAATCTCCCCATTTGGTTATTTCGTGACAAAACCACCACTCACATTGAATCCTCACAAAAAATAGAAACTACGGGACAACAAAGATTTTCTACAATACAAAGAGATAAGAAAATAAACTTTAAGTCTTCAATCTCTTGTAGAACAATCAACCCCTGAAAATAAGATTTCTATATTTTCCAATACAAGTGAAATGTGAGATTAATCAAGTGAGAACAATAACAAGCATTTACATATTTAAAAAAAATTAGGCACAACATTATGCAATGTATGTGAATGCAGTGCTCCCCCTCAATGAATGTTCTCCCCAATATGCACAATTGCTACTACAATTTTCAACTCCCCTTACCATATCCTACTCCCCCTTTTTGTCATGATACAGGCAAAGGAGTAGTCCCCAACCGGGTCACTCATAGCAACGAGAGATAGTAGCATGCAAGATATTTGCATAATCAATATAAGTCACTTTATGCATCTCAATTAATTGGAGATAAACAAGGAGATTTATTTGAAGAAAATGTGTGAATCCAACATGCTTTGCATACAAGACATATAGCATTCAAGTCTAAAATACAATGGTATTTGGCAAAGCAAATGACAAAGGTTTCTAATTAGAATTCAAACCAATTTCACCAATGTCATGAGAAAAGCAAGGATATAGAGATTATTGTTTTCAATTTAAGAGCAACTATATCCAACTTTATAAGCGAAACATGGCATGAGCGACTTTGCACCCTATTTGATTTTTCCGGATAAGATATCCGTATGATAGTAGCCATGTTCAACCAATAAAGAAAGAGAGATATTTGGAATATAAATTCCTTTGAACGGATACAAGATCCTTTATTCATTTTGAGTCTCATAAGCTTTCACACAAGTTTTGCATTTTAAGAATATACAATCATCAATTCATGCTTTTCATGTGAGCATGTTATATGAATTTCATGCTTTTTCATTTGTCATTAGCATGTTATAAAAGAATCATTATGTCATGGAGATAACTATAGGTCATTCAAATCATACTTCCTATGAACATCTCCTAGTCCAAAAATGCATGTTTGAACATAAATATGACATGGATTGTAAACAAGCAAGGTTCACACTTATTGAATTGAAAACATATATACATATGTACAACCAAGCTTACTCAAGCAATTAAAAGAAGAGGCATAAGATATTTCAATTTTTTTTTGCAAGTGACAAGTATGCAAAATAGCTCTCTTTGCTTGAGTTCCCCATATGGGGTCAATCACAAAACACATCACTCCACACGACATATCCCAATAGATCTACTAAGTGTTTTAAATCGAGTAGCATCTAAGGGTTTAGTAAATAGGTCCGCAAGTTGATCATTAGTACCTACATGTTCAAGTACTATGCATTTATTTTCAACAAGCTCTCTAATGAAGTGATGGCGGATGTCAATATGCTTAGTTCTAGAATGTTGCACCGGATTCTTGGAAATATTAATTGCACTCATATTATCACAAAAGAGAGTGAGAGTACCTTGGTTGAATCCATAGTCTACTAGCATTTGCTTCATCCATAGGAGTTGTGTGCATCCACTCCCCGCGGCTATGTACTCGGTCTCGGCCGTGGACAAGGAAATCGAGTTTTGCTTTTTGCAAAACCAAGACACCAAGTTGTTGCCTAGAAAGAAGTAACCGCCCGATGTGCTCTTCCTATCATCACAATTTCCTACCCAATCCGCATCACTAAAGCCTACAAGACTAGCATTAGTGTCAAAAGAGTACCAAATCCCATAGTTGGATGTCCCATTCACATAGCGAATGATTCTCTTTACGGAAGAGAGATGGGACTCCTTAGGATCCGCTTGGTACCTAGCACACACACCCACACTAAAGGAGATATCGGGCCTACTTGCGGTCAAATAAAGCAAGCTTCCTATCATGCCACGATATAACGTTTGTTCCACACTTTTACCACTAGCATCCTTGCTTAGCTTCAAAGTGGTATTCATGGGTGTATCACAATGTTTGGCTTTTTCTAAACCAAACTTCTTCACTAGGTTCTTAGCATATTTGGCTTGGGTTATGAAAATCCCATCATTCATTTGCCTAATTTGCAAACCTAAGAAGTAACTAAGCTCACCAACAAGACTCATCTCAAATTCATGAGACATGACATCAACAAATTGTTGGACCTTGGTGTTGTTGGTGGAGCCAAACACTATGTCATCAACATATATTTGAGCTATGAAAAGCTTATCATTTTCTTTCTTGATGAATAGTATTTTGTCAACACTACCCCTTGTGTAGTTATTGTCAACAAGAAATTGAGTGAGGCGCTCATACCAAGCCCTCGGTGCTTGTTTCAACCCATATAGTGCCTTCTTGAGGTGATAGACATGGTTGGGGTGGTGTGCATCCACAAACCCCTTAGGTTGTTCAACAAACACTTCCTCTTGCAAGAAGCCATTGAGGAAGGCACTCTTGACGTCCATTTGGTGCAATTTGAACTTGTGCACACAAGAGATGGACAAGAGAAGCCTAATGGACTCTAAACGGGCAATGGGAGCAAAAGTCTCCTCAAAGTCGATACCCTCAATTTGAGAGTACCCTTGTGCTACAAGTCTAGCCTTGTTCCGCACTATGTTGCCATTCTCATCAGATTTATTCCTTTAAATCCACTTAGTTCCTATCACATGTGAGCTTTTAGGCCTAGGAACTAGAGTCCAAACCTCATTCCTTTCGAATTGGTTTAACTCTTCTTGTATGGCAAGAATCCAAAATTCATCATTCAAGACTTCATCAACCTTTTTGGGTTCAATTTGAGAGGTGTAGCATGTAAAGTTAATGAGATTAGCTATTTGACGCCTAGTCCTAACACCCTCATTCACATCTCCAATAACATCCTCTTTGTTATGGAGTCTTCTAACCCATGGAGCAGGTTCATTAGAGTCTAAGAGAGGGACTCTAGTAATAGGTTGTGTGACTTCATTATTGTCATTGGACGTCCCAACATTGGGAGTCACCACAACCCTCTCCAAAGGAGAGTCATCCTCTAAAACTTCCTCCTCCTCATGGTCATTAGACTTGAGCCTTGTATCATCAATGACAACATTAGATGATTCCATGACGGTTCGAGTCTTCAAGTTGAAAACTCTATAGGCTCTACTATTCAAGGCATAGCCAATAAAGATACCCTCATCACTCTTAGCATCAAACTTGCCAAGTTGATCACGGTAATTTAAAATGTAGCATTTGCTTCCAAATGTGTGGAAGTAGTTAACATTTGGCTTCCTACCCTTCCATAACTCATAGGAGGTGTTTCTAGATCCGGGCTTTAGGAACACACGATTCCCTATATAGCAAGCTGTATTGACGGCTTCGGCCCATAGGTTCCTAGGGACATTGTTGCTAAGCAACATCACTCGGGCTATCTCTTGGAGGACCCTATTCTTCCTCTCAACAACTCCATTTTGTTGAGGTGTCCTAGGAGCCGAAAACTCATGGGAGATACCTAAGCTATCACAATAGCTTTCAAAAGAGGCATTCTCAAACTCCCTTCCATGGTCACTTCTAATCCGTTTAATGCTTTTAATATTAGAATTCATTTCATTTTGTAATTTAGTACAAAGCATTTTAAACTTATCAAAAGTTTCGGATTTTTCTCTAAGAAAATATGTCCATGTAAATCTAGAGAAATCATCAACACAAACAAAAATGTATCTCTTTCCATGTAAACTCTCGGTTTGCATAGGACCCATGAGATCCATGTAGAGAAGCTCTAAGGGCTCCTTGGTGGAGAGATACTTGCCCTTTTTGTGCATGCTTTTGGTTTGTTTTCCTTGTTGGCAAGGTCCACAAATTCCATTGGCTTTCTTCCCAAGCTTAGGGAGGCCACGCACACAATTGAACTTTCCAAGGGTTCTTAAATCCCTAAAGTTCATGTGGCCAAGTCTTTCATGCCACAACTCTATTTGCTCATCCATGGACACATTGTTTGAGACTATTCTAGCTTCAAGACAATAACAATTGTCACTAGATCTCATACCTTTTAACAAGGTTTGTCCATCGGGCTTTAGGATTGAGCAATCATCTTTACTAAACAAGACGGAATATCCTTCATCACTTAGATGTGAAATGCTTATTAAATTGGCTTTCAAGCCATTAAAAAATAAAGCATCGGATAAGGAGGGTAATCCGGGAACGGAAATGGTTCATTTCCCTACAATTTTCTTTTTGGATCCATCACCAAAAGTGACATATCCTCCTTCCTCCATAACAAGAGTCTCGAAGAAACTCTTGTTTCCCGTCATGTGCCTAGAGCACCCACTATCTAGATACCAAAAATTAGAAGAATTTGCCTTCAAGGCTATTTGAACAACATGGCAAACATTTTCATTCTTTCTAATCCACCTAGAAACAATCTTAACTTTCTTAGTGGTCTTTGGTACATGGGCTCTAGATGTTCTAGGATCATGCATAGCAATATCATTATTCTTAGGAACATGCATCATGGCTCTTTTCTTTTTCTTCTCTATCATGCTTCTAGTTTTGCACATTTTAATATATCGAAAGCAATGTGGTCTAATATGACCATCAAATCCACAAAAGTGACATATATGAGTAAAATAAGGAATCATACCTTGTCCTTGTCTTTGTGGATGAATGGGTTCAATCCGTCTTCGTTGTTGAACCGGTCTAGATTGCTTCCTAGCTTGAGGTTGCATGATAGGTCTCTTTCCTTTGTGAGCCAAGTGTGGAGGAATGTTGGCTTGAGGGACCCTATGGGGTTGAGCTTGAGGTTGCCTTCTTGGCCCCATCTTCACTTGTGCATTTGAACATTGTCCTACTTCTAACTTCTTCTTAGGAATTTGCACAGATGAAGTTTCTTCGTTCCTCAAACTCTCGACAAACACGGTCTTGTTAGAGGTAGAGATCTTCTTGCCATCTTCATACCCAAGACCCCTCTTGTCACATGGACTCTTTCCAACACCAAGCATATGGTCAAGCTTCTTGGTGCTAGAATCCATCCTAGTCATAGACTCTCTTACTTCTTCAAGCTCCCTTTTTAGACTTTCTTCATTCCTCCTAGATAAGACTAACTCCTCTCTTAGCTTATCTTCCATCTTCTTGAAGTTTTCCACTTGTTCACTTAAGTGGTCATTATTAGATAAGAGCTCAAGATTTTCTTCTCTCAACATCTTGATCTTTCTAGTGCTCTTGATTGCTAAATCATTAAACTCGGCATGATATTTAGCAAGCACCTTTTTCTCCACAAAACCATTTATGGAGTTAGAAGAAGAATCACTTTCTTCTCCACTTGAGTCATTTTCCTCTTGACTCATTTCCTCTTTCTCACTAGCACTTTTGCTTTTATGGGAGGAGGCAAAAGCTAGGAGATTAGCCATGAGCTCTTCATCATCCGAAGACTCATCTCCCTCATAGGAGTCATCACTACTTCCACTCCAAGTGGCGGCCATCACTTTCCCCTTTTTCTTCTCAACATGATTTGCACATTCGGGGGCAAAGTGACCTATGCCACCACACTCGAAACATCGGACCCCTTTCCTTTCGGTCCTTTCTTGCCTAGGTTCAAACTTCTTGAAAGAGCCCTTTTTCTTCAAATCTTGACCTTGACGACACGTCATTGCGATGTCGGTCAAAAGATGAACATTCAAGTTCGACCTCGCTAGCGCGCGAGTCACAGAGACTAGCACAGCGGAAAGTGAGGGTATCGTTCCGCAGGGAGGTGGGATCCGCCGACCATCACCGGTTCTAGCTATTATTACAACACGCCGAGAGAACTCGTGTGTTGCGTTTACGGAAAAGTAAATAATAATATAAATAAATAAATAAACTAAAATAATATGTACATGGATAGGATGGAATGGAGAGATGCATGAAATGTGGTAACACTAGGGAAATGACTCAACCGTAACAATCCTCCTAATTAAGCTCTAGACTCATTTAGTCCCTCAATGTGCAAGTATATAATAGACTCGTGTCCCCTTAACTGATCTCTAATCTCTCTCGAGTCTTAGAAATCACATCCACACATACGTATGGATTCATTAAGTACCATGAGACACAAATAAGAGCCATGTATGCCGGCCTAGTGATCTCTCAACTTTCCGGTCAAATACATTGGTTATTTCGTTGGGCATGTAATGCGCAACCACGTGGGCCATACTATAGCCAATAATTCATCCACGAGGCTAACCAAATACGGAATGGCAACCAAGTGAAAGCATTAAGAATACGAGATACCCATATAACACGAATGTTATATGCTCGTGTCCCCTTAATTAATCTCTACCCTCTCTCGAGCGACATAGAGATTTTATCCATGCATAAATGCTTGGATTCATTAAGGACTGTGGGACACACACACGAGCTCTACACGCCAGCCTAGTGATCTCTCATCTTTCTGGTCAAATGTAGAGGATATCACGATGAGCATGTCAATGCGACACCACACAATACATAACACACAGCCTAAATATCATTCACAAGGTGGCCAACCGAGTGAAAGCATTAAGCAATGAAATACCCCTATAACTACACGAGCACAAGAGGAATTCAATTTGTCTTTACTCTAGATATGGATTCGGTTTTATCCATCTCCCTAGGATGGCTAAAAATGGGAAACAAGTTTACCTAACACTAATGTGCATCAATGCAATTGTTAAACATTAAGAACATTCAAATGAATTAAGGGTTCTCCTCTTGACTTGGGAATTTTCCCTAAATCAATTTATTACCCAATCCGGCCAAGGATGGGCAAATGTGTCTTAAAAAGACCCATTAAGCTCAAGGATGTGAACCAAAGCCAATTTAGCAACTAAATGCCTGAACTAAGCATTTCTCACTCTTTGGAGCTAAAACTCTAACACTCAAAATTACTCTAAACATGGTATTTTGGTCTTCCACTAACATATAAACAATTATGGGATGCTAAATTACACTATTCCTAATTTAATTAACTCTACTCCTAATCCCATTCAAGCATACATGTCAATTTGGACCTCCACACACATGGATATTGCAATTAAAGCTTAATTCATGAAATTATCAAAGAGTAAAACAAAACCCATATGAATTTGAGCACAAACAACATATATAACACAAGTGTAGGATTACAAAATTCCCCAAATCAGGGTTACACATCAAAGAAACGAAAATTATAAAGAAATGAGTAAATAAAAGCAAACCCTTGAAGACAAGCCTCCAAAGATGCTCCATATCTTTGCTAGCTCGAAATTGCTCCTAATTCCTTGAAATTTCATCTAAAATGGATGGAGGAAGTGAAAATGGGGGTAGTGGAGATGTTTGGGAAGCTCCCATGGAGGAAGAACCTCTATGGGAGCATGGGTCTCTCCTTTATTGGGTGAAGAAAATGAAGAAGATGAAGAAGATGGCAGAAATTTGGTGTGGGGCGTGAAAGAGGAGAAAAGAAAGAGATTGAGAGTTAGGGATTGAGTGATTCTTTTTTTAGAAGAGAGAGAATAGGGGATATTTATAATGGGGATAGTTAGGGTACAAGAATAGGGGTGAAAAGACATGAATACCCCTCAAGAAAATCCCTAAAAAAAACAAAATCTCGTGCAGGTCGTAGTATGGGTCGTAGTACGCTTTAACGTCCTGTCTGACGAACACATTCTGCTGAAAGTCGCGGTACAGAACGTGGTACGTATTTTTGTCTATCGCGGTACGCTTTAACGAAATCTGAAAAATTTCAGCACAAATTTCTTTCGTTCTTTCGCCCTGCGTTTTGGCCCGGAAACACCTCGTTATCGCGCGTAGACTTCCCAAAACAAAATGAACCTACACAAGGCTCACAAAAACATATTATATTCACAAAAAATGCTCGAAAACGAAAGCAAACGACAGGAAATGGGGACCTCAAAATGTGTATAAATCGTTCCGATCAGACCTTTTGATCCAAAGCCCTTTTTTCTAAACTTCATAACCTTGTTGAACCTTTTTACAAACAAGGCAAGGTCTTCATCCGAGTCAATCTTCTTTGCCTCCTTTTCATCCTTGGAGGTTTTCAAAGCAATTCCTTTTTGCTTTTTAGGAGGTGTGGAGATAGGACCCTTCCTAGACTCATAAGCTAGAAGTCTCCCAATCACCTCACTCGGCTTCATATCCTTATAACCACTATTTTCTTCCAAAGTCGTCACCTTCGATTCGAACCTATCGGGGAGAGATCTCATAATCTTTTGCTTGATTCTCCTATCCGAATATGGATCACCAAGTTGATGACTTTGGTTGACTATGTCCATCAACTTGATCTCGAAGTCGTTGAAGCACTCATTCTCCTCCATCTTAAGCATCTCGAATTGAGTTTGGAGGACTTGAAGCTTAGAGTCCTTCACCACTTCGGTTCCCTCATGTGCAATCTCTAGGATGTCCCATGCCTTCTTAGCTATCCTAGTATTTTGAATCAATTTGTATTGATTTTCGTCCATAGCATATAAGATGGCATGCATCGCCTTTCTATTCCACTTTGAAGCCTCAAACTCTTGCGCGTTCCATTGCGCCTTAGGCTTCAATACTTCTTCTCCTCCACCACCGGGAGTCATCATGGGTAGATCATATCCGTCTTCCACCGCCATCCATGCACGGTCGTGAATTTGGCATATGTAGGATTCCATCTTCCCTTTCCATTGGGAATAGTTCAATCCGGTAAGAAGTGGAGGCCTTGTGCTAGAAGCACCTTCGTTGCCACCACCATTTCCACCGTTTCCACTCATAGTGTTTATGAATGAATAAAATGAATGCAAATGTATGAATGATCAAAAATCACACAAAATGCAAAACACACCAAAATAAGCAAGGATCACCTATGTATGTCTAGGAACCCGTTCTAATACCAATTGAAACAAATTATAGCACGGTGTGTAGAAAACTATCTAGGGGGGGGGGGTGTGAATAGATTTTAAACTTATTACCCAATTTTTCGTATTAAGTCAAAATTATGAAATTACCCCTAAATAGATAAAGCAATAAATCAAGTATAAAATGCAAAAATTAAATAACACTTGATTTTTACGTGGAAACCTTCACGGGAAAAATCACAGACTAGTAAGTAAGCCACACTCGAACCTCGAATCCACTAAATGTGTAAAATGATTACAACCTAATCCCGGAAGTAATCACACACCTACCTAATCCCGGTATGAGTGAACCTAGTCCAATTTGCTTGCGATCTAAGCAACCTAATCCCGGAAGCTACACACAAGACTTACTTTCTCAATGAAGAGAATAACACCCTAAGTGAATATATGAATATCCAAATGCAATATAGAGCAAGGGAAACCCTATATGTTTATCTAAGATGATGAATTTGCAATTAAAGCAATCATAGATATTAAAAACTAAATGACATGTCAAATAGTTTAGCTAATCAAGATTAAGCACAAAACCTAATTAGCTATCACAATACAACTTCTCAAACATACATCACACTAATCTCAATCTTGTATCAAAAGATATATGAAAATCATACAAGTAATAAAATGAGATTGCTTGTTAAGAAAAACACAAAATATGTAAGATATTAGTGAAAAGCTTACCAAACAAAGTATGATGAAGAATCCATGCAAGATGACATCTAGAAGATCAAGGATGATGCTAGATGATGATTGATGATCATGAAAAAGTGTTTGAGTAAATAAAAATGAGTTATTGGAATTTTTCTTCTCTTTGAAAAATATCCTAAGTATGAAATCTGAATATGAACTCTCTTAATTGACCTAAAGTCAAAGTGGCATATATATAGGAGGCCAAACCAAAGTGTGGTCGTTTTGATAAGTTTGCCTCAAATTTGCCTTGGGCGCTGTACGTATAGCGCTTCTGTACAGCGCTTGTACAGCGCCCCACCTCTGTTCTCTTGGGAAAACAGAGGGGCGCTGTATGTACAGCGCCCTATACAGCGCTTTGTACAGCACATGTATAGCGACCGAATTAAATCGATCAGGTCTGTACAGTGCTCGAAGGGGGCTGTTCGTACAGCGCTTCTGTAGAGCGCTTTTGGGAGCGCCCAATGCAAAAATGCAATCCTAAGTCTAAGCATGACAAGGCAATTGGATATGCAAGATGTAATCAAACTAACATGCAAGAAGAGATGATAATGAGCATTAAAGCACACAAATAAGACACACAACATACAAGGATAAAACATATGCATGAGTTGTGAGTGTGTGCAACTATCTCTTCAAGACAAGTAAGCACATAGAAATTTACCTTCGGTGCTTATCAAGACGAGGTCTTCAAGGGGCTTCGAACAATACTAACACCACCTAAGCTACCCTTACAAAGAACCCCAACATGTGGTTTGTCCACGAAATGAGCCAATCAACAAATGGGAACCTTACATATCAAAAATTAATTAAGTGTTGTATGAAATGAAAAATGTTATATTTCATATTAAAATTATTACATTAATAATTACACAAAATTATTAGTTTATTACAATGTATAAAAAATAATATTGTATAAAAAAATGTTTAAAAAAATAAATAAATTCGAAGTCAGTTGGGCTCGACCCGTTAAGGCCCTAACAGGCCGGCCCGCCACAGGCCCGGCTTGTGCTCGGCCCGGTCTGTCCTAGCACAGGCCTAGGTTGGCCCCCCTCCCCACCAACAGGCCGGCCTGGCCCGGCCTATCTCCCTAACAGGCCAAACCCGACTTGGCCCATTATGCAAAACGGGCCAGGCCGGCCCGGCCTGTTTTTCCACCATTAGTGTTATTCCTGAAAAAATCAAACAGGTATGATGTCGCCATGAAGTGTCGCCATGAAGTGTCGCCATGAGAACAAAGAGTGACAAAGAATAAAATCAGGCGTCGTCATTTGTGTCGCCATGATGTTGCCTTGAGAACAAATGACGACATAGAAGGAAATATGTTGTCACCATTTGTGTCGCCCTCAGGACAAATGGCGACAAAGAAGAAATGTTGGCATTTTTTCAAAACGATGTCACTTCTTTTTGACACCCTATATATATGCCTCTTTCTTCTTAGGTCGAACACATGAGTTTAAAATCATCTCTTTAACTTAGAATACTTTTCAAGAGAGAAAATCTTTAAAAGAACTCATTTTTAACACTCAAAAACCATTCTCATATGCATCAAAATATCATCTATCATTTTCTAGCCTAGTTAGGATGCTTGCTTGCATGTGTTTTGCTCAACACACTTCCTTTGGTATGTTTTTCACTATTATCATATATAATTAGTGTTTTATTTATCAAGACATCTCTTTATTTACTTGTATGTTCTTAGTTCATATGTTATTATACAAGATAGAGATTGTGTGTTGTTTTGATTGAGTGTTGTATTTTTGATAGCTATATCTAGGTTGTTTAATCTATGATTAGCTAAGCTTTATGACATGTCATTTAGCTCTTGATATCTAGGATTGTATTAATTGTCATATTATCATCCTAGATAAGCATATAGGGTTACCTAGCTCTATTTATTCCTTCAATATCATCATATATTCACATAGGCATTTTTATCTCTTCATTGAGAAGTAAGACTTGTGTGGCTTCCGGGATTAGGTTGCCTTTTGTCACAAGCAATTGTAAGTCTTGTGTGATGACCGGGATTAGGTCGTACACCGGGATTAGGTGTTCATATAAGCAATTGGACTAGGTTCACTCATACCGGGAGTAGGTAGTGGTAATGAGTTACATAACGGCATTAGGTTGTAATCTTCATTATCATTAGTGGATTCGAGGTTCGAGTGTGGCACACTTACCAGCTCGTGGTTTATCCCTATTGAGGATTTCCACGTAAAAATCAAGTGTTATTTATATTTCCGCACCTTTACACTTGATTTATTGTTTTGACTAGATTGAGGCATTTTCGTAAATTGACTGAACGCGAAAATTGGATAATAACGATTCAAATCTATTCACCCCCCTCTAGATTAATATTGTACACATTGTGGCATTATTAGTTTCAAGGTCACCCAGAGGGTCTGGGATTACGAGACATGTATCACATGCTATAGTGCAAGTGGGAGATTGTTGGGATTTATGCCCTAAAGCTTGTAATTTGTAAATATTATAAATTCAATAATAAAAGAAGTAGATATTTCATTCAAATATATTAATTCATACGCTTATATTATATATGCTAACATCCAAGATTGCTAGATGTAATCTCAAACTGAGTATATGAATGTCATATACATAGGAATTCAGTTTGAGACATGCAATCTAAAGTGTCTGTAGAAAGAAAATAAAGCTAGGTACTTTATTTGTGATTAATCTACAACTGCGGTCCATTCCGTATTGTATGGTGGTCTTATCCTAGACTACTCATATGGTGTTATGAGAATGGAGGCACCTTATATGATGTGATCATATAGGACTGGGCCACGATCTATATGAATATGTTACTAAGATCCGTTGGTTGAAAAGATTCATTTATATCGACTAATGATGGCTATATATGGGTGATCTAAATCCTGAGTGTCTTATTGACTCCTTCAGGTTAGATCATGGTTTTTGATTTACCATGTGTAAGATTGCAATAGCATTCTCGGTCAATATCTCCGTATCTTGGAATCACGATTTGGCTTATGGCTGGGAAGGTATGCACACAATAGTGGAATCCACTCTTTGTGAGAAGTAGATAAGTAGTTCCCTTAAGAGTTGATTCGGGGCTTGAACGATTAAGAGCGCTCTTTTTCTTCCATAAAGGAATAAAGGATATAATCATTCAAGAGAATCAATGGTACTTAAAGGAAAAGATATAATTAAAGAGGTATAACCGACTTTATAACCTAACTCTAATTATGAACTACTTGTGAAGGATCATGTCATATGTAATAGCTATATCAATAGACACTGATAAATTGGTTATGTAAAACATCTACAGTTATAAGAGTTTAACCCTGGGTTTTTAGTGGAATAACTCCAAGGTTAATAATTGTGAAATATTAATTAAAGAGTTTAATTAATTTTTTAAGTATTAATGAAGCTCAAAATTGTGGCCTGTGGGTCCATTAGGTCTCCTTGCTAGCCCTATACGATTGATAGTAACAAGACTCAAGGAGAATTGGATGATCCAATTAATTGTGTTACGAAAGTAACTTAAATATATTTTGGGAATTAATTAAATGATGTGATTATTTAATTAATATATTATTTAATTATTGAATTAAATACTATTAAATATTATGATTATTTATTTGACATATTAATAATTAAGAATTGTTAATTGTCAATTTCTAACCTTTACAAGAGCAATAAAATAATAAGTGATTATTTTATTTACTCTAATTAGGTCAAAGGTTCAAACCCTAGTGAAGTAATGGTTAAAAAAGATTTGGAATCCTATTTTAATTTGGAATACTAAACCCTAGGTTCCTAGTATATAAGATATACTTGTCAGGAAAGAGAAGCAAATCGAAACCCTAGAGAGACTAAGAGGGTGCGGCCACGTAAGAGTGAAAAAGAAAAGTTTTTCTTCTTGCTTGCATGTTGGTCGAATTCTATAAGGGAAGCAAGGTGTTGTCTTCCGGTTCTCTCAAGCCTCCATTCAACTGCTCCCAGAATCTGTGATGTGCCCACACACACAGTTGCTAGATAATGGGACAGTTAGGAGGGCTTAGTGGTAAATGATCGAAAAAAAAAAAAAAACGAAGGAGTGTTCTTCAAAGGTATGAAAACAAACCTCTTCCTCATATTTGTGTATATACAAAAGGTCCCAAGAAAATGATAGAAATTTTTTGAAACCTATCTGTTAATAGGAAAATATCAAAGGGGTCAAATTCCAATTAACACAATATATGTATTATGAAGACAGAAGAATAGTACTTTTTATTATTATTGATAAATAACATACAGTTTGAATGATACAATGAGGGTTTATAGAGGTTTAGGTATGGTTTTTGACAGAATAGGCGATGGTATACTCGTGCTAGTCGATAAGTGGAAAAACTCTGATCTTCTCTCTTTCGAGAGTCTTGTAACATTTGTAGGTCCCTTTTCTTGCTGTCCACTCTATTAATTTAGTCAATCAATTTAGCAATCAAAGGGACGTTGATGGTGGCTTCAATTTGGCGCGGGAATAATCCCAAAATCAAGTGATTTGTTTCCTTTATTGGCGATATTGACAGAGTTGACCAATCCCATTTTAAATAGAGTTTACAAATGGTGGGAAAAGGTCAACTTTCTTTGTATTCAGATGTTATTGCATGTTGCTCTTTTTGTAACGTGGCTCTGATCCCTTGGTATATTGGTCCTTCCTTCCTTGATAGCCTTCTCTTTTGACGTATTGAAAACTCTTTTGTTACCATGATCCTTACTGCCTGGTAGACCAGTTCTAGAAGGGAATCGCGATACCGGGGTATCATGCATTGTTGGACCACGGTACTAGTACTCTTTAGGTATCAGGGAATTGAGATGGTGTGGTAGCGGGATCCTCTAGACCTCGACTTCAATGTTTCTTGGTACCTAGGGATCTGGGTGACCCCGATCCCAATCGTGATTCATATGTGGCGTGCATGGGTATACCAATCCTGGCTTCTTCCTGAGGTAGCCGGATGCTCCCTGTAGTATCCCTCTACTTTATATGGTCTTGGCAAGGATGCAAAATTCTTCTTTGGACCCCTACCTTTTTAGGCGGTTAACACTATCGTTCTTTGTAAGGATTCCCGTTGTTTTTAATTGGCTTATTTCGTGATCAAACCATAAATGGGGATACTTTGTAAGGGTAGTTTAAATGTTGTTGTTAGTGCATTAGGCCCTTTGAAGACCTCATTATTGACAAGCACCAAAGGTAATATTCTAAGTGCTTTCTTGTCTTGAAGAGATAGTTGCACACACTCACAACTCATGCATATGTTTAATCTTTGTATGTTGTGTTTCTTTTAGTTGTGCATAAATGATTATTTACATCTCTTCTTGCTTGATTTTATGATTGCATCTTGTGTTGAAAACATCATAGCATTTAGGCTTTTAGGATGCATCTTGTTTGATTTTGTATCCCTTGCATAATTGCATGTGGGATGCAATTTTTGGGGCTGTGCGCTGGTCCACCAGCGCCGGTCGACCAGCGCCGCTCACCGGCGCAAATCGCCCAGTGGCGCGCCGCTGGTCGTGCGCTGGTGTGGACCAGCGCCGGCCACCAGCGCCGATCGCCCAGTATGGCGCCGCTGGACTGGCGCTGGTGGCTGCGCCTGTCGTCCAGCGCTCAAGCCAAAATTGGCTTGTGCGCTGGTCCTGCGCTGGTCCACCAGCGCAGGTCCACCAGCGCACAGAGTGATTTTCTGGCGAGTTTTCAAAACGACCTCACTTCACTTATGGCCTCTATATATATGCTAACTTGATTTTAGGTCATGAAGAAGAGTTCTTATTCATGCTTCATACTTAGGATATTTTTCAAGAGAAGAAAAATACACAAAGAACTCATTTTTAATTACTCAAACACAATTTCATGATCATCAATCATCATCTAGCATCATCATAGATCATCTAGATGTCATCTTGCATGGAATCTTCATCATACTTTGCTTGGTAAGCTTTTCACTAATATCTTACATATTTTGTGTTTATTTTATCTAGCAATCTCAATTAATTACTTGATTGCTATTTTGTATGCTTTAGATACAAAATTGAGATTAGTATGATGTATGTTTGAGAAGTTGTTTTGTGATAGCTAATTAGGTTTTGTTCATCTTGATTAGCTAAGCTTTTTGACATGTCATTTAGCTCATTATATCTAGGATTGATTTAAATTGCAAATTCATTATCCTAGATAAGCATATAGAGTAACCTAGCTCTAATTGCATTTTTGGATATTTCATAATATTCACTTAGGTTGTATTATCTCTTCTTAGAGAATTAAGTCTTGTGTTGTGACCGGGATTAGGTTACTTAATTCACAAGCAATTGGACTAGGTCCACTTATACCGGGATTAGGTAGTTGTGATGCTTATTGATCGGGATTAGATCATTAAACCGGGATTAGGTTGTAATCATCTCAATTAGTGGATTCGAGGTTCGTGTGTGGCGCACATAACAGCCCGTGGTTTTTCCCGTGAGGGTTTCCACGTAAAAATCAAGTGTTGATTTATATTTCCGCACCATATTACACTTGCTTGTTTATATTATCTTGAGGGTATATTCGTAATTTTGACTAACACGAAAAAATTGGGTAAAAAGCGTAAAATCTATTCACCCCCCCTCTAGATAGCTTTATACACACCGTGGTATATTTAGTTTCAATTGGTATCAGAGCGGGTTCCTAGATACACTTAGGTGATCCTCGCTTATTTTGGTGTGTTTTGCATCTTGTGTGATTTTTTGGATTTATTCATACATTTTGCATTCATCTCATTTGCATTCATCCAAACACTATGAGTGGTTTCGGGATGGGCAAAGAGGGAGCGTCGAGCGTGAGGCCACCGTTGCTCACCGGCGATAATTACTCCTCATGGAAGGGGAAGATGGAAGCATACATATGCCAAATCCATGATAGGGCGTGGATGGCGGTTGAAGATGGATATGCTCCACCTATGATGACTCCTACGGATGGAGGAGAAGAAGTTCTCAAGCCTAAGGCACAGTGGAGTCCTGAAGAATTTATTGACTCCATGTGGAACAACAAGGCTATTCATGCCATCCGATGTGCAGTGAGTGAAAATCAGTACAAACTGATTCAAATTACTAGGATTGCTAAAGAGGCATGGGACATCCTAGAAGTTGCACATGAAGGCACCGAGGTAGTCAAGGACTCAAAGCTTCAAATCCTTCAAACTCGGTTTGAGACCATTAGGATGGAAGAGCACGAGCATTTCAATGACTTCCAAGTGAGACTAATGGACATTGTGAACCAAAGTCACCAACTTGGTGATCCTTACTCGGATAGAAGGATCAAGCAAAAGATCATGCGATCACTTCCTGAGAGGTTCGAACCTAAAGTGACAGCTTTAGAAGAAAATGACACCTACAAGGAAATGAAGCCGAGTGAAGTCATTGGAAGACTTCTAGCCTATGAATCAAGAAAGGCTACCACATCTCCTCCTAAGAAGAAAAAGGATATTGCCTTGAAGACATCCAAGATGGAAGAGGAGGAGGATGACTCATATGAAGACATGGCACTCATTGCCAAGGGTTTCAAGAAGTTCTTGAATCTACAAAAGAGTGGTTATGGCTCAAAGGGGAATGACATCAAGAAGAAGAAGAACACAATCAAGAATGTCAAGCCATATCATGAGATGTCTTCAAAAGAGAAGATTCAATGCTACGAATGTGGAGGATTCGGGCATATCTCCAAGGATTGTGCTAACTTGGAAGATGAAAGAGAGGAGGTCGCCACTTCAAGTGAAAGTGATGAAGAGGTTGTGGCAAAATTCTTGGCATTAGGTTGCTCTCACAAGCAGGACAACAAAGTGAAAGTTTGTGAAGGAAGTCCCTCAAGCTTGAATGATTGTGAGAACAACTATTTTGCCTTTCCAATCTCCTACAATGAAGAAGAGAATGAGAGTCAAGAAGAAAGTGACTCTAGTGAAGATGACTCTTCATCTAACTCCACAAATGGATATGTGAAGAAAAAGGTTCTAGATGAATACCGCACTGAGTTTAAAAGCTTAGCAATAAAGACCAAGGAAAAGATACGAAGATTGAGAGAAGAGAATCTAGACCTTTTGGCTCATGTTGACCACTTAAGTGAACAAGTGGATAGATCTAAGAATATTGAAGATAAGCTAAGAAAGGAGTTAGACTTATCTAAGAGGAATGAAGAGGATCTAAAAAGAGAGCTTGAAGAGGCCAAAGGGCCAAGGACTAGGATAGTTTCTAGCACCGAAAAACTTGACCACATGTTAGGTGTTGGAAAAAGTCCTTGTGACAAGAGAGGTCTTGGGTTTGAAGATGGTAAGGAGTCCTCCACTCCTAACAAGACCGTGTTTGTCAAGAGCTTGAGCTACAAAGAAGCTTCACCGGTGCAAATTCCTAGGAAGAAGATTGATCTAGGACAATGCTCTCATAGTGCACAAGTGAAGGTAGTTCCAAGAAGACAACCTCAAGCTCAACCTACAAGAGTTTCTCATGCTAACTTCCCTCAAATTCAACTCCATCAAGGGAAGAGACCAATCATGCAAACTCAACCAAGGAAGCAACCAAGTCTTGGTCAACAACAAAGAAGGAGAGATCCTATCCAACAACCAAGACAACCACAAAGACATGGGAAGGCTCCTATGCATGCACAAGGACATGGTATGATTCCTAACTTTGTCCCTACATGTCATTTTTGTGGTGTTAATGGTCATATTAGACCAAAGTGCTTTCGTTACATTAAAATGTGTAGAGTTAAAAGCATGATTGAGAAGAAGAAAGCTAGAGCTAGTATGCATGCTCATAGGAAGGAAGAAATTCATTTACATAATCCTATGACATCTAGATCTCTAGAACCATTGACCACTAGGAAGAAAAATGTTATATCTATGTGGATAAGGAAAAATGAACCCGCTTGCTACGAGACTAACAAGTCTCAAATAGGTTCATCCAAGTCAAATGGACTTGGGAGGTCTATAGGACCTCATGACCTTCAATAATGAAGGTTGGTGATGACCCCATATGGGGAACTCAAGCAAAGAGAGCTATTTTGCATTCTTGTCACTTGCAAAAAATTTGAAATATCTTATGCTTCTTCTTTTGATTGCTTGAGTAAGCTTGGTTGTACATATGTATATATGCTTTCAAATTCTATAAGTGTGAACCTTGCTTGATTACAATCCATGTCATATTTATGTTCAAACATGCATTTTTGGACTAGGAGATTTACATAGGAAGTATGATGTGAATGACCTATAGTTATCTCCATGACATGATGATTCTTAAATAACATGCTTATGCTAAATGAAAAAGCATGAAATTCATACAACATGCTCACATGAAAAGCATGAATTGATGATTGCATATTCTTAAAAATGCAAAACTTGTGTGAAAGCTAATGAGACTCAAAATGAATAAAGGATCTTGAATCCGTTCAAAGGAATTTACATTCCAAATGTCTCTCTTTCTTTATTAGTTAAACATGGTTACTATCATACGGATATCTTATCTGGAAAAATCAAATAGGGTGCAAAGTCGCTCATGCCATGTTTCGCTTATAAAGTTGGATATAGTTACTCTTAAATTAAAATCAATAATCTCTATATCCTTGCTTTTCCTATGACATTGGTGAAATTGGTTTGAATTCGAATTAGAAACCTTTGTCATTTGCTTTGCCAAATACCATTGTACTTTGGACTTGAATGCTATATGTCTTGTATGCAAAGCATGTTGGATTCACACATTTTCTCAAATAAATCTCCTTGTTTCTCTCAAATTAATTGAAGTGCATAACGTGACTTATATGTATATGCATATCTTGCATGCTTCTATCTCTCGTTGCTATGAGTGACCCGGTTGGGGACTACTCCTTTGCCTATATCATGACAAAAAGGGGGAGTAGGAAATGGTAAGGGGAGTTGCAAAATAGAGAAGCTATTGTGCACTTTGGGGAGATAAAACATTGAGGGGGAGTAACCCTTTGAGGGGGAGCATTGCATTTATTATACATTGCATACATTTGCTAATGTTGTTCCTAAATTCTAAAAATGCAAATGCTTGGTATTATTCTCACATGATTAATCTCACACTTTACTTGAATTGGAATGTTAGAAACTCTTTCAGGGTTTGATAATTCTACAAGAGGATTGAAGACTTCAATTTGCATTCTCTTATCTCTTTGTAATGTAGAATATCTTTATAATCCCGTAGTTTCTATTTTGTTGTGAGGATTTATTGTGAGTGATGGTTTTGTCACGAAATAGCCAAAGGGGGAGATTGTAAGGATTCCCGTTGTTTTTAATTGGCTTATTTCGTGATCAAACCATAAATGGGGATACTTTGTAAGGGTAGTTTAAATGTTGTTGTTAGTGCATTAGGCCCTTTGAAGACCTCATTATTGACAAGCACCAAAGGTAATATTCTAAGTGCTTTCTTGTCTTGAAGAGATAGTTGCACACACTCACAACTCATGCATATGTTTAATCTTTGTATGTTGTGTTTCTTTTAGTTGTGCATAAATGATTATTTACATCTCTTCTTGCTTGATTTTATGATTGCATCTTGTGTTGAAAACATCATAGCATTTAGGCTTTTAGGATGCATCTTGTTTGACTTTGTATCCCTTGCATAATTGCATGTGGGATGCAATTTTTGGGGCTGTGCGCTGGTCCACCAGCGCCGGTCGACCAGCGCCGCTCACCGGCGCAAATCGCCCAGTGGCGCGCCGCTGGTCGTGCGCTGGTGTGGACCAGCGCCGGCCACCAGCGCCGATCGCCCAGTATGGCGCCGCTGGACTGGCGCTGGTGGCTGCGCCTGTCGTCCAGCGCTCAAGCCAAAATTGGCTTGTGCGCTGGTCCTGCGCTGGTCCACCAGCGCAGGTCCACCAGCGCACAGAGTGATTTTCTGGCGAGTTTTCAAAACGACCTCACTTTACTTATGGCCTCTATATATATGCTAACTTGATTTTAGGTCATGAAGAAGAGTTCTTATTCATGCTTCATACTTAGGATATTTTTCAAGAGAAGAAAAATACACAAAGAACTCATTTTTAATTACTCAAACACAATTTCATGATCATCAATCATCATCTAGCATCATCATAGATCATCTAGATGTCATCTTGCATGGAATCTTCATCATACTTTGCTTGGTAAGCTTTTCACTAATATCTTACATATTTTGTGTTTATTTTATCTAGCAATCTCAATTAATTACTTGATTGCTATTTTGTATGCTTTAGATACAAAATTGAGATTAGTATGATGTATGTTTGAGAAGTTGTTTTGTGATAGCTAATTAGGTTTTGTTCATCTTGATTAGCTAAGCTTTTTGACATGTCATTTAGCTCATTATATCTAGGATTGATTTAAATTGCAAATTCATTATCCTAGATAAGCATATAGAGTAACCTAGCTCTAATTGCATTTTTGGATATTTCATAATATTCACTTAGGTTGTATTATCTCTTCTTAGAGAATTAAGTCTTGTGTTGTGACCGGGATTAGGTTACTTAATTCACAAGCAATTGGACTAGGTCCACTTATACCGGGATTAGGTAGTTGTGATGCTTATTGATCGGGATTAGATCATTAAACCGGGATTAGGTTGTAATCATCTCAATTAGTGGATTCGAGGTTCGTGTGTGGCGCACATAACAGCCCGTGGTTTTTCCCGTGAGGGTTTCCACGTAAAAATCAAGTGTTGATTTATATTTCCGCACCATATTACACTTGCTTGTTTATATTATCTTGAGGGTATATTCGTAATTTTGACTAACAAGAAAAAATTGGGTAAAAAGCGTAAAATCTATTCACCCCCCCTCTAGATAGCTTTATACACACCGTGGTATATTTAGTTTCATTCTTAATTATCAACTTTTTTCCGTTGCGCGACTTACAGAGATACGTGTGACTTGTAAAAACAATCCACAAAATGTGAATTGCTCTCATATAGGACTTTCTTAAATACATATTCATCAAATATTGGTGGTTTATCAAAATTTGCAAAAGCCTCCGCCAATATATATGTATCATCAAAAAACACCGAAGGATAAATGGTTAATTGTGTGTAAGAGTTCTGAAAATTAAATTTTTGTAGAGACCGATGGTTGGTTAAGATGGTGTTAAGGGTAGAGTGAATTTGTTCGGAGCGAGACTCATGATGAGCTAGGACTTCATAGATTTCATTACAAAATCGTGTGTCCACGGATTCGAACGGCTCTGATACCACTGATAAGAATTAATTTGGGGGAGGAAGGAGAGAAGAGGAGAATAACAGGGAGATAATTTGGTTAATCATTTCATAATCTTTTTATTAAACAGTTCAAACCCATAAATAGGCTCTTGAACAATATAAGAGCAATTACATATCTAAGACTCCTAACTAAGATAAGCATCAGTTGCATAACAACCTGATCCAATGTTATCAAGACTCCTGACTAATTTATTCTTCTACTAACTAATTCAAATTCAAACTAAAGATCATTTGATCAGCTTAGACCAAACCTCTCTTGCACGGCTTACATGCATGTGTACCCACCTAAATTGGCACATATCATTCCATCCCTCACAAATTATCCTTGTCTGCAAGGATAAAGTCGGGATAAGTTCGTGAGAAATGCCACTCGTTTTCCTATGTCACATCTTCTCACGGCGCCCATGCCCATTTCACCAGAATTTTCGACTTGGGCCGATGTTTTCCCTTTTGAGTTATACCTTCCCTTGTTCTTCAATTTGCTAACAACTCGAATGGTTCGAGGATCATTGGTTCAAGCCATAGCACGGAAGGAAATTTTTGAAATTGGTTCTATGAAAGCTGATTCGCTAGGCAATTCTTCGGGTGTAGTAGAAAAATCTGGTTCACCTTTTTCGCTCCTTTCACAAGCCTTCTGGCTTGTAATCCGATGGAACGAACTTGTGAAGTATTAGAAGACGGGGTCAATTTTTGGTTAGGTGGGGAACCAAGCAGACCAGCGGTGGTGGAGTAGAAAGTGTTGGACTGGTTATTGGGTGTGCGAATTTTCCAAGAGCGAAGGGGTTGATTTTGGTTTTAGATGTGCTATGAGAGAGGCGTAAGGATTGTAGTTCTGTCATGATAGTTTGGAGTGTAGAATGTATTTGGTCGAAACGGGACTTGTGACGAGCTAGAATTTCATAAACCCCGTTACGGAACTCAGTGTCCATGATCGGAACCGCGTTGATCATGATTCATGTCAAAAGCAACACCCATCCACAATTATGTATTGAAAAGCAATTGAAGATAACTCAATGTAAGATTACAAAAACTACACACAAGAGTTAAAACAACAGAGACAGACACAACAGGAAGACAAAAGAAGAAGATATTAATGCAAAACAGAGCAAACCCAAGAAAGTGAGTAAAAGAGAAGTGAAATCTGACAAGTTTCTTGCAGTTTACCTTTGAAGAGATTCTTGATAGTGATGAATACAACAGGAGCTGCTCCACCTACTATAGAGGAAACCACTTCGTTATACACTTGTACTTATATACATCTGGAGACCCAAGATGAAGCTGGACGAAGCACTCGAAGTCGAATCAGGAGCACTCCATCAAAATGTCAGATTGGTTTTTTTTTTTTTTTTTTTTTTTTTTTCAGATTTTTTTTTTTTGTGCTTTTATTGAAAAATATGGTCCATATGGATCATTGGATGAGATTTGTGGTTTTTGTTGATTTGATTAGTCGGTTTTGTTTGTGGGATTTAATTGAAGAAATTCATCCGTGGAATTTGATTTTTTTAAATTGTTTTTGTTTGACCAGATCTCTTAAAAACTTTAAAAAAAAAAAAATTGAAATAAAAAGGCAATGATTATTTTTGAATTAAAATACTAATTTTATGGAATTTTTTATTTTTATTTTGGAGATTATTTATTTTCTTTTATTTTATAATTATGTATTTATTTTATTTTATGATAAATAAAATATTGAGTATTGACACATGGCATTTTTTGATTTACAGACAAAATATACCACTGTAAGTGTTAAGTTTGACTGACTGTTGACTAACAGATGGACCAAATTGATGTATTTATGAAAAGTGAGGGATCAAGGGTCCTAAAAAAGCAAACACGCTTAAAAATTTGATCTTTCCCCAAAACTTAGGGACTAAAATGATAATACCCCTTTTTATTTGAATTAAACACGTTTGTTGTTGGGATTAACAAGTTAGGTTTTTTGTTGTTGAAATTAAACACTATAAGAAATTTGATGTTGGGATTAAAAACGCAATGGTTTTCGTTGTTGGGAATAAACAAGTTAAAGAGTTTTTTTTTTTTTTTTTTTTTTTTTTTTTTTTTTTGGGAAACTCACTAAATTCCTCGTATAGATTAAATACGTAGTGTGTTGAATCTCGAAAAATAGCATGTTTAATCGAAAAATAGACCCCTAATTTTTGATATACAAGTACGGAAAGTTGACCAAGTTTAATAGGGCTCTAATTTATCAGAGTCGTCTTTATCTTCTTTCCTGTTTTGCTTTTGCTGCGTATTAAATAAATTAGATCTCTTGCCTGATTTGGACTTGGTATCTATAAGGAAATTTGTTTCCTTATCATAGTGTACTTCAAGGTGCCTAGTTTGAGTACGACTCCTTTTCTGCGTAAACCTAACCAGAGTCATAATAGTGGTTACCAAAACCGTGAAAGTGGTTACAAGTCAAATTTTAAAAAATCGTGAAATGGTTACCAAAGCCATAAAAATGGTTACTGGAGCCGTAAAAGTGGTTACAAGTTAAATTTTCAAAATCGTGAAATGGTTACCAGAGCTGTAAAAGTGGTTACCAATAACGTGAAAGTGGTTACAAGTCAAATCTTCAAAAATCGTTTGATGGTTACTGCCTACCGGAGCCGTAAAAGTGGTTACCGGAGCTATAAAAGTGATTACCAAAACCGTGAAAGTGGTTACAAGTCAAAATTTCAAAATTATGTGAAAAGAAATACAATTATTTAATTTTTAAAAATAATTTTAATTATTTAACTTATTTATTTGTATGTTTTATATTTTTTTTTATAAATTTTTTCATAATTAAAAATTATTTTTTATTAAGAATTATGGAACAGCCGGTTGCATTTCCTTGAATTTTTTAAAGCTTGGCAGCCAAACATTGAAAGCAGAGGAATTTTGAAGTTAATCATTACCTACACATACAGGGGTTTTTAGCAGTCGGTCCCTAGATATCAACTAGAGACATAGGAGTGGTTTTGGCACCCCTCTACTCTAGTTTTGACACTAACACGTTCTTTTAATATGGTCAAGATCACCTTTAATTTCAAATATCATCCCAGCTTTACGTGAGCTATTCGAGCACTTACATGATAATCACCTATCAGGATAGTCAATTATATTACACTGTCTAGATGACCTTAATAATCATCGAAACGAGCTCACATACCACAATTTTTACAGAGCCAACAAGGTTGCATTTCCATGAACAATTTCATAAGCGAGGTCAGCGATCCACAAATTTGCAAGAATCCTGTGGCTCTTCTCAAGGATTCTTTAAGTTTCTTGTCATCAACATTTGAAGGATTCAAACTTTTATTAACTCGATCATTAAAGTTCAAAAACAGTAAATACTAGTGTAATACATTTAGGGCATGTTTGTTTCAAAATTGATCATGAAGTGATTATAAAGAAACTATCACTGTTTTCAATTTTTTGCAACCAATATTTCTTTTTCTTTTTCTCGAAATTTTCGACGCTAAACTAAGAAAATAAAATTGACCCAGAAAAGCATAAACAACATTGCTCTCAGAAATTAATCTCACCCAATGCAACTATTCACAAGTTAATTAATGTCATGTACGTGACCAGATTTAAATTTTAATAAAGTTTGAGTCTAAACAATATTTAATTAATGCCATAAACGTTGACCCAATATTTTCTCGTTTTAAAGAAGGAAAAGAGAGAGGGGCCAATCGGCCATGCATTCTTGTAGGAGGATTTATGTGGTAAATTTTGAGGTGAACGATGAGTGGTTGTGATAATTACTATATATGGATTAAAAAGGCTTATAAAACCCTTGTTGTGGTGTTGAAGTTGTCATCAACGTGAACTCTGATATTCTCAAACCTGCAGACTAGAAAAATGATAATTGAAATAAAGAGAGCTGCTTTATTATTTTTGTTTTGCCATCATGTTCTTGTAGCGAGTGTGGTTGCCACGCATGTGCTAACCAGAAGGCATGGCGTGAAGAAGGCATTCATAGGTATTAGGAAGGCAGGTGGATTCGGTGGTAACTTTGAAGGTAGCTTTAGTGGTGGCATTGGCAAAAGGGGAGGACTTGGTGGCGGGATTGGCAAAGGTGGATTATTTGGTGGCGGGATTGGAAAAGGTGGAGGACTTGGTGGCCATATTGGCAAAGGTGGACATCTTGGTGGGGGATTTGGAAAAGGTGGATTTTTTGGTGGCGGGATTGGCAAAAGTGGAGGATATAGTGGCAGTTTTAGCAAAAGTGTTGAAATGAGTGGCAACATTGGCGGAGGAACTGAAAAGGGGGGCAGTATTGGCGGAGGAATTGAAAATGGAGGTAGCATTGAGGGAGGAATTGAAAAGGGGGGCAACATTGGTGGAGGAATTGAAAAGGAGGGCAGCATTAGCGGAGGAATAGAAAATGGGGGCAGTATTAGCAGGAACTGAATAGGTGGAGGAATTGAAAAGAGAGGCAACATTGGTGGAGGAATTGGATATGGTGGTAGCATTAGTGGGGGAGGTGAAATGAAAAGCAGCTTTAGCGGAGGAAGTGAAATGAAAAGCAGCTTTAGCGGAGGAAGTGAAATGAAAGGCAGCTTTAACGAGGAAGTGAAATGAAAGGAAGCATTGACGGAGGAAGTGTAAAGGGGGGCAGCATTGGCGAAGGAATTGAAAATGGAGGTAGCATTGGCGGAGGAATTGAAAAGGGGGGCAACATTGGTGGAGGAATTGAAAAGGAGGGCAGCATTAGCGGAGGAATAGAAAATGGGGGCAGTATTAGCAGAGGAACTGGAATAGGTGGAGGAATTGAAAGAGAGGCAACATTGGTGGAGGAATTGGATATGGTGGTAGCATTAGTGGGAGGTGAAAGAAAGGCAGTATTGACGGAGGAATTGAAAAGAAAGGCAACATTGGCGGAGGAAGTGAAATGAAAAGCAGCTTTAGCGGAGGAAGTGAAATGAAAAGCACTTTAGCGGAGGAAGTGAAATGAAAGGAAGCATTGACGGAGGAAGTGAAAAGAAAGACATCATTGGCGGAGGAAGTGAAATGAAAGGCAGCACTAGTGGAGGAAGTGAAAAAAAAGGCAGCATTGGTGGAGAAAGTGAAAACAAAGGCAGCATTGGCGGAGGAAGTGAAATGAAAGGAAGCTTTGACGGAGGAAGTGAAAAGAAAGACAACATTAGCGGAGGAAGTGAAATGAAAGGCAGCATTAGTGGAGGAAGTGAAAACAAAGGTAGCATTAGCGGAGGAAGTGAAAACAAAGGTAGCATTAGCGGAGGAAGTGAAAAAAAAAGGCAGCATTGGCGGAGAAAGTGAAATAAAAGGCAGTATTGGCGGAGGAAATCAAAATAAAGACAATATTAGCGGAGGAAGTGAAACAAAAGGTAGCATTAACGGAAGAAGTGAAACGAAAGGCATAATGGTGGAGGAAGTGAAACAAAAGGCAGCATTGACAGAGGGAGTGAAAATAAAGGCATCATTAGCGGAGGAAGTGAAACGAAAGGAAGCATTAGCAAAAGAAGTGAAATGAAAGGAAGCATTAGCAAAGGAAGTGAAACGAAAGGCAGCATTGATGGAGGAAGTGAAAAGAAAGGTAGCATTAGGGGAGAAAGTGAAAAGAAAGGTAGCATTAGCGAAGGAAGTGAAACGAAAGGAAGCATTGGCGGAGGAAGTGAAATGAAAGGCAACATTGACAGAGGAAGTGAAACGAAAAGCAGCATTGGCGGAGGAAGTGAAACGAAAGGCATCATTGGCGGAGGAAGTGAAACGAAAGGAAGTATTGGCGGAGGAAGTGAAAAGAAAGGCAGCATTGGCGGAGGAACTGAAACAAAAGGAAGCATTGGCGGAGGAAGTGAAACGAAAGGAAGCATTGGCGGAGGAAATGAAAAGAAGGGCAGTGTTAGTGGAGGAAGTGAACTGAAAGGCAACATTGGTGGAGGAAGTGAAAATGAGGGCAGCATTAGCGGAGGAATAGAAAATGGGGCAGTATTAGCAGAGGAACTGGAATAGGTGGAGGAATTGAAAAGAGAGGCAACATTGGTGGAGGAATTGGATATGGTGGTAGCATTAGTGGGGGAGGTGAAAAGAAAGGCAGTATTGACGGAGGAATTGAAAAGAAAGGCAACATTGGCGGAGGAAGTGAAATGAAAAGCAGCTTAGCGGAGGAAGTGAAATGAAAGGCAGCTTTAGCGGAGGAAGTGAAATGAAAGGAAGCATTGACGGAGGAAGTGAAAAGAAAGACATCATTGGCGGAGGAAGTGAAATGAAAGGTAGCACTAGTGGAGGAAGTGAAAAAAAAGGCAGCATTGGTGGAAGAAGTGAAAACAAAGGCAGCATTGGCGGAGGAAGTGAAATGAAAGGAAGCTTTGACGGAGGAAGTGAAAAAAAAGGCAGCATTGGTGGAGGAAGTGAAAAAAAAGGCAGCATTGGTGGAGGAAGTGAAAACAAAGGTAGCATTAGCGGAGGAAGTGAAAACAAAGGTAGCATTAGCGGAGGAAGTGAAAAAAAAAGGCAGCATTGGCGGAGAAAGTGAAATAAAAGGCAGTATTGGCGGAGGAAATCAAAACAAAGACAATATTAGCGGAGGAAGTGAAACAAAAGGTAGCATTGACAGAGGGAGTGAAAATAAAGGCATCATTAGCGGAAGAAGTGAAACGAAAGGAAGCATTAGCAAAGGAAGTGAAATGAAAGGAAGCATTAGGAAAGGAAGTGAAACGAAAGGCAGCATTGATGGAGGAAGTGAAAAGAAAGGTAGCATTAGCGGAGAAAGTGAAAAGAAAGGTAGCATTAGCGGAGGAAGTGAAATGAAAGGCAACATTGACGGAGGAAGTGAAACGAAAGGCAACATTGGTGGAGGAAGTGAAACGAAAAGCAGCATTGGCGAAGGAAGTGAAACGAAAAGCAGCATTGGCGGAGGAAGTGAAACGAAAGGCATCATTAGCGGAGGAAGTGAAACGAAAGGAAGTATTGGCGGAGGAAGTGAAAAGAAAGGCAGCATTGGCGGAGGAAGTGAAAAGAAAGGCAGCATTGGCGGAGGAAGTGAAACAAAAGGAAGCATTGGCGGAGGAAATGAAAGAAGGGCAGTATTAGTGGAGGAAGTGAATTGAAAGGCAACATTGGCGGAGGAAGTGAAAAGAGTGGCAGCATTAGTGGAGGAAGTAAAACGAAAGGCAGTATTGTCGGAGGAAGTGAAATGAAAAGGAAGCATTGATGGAGGAAGTGAAAAGAAAGGTAGCGTTAGTGGAGGAAGTGAAACGAAAGGCAGTATAGATGGAGGAAGTGAAAAGAAAGGCAATATCAGTGGAGGAAGTGAAAACAAGGGTAGCATTGTTGAAGGAAGTGAAACGAAAGGCAACATTGGTGGAGGAAGTGAAATTAAAGGCAGCATTAGCGGAGGAAGTGAAATGAAAGGAAGCATTGGCGGGGAAAGTGAAAACAAAGGTAGTATTAGCGGAGGTAGTGGAGGCATTATTGGTGGTGCTACTGGCGGTGCCATTGGTAGTGGTAGTGGAAACATAGGTGGTGGCGCTACTGGTGGTGCTGGTGGTAGTGGAGGCTTCGGTGGTGGTTTCAATAAAGGTGCCCAAATTGGATACTCAAATAGTTTTGAATTCTTGAAAAATGTTGGATTTGGAGGAGGCATAAATGGCGATGCTAGTGGCGGTGCCGGTGCTAGTGGCAGTGGAGCCGTTAATGGCGGTGTTACTAGCGGTGCCGATGGTAGTGGAAGTGGAAGCGTTAATGGTGGTGCTATTGGCGGTGCCGGTGGTAGTTTTAGTGGAAACGTTAGGGGTGGCACTAATGGTGGTGCCAGTGGTAGTGGTAGTGGAAACATTGGTGGTGGCGCTGCTGGTAGTGCCGGTGGTAGTGGAGGCTTCGGTGGTGGTTTCAACAATGGTGTCCAAATTGGATTCTCGAAAAGTTTTAGACTCTCGAAAAATGTTGGATTTGGAGGAGGCGTACATGGTGGTGGTGGAGGAGGATTTGGCAGGAATGGTGGTGCTGGTGGAGGATTTGGCAGGATTGGTGGTGCTAGTGGAGGAGGCATAAATGGCGGTGCTAGTGGCGGTGCTGGTGCTAGTGGCAGTGGAGGCGTTAATGGCGGTGTTACTAGCGGTGCCGATGGTAGTGGAAGTGGAAGCGTTAATGGTGGTGCTATTGGCGGTGCCGGTGGTAGTTTTAGTGGAAACGTTGGGGGTGGCACTAATGGTGGTGTCAGTGGTAGTGGTAGTGGAAACATTGGTGGTGGCGCTGCTGGTAGTGCCGGTGGTAGTGGAGGCTTCGGTGGTGGTTTCAACAATGGTTTCCAAATTGGATTCTTGAAAAGTTTTGGACTCTCGAAAAATGTTGGATTTGGAGGAGGCGTAAATGGTGGTGGTGGAGGAGGATTTGGCAGGAATGGTGGTGCTGGTGGAGGATTTGGTGGGATTGGTGGTGCTAGTGGTGGTAATTAATTCAAATGAGACAACGTGTGATATTGTTATGAATTTTAAACATTAGCACTTGAACTAGTTATTTATTAAGAATTTTATGTTAATAATACTATCTTTTTGATAAAAGTTGAGATGGCTCGGTTGTAAGCCTCTCGCACTCACATGTTGAGGTCTTAGGTTAAATGTAGTGCTTTTATCATCTTTCTTTCAATAAATAAAATCTCTCTTTACATATATCATATATGTTACTATCTTGCTCTTATACTTTAATGCATAGTTTCTTCAACAAAAGTAAATGTGTAGTGTCGCATCACCTCTTAGAAGAGCTAGTAATGCACCTCCCTTCCAAATAAGTGGTAAAGGGTTCAAATCTCATAATGCGCATTTTATAAGCATGTGTGAGGAGTTTTCTTCATGAGTGTTGGGGCTGCACATTTATTGTTTGATCTTGGCAGGTTTCGACAGTCCTATTGTAATAGTTATTGTAATACTTCAAAAAAAAATTTGTCTAAAACAAAATAAATAAATTTGTAGTGCTTATACTTATTGCTATCCTATTTTAAAATCATAACTTTTTCATTTTCTTTTTCTTAAATGAAAATAATAATAACAATAAACACATTATTATATATAGAGGAATTAGCACCAAATATCCATATAATCATTGGGTGTTCTGTTTTTTGCCAGGATTATTGTTTTGATTGTTCTCATCAATCTTGTTTCTAAATTGACTATATTACCCTACTTTAAATTACTTCTATTTTTTAAAAAACTATTTTCTTAAAACAAAAAACTTTATTATTGTTATTATTATTTTTTAAATGGAACTCCAATTCCAGTGGAGATCACGGACCACAAAAAAAAAAAAAAAAAAAAAAGGAAGAAAAAGAAGGAAAAAAAAAACTCTTACATGTTTAGTTTTTTTTTTTTTTTTTTTGGATTAAACATAATATGGTTTTTTATGTGAATTAAACACGTTTGTTGTTGGGATTAAACAAGTTAGGTTTTTTGTTGTTGAAATTAAACACGATAAGAAATTTTTTGTTGGGATTAAAAATGCTATGGTTCTTGTTGTTGGGAATAAACAAGTTAACGAGTTTATTTTTTTTATTTTTTTTGGAAACTCACTGAATTCCTCATATAGATTAAACATGCAACATGTTAAATCCCAAAAATTAGCGTGTTTAATCCAAAAACTGGATTAAACATGCCACTTTAAAAAAAAAAAAAATAGAGCTTGCAACCTCCATTAGAGGTCTGCAGACCTCCAATATATCAATATTTTTTTAAAAATTAATTATTTTTATTCAAAAAATCATTAAGGGTATTCCCATCCAAAAGGTGGATTGTTTACTAAAAACAATTAAAAAACTAATTCAGGCTAAACATAATTGTTATTGGTAAAGTTTGGAGAACTGACAAGTCAGCATGATTGCCAGAAAATACGGTGACTAGATATGCCATGTCATCAAAAGTCAGTCGAAAAAGACCAACCCAAGATGACCACTAGATGATCTCAAGACTTGTTCGGGTTTACCCAAATGGTCGGGTTTACAGAGAAAAGGAGTCTTACTCAAACTAGGCACCTTGAAGTACACTCTAATAAAGAAACAAATTTCCTTATAGATACCAGAGTCCAAATCAGGTAAGAGATCTAATTCATTTAATACGCAGGAGACGCGAAACAGGAAAGAAGATAAAGACGACTCAAACACATAACCTTGTGGTGCAGGTGTGAGAGGGCTTATTGATGACACGACGTTGCAATGTCGGTCAAAGGATGAACATTTAAGTTCGACCTCGCTAGCGCGTGAGTCACAGGGACTAGCACAGTGGCAAGTGAGGGTATCGTTCTGCAGGGAGGTGGGATTCGCTGACCGTCACCGGTTCTAGCTATTATTACAACACTCCGAGAGAACTCTTGTGTTGCGGGTGCGGAAAAGTGTAAATAATACTATAAATATACAAATTACATAAACTAATATTTACAGGATAGAATGGAATGGAGAGATGACATGAAATGTGGTTACACTAGAGAAATGATTCAACCGTAACAATCCTCATAATTAAGATCTAGACTCATTTAGTCCCTCAATGTGCAAGTATATCATAGGCTCGTGTCCCCTTAATTGATCTCTAATCTCTCTCGAGTCTTAGAAATCACATCCCACAATGCATGGAGTCATTAAGTACTTTGGTACACACGCACGAGCCCTGTACGCCAACCTAGTGATCTCTCAATTGTCTGGTCATATACAAAGGTTATTTCGTTAGGCATGTAATGCGCAACCGCGTGAGCCATACTACAGCCAATAATTCATTCACAATGGCTAACCAAATACGGGATGGCAACCAAGTAAAAGCATTATGAACACGAGATACCCATACAACACGTATGTTATATGCTCGTGTCCTCTTAATTAATCTCTAATCTCTAATCTCTCTCGATGTCTTAGAGATTTCATCTATGCATAAATGCTTGGATTCATTAAGGACTGTGTGACACACACACGAGCTCTACACGCCAGCCTAGTGATCTTTCAACTTACTGGTCAAATGTTGAGGATATCACACTGAGTATGTTAATTCGAACCATACGATATATAACACACAACCTAAATATCATCCACAAGGTGGTTAACCGAGTGAAAGTATTAAGCAATGAAATACCCCTAACTACACGAGCACAAGAGGAATTCAGTTTGTCTTTACTCTAGATAGGGATTCAGTTTTATCAATCTCCATAGGATGGCTAAAAATGGAAACAAGCTTACCAAACAACTACATGCAACAAGTTGATCGTTTTACATTAAGACCATTCAATTTAAGTTAGGGATTCATTCTTTTGATTGAGGAATTAACCAAAGTCAATTCATCACCCAACCCAAGCCATGGGTGAGCAATTGTACCTTTGAAAACAAAGACCCATTAAGCACAAGAATATGAACCAAAGTCTAATTTAGCAAGTACATGCATCAATCGAACTTCTCACACTCTTTAAAGCTAATACTCAATACTAAAATCATTCTAAACATGGTATTTTGGATCGTCCATCAATCAATCAACAATCATGGGATGATAAATTACTCTACTCCTAAATTAAATTACACTACTCCTAATCCCATTCATGGACACATCAATTTAGACCCATCACACACTTGCATATCACAATAGAGATTTAATCATAGATAAGCAAAGAGTAGAACAAAACTCAAAGAATATAAGAACAATCATACATAAATTGCAATAAGTGTAGGTTTACAAAATTCCCAAATTGGGGTTACACATAAAGGAAAACAAGAAATACAAGAAAAAGAGTAAATATAAACAACCCTTGAAGACAACTCCTCCAAAGATACTCCATGTTTTCCTAGCTCGAAATTGGTTTAAAGACCACTCCTTTCCTTTGTAATCTACTCCTAAATGTGGTGAGTGTAAAAATGGTGGTGGAGGTATATGGTGAGCTCCCATGGAGGAAGAACCTCCATGGGAGCTTGGATCTCTCACTTATTTGGTGGAGAAGGTGAAAGAGGAAGAAGATGGAGAAGAAGTGTGTTTTGGGCGGAAGGGAGAAAATGAGTGTGTGGGGATTTCTGAAAGAATGAGAGAAAAGGGGATATTTATAGTGGGAGGAGGCTTAGGGTAGAAATGGGGTGAAAGGATGAGAATGCCCTTGCAAAAGTGGCTAAAATTTTGGGCATTTCGTGGGTGGGTTTCCAATAGCGCACACTGTTACGAAAATAGGAATAACTTTCTCCATAAACTGTTACGAAAATAGGAATAACTTTCTCCACAAACATCGGAATCATGTTATTTAAGAACTGTTGGAAAGAAGACTTCTGGGGCTTTCCAAAAATAGGTAGCATGAAACCTAGTTCATTCTGAGGAGGGAGATATGGCCCCCAAAATTTGAGCGTTCTTTAGGAAGTTTTCAATTTCAGCTCCTCAGAATTCTTCTCCCTAATTCTGCGGCCCTAGGCCTCAGAATTGCAAAATGGTGACCTTTTGTCCTTAATTAAGTGCCTTAAATAGTGGCCCCTAATCATCGAATTAGGGAGTCGAATTTATCTTTCAAAAATTGCATTTTTGCCCCCAAATTCCTACATTTTTGCACTTTAGCCCCCGTGATGAAAAATAATCTGAAACACTTATGTGCAACGTTAAATACCCGGGAAACAAGCATAAAAGATGAAAGTAAGGGGCTACACAATGTGTAGAAATATGGGTTATAATTTACCACCGGATGTACCTTATTTCGTTGTATATAGACCAAGATTAATACTCCTAATCTCATTATAAACAAGGGAGTGTATTCAATTTAGTGAGAGAAACTTTTTCATACAATCTATATATGTATGCTAATTTCTAGAGTAAAGTAAGGTCTTTCTATCCAAAGAGATACTTCAATTCGTCGAGTATGTTTTGACCAGCTCAAATCATTACATGGAGAAGATCTTGGGTGGCATCCTATGTATGGTGAAATGAAAGGCAAAAATTTTGGAGGAAGTGAAATGAAAGGAAGCATTGGAGGAGGAAGTGAAATGAAAGGCGGCATTAGTGGATGAAGTGAAAAGAAAGGCAGCATAGGTAGAGGAAGTGAAATAAAGGCGGCATTGGCGGTGAAAGTGAAAAGTGGAGGAAGTAAAATGGAAGGTAGCATTAAAATGAAAAGAAAGGTAGGATTGGCGGAGGAAGTGAAAACAAAGACAGCATTGCCGGAGGAAGTGAAATGAAAGGCAACATTGGCAAAGGAGATGAAAAGAGCATTGGTGGAGGAAGTGAAAACAAAGAAAGCATCGTCGGAGGAAGTGAAAAGAAAGGTAGCATTGGCGAAGGAAGTGAAATGAAAGGCATTGACAAGGGAGATGAAAAGAAAGGCATTACTGAGGGAAGAAGTGAAAAGTTGATAGGACCCGCTCCGACTCCTATCTTGAGAACGAGGGAATCATATGAAAATCTTATCTTTCTAACTGAAATCAGAATCTTTTGGAAAATATTACAGAAAATCATTGAATCTCAAGGTGGCTTCTAATAAAATCTTTAACTCATTTACCCTTTCAAACCTTTCCACCTTATAATTTAAAAATGTAATTTAAATCTGTGGGTTATGGCCCATCATAAAATATAATTCGAATAAAATTTGAAATTTGCTTTTCTTTGTGTTGGACTCATTTGTTGAAATTTAAGGGCCTGTCCTGCAGGCATTTTTCAACCTTTTTTTTGTTTTTGTTTTCCAAAAATAATTTTGAAATCGCCTTTATTAACCGTTTTTTATTTTATTTTCAAAATACAAAAACAAATAAAAAACAAAAACCAGTGTTAAAGTGGAAATTTTGAAAAAAAAAAAGAAGAGAGTTTTCTTTGTTTTTGTTTTTGTTTTTTAAAACAATTAACAATAAAATTAAAAAAATAAATTATTTTTCTCTTCAAAGTCAACTTCTTTTTCTTCATCACTGTCGTCTCCTTCTTTCTTCTTCTCCTCTTCCTCCCCCTTCTTCTTCTTATTTTCCATGAAAGCAAGGCCGGAGGAGGTGTGACGCCGATCTGATTCGAGCCGTGGATTTGCTTCTTCTTCACATCGGAGGAGGTGCGACGTCGATTCTCTCTTGGATCGATCTTCTTCTTCTTCTTTTGATTTGAGTTGTAGATCTGCTCTTGGATCGAGCTTCTTCTTCTTCTTCACCACGCCGATCTTGTTGTTGTTGTTGTTGTTTGAGCTGATCTGCTCTTGGTCCAAGAGTCTTGGATCTTCCTCTTCTTCACCATGCCCAGATCTAAGACCATGGTTTTTTTTTATTTATTATTATTTTTTCTTTTTAAAAGATTTCAGGTAATTTTTATTTGAATCAAAAAATTATAATTAATAATTTATAATTAATCCGATTTTCTATAAAAAAAAATAAATAATTTATAATAAATATTTAATCAGATTGTTTTTAGGTTATAATGGGAAATAAAAAATTCAGATTGTTTTTGGTTTTGGTGGTTTAGTTTGGTTTGGTTTGAGGATGGTAGAAAACAAGTCTATCACTCTTGAAGGAATCAAGAACGAGACTGTCGATTTGGTATTCTTTAAACCTAGTAATTTTTTGTTAACAATTTCTGGGTGTTGTGTTTTTGTTTGTTTTTCTTCATTCGATTTTTGCATGTTTGTTTTGTTTGCTTATGAAGTTGAGATCTATCAAAGTGTTTGCTTTGGAGCTGTACGTTTATTAGATCACACAAAGATTTTCTCTCTGTTCAACCAGAAATCCCCAGTTGATCTAAAATGGAATTTTCTGATTTTATAACCTCCATATGTTTTATATTATGAATATGCATATACAATGTTGAAAACTTTTCTATCTCTTTTCATTTCCTTTTCTCGGAAATAAAAAATATTTAATCAGATTGTTTGGGATGAATTGTTGATAATTTTTATAAAAAAAAATCGGTTCTACCAGACACGTTTTTAATGTTTTTATTTTCATAATACTGTTTCCGTATATGCTACCAGACGTGTTTTTGGATTTCGAAACTGAAACCAAAAACACTGTTTTCATTTTCATTTTCATTTTTATTTTCGAAAAACAGTCAATAAAAAACGCTTACAGGACAAACCCTAATTTATTCCAAAACTAATTATGAAAAATATAGATATCTAAAAATATGCACATATGCATAACATGTTTTAATTAAAAGTTAAAACCATGAACTACTGTTTATGTCATCACATGTGGCCCATCTCACGATACTAAAGAATCTGCATGAACCTGGTGATCACGTGAGAAAAATAGTTTAAAATGAAAGAATGAGTGCTAACGTCCGGTGAGTGGAAATAAGCTTTGAAAACAAAATCTGAAAACATATATTTTCTCTATGATTCTGAAATTAATAAATATCTTTCTGAAAACATTAATGCTTAATAAACATATACTGGCTAAACTTAATATATATTTCATTTACAAATATGTTTGATATAATATTATACATTTATACTACTATAAAAAATATAGTTTCTCCAATTAAATCTCGTGTTGCTGTAATTCTTAAAAAACTATGCAATAAAACCATTAAAACTATCTTTGGCATGCTTCATGAAGAAATCTCTTTTTCTCTTAAATATTTAATGCTAAAAATCTAATACTGTTAACAGATATAATGCAATTTATAAATAATATAATTTCTTTGCTGAATTTCTCGTTCTCAAATATTTGATGTAAATATGATAATCTCTTTTCTTTCTCTACCGATCGTAATCAGTATAATATATAATATATCTATAATCTGGAAATCTACACCAAACTAGTACCCAGGGGAATCTATCATACGTGTCCCTCATTCTTTGGGATCACGCAGAGCTATCAGCTATGGATAAGCATTTGTCATACATGTGTAGAGCGACTTTGACTATGACTGAACATTTGTCATACACGTGCAGAGCTGACTCTAACATACACATGTGGATAAGCCCTAAAGGTCAATACTTTGACTTTGATACTGTTGGGGATGGGTACACATCTGGTGTTTAAAATCTCTTTATGAACATACTTATAATTCTTTATAAATACTTTTCTCAAAACATGCATAAACATTCTTTTCTTTTCTAAAAAATTCTCATAAATAACTTAAATCTAGAAATTTGAAAATTTGTCTGAAAATGCTTGTACCGATTCTTCTTTGTAAAATCTTGTTCTATAAATTAAATTCAATAATTAATCTATTTCTGAATTCTAAAAATCTAAATATTTCATATATCATATCAAATCATCTGAAAATTTGAAAATCTAAATAATTGAATAAATCATTTATTTCTAATATTTCTCTAAATAATTAATGCTAACATATAATTGTAACACATATAACTTTTATTAAAAAGTATCCACTCATAGAACTCATGTGCTCAAATTTGCTTATGGAATTGGGTTCTGTCTGGTTTCATCTATTTCTAGATCCACCTTAAAATCACATAAACTCAATTTAGAATTTAATGAGAAATCTAATAACTTAACAATATTCTATACTTCATCAACTATCCCTTATTTGCAATGTTCTTGTAAGCATTAGGCGTTAGTTGAGCGGAGACCCAGCGCCTAGCGCCTAGGCTGATTAATCGGGGATTAATTGGCAGGTGAATTTTTTTTTTTCCAGTATAAAAATTAAAAATCCAATAACAAATAAATTCTCAAACCTAAACAATATTAGACTAAATAGTTAATGAGTTAAAACACTTAAAAAAAAAAATGCCTAACAATAGATCAGGCCCAAAGAAACCCAAAGAAATTGACATCGGACCAATAGGCCCAACAATATATCAGGTCTTGATATAAAACCTTCTTCAGTTCATTCTACTGTCCCCAAATCATCTTCTTGTTTTGAATTTTGAAACCCTAGCCACCGTCGATCCTTGCCTGTTCTCAAATCCCATGCCCATCGTCCGTCTTTCATCCCCGCTGTCAGTTCGCTCCATCTCACCTCATGTCAACCCCTGTTTCCATCAAATCATTTCGCTCTGTCACTAGCACATTAGTTTGATGACCTCACGTATTCTCAAATCCAGAATCCTGTCATCTGTCAACAACGGACAACGGCGACCTGGCGACGACCGACGGCAACTTTGGATGACATTGGCTACAGATCTGCTTCGTTTGGTCAAAGATTGACAGATCTGGTTTGTTTGGATGATGGACAACGATGACTACTGTTGACCGTCTAATATGGCTGACTTTTAGCTTTTCACCATGGTAGGAGGCCACCTAGCAACTAGCCAGTGATTAATCAGTCGATTTGGCCGATTTTTGTATATCTTGTGTACTGGACATATTTATACAGCTGCACCAGATTCATCATCTTCTTCTCACTATCTATTTTTTTCTTTCTTTTCTTTCTTCATCCATTTCTTTCTTTCTCGGCTACTACTTCTGATCTCCATGTCTTTTGTTTTCTTTCTCTTTCAATTATTCTCAATTCTCTATATTTCTATTTTTTCTTTTTTTCTTTTTTGCTGCTCTTTCATCTCTCTATTTCTCTTCTTTCTTTCTATTTCTCTTCTTCAATATGCTGCTATCTCTTCTCTCTATTTATATTCTTTCCTCTTCTTCTTCACTTCTCTCTTTCTCTTATTTCTCACGAGCTCTATGTGTCTCCTTTTTGTTTTTATGTTCCATTCTCTCTCTCTGCATTCTCTCATATTCTCATTTTATTTTCCTTTATCATCTGTTTTTTGTATTTGTGGCTGACACCCAGACTTCTCTCTTCTTCTTCTCACGTCTCTTTCTTTTTTATTTTATTATTATTATATTCATTTTTTTTTTGCCACCTCTCACTATCAAACAACTACCTATCACCCAAATTGCCACATTTCTCAAACTGCTGCCACTTGTCAATTTTATGCCAACAAATCTTATTTTTTATTTTTGATCGTAGTTGGATCAACTTTTGGGTCGCGGGTCATGTGTTTAGGTTTGGATTTAGATTATGGATTTGGGTAAATTTATAGGATTGGGGTATTACAATTATTCCCTCCTTATAAGAATTTCGTCCTTGAAATTCATACCCATCTTGGATTCACGGCACCTTGCTTGTAAATTATTATTATTATTTGATAGGAAATTTTATTAAAACATTAAAACCAACCAAACACTATAATGGACAATCATCCAGTAAGAACCTCTCCACACACGAAGGGTAATTGTTAATGGAAAATCGTTAAAGAGGTTAATTTCCAATTAACAACTCTTAAACCATGACCAAGGTAGGTCATAGTTAGAAGGTGATCAAAGATGAAGATAAATCAGTATTTTATATCTTAAAGAGGGAAAAGCAACCCTTTTTATTAATCAGATACAATGAAAAAGTACAAAGGAGATTTCTGGGAGGTTTAGGTAGGAGATTTCTAACACAGTTGGCAATGACGATCTCGTGCTAGTCGATAAGTGGAAAAGTTGTAAGGATGTGGACTAAAAATCGGATCCCCCCATTTTGAGAGTCTTGTAACTTTTATAGGTCCCTTTTCTTGCTCATTACTCAGATAATCAGTCAATCAATTTAGCAATCAAAGGGATGTTAATGATGGCTTCGTTTTAGGTGCAAGAATAATCCCATAATCAAGTGATTTGTTTCCTTTCTTGGCGAATTTGTTATAGTTGACTAGTCCCATTATAGATGGAATTTACAGATGGCGGGAGAAGTCAACTTTCCTTGAATTCAAAAGTTGGAGCATATTGTCCTTCTTGTAACATTGTTCTGGTTCCTTGATGTACCGGTCATTTCTTCCTTGATAGTATTCTCTTTTGGTGTATTAAAAAACTTCTTCGTTACTATGACCTATACTGCCTGGTAGACCGGTCTTAGGAGGAATTGAGGTATCGAGGTATCCCGCATCTTACTGGACCGTGGTACCAGTATTCTTTGAGTATCGGGATATTGAGATGATATGGCAGCGGGGTTCTCAGGACCTTGACTTTCATATTTCCCGGTACCTAGGGATCTGGGTGACCCTAATTCAGATCCTGATTCGAAGGGTGCCTGGGTATACTGGTCTTGTCTTCTTTCTGGGGTAGTCGGATGCTCTTTGTGGTATCCTTCTACTTCAAATGATCTTAGCAAGGATGGAAAATCCTTCTTTGGACCCCTGCCTTTTTTAGGCGGTTAACAGTAATCCTTCATCCAAAAACAGTTCTCATCAATATGGAAAGCCATTTTAGTAAGAGTGTGAGCGACATAATTCGCTTTCCTAGACACATAAACCACTGTAACCCCCGTATTACCTTGAAGACGAGTAACAACATCCATGATAACCAAACCAATATCAGGCAAAGAAGTAAAGTCATCCTTCACCATATTAACCACACTCAAAGAATCAGTTTCAATCACAAAAGGCACCAAGCCCGACTCAATAGCTAACTCAATCGCTTGCAAGACTGTCACCACTTTAGCAATATTAGGCGCATAGCAAGCATGAAGGTCCTGAGTTCTAGATGCCATCACACTTCTCTAATAATCCCAAATAACCAAACCTACCTCAATCGTATCGTTATCCACATCAAGAGTTGCATCATAGTTTACCTTATAAATCCCTTGAGTTAGAGGATGCCATTTGACATCTTTTGGTTTATTAGGATCTCTACAATCATTCTCTGCTCTGTTAGCATCACGAAAACCATCTAGATAGTCAATTGACCAAGCAAACACATATTTAATAGGCCGTAGATCACCACCATGCAATCTCTAATTCGAAGATACCAAATTCGCTACCAAATAATGCAAAGGAGATCAACTTTGTCTTCATGTAAACAAAGAAAAACAAGACTTGAGGAAATCATGGAAACACACCCTATCATCACAGTGAAAGCCATTCATAAAACCACACATATTACGCACCACTTTTAAACATGCACAATTCCATAGAGCATGGACAGTAGTTTCTGAAAGCCTACAACAACCTGGACACATAACATTAACAGTAGTTTTTCACCATGCTAGATTATCCAAAGTTGTGATATATTTGTTACACGCTTTTGACTCGTCTCTTTAGTGACACTCGTATTAGGACGAGGTCGGAGCGTAACACAATAGTGAGTAAAGTTCGTTCCCACAGGGATCGAGTGATTGATTACCAAAATTGACTAGCCTATTTGCTATTCAAACAATCAATAAGGAGGGTTTTCATATTAAGCAAGATAAACTAAACTAATAATAATGCTAAATGCTATTGCGAAAGAGAAATAACAAGAAATAAACACAAGTGTAATAATGGAGAAAAATATGCTAGGACTTGACTACACCCCACCCTCTATTGACTTCCGCTCTAGACACAATTGAACACCACCCTAATATTAACCTGTAATCTCAGTCGAGCAAAATAGGTTACACCCAAAATCATACCCAAGCCTATCTTTCGATTACTCAGAATGTATGAATGAGTTCATTAAGGATTTTGGCACACTAACCAATCATATACGCTAGCCTAAGTAGGTCTACTTTTCTAGACATGCATAGAGGGCATTTTATCGAATACGTAGTATGCGTCTCCGGTCAATACATAACACACCACAAAAATTCATTCAAAAGGAGATCAATCAATTGAAAGCTTTAAGCACACCAAAATACCCATACAAACCACACTTTGCACAAAACGGATAAAACAAAGGTCAATACATATAGATACTCAAGGGTGGGGTTTCATCAAATCCTAGTACTAAATGTTTAGCTCATCATATTACAGATAGATTAAATCAATTAAAGACATGGCTATGTAAAGGAAAAGAAAGCGAATAAAGATTAGAGAAAACTAATGAGATCTTTTCTTCTTCCTTTGCTCCTCTCTTCTTCCTTTCTTGTGGATTGTGTAGGAATTTAGGAAAGGTGGAGTCTTGGTGAATGTGGTAAATGGAAATGGTAGATGTGTTTGGATTTTTGGGAGTGGTTGGTTGTGTGGAAAAGATGGTGAAATTAGAGGGTTTTGGGGATTTGATTTTCATTTTTCAAGTGTGTCTCCTCTCTCCTTGAGATAAGATAAAGAGATGTATATATATGGGTTCAAAATAGGGCTGAAATTTAGTCCAAAAAGACCAAAAGATGGACTGCCACGGTTGGGGCTTTTCGCAGCTGGCGGAAGTGGCATCTGAAACGTGGCAAGCTTGGAGGGTTACTGTCGCCCGACTACCACGGTTGGACAACCACGGCACTTCAACCGCGGCACATTACTGTCACGTGGCTACCGCTTGCTTACCACGGTGGCGTTCTCGAGCTTGGTTGCCGTGGAAGTTGGAAGATTTTGGAGGCTAAGAAAAATATCGCATGGAGGCCTGAAAATGGTGGCAAACGGACCGGGAGGAGGTGTGCTGTCGATATGGGCAGAAATACGCTGGAAACGACGTCAAAAAAATGGCTGGAACAAGTCGGGTTGACGTCGGGTCGCTTTTCGGATCAGGTCTGGTCGCCCCACGCGGGTCTGAAACGAGTTAGTTGAGGGTAGAAGACGACGTGACGTCACGTTGATGTCAAGCAACCACATGCAAAACGCACCGTTTCATTAATGACGTGGTGCTGCGCATGCGTTGGCTGGCAAATTACAATAAGCACCCCTTAACTTTTCTCTAATCACAAAATCTTCAATCTATTCTTCATATTTCCACTTTGACCTATTTCCACTTTGATCCCTGATTCACCAAAATTATGCCAATGCCCCTGAACTCCATAAATACTTGAAACACTTATTTTATCATATTAAAAACCTGGTTTTACCCAAGAAACGAACTTAAAATGATACAAAAATGGGGCTACACTTTGTGTAGAAGTGAAGCAATCAACTTTCCACATGAAAATTATTACTTTTCGAGGCACAATCATCTTCCACATCAAATTCTAAAAAAAGTTCCCGAATTATTCAAGCTTGAACCACTCATAATTTGATCTAAAGCCACGTCCACCTTATATCCGCTCTTCACCGAATACTCCCCATCAGCAGAGAAATGCCAACAAATAGAATCAACATTGTTCAAACTACTTACCAGAATTGGAAAGGATTTGAAGTTGTATCAGTATCCAAAATAGCTTCCGAATCAAAGGCACAGTCCATCCTCTCGACTCTGTTTTCAATTGGCTCACATAACCTATATCATTTCTGTGATGTGGAGAGATTACTTTCAAAGAGTTATCAAAGGCACATTCCATCATCCCAGCTCTGTTTTTAATTGGCTCACGTAACCTATATCATTTCTATGATGTGGAGAGATTACTTTCAAAGAGTTAGAATGCGGGATCCATTTATCTTCATATATTCTAATAGTCGAACCACTTCCCATTGGTAATCTAGACCCATACTCAAGAAGACCACAGCACCAAATAAGTCTCCTCCAAATCAATAGCAATAACCTTTCTCCGCAACAAGTATAAAAGAATTATTCAAGAAATAAATTCCTTTTAGAACTTTGGCAGCCAAGGAAGTAGGGTTCTTAAGCACACTCCAAGCTTGTTTTGTAAGTAAAGCGCGATTGAAATCATTTAGGTTCCGGAAATCCATACCCTTGTTATCCTTACTTCTACAAAGATTTGGCTAAGACGCCCAATGAATCTTTCGGGATATCTTTGTACCTCCCCACCAGAATTGACAACAAAGATCTTGGATCTCCTTAATTAAGCTTTTGGCAACCGGAACAAACTCATCATATAAGCTGGGATTGACTGAATAACGACTTGAGAAGAATCTACTTCCAATCAATCAATAACGGCTTACATCTCCAACCCCTTAACTTATCCCAAATTTTATCTTTAATACCATAGAACAAAGCCCGTTTATTTCTAATGGCGAAACCCAGAAGGCCCATATACTTTTCATGGCAACGAACCCAACGCACCATACGGTTGCAGCTAGGCGCCACCTCATCTTGTAAAATTACACCATTGAAGCACGTAGCAAACTTGCCATAATTAACTAACTGACCTGAAGCACTTGAGTAAACGTCCAACAACCTTCTACTATTCAAGCAATCTCTAACTGTCGCTCTCGAGAAAAGCAAGCTATCATCGGCAAAAAAAAAAATGTGATACCATCGGGCTTAAACGACTACTCATTTTTTTCTCATTATTCAATCAATTCAGATAGGCCTTTATCACGCTCTCTCTTATTAATCCCTAAAAATTTTGGTAAAACGCAATTGCAAGCCCATTCAGACCCGGGGCTTTATCCGGAGTCATTTCATGAATGGCTATTCTCACCTTTTCAGCTGTGAACCCAGCATCAAGGAAATCTCGAGATAGAGTCGAAAGTTTTCCCTCCATACAACCCAATACCCACTATAAGAAAATTGATATTTGGTGGCTAACTTTTTATGACAATATAATAAATGGTCACTAAATGTCATTTTCAGCAACCATAATAAGTTATTAGTCGCAAACATACACTTCATGGATTCAATTTCTTCTGCTACCAGATATATAGGATTTATGACTAAGGATTTAGTCAATGAATAACTCATTTATCGATTATGTCTAATTTAGTCGCAAAAAATATATATTACTTTCGATGACTATATCATAAATGGTTGTAGAATATTATTTTTTGCAACCATTGTAGCATGGTAGTGACAAGAAAGATAAGTCAGTGATCCAATTCATTTCTCTGCTATTTTTTTTTTTTATTTGTGACTAAAGATATAGTCAAGGAAAATTGTGTTTGGTGACTGTCCAATTTAGTCACAAATTGGTGATTAATTTTTTGGCGTCTACATTTCCCTCGAAATGCAAACTTTTTGAGACTAGTTTTTTTTTTTTTTTTTTTTTTTTTTTTTAACTATGTAGAGCAATAATTCTTTATGTGACTATATTTTTAGTTGACAAAAACAAAAATAATTTATGGTGATATTCTTTTACTCCAAAGTATACCATGTGAGACCAATTACATGTTTAGTCGTACAAGGAGTCGCACTATGAAAAAAATGTCTATTACTGACAAACTATTTTCGACTGTGACAATTGTTGTCGTTAATTCATCCTTTTCTGATTGTTAATTTAAATTTTACTGAAATAAGTTTAAATTATTAATTAATAAAACTTATTAATTTTTCAGTAAAATGTTGATTATAAAAAATAATCAAATAGACTTTTTTAAAAAAAAAATTAACAATCAATTAGTATGCATTTTTTTTTATTGAAGATGAACTTGAAGCAAAATGGTAAAAAAAATAAAATAAATAAATAAAATAAATAAATAAATAAATAAATAAAAAAAAGTCTTACTATAAGATAGAAGATTATATATATAGGGAAGGCGACTAACTATAGCCACATGTTTTAATAAGTTCAAATGTTTGTTAAAAAAAATCAACCTTTTATTAAAATATGTGGATGTTGTTGGTCGTTCTGAAATTATCTGATGGTAGAACCTTCATATATATATATATATATAATGAGAATTTTTTAATAAAATATTAATTTCAAAAACAATATCTCAATAGTACGCAAAACATAGATTCAATTAAAATAGTACATAATACCATTAGTTTATATATAAAACGTATGCAAAATTTATCAGATATCAAGTTGTAACATAATGGTAAAAGTAACATTATCTATTTTTAAGGTCTATGTTCAACACTTGTAAAATGCAAAAGCCCATCTCAATAGGTGGGTTTCAGATTACACTCCATCTGATTCCCACCATGGGACCAACCCTCACTAAAAAAAATTATGGGTACGGATATTGACACCCATAAATATATAAGTGCACCCATATTTATAAGTACACTCATGTCTAAAATTTAAAATTAAAACATTACTATAAACACCCATCTTAATGCCAATAGTACCCTTATTTAAATGAATGTTTTCATTTTAACCTAATTTATTTATAAACCCTCATAAGTTATTAACACACCCAATTTTACAAATAATAAATTTTTAAGTTCTCCAGACTTGAAAACATAGTCTCGGGAATTCTTAAATTCTTAAATTTTGAGAATCTTTACTTCAGGCCAATTTCAGGCTGTGTATTTACCTAAGACATGCTTAATATATTTATTTTATGAACAAGAGTGCTTGAGTGTGCAGCTATACAAAGTAAAGTCCTGCTAATTGTTCTTTACCAAAAGAAATATTAAGAGCAATAACAAAAGAAATATCAAGGCTTTCAGCTATCAAGTTTTCCTCCGAAGTAAAACCCTGCTATTTGTTCTTTACCAACAAGAGGAAAACAATATTACACTATTACACTATTACACTAGTAAAAGCACTATCATTAGAAAACTTTTAAACAAAAAATATTCTTCATAGATTATTAATGTAAATTAATACAATTCTCAAATGTAAATAAACAAGTATTGAAATGTACTGAAAAACAAAAAAGTGCTGACAAGAGTTTCCGTGCAAAATAGTTTAATCAGTAGCAAAATAGTTTAATCAGTAGCAAGATCTATTGTTTTCTCACTATTACCATCATTATTAGTTGCAGTTTCTTGAAAATATTGTATACGAGAAGTATATGTCGTTTCCTATCCTTTTGCAATGGGTTGATGACATCTATGCCAATCAGCTACTATAGGTGGAATAGGATGGTTCAGTTAAAAGAATACCTAAAATAAAATCATAAATATATTGTTAATGACAATAGGTGACAAATGACAACAATGAGCACCATAATTCCAAAAAAAAAAAAAAAATTAAAAACTATTAATAAAACAAATTATAATACCTCTACGAAGTGATTGCTGTCTACAAATCGAATAGCAATTTCTTTGTGAGATACTGAATCACTTGGCAATGATCTAAGAGGAAGAAAAGTAAGGCATTGTTGCATTGACAAGTGAAATAGAACAACATTATAGCGTGATGCAATAAGATGCCCCATGTCAGGTATACTCATCCATCAATCATTTCTTGGAAATTCCTCAAAGAAAGACCATACCAAAACATTCCAACTGGTTATGAATTTTTCCCATTGTTCAGTTGTTGCAAACATACTCTTGCACTTCGCCAAAACATTTATACTAATATGCCATCTACATAAAAAAATTCGCGTAGTAGAAAATACTTTATCAATGGCATTCATGAGACTTAATTCTCTATCACTAACAATGACTTTAGGTTGTACAATCTCATCAATCAAACTCTTCAATTTATCTAATGCCCAAACATAATTATCTTCATGCTCAGAATAAAGATAAGTATAAGCAACAGAAAAAGTCATGTTAGTGGATGTCACCCCTACAATCTCTAATAACGGCATGTGATATCTATTTGTCTTGTACGTACAGTTCATTAGCAACACATGTGGAAATGCATGCAATAAGTATATACTGATAGGACTTGCCCAAAACAAGTCTTTAACAGAGTCAGTGTTATTACAACTTCTATAAAACTCAATATAATTGTACTCAAACAACTTACTTAAGAGTTGTTGCATTTGTGACCTGCCAGCCATTTTTGTCGCCTTATATTTCTGACGTGCATTGTAGATTGTTCTGAGTGTAGAAACATTCGAGCTATCTCTATTCTTCAAAGTTACCAAAATGTCTTTGGGTTTTACCATATTTTTGGACATGTCTATTAATATTGAATTCTCTTCATTTGATAATCTCACTACATATGAATGTCCCTCAAAATGCTTTGCAGCTAGATGATTATGAACCCCACAAATCACTTTCAACATCAAGTCATCATCAGTGTCCAACTTCTCACCCTTTAAAGTGAAAGGGCAACCACACTTCTTTATTCCAGTAATTTTATGTTTTTTCCCTTTATCATTTTTGTTTTCTTTTTTCTTATTGTCTCTGTATTGTCCACTTCTCTCACAACCAAATGTGATTCTTGATCGGGTACCACCGTCACCTGTGTCGGATCACTTTATTACAATCACAAACCCAATGTTTTTTCCTACTTCATGGGTCCATTGAATTAAAGATTCTCTACTTTTAAATACTTGCATATAGTACATAAATATATAGGTAATACAATTCACAAATAAAAACAAATTTAATCTTCTGATAAAATGCATGAGAACTCAGTGAGCAAACAAAAAAAAAATAGCAATGAAGAAACGGAGTTCTCTTCCAACAAAAAATAAAAAAATTAAGTAATAAACAAACACTACGTGATCAAACTTGTACCCAATACAAACTTTCTTCTATGACAATGACCTCTTATATATATATATATATATATATATATATAAATAGCAAGATTTTATTAACAACCAAAATAGGGAACAAATGAATAACAAACCAACAAACCACAACGAACCCAAACAACAAACACCCACTAAAACAACAATTTGAAACCTTACTTTGATTCTTTCTAATCAAGAGAAAACACCCAAAATTCAGTTTTCAAGTAAAAAATAATTTAAGTTTGTTTTCTCTTCTACAAAAACTAAAATTTTGATATAATATATAAGCATAACTATACCTCGTAATTTGTAAATTCACTACTGTAGTCCATAGTACATTCGACTCTAACATTGTTCATGCTCTGCTGAGAATTCTAAAAAAATTGATAATTGTTCTAACAATGAGATATGTACTACTATCTTTAAAAAATAAAAAAAATTACTTCTCACTTTTTTTCATTGATAGAGTTCATAAAAAAAATAAAGAAAGAAAGAAATATGTACCTTTGTATGATCGGAGTCCTCTGAAAATTCTTATTCCATTATTTTGTTATATGATAATGGGAGATTTTGACTCCATTGGGCTTCTGTTCTTCTAAAAAAAAAAAAAAAAAAATTAAGGTTGAATTAGGGTTTGGTTTTTTTTATATTTTTTTATTTTAATAAAGTAATATAGTTGAAGATATATGTGTAATTAATGGACGTAAATAGTATTTGGTTTATTTTTAATTAAACTAATTTGTCCTTATTGGTAAATTCCTATTGGGATATTTTTGTAATTAATTTTTTTATTAAAATATGGGTGTGCTTATCATATTTATTGGTGTCAATATCGGCTCCCAAAAATTATTTGTATCTTATTTTCTTCTTCTTTGTTCTTCAAGTAGCTTCTGAAACTTAACACCAAAAATCCCCAATTTCTTTTCACTGAAATCCAGTCAATCTAGGTTTGCTCGATGAAGACGACGATGACGACCAGGAAACCACTTCTTCGTCTTCTTCATTCATCTTCTTCATCTTCTTCGTCTTCTATGTTCAATCTGGGTCTTCGGTGAAAGTTTTGAATTTTATTATTATTGTGCAATAAAAAATGTAGTTAACATGTAGAAAATCTTTCAAGTTTAATTTTTTATAGAGTGAATAAATAATATGTCCATTTTAGTAATTTAATATCTTAGTAGACTTTTTGAGATTTTATAACCAAACGGTCTACTGTTATAAAAGTATTTTTTTAATTACCAACCAAACAATTATAAAATAAATAAAGTATGGGTCACATCCAAAAAAATAAGAATATAAAATACATAATAGCGGGTCCCACCAACAAAAAAATTAAAAAAAAATATATGAAGGTTGGGACTAAGATAGTCCCAACATCTTTGGCATGACTAAATAATCCCGCCACAGCAGGATTATTGTTGGGGCTCACAGTATTGTTTTCCAGTCCATTGCTCACACCAAACGTGGGAATGGGACTAAAAATTAGCCAATCCAGTCCAATCCTGTGTAACAAACACAGCCTTAAATTGAAAAGTTCGATTATTCTACACCCAGCACTTAACAGGCTTCTGTTTAAAATCAAACAGCAAAAGGGCTAATTTTGTCATTTCAAAACTTTATTTACAAAATAAATAAATAAATAAATTACACAGGTCACAACAGAAATCAGAGAAAGGCATGGCAACGCCTCCTTAAACCAAATCCAGCGAAGGACGTTGGTGAGACGTTGAATTGTTCACCGGCGTCCTACACCGTTCTCTTTTCCGACATAGTACTATGATGGGTTTGTGATTTGGTGTATGGATTTATAGGTTTTGATATGGAGTGGAGGTTTTACATTTGAAATGAGTTTGAATTAAGTTGGGCATTGACATTGTTTTGGATCTGTGGTGTGGTTGGGTTTTGATATTGCATTAATTGGGAGATTTTTTTTCACATGATTGGAAGAGGCAGCAATGGAGGGCCGTGGAGGCCATCTGGCATCTGCGAATTTGCGATGATGGCCTCCACTTTCCCTTTTTTTCCTTTACTTTTTCTTCAATTTTTTTTTACTTTAGTTATTTGTTTATTTTATTTTTGCTTTTACTTTTATTTTTTATATAAGGTTATTTTGGACTTTTAAAAGGTCAGACTTAGTCAACTTCATAGATTAGTCATCTAATGTTAAATAAAAGGGTGTTAATGTAGAATATACAAACTATTTCATCTGAATGTCTTAACCCCGAACCTTAAGGGGTGTGTGTAATTTACCCTTAATTTTTACCAAGTTAAAGTGGAAAGTACCACAATCGATAACACTATTTTAATTTCATTATCCCCATCTTCCATCACTCAAACAATCTACCCAACAAAGAAAGAGAATATAAGCGAAGAAGACGATTCCAACATAAAATTCAAGTATAAATTCAATAAGCATGTTCACAATGACACCTAATAAGAGCTTCTCTAATGTAAAAGTAGTTTGCATACCAAAAATCGTTGACAGGGCACTAATGTTAAGAGTCTTGCTTCCTATGTGGTATAAAAATAAACTTGATAGACAATTAACTCAAAATTTGGTCTACAATGCTTCTATTTAAAACACGATTATTTTTAATAACATGTCCAAATTTTTTTTTTCTTTTTATTTTTTAATTTTATTTCCTCATCAAAAATAGATTAAAAATTAATGAATTTTAGATACTTAATGAGTCAACTAAAAAAATAGTTGTGTAACAGACCGTCTGAAAGTAGACAATCATGTTGACAATGTCTAATACTTTTTTTTTTTTTTTTCACATCAGTATGAGGCTAAATATGCACAGCTGCATTGGAGATACATTTTTTAATAGACTTTATAATTATCCTACGTGACATCTTTTTTTTTCATAAGTCATTTTTACATTAGAGATGCTCTAAGATTCTGAGTTCCAAAAGAATTTACAAAAGTAGTACTACAATAGTTTATATATATATATATATATATAATATTTCATAGAATAATGCTAGGTTGTTCAAAATTTTTGTCTAAAATTATGTTCAAATGACATGGCATGTGAGTTGTCAAGATATTGTAAATCATGAGATTTTTGTGTGAATGATAAGATCTTGACAGCTCACATGCCACATTATTTGGGTACGATTTTAGATAAATATTTTGGACAATCTAGCATTACTCAATTTCATAATATTATATGGATAACATGCATAAGAAAATAAATCATAGATTAGTTAATAAGTTTCCACTACCAATATATATGGCTTGGTGGTAAAGAGTAATGTCTTAGATTAGCACCGTCGTATGTGTTAGAGAAAATCCAGTACTTGTGTACCTTATATCCAGAGTTATTGAATTCAATAGAAAACAACTTCGAACTATAAATTGTATTGAACAAATTATTGCTACAAAATAGAATTTGTGTGCTTCAAGACACATTATTAATGACGCTTTCCTTAAAATGCTATTTGCCCCCACCAATCGAGTGTTTCATAATGCATACAACAAAGCATCGATGTCGACCGTAAACACCTTTAATGTTTGTAAGCTGGACAATATATGAAATTCTATCATTGCACAAACTAATAGAATATTGGTAATTTAAGGCAATGAAACAATGTGACAAGATGAGTTTACTAAAATATGAAAAAATGGAGAGGGTAAATCACTAGCCAAACTCTCAAAGTTAGTTAAATTCTCGTCTCTCTGAAATGGTGCAGGAATGAGCAATTTATAAAATGATTTGCACACATTCGTGAAAGGATGCAACCTTTGTTGCTTTGCACCCATTCAAGAAACGAAGTAACCTTTAACCATATAACCGTATCTTTTCCACCACTTTAATAAAACACACAAACACCATTTGAAAAGGTTGTAACTTTTCATCAACAACATCTTTAAAGTTATTTCCTTTCTATTCCAATTCAGTTTTTACAACAACATATGCAAAAATGAAAAACAAAATTATAAAATCAATTAAAATAAAATAATTTTTAAAAAAAAATTAACGATGAAACCAAACATGTAGTTGAGCAAAGCGGAAAGGAGAGACTGCCAAACATGGCTAAATAGTAAGAGTGCTCATTCAACTTTACCCAAGTTCAAGTTGCCACAATTGTCAATAATATATATATATATATATATATATATATAAATCGCCATCGCAAATGGTATATACAAAAACGTGAGGGAGAGATTATAATTAGGGATAATTACCCTCGTAGCCATCCATTTGGTCATCTGCTATCAAAATTGTCATTAGATGAGAAATTCGTTTCAACATGGTCATTTTTAGCAAACGGTGTGATAGAAATGACCATTTGTAGAGAAAATTACCCTAGTGGCCACTCATTTGGTCATGCGCTGCCCTAATGGCCACCCATTTTAATTTTTAAAATAGAATTAATCAATAGAAAATTTAAAAATAATAATAATAAATGAACATTAATTTATTTTTCCAAAAAAGAAATAAATATTAATTAAAAACATTTAATTAAAATAAATAGGAAAAATGAATATTAATTAATTAAATAAAAAATATATAAGTCAGTAAAAAAAAAAACTTAATAGTAAAAAAATGAATATTAATTGCTTAATTATATTTTTTATTTAATTAATTAATATTCATTTTTCCTATTAATTTTAATTAATTTTTTTAATTAATATTTATTTATTTGTTGGAAAACAAATTAATATTCATTTTTTAAAAATTCTATTGATTAATTATATTTACAAATTAAAATGGTGGCCACTAGGGTAGAGCTTTACCAAATGGGTGGCCACCAGGATAAGTTTCTCTATGAATAGTTATTTTCATCACACTATTTGTTAAAAATAGTCATTTTAAAACGAAATTCCTAACCATTTGGATAGTACATGGTCAAACGGATGGCCACCGAGATAATTATCTCTTATAATTAGTAAAGTGGGGCCAATGAGGGACATTCGATTCTATTAAATTAAAGTATTAAAAATAAGTGGAAGGACCGTTTTTAACTTTGATTCCATTTTTTTTGGTAAATTACAATAACGTACCTTGATATTTGGTGTATATGCAATCATATCGTACTTTTGTCAAAATTATAGATTAATACCCTTGACTAAACCTTTGACCGTTACAGTTAACGGTTGACCGGTCAAATATTATGAAATATCTCAATTACCCCCAAGTGTAAATATTACATAGTCATGGTGTCCAATGAAAAAATGCCACATCACACATATTTAAGAAAAAAATATATCTTCAAAAAGAAAAATGATTTTTTTATAAAAAATATATATCTCCGTCAAGAGTTATGGAGTCTCAATAGATCTCCTCCAAGGAAACCTGATCTCATCGGAGCTCGCCATTGGCGGCGGCACGTGCACGTAGCAGTAGATGGAATAAGGTAGAGTCGGTGGTAGAGGCTAGTTGAAGGATAAGGCGGTGATGGTGATGAGTTTGGTGAGTGGAGTGGAGATCTCCACAATGGAGATTTGGGTTTGATAGAAATCTCTAATGGAAGTATTGAGTTTTTGTTTTAGAACGAAGAAGATTTCGTTGATGTGATGATGATGATGATTAAGAAGAAGAAAAAAAAATTGTTGTTGATTATGCTTGAAAAAAATAACAACAGAGATTTAGGTACAAAATACTTTAATTTTTTTTTTCTTATGATAGAGATCTGGGTGACTGGGTGGTTCCTAGATCTCCCATATTTTTTATTTCTTCAAACACAAAAATCTTTGATTTTTTTTTTTCTCTAATCAATGATGATGGTAGAGATAGCTTCCAATTTTTTTTACTTTTTTTACTTTTTTTCACTTTAATTGATGATAATGATGGAGATGGATTCACTAATTTCTCATACTACCTTTTATTTTTTATTTTCTTAGTTTTTTTTTTTTTTCCTTAAATCTTTAATTTTTCTCTTTAGATGATGATGAGAGATCTTGGTTAAAAAGATCTTCAGAAAAAAGAATTTTTTTATTTGTTTTTTCTTTTACGATTATTTTTTAAAATTCTAAACCAGATTTCTTTACGATTAAAAAATTCTAAAAGAATTTTTTTATTTGTTTTTTCTATTTTTAAAATTTTAACAAAGAATGACCTTATTACCCTTCTTAAATTCTAACGTCTATTAACTCTAATGGTCTAAGTGTTAGTCAAGGGTATTTATCTGTAATTTTGACAAAAGTCGATATGATTGTATATATACCAAATGTCGGAGAATTTTATTGCAATTTTCCCTTTTAATATTGAAAAAAAAAAAAAAAAAAAAAAAAAGAATTTAAAGAAATCAACCCTCTGATCACACATTTCAGACAAGTCCTACCGGTGTTAGATTTCATAATTTAATGCACACACGCGTCTCTGTCTCTCTTCTCTGTCACTCTGTTGTTCAACTGTTTCAAACTTTACAACAATACTTCGAAAGCAAGAAACATATATACTGAAGTCATTCAACTGTAACAAGAAAAGAGTGAGTGAGAGAGAGAGAGTTGATGATGGGGCATTGGATTCTTTCTTAACAAGAGAAAATTAAGGGTTTTTTTTTTTACTCTCATTTGTTGAATTGTAGACAAGAGATGCACAGTCAAGTTGGCTTCTTGTGGGCTCAGTCAATGCTTTTTATCATGAAAAGGTATATTTTTTTAAGCTTGTTTCGATCTCATTTGTTCACTGGTCTTTTTCCTTAATGATGTTGTTATGACTTATGGGGCTGTATTTTACTATCAACTTTTCACTTCAAATGATGGTGCTTTTTTTCTTGTTGCTGATTTGTGGTAAATTCTCTGAATTTACCTGGGTTTAAGCTGGATTTTGTCTGGGGTTTTTCTAGGGAGCTATTTGGGTGTTCAAGTTTTGGCCTTTTGAGTTTAATTCTTCTTAAATTATTGCGTTTGGTTTCTTAGAATATATAAGGTCAAATTCACACTCTTAAGAGAGGAGGTACTGGTTGTTCAATCTTGTTGACCTAGATTTTTATTTCTTTTTCCCCCTTGTTGGACCTTTAAATTTTGCTAATTAGGCATTTTGGTTTTCTTCAAGGTCTAATAAGGACTCATAACCATTGACTTGAGTATGTAATTATGTTGTTGAAGTTTTTTCTAGTGGGTTTCTAATTTTGTATGTTTGCCGTTGATGATATTTTAGGAGAGTTTCAAGTGTAATAAAAGATAATGAGAATTAAGAATTGGATCGACAAGCAAAAAATTGGCGTCCAAGCAAGGTTCAGGAAGATGATAAAATGCATTTGTTCAGGGGAGCAACTTAGAGCAGATGAATTAATTGCTTCATCCGAGTCCCTCGCTACTCGGGACTATTCAGCAAGTGGATATTCGTCTCGAGCTGGTGAGATGGACACAAAGCTTGATAATAGCAACATTGAAGAAGCAGAGTCGTCTCTTCGTGAAAGTGGTTACCTGAACTATGAGGTTGGTTGCATTTAAGGTTTGCTTTTTTTCTTAATTTGTTTGCTTTTGTTCTTGTACCAAAAATATGTTTTAGAAGTATGTATATCAGATGAATGAATTAGAACTATGACTTCCTGATATGGGACACAGTGGTATGTTTATGTGATTGAATGTGATTGAGTACATATTCTTGAATGAGTGCTTTTATATTGGAGATAACTTTCTCAATGCCTTAAAATCTACCTTTTCTTGATAATGACAGAGCTTCTATAAGTACTAAAAAAGCGTGTGATGAAGTCCGTCCATGTGTTACAGCTATTTTAATGTAATACATGTTAAGGTGGTAATAGCCAAGATAAAAAGGAATGCCCAAACCGGGGGTATCTTGTTTCCACTAAATATTCATTTTTGGTTGGGACTTTGCCGATGATTAATGTGAGGATAGTATCTTGTATCAGATGGTTAGTTAATTCATCTTATTCGTTATTTTCTTCTTTGTTGTTCAAAAGGACTTTGATGCTAGTTTTGGTAGAATCATGAATATTTTTTTGTGAATACTGTACTCAGTTAGAAACTTTACTGGCGAAGAAAACTGTGGAAACACTGGTTTGATTTTAAATATTTTCCCATGAGGCTTTCTACATGGCAAAAGAGATACAGTTATAACTTATACACTTGTGTGTAAAATTTTTGCCGGTTGCGCCTTTGTAATATGTATAATATTGAACTTTTGGACAAAGTTGTGTGCATGGAGCATATATGTTACAGTAACTGACAAATTGTTGTCAAGCAGTACACAAAAAATAGATATTTTCAATTCTACGTGTCTTACATCTTCATCATTTGTTCTCACCAACATTTCACAAATTTTTTATGTTGAAATCATGGGGATTTGGGATGGATAAAGTCATCATCCCAGCTGGTTCTCTCCTGCAATTCTATGGGTATAGAAAAGGTTATATAGGGAATATTGTAAATGCAGCTTTTAGTTACCCTATGTTTTAAGGAGGAAAAGAAGTGATCTCTAAAACACAGGTGTGAATTTCGTGAAGCTATTTTGATATGGTCTTATGAGAGTCCCTTCTTGCACTCTCTTGCTTTTCCTTATAATGAAACAACCCATATTGAAATCACAGGGCTCATTGTTTGCGGTTTCCAGCTATGAAAGAATATTTTGGATAACCACATGGGCAAGGGCATGGTTTCTGCAAGCAATGGGTAGCACTAATGCACCATTTCTGATGTCAATTAACTTATACGGAAAAAGGAGCAACGGGTTTATTTTGCTTTGTGGAAGTTTGTTCTCCTAATTAAGTAATTATTTGTTTGCACATTGGTGGAATTCCTTTTGCCACTTGTGAATCTAGTCTTCTTATTAATGAAACAAGTTATTCATGTTTTCTATATTGAGATAGGTCTGTTTATCTTCTCTGTTTATGGTTGCACAATATCCTTGAGTTAGCACTTTACACAATTGAGACACTAAACATTGTGGGGTTAGTTATTTTCAATGACTCTCAATAAAAGCGGTGATGCTGGTATCATTTATTGGTATTGAACTATATTGGCTTATTTTATATTCATTGGCTTAGTTGATTAAGATTTACATGAGGTTTGAATGCGTAATATGATAGTATTTACATATTCCTATGTAAAAGGGTTATATAATAATAATGCATAAGCCTTGACTCTATAAATATATATTCTATTTAAACATTTATAATAGTTTCTTTGGATTTCCGGCAAATGACTTTGTATATACAGTGTGAGTTATTGCAATGATGTTTCCTTGTTCTGCTGCAACTTGTGATTTGCTTAAATCTTATGTACTATACTCACAATACGTCATTAAGCTAAGAGATCTTCTTGCTTTGTAGGAAGCTAGAGCATTATTGGGGAGGCTTGAGTTTCAAAAAGGAAATATAGAAGCTGCACTTCATGTGTTTGAAGGAATAGATGTTGCAGCTGTGATTTCTAAGATTAAAGCTACCCTTTCTAGAAGATGTGAACAAAATCGGCGCCGTTCACAAAGTGATGCTTCCCCGTCTATGTCTATGCATGCTGTTACTTTACTACTTGAAGCTATTTTTCTTAAAGCAAAATCATTGCAAGGTCTTGGAAGGTATGAAGGTATGTAGTTCATCTTATTCCCCCTTCCCATCAATATTTTGATCTGTCAATAAATTTTTTTCTTCTTTTGTCTATTATTCACCTAGTCACATATGTATCAATAGAATTGTGATGAATGTGAGTTTGTGACGACATGTTTGTGCTTCACTATATAAAGTTCTTTTAAGTATACAAGTACGAATTTTCACATCATGTTTACTCACCAAGTTATATATGTAAAGTGATCATCACTTCGCATGAATTACATTTTGTGAATTTCGCATATGAGTTTTCATGTGCTTCTTGCTCTCTTGCACTCTCTACCTGTTGGAAAGTGTTGACTAAGGAGTAATTCTAGGAGTAAAATCCTAGGAGGATTTCTAGGAATTAATTTCCTATAACTATGGACTTGTAAATTAATTGTTAGTTGACTAAAAATCCTCCTAGGATTTTACTCCTAGAATTACTCCTTAGTCAACACTTTCCAACACTACCTCTCCCTACCTCATCAGTATATAATTCATATGATGAAACAAAAAATTATGAAAAATCAAGTGTTCTTAAAAGAAAACATTTATGATCATTACTGCTGCATGCCTAATATTTTTCCTGGCCTATTTTTCAGAGGCTGCTCAATCATGCAAAGTTATTTTGGACACTGTTGAAAATGCATTGCCAGAAGGCCTGCCTGAAATCTATTCTGTAGATTGTAAATTACAAGAGACTCTAAACAAAGCAGTTGAATTGCTTCCTGAACTATGGAAACTTGCCGGATCTCCCCAGGAAACTATTTTGTCATACCGGCGGGCCCTCCTATATTATTGGAATCTTGATGAAGACACCACAGCTAAAATAGAAAAGGAGTTTGCAGTGTTTCTTTTGTACAGTGGCACTGATGCATGCCCTCCTAATTTACGTTCACAGACGGAAGGCTCATTTGTGCCAAGAAACAATATAGAAGAGGCTGTTCTCTTGCTACTAATTCTACTGAGAAAATTTATTCTCAGAAGAATTGGATGGGACCCGTCGATCCTGGATCATCTTTCATTTGCCTTATCTGTTTCAGGGGAATTGTGGGCTCTGGCCTATCAGATTGAAGAGTTGTTTCCTGGGGTCTTGGAAAGAAAGGAAAGATATTGCTTTCTAGCTCTTTGTTACTATGGAGAAGGTGAGCCCATGGTTGCTTTGAATCTTCTAAGGAACTTGTTGAATGACAGAGAAAATTCAGATTGCACGCTGGAATTATTGCTAGCTTCAAAGATTTGTGTGGAGAATATGATATGCATACAAGAAGGAATGACTTACGCTCACAACGCACTTTCTGAATTACATGGGAGATGTGACCAGATGGCTAGCCTTGCAAACTGCTTATTGGGTGTTCTATCGTCAGCTCAATCCAGATTAGTTGTTTCTGATTCCGAGAGGGTTTTGAAGCAGTCTGAGGCACTTCAGGCACTGGGAACTGCTGAGAAAATGATGAGAGAAAGAGATCCTTATATCGTATTCCAACTCTGTCTAGAGAATGCTGAGCAAAGGAAGTTGGATGTTGCACTTTATTATGCAAAACAATTGTTGAAACTTGAGGCTGGGTCTAATGTCAAAGGGTATATCCTTTTGGCTCGAATATTATCAGCCCAAAAACGGTTTGTTGATGCAGAGGTAGTAATTAATGCTGCTCTAGATCAGACTGGAAAGTGGGACCAAGGAGAACTCTTGCGAACTAAAGCTAAACTCCAAATTGCACAGGGCCGATTAAAAAAATCTATAGAAACATATACACTTCTTCTTGCCGTTCTCCAAGTTCAGATGAAAAGCTTCGGTGCTGGGAAGAAGCATCTAAAGGTATATTCTTGTGACCTTTATGACCATATTAACAATTCAAATGACCAAATGCTTGATAGCATGTTTAGGATCGTGTCTAGCTGACATCTTGTGCAGAGTAAGATTTTTCTTTTCTTAACAATAAAATGAAGAATATTGAACTGAAAATAATTTGTTAAAGTATATATGAATTGCAGCTCCTCTTTGTCACCGGAGTGGTAATGTGATGTCTCTTCTATTCTTATCCTGCCACTTTGGTGCCAAAACAAAGTCAAGGCTACCAGCTGAACAGATTGTATAGTCAAAATAAACATTCGACATAAATTGAGTGCAGTACCAACTTCTAATAGCTGTGATTTTTGGAATTATTGATCTCACACGGGACCTACCTTATTTTCGACTCCAATTCTTTATTGATTCTCTTGCAATTAATAATTATGTATTGGAAATTGAGGTCATAATAGACTACTCTAATTTCAAGTGATGGAGAGAAGCATGCAAGTGTATCTCCTTAATTTTGTTTGAAGATTCATATTAAAATGCGAGAGAGGATTAATGTTAATGCTGAGCTTGAACTTTTCTCATTGTTGACACTCGAAGGCCTATCCCGAGGCAAAGAATTAAAGATGAATGCTTACTTCATTTTGTACTCTCACAGAATAGGGGAAACCGTGATAGAAGTTTGGAGATGGAAACGTGGCTTGATCTTGCCAATGTGTATACTAGATTGTCCCAGTGGCGAGATGCTGAGGTCTGTCTTTCAAAATCGAAGGCTATCAATCCTTATTCTGCTTCAGGATGGCACTCCACAGGTATAAAGATGTTGCTTCTACACTTTCTGGATTTTGCATTTGCAATTCTTTTCTTTAATGTTTATATGGCTTTTAATTACAATGTACTGGATATTCCTTACAAGTTACGCCTAAAATTTCTTTTCTTCAGAAATCATGTTATATTTCTTCTCTTCTGTTTGAAAATCCGTGTATGCGACCAACAATTTAAGCAATTATTTAATAGTCACTTTCTAGTGCATTTTTCCTGATGTTGTTTGGCTTCTGGAAAGTGTTTGGCCATAGTTTCTTCAGAGAATGGCTTGCTTGCAATAATTGAAACTTGTCTCGACTAAAATCTCCTGAAAACTTAGCTTGAAGTTCTATATTGACGATTTTTTAAGCTGGCAAGCAGTGATTTAAAATTTCTGTCTAGTTTCTATACATCACATATTCAAATATTGTTGAATTTTTGTAGGTTTACTTCATGAAGCAAAGGGACTTCATCATGAAGCACTGCAATCGTTCAGGAAAGCATTAGATGTTGATTCGACCCATGTCCCAAGCTTGATATCCGTTTCCCGTATCCTGAGACAGATGGGTTGTGAATCAATGGTGACTGTAAGAAGCTTTCTAACTGATGCACTTCGAATTGACCGAACAAACCCTTCAGCTTGGTACAATCTTGGACTGCTCTACAAGGCTGATGCAACTGCACCCCTACAAGAAGCTGTCGAATGCTTCGAGGCTGCCGCACTTCTTGAAGAGTCTGCACCTGTTGAACCCTTTAGATGACCAATTCTTCAGGAACATTTCGTCGGGTGTAAGACCGTAAGCCATATGTGAATGTAAATTTTTGTTGTATGTGTCCAATTCAGCAGGACTTGGAAGAATGTAGTTTGATGATAGAGAAAAGAAAAGAAAAAAATGTATTTTGATGTGATTTTCCTTTGTTCACTAGTGCATGTTTGGTTTACTTAGGCAAAGTAGAACAGCAGGAGTGGCATTTCAAAGAAAACGGTTCAAGCCAAAGCAATAGAAGAACAAGAAAAAGATATGAAACTACAAAAAGACGTTTTTAAAATTAAATTAAAAAAAAATTAATACCAACTTTGCAATATTTTTACACTTATTAATAACACTTATTTAGCATGATAATGTAGGATTTGGATCGCCTCATCTTGTCCTTTCCCAAATCAATAGTCTTGATTGATTATATGTTTTGGTATAGTAAAAACATAAAAATTAATTGAAATTTAATTTTCTATATTAGACACGTGTCAATAAATTATGGAGGTGAGAACAATTAAGGTGAGAAGAGGATCCAAATCCGATAATGTATAAAGTTCGAGTTGTCATATTGTGATATATAGAAAAATTAAAATTAAAAAATACGATCGTTTTTTGTTTTGGGTTAACATTTTATAAGGTTTGGTTTAGTTACAATTTAGGAACTTTCATTGTTAATGAGTAATTATGTGAGAGAGAAGATATTTTTGTTTTAACTTTTTATAATTTTTATACACCCTTAATTAAAATTTGAGGACTAAAAACTGTATAGCAACCGAACCCTATAAGGTTTTGATCCGTACCAACATGATTTATATCTTATTATAAAATTAAAATAACAATTTAAGTTTAATAATATTCTTAAAATTGAATCAACCCGATTTAAATCCAAGATTCAACTAAATCAATTTAACAAAATTTAGACAAATCCGATTTTGGGACGGAACCAACAATTTATCAAATGGAAATTTTGGGAAGAAAAAACAAAAAAAAAAAAAAAGGAACGGTAACTTTATACGTGACGAAATTAAGGAAAATAAAATTGCAGTAACAAAGTTTATAAACCCTAAAAAACTGCTCAAAATTGGATCACAATTGCTACTGCTGCAACGTTAATATTTTCTAGCGAACCCCACATCAAAATTTCACTTTTCTATTATTATTTTTTGTGTGTGGTTTTTTGGGATCGTCAACTTTTATCATCAAATATCTCTTCATCAAAGTTTTTGTTCTGGTAATGTTGTGAGTTGTAACTGTTCTGTTCTCATTCAATTTTTTTTAGATTTTTTTAAAGATTTTTTTCTTGTCAAGTTTTGTAAACTCTTTTGATCCTTTAATGGATTTTATCGATTTTTTTTTTTTTTTTCTTCAGATAAACAGTTGCAAATATGCCAGACATTCAAGTTCTAGTCAATGACTTTGTCTCCAAGCTTAGAAAACGGTGAGTTTTTAAAAGAGCATACATGTGTTTGTATAAATGCAGTTCATGTAATTTGTTTACAAGGGTAGTTTTAGAATTCTAATTTAGTTTTATTAAATTATTGTTTTCTTTTTATTTATCTTTTCTGTGTTTGATTCAATTGTGGTGGCAGAAAAATTGAGGGTTCAGATGCAACTGCTAGGCTAACAGCAGAGTTGCTACGTTCAGTGATATCTCAGCAGCCGACTACATCTGGTGGAGCGGCTCTGATCGAAGCAGTGAAGAGTGCTGGTGAGCAGCTCATTGCTGCCAATCCTGTTGGTATGTTTCTTTGAAGTTGAATGCTGAACTTTTAACTGCTTAGGGTTCTTGGAAATTAAAGTAACTTGTTATGCAAGGAACTTGCTTTTGAAGCATAAAACAAACTTATATTTTTGATGTTTTTCTTTTAAGTTATGTTTAATTTCAAGTGGCTCATGTGAAAATATGTATCCTAGTTATTGTTTTTCGCTATTTTGATTGTGGAAAATATAGACAAAAGTGCAAACACTACATTAGCACTTTGCACTGTTTTCTTTAAGTTTAATTAAATGCTGAGCGAATTGGATTGCAGAGCTCGCAGTTGGGAATATTGTTAGGCAAGTGTTGCATATTATCAGGAAGGAGGATTTTTCCCTTGTGACAAACGCCGTTGTAGGTTTGAAATTATCGGCTGAAGCTAACGATGAAGAGATATTTAAGGAAGAAAATGAACAAAATCCGTCTACTGCTGCTGTAGATGGTAGATGCTTGTTGCGTGCACCGTTATTGCATGCCCTTCACGACCAGTTGCCTTACTCTGCAACAGCTTGCCAGATTTCTGCTTTAGGGGATAGTTCAGAAGGAAAAGGTAAATGTAAGTTACCTACTATAGTGGATTTATCTTGACAGTCAAATGTAATTGCTATTGTTTTTTCTTTCCATTGATTATTCATCGTAGAATATTAAAATATCTTTGATTGTTAATTTGTGAATTTGGATTATGCCTGAGAATATTGATATTGTCCCTAGCAAAGCAGGCTAACCTTCTTATCATTTTCGTTATGTTCAGCAGCTGAGAAAATTGCTAGGAGCTGGAAATTAAAGCATGATGTAATTAAGGCAGTCAATGAACTCATCGAAGATCTAAATACATGCCATGAACCGATTGCAGAACAAGCTGTGGAGCTTATTCATCATAAGTAATTACTTAATTATTAGTTAGCACTCCAGTATTTTCTTCTGTCATTAAGTTTCTGCATATAGTAAAAACCCTCAATCTTCTGATTGTCTTCCATTGTTCATTCAGGCATGATTCCGTGACTCCTAAATGTATACTTACCTTATTGCTCATTGTTTTCAGTGAGGTGATATTAACATTAGGTCGATCAAGATTCGTGTTGGAATTCTTGAAAGCTGCAAAGGAAAAAAAACGATCTTTTCATGTCTTTATTGCCGAGGGTGCTCCAAGGTATGTACATAGCACTAACCAAGGTCACCCTTTTTATAGCTTGGATGTAATGTTTGTTCCTTTATTTCGAATAATTTCTTGCTCTTTTTCCATGGAATAGGTATCAGGGACATGTTCTTGCAAAGGAGTTGAGCGCAAAAGGTTTAAAAACTACAGTCATCACCGATTCAGCAGTTTTCGCCATGATTTCTCGAGTGAACATGGTAATTTATCAACTTTGATTGCTTTGTCTTGAATTCATTAATATGATGGAAAGAAATCACTACATAAGCTTGAAACTTCTCCTGAAGGTTGTACTCGGTGTTCATGCTGTGATGGCCAATGGCGGTGTCATAGCACCAGTTGGGTCGAATATGGTTGCCCTTGCTGCTAAAAAGCATGCTGTTCCATTGGTTGTGGTCGCTGGTGTACATGAGGTATGTTTTGTCTCTTGTACTCAGTTGTTGGCTCATAGAACTGAATGCCTGTTATTTTAGTTAACGCCGTCTTGCTTCTTTGACAGTTGTGTTCACTGTTTCCCCAAAATCCAGAGCTGTCTCTCAATGAAATAGGATCACCTTCTGAACTGTTGAATTTTGGGGAATTCTCAGATTGTATGGACTATGGAATCGGCTGCGGTTCTCCTCTACTTCATGTTGTCAATCCTGTGTTTGATTATGTTCCTCCAGAGCTAGTCAGTCTTTTTGTTACTGATGCGTAAGACTCATCTCTTTGCTTTTATGTAAATTGTTATAATATTTCGAAATGATCCCTTACCATTTAAGTTTTTTAACATATCACTGAATATACGAGCGTTTCAATTGTCCGATGATGTTCTGATATTTATTTCTTTCTTTCTTTCACAGGGGAGCATATAACCCATCTTACATTTACCAGCTCATTGCTGATTATTACTCTCCTGATGATTTGACTCCACAGAAACCTGCCTCCTGAAAGTGAGTTTTCTGCAATTTCATATTTTTAAATACAGAAAACAGTAAAGGCCTGTAGTGCAGTTTCTGCACCTAAATGTGCAATTTTGTAGTTGCATAGTACTGATATCATATAATCACTCTAAAGAATTTGAATAAGTTGTCTGATGTCTCTTTGCCACAATTCGAACAGAATTGGTTGAATCAAAATCGAACAAAATTCGAAGCAGATACAGACAGATTCTTACATTGAGACGGAACATACTTCATCACCAATCACTAGAATACTGTTTTGCTTCTCTAAACATACAAATTAAATCAAGTGTTTCCCCTGCTAATAATGATGTATTAAAAATGAAGTTATCACCTCATGTGAATTTTAAGACGATCACACAGAACACATTCATTAAGAACAAAAATCACTTTGATGTAAAAAAGCATTCGAACAATCATATCAGTGGAACGTTGTTTTGTCTTTCGTGATTTCTCAATTCTTAGATAACTTGGTTTTGATCTTTCACAAGGAAATCAAAGCAAAGCCTTAATGATTAATATACTCATTTGAAGTTTTGAACAGAACAAGCAAAAGAAATGCAAAGCAACAAAAAATTAAAATCTAAGAAAGGAAACAATAAGCAAGACAAGCTTTACCAACAGCTGAAGGTAAAATAGTTAAGACTATCGATCACTCCTTGCGAAGATCTATGCCTGCCTTCTTAGCAACGGCATCCAATCCATTCTTCTCTATAGTCTTTATTGCCTTGGTTGACAATCGTAGCTTGACATAGCGCTTGCCAGCTTCCCACCAAACCTTCTTATACTGTAGGTTCACAAACTGCAACTTCTTCGTCTTGTGGTTAGAGAAGGAAACTTTGTTGGCCCTGTTTGCTTTCTTCCCAGTGAAGGGGCATATTCTACCTGAAAAGACAAATTAAATCATGAACGACAACATATATAGATCATTAATTAATTTAATTGGTCTTAAAAGAACAAATGAAACCGTTTTGATGGTTATATCAGAAGCTAGATAAGCAAACTTCACAGTCAGTGAAAATATAAGTAACTATTAGTCCGGTGCTAACCTTACTATAAACATTTTCAAGAAATACCACGACATCCAAACAATAATTTATCCTAGAAGAAGAGAAGGAAAAGCTATATATTGACTATGACCATGAAAGCAATCGTTACAATGCCTAATAAGCATCATAACCCAGCATGTTAACATCGGATTTGTATTCTCTCCTCATCTCAGCTCTTCTTCACTTTTTAATAATCTCATGACATATAAACATTACAATGAATGAGCGGTTAAGATGTGATTACTTTCATCGATTACTTTATTGACAACCAATCAGATGCTTCAAGAAATGTGAGAAAAGAGCTGAGGCTATGAGAGGATCTAAGTCGATTAACACCAACTGCTACATATATTTGGCAATATAATAGAAAAACGAGGCAACGATGTCAATGTACTTTGCTCTTGATACCATGTACCATATGTATAAAAATTTGCTTGTTTACTACCTAAACATAAAACAAGGCTCCCTTCCCACTCTGAAAATAATAATTATCTAACTTCCAAAGCCACCAATCTTGATGTTTAGCTTAGGTATAAGTATAACAATTAGCCTCAGATAAAGAAATATGCAAACCAAGTCTCAATAGAACAAATTATTTCATAAACAAAAAATGATAATAATGACAAACTTCTTTCTACCTCAAATAGTGAAATTCCAAAATTTAAGAAATTAGACCATGTATTGACCTTCATTGCAGCTAATTAAGTAACTCTAATGCAATCTTAAGCCTAAAAATTGTAATTATTTATCAATTATCATTTCATTTAAAAAGTTTTATAGAGTTGAAGGAGATCATGGATTGTTGGCTTCCAACAAAAACGCAAAGCAAAGAAAAGGGGAGAGAGAGAGAGAGAGAGAGAGAGAGAGACTTACGAGCAACAGGTTGAAGAGCGGGAGAGAAAGGGGAGGAAATGGGTTTGGGGACGTGAGACAGTTTGTAGGAAATTTGAATGCCGGATAATTGGGAAGTGACGAAACCCAGTTCTGAAGAAAACACCTTGTTTTGATGCGGTCGCCGGAAGCATATATTGGTACTGCTTCCTATCACCACTCCTGCTGTTGCCATTGTTGTCATTCAATTTTGTTATCTGTTTTTCTTTTGGGAGATGGAGTGAAGACTAGAGGATTAGATAAACTCTCTCAGACTGGGACTGGACTTGGGCTCAATCATATTCCTGGGTTAGGCCCACAGGCCCATTTATGCAAACAAATATGTAAGGCGGATGTTCAAAACATGAGTTTTCTAAACCAAGAAGAGATTTTTTGATATTTCAAAAAAATGTCAAATTTCTTCAACAGTAATGCTACACATCCCACCTATAATCCCATCATTTCCATCCCAACACACGTAGCAGTTGAGGTGTCACTTAGTGAGTGGACAAACATTAATTGGTAAGTGAATACATGAGTAAGAGAGATAAGTATCAATTAATGTGTGTCCACTCACCAAGTGACACCTTAGCTGCCACGTGTGTTGGGATGAAAATAGTGGGATTGTAGGTGGGATGTTTCAAAAATAAACTCCAAATGTAATTCACTTGATAGAATTATTCCTTGCAGAATATATATACTTTTATAGGGCAACCAGATCAACAGCACAGCAGTTAATACAACACGTAGAATATGTTTGGAGCACAAAATGAGTTAACGATTAATTAAATGAGCTCTGTGAAAAAAGTTTATACAAAGGAATCCCATCTAGCTTCCAGTTTCAAAGTTGATGTATATCGCTATCAATGGAGGCCTCATCATCACTCAATTCTACATTTAAGAAACTTATGAGGTGGAAAAATTCCAAAATCTGATGCTATTCAAGTTGATACAATGATATATTCCTATAAAAGGCCGTGCTGGAAAGGATCAAAATTAGGTAACAGTATAAGGATCGGTGCAGGACGTTATGCCGACCAATTCTATCTCCAACAGATTCATTTCGGAAACTTAGACTTGTAGAGGTCAAGAGGGACGTACTCCGCTGTCACAGTCCGGTCATCAAACAGACGTCCGTGCAAACAATGTGCTGCCATGCAAGATGCTTCTGTTCTCCTGTACTCCACAAAAACACTGCCTGCCTCGAAAATGCGTGCGAGATTATCATCCTGCTCCTTCTCATCCAATCTGGCAACAGCTTCCTGCGTGTTTCTATTGACTTCATCAGAATTCAACTCTTCTTCAGCAGATGGTTTGTTGTCCGAACCCATGTCCTTCGTTTGAATGTTGCCAGGAGCTTCGTCATCATGGCAGTGTGCATCATCCTTTAAGGTCTTTGACTGCTCGAGGACATCTTGGGAGAATGTTTCTGATAGGCTCTCTCGATTTAAGTCTTCAACCATGTTACCGTCAACTTTAACAAGTTGACCTGACTGATCCCCCAATACATCACCAATGCTGTTGCTTTCCTTGACTTCATCAACTACCTTGACTTCTTTGGCTTCACTCCGGAACTCTGATCCATTAATTCCTCTTGACTGATGATCAATAACGTCTTCTAAGGTCTCTGCTTTCTCATTTGTTTCATCACATCTTAAGCTTTGCTTGACTCCAGCAGAAGCCTTATTGTCATTGGCTTCACATGCTTCTAAGGTAGCGATGTGACGGTCTTCATACTTGACAACATTGATAGATTTAACAGTGCCAAACCTGCAGCATGAATAGATGAACTTAACTTCTATATAAAGTAACAAGTTTAAATAACAAAGGAGGATATAATAAAATGGACAGTGATTCTTTCACAAACCTAGCACACTCTAACCGCACATCTTCAAGTATTTCTTCCACTTCCAGTTTGGATAACGATGAAATGCCTTCTGGATTGAACTAATTAATATTGAAAGACAAAACACAAAAATGCTTTAACAAATATTTTATCAAATTAACCAAAGTTCGGGTCAAAACAAACAATAGACAATTACCAAAGTATCCACATATGTAGCCAATAACATACCACATTTTTAATCTTTATGACTTGAGTGGGCTTCTTAAGAAGTGGAATTGCATGCTCTGGGATCCCATAGAATGAAGAGTCTCCGCTATTTTCCTAGAATGTGTTGTTTCTTTCTGTTAGTACACGTCTCACATGTAACAGGTGAAATAAGGAAAAATAATTCATTCCAGGCCCAACTAATAAAATTAGAGAAAATGTTAATAAAATACCATGGAAGATCCATCCGGAACAGCTTGAACTACAGTTAATACTTGCCCTCCCAACTTCATCCCATTCAACCCCGCGCAAGCTTTGAAAGTAACCGATTGGTCCACATACTGAGTTATACAACATCATCAAGTTTCCAGATGCTCAAGGTCAGAAGAGAAAGAGAATTGAATTGTAATTAAATGACTGGAAAAAATAATGAAGAGATAACATAAACAAAAAAGAGAATAAGACTTTAATAGTTTCACATAATCAACACCACCACCAATACATTAACTTAAGAGCAACATTTGGTATTAATTTGGTTCTGAAGACTCCTTTGGAATATCATGCTAATTAGGGACAAAAGGCAAACAACATTTGTCTTGGTACCGGGTAGAATTGAACCCATAGAATACTCGATATGTTCTTAAACGGTAGTATTTTATTTATTAAACCCTCTAGAACAAACAGCCTTTTCTGCCTCTGAGCAGCTGCACAATAGTTCAGATGGCATTGCATTTGAGAGAGGGCTGGGCTAAGTCCAAGGTCTATAACTTGTTTAAGTCAGCCAATTGCAAAGCTAACAAATCTAATCAACATAGGTCGTTGTCTCGTTGACAATCTCTAAGGAAGCCAATGAACTTCAAAAGAGAAAATTGACTTCCTATAGCAGATCAATGCAGAAAGTTAAACCTGATAATTAGTTCTCTCCACATCTACTTCATACTCCAATTAGCAATAACTTTTTATGTTGCATAATGTACCACCAAAAAAAGGGTGCTGTAGATGTTGTTCAAACAATATGAATTTCTTTAATCATCATAAATAAGGAGATTGAACAAAAAGATTGACCAGGTTTGACTCACCAAAAAAATCCTTAGAAGAATGTCAAGACGAAAACAGAAACATAAACATCAAATGAAACTGTACAAGTGAACTCCAAGTAGATTGACCTATCATTCAATTGTCAAAATGTTCATCCCAGGTAAAGCATTGAACAAGGATTTGCATTGTAATATACATTGCTGAACAATTTCAAATTACCTAATTAAGTATGCAGAGAAAATCACACATTCATAAAGATCTGATTAGGTAAGAATAAGTTCTGTAACTGCTAGTTGAGTGAAAAGAATTATGAAATCCAGAGACGAAGGTGCACAAGGCAATGCATCATAATGGCTTTCCCTAAAAAAAAAAAGGTAGACATCCAAATTGACAAAAAGAAGAGACTAAACTGATATATCACCTACAGGAAGGGGAACTCAGAAATAAATGTAACACAGCAGAACGAATGTGCTTTATTACCTCCAAGAAAGCACATGATTCATCACGATCCTCATTGATCTCAAAGTGATATGACTTCAGAGGTCCAAAAGCAGAAGCAATCTCCATAACCTGAAAAACCGGAATAAGAGGGGAGGAAAGAGGGATGGACAGGAACATAAGAACACTAAACATAATATGAAGGAAATAAGCCTAGAAAGTACATAAATTTTGAAATTATGTTACCATTTTAGATGAAAATGTCTTTGAAATACTGCCAATGAAGATCTGAACCAACAATTCATAAGAAAAAAAGATTAATACAAGATGCCAAATAAAACAAACTAGCGGTCTTGAAAAACTAACATTTGATTAAATTTTCTGTTATTCTGGCCGTCTTCGTTCCACTATCTTGGCTAATATATGTCCCATAAAAAGGTATTATATTATATATATATACACACACAGAGACACATGAAAATTATCAGGTGCGGGAATCCCGCACGTTTTTTCGTGCGAGATTTGGTTGCACAACGTTGTGTAATAATTACATAACGCTCTGGAACATAATACACAAGTGTAATAGATCCCACACGAAAAAAGTGCGGGATTCCCGCACCAGATAATTTTTTTTTTTATATATATATATATTCTTATTTGCTATTATTATTATTATTATTATTCCATATTTTTCTGTCCCTCCTCCCTTATGTTCATTAACTCAACTATGATGTGCCTCCCAAACAGAAATTTTGCTTGGATGGCACCAGAGTTTCTCTGGATACCGGATAAACTTCCTTGAGAATGAGAATGCAAAACAATGTAAACATTATAAGTTTTCTTCAATTGAATCAACCAAATCTATTTTTTGTTTAAAGAAACAAATTCATAAAGCTACCTCATAGAATCACTAATTAAAACCACTTAATATCCAAATACTGATCTAAACAATTAAAAAGGAGTAAGTATAATAAATCTTAGCTCTTCTTTAATGACAAAGGTAGTAGCATAAAGAGTAAAGACATACAATGTAACCAACAATTACAGGAGTAGATAAAACCAATTAGTGGAATGATAAATATTAGGAACTGCAATCATGTGAATACAGTAACATGGGCTCATCATTGTGGCAGATACTTAGGCTTAAAATGAAGATGTTGCTTTACACCTATTATATGTTGCTTCACACATACCTTGTGAGGTGAATCCTTCACAATATCACTTATTGCACCAACTGCAGCCACTGATTTCTTTGCTTCACCACTCTGCATGAAAATAGCAACTGTCTGAAAACCTGCTACATGGATAGTAACCACAATATACCTCAGAAACAGCAAAGCAGCAGTAGAAATAACTGACCAAATGAAGTGCTTTAATTAAGACATAGAAAACTTAAAGATAACACATAAAAACATGTTGATTAACAAAGATTTGAAAAGATGGGTACGAGGCAGAAAATCGTAAAATGTAACAAGAATACACTTACGTTTAAGAACATCAAACATAAAAACATTTTGGTCTCACAATACTGGTGCCACAAATAATAAACTATTAGTTCTAAAGAGGCCAAAGGCTAGGCATATTTCCAAAGTCTGTGTGTGCTAATCGTTTTACTCCATACTTTTACTTTCTCAGCTCATTATAGAAAAACTCTCTTCCTATGTATATCAGTGTGCCCAACAAACATAAGAAACACTCAGTATTTCATTAAGATTAAAACTTTCTGAATATAAAGAACTGGCATCTTTAGGAGCACTGTATATCATGACGCATTTTTACCTGAATAAATCACAAACACAAAATAAATAAATAAATAAATAAAAATAAATAAATCGAGAACTGATCAAGCTTAAATCTTTTAGATCATTCCCTGACGATGCAAGGTTTGGGCAAATGATAATCTATTTAACTTCAAACCTAAAATTGTTTAATGTGATCCTTTCTCAACCGATTAAAATACTGAAATGAACCCTGTTATTAAATGTAACACCTCTATCTGTATTCATTATCAAGTTATTATGCCATAAAAACAATAATACCCTGTGCAGATATAACTATGTAACTCTTAGTGAATTTTACTCGCGCATACAGCATCTTTTCTAGTTTTCTATATAAATATTTTTTGGAAAGCTAGCAACTGATTAGCATAATGCTTCTGCAATTGTACAAAGAAAAATTAAAACTCTCAAGTCCTGCACCATTTAGTCAATGATTTTGTATTGTAGATGAACTAATTGGCCTGATAGTTCAAACTATTTGTCGCTAATTCATTTTGAATAATAAAACTAGAGTGCAAGCATACTAAGCTAGAATTTACATGTCATTTGTTGTTGGTTAATCTGACCTACTGGAACTAGAGGAAAAAATAAAAGACTAAGCTAGACAATGGGCAAATCTCTTAGCATTATATATTTTAAGACAGGTGGAACAAGGAGTATTGTGAACTTTGAGGGAAAGAGGAGTCATATCTAAGGTAAATAACCATAACAAATGCACTTCTCAAATTGATTATGTGAGGAGCAATTAAGGAAGCTATTTTTTCTATTATTCGAGTGAATGAGGCAAATAAGTACCTTTTGAAAAATGTAATATGTTTTATCTTGTAAGAAAAAACAAAAACAAAAAACCCAAATACTATCATGAAAAAGTGAAAGACTAGAGGGTGACACCAACAAAAGGACAAGATGAGAAGTTGACAGCAAAAGTAATAAGATCAGCCTATTCAACTGATTTAATCAAGACCATAGAATAGAATACTGCCACTTGCACACACAACTAAGGAAAAAGAAACCAAAGCAAATGTCTAAATCCATTTTCTAATTGATAATTGTGTACGATTAGTCGATTATTACATATTAACTGTTCAACATTATTAGACCAATGTCATTTGCAATCGGATTGAGTTAACAAATTCTACCTTTTAATACTAGATCTAACCAAAAAAAAAAAGCATCCTTTAAGTTTGTCTAGAAGCTATATATACAGAAATCATTGTACATAGGATATTGTGGAATTTTTGGTGTTTTACGGGTTATTTGGTTAGAGAGAAATAGAAGGCTTTTTGAGGAAGTTAAAGAGGAGGACAATTTTTTATGGGATAAAGTTTATTATTTAGCTTCTATATGAGCATCCATCTCTGAAGATTTTAGAGACAATTCTCTATTTTTCATCATGTTGGATTGGAAGGCTATTGTTTTTTTATTGAGTTCATTGTAAGTTTTATTTTTGTTTAGTTTGTTGTGTTGGGTGGATTACTAGTTCACTAATGTACTCGCTTTATTTTTGAATAAAGTTTTCCTATAAAAAAAAAAAAAAATGGATATACAACATGACACTTTACTAAGCAAAAAAAAAGTAAAGATGCATTATATGCTCCTGCAACACTCATGCACAAGACGTACAGATGAGGTCCCAAATATCATTCTAAAGATATTGAATTCAGAAGGCATTGTCTTTCCATTGCGGCAAGTCTATCTAGCTCAGGCTCAAAAAAAATTATTTAGAGAATTCAAAGCCTTGCTACAACCCATACCAGCAGCCATGAGGCTTAAGGTTGGGCAAGGTTTGGACAATCACAGAGTCCAGTCAAGGGTGAACTTGGCTATTACCCATTTAAAATTAGCTTTGGTAAAGGAACATACCTCATCATGTCTGTGACAGTCCTATTCAACTGCCATGATCACCCAAAAGGCATATTATGCAAGCTTAGGAAACCAACTTTATCTAGATCAATCTCTTAGATGAGAAAAAATCATTTAAGTTTCATTTTTACAAAATAAATAATAAAAAGGCAATTACATCATAATATCATAGACACGACCTGTATATGTGAGATTAATAAATTATGAGTAATTGTCAAGCAAATTTTGACAACCTTGAATCCATCTCAAAACATCTAGGCCACTCTGAATATCTTTATATGTGATAAACACCATCAAATAACAAACCATACATAATAAACAGAATAAATTTTAAAAAAAGAAACAAGAAAAAAAGTATGAAATAAAAAATGAAAAGTAATGAAATCGATAAGATTGTCATTCTTACTGCCATATCAATAAAGTCTTTCGGACGCCTGATTCTGAGGATGCAGCCAGAGAAGGAACAGCCATCACAAGAAAGAGCTGCTGAAGCATCCTCAGGTGTAAGGAATTCCACAAGAGCTTGGCCTTTCTCTTCCTGGATCTGCAGAAAAGGTATAGTAGCTTAGTAAGACAAGCCGAACAGCAGATTGTTCTAATAGGCATGACAAAAACAAAATGTATCCTGCTGCATAACACATTTGAGACTTACATTACAGCTAATACATGGTAGGGATCGATTGACATAATTAGCCCCCGAAGAGAGCAAGATGTTATTAAGAAATTCCATCACAGCTTTCTCAGAGGCTGAAGCTGGAACATTTTCTACATAAAGCCGCCTCATAGGCCGGGTAGCTTGTGTCAGCTGAACAGAGTCAATGGAGACATTTTGCTTTGTCAAAGAAGCACTGTATGAAACCCCAGCAGGAGGATTCACTGCAATTGAAGTAACAGGAGTGGAGCTGACCACTTCATGTACATTTGATGATGCGGTTTGGTTTGATGTCTGGATATTAGAGGGAACAGAACTAGCAAAACTGCCGTTTTTTTCCACAGGTGCAACATCCCACTTAGCACTTTTCTTCTCTGGTGAACGGTTAAGTGGAGAAGGAGTCTTAGCAGCAGCCTCAGTTTTTCTCTTCCTCGGCGAATAGCCACCAAGTCCACTAATGGATCCACCATGTCGCCTATAGTTACCACTTGAACCATTACTGGTTACTCTGCTCCTGTCAATGTCAGGATACTGCCTTCCAGACTTGCCTTTAAAAGACTGCAAGGACAGATCTTCATGCTCTCGCCCATAATGTGATGTACGTTTGTGCGCCCTAGGTGAGAGAGAGATAGACCTTCTTTTTCTCTCCTCACGCTCTCGACTCCTAGATCGCCTCCTTTTCAGTTTTGATTCTGTGTGACGGGATTTTGGAGATTCTTTCCTTTCCTTTCTCTCTGAAATTTGTAACTCACGCCCTCTACCAAGATCATGTTTCTTTGCATCACTCTTGTCTCTATTTCTCTCACCATCTTCATTTTGATATTTTCTCTTGCTTTCTCTTTCAGACTTCCCCCCACTTCTGTCCACACGTTTATCCTTCCCTGTTGAATCCCTTGAATGTTTCTTTGCAGTTTGATCTTCAACATCATAACTTAACCGATCATGATTTTTTCCCCGGCCAGGATCTTGTTTCTCAACCTTGCCCTTAGCCTTAGAGAACAGTTCTTTCTTCATATCGGTTTTCAACTTGGTTTCTGACCCATGACTTTCTCTACCTATTTGTTTAGGTAGACTCCCATCCTTTATTCTGATTTCTGACTCACGACTTTCTCTACCTATTTGTTTAGGTAGACTCCCATCCTTTATTCTGATTTCTGACTCACGACTTTCTCTACCTATTTGTTTAGGTAGACTCCCATCCTTTAATCGGATTTCTGACTCACGACTTTCTCTACCTATTTGTTTAGGTAGACTCCCATCCTTTAATCGGATTTCTGACTCACGACTTTCTCTACTTTTATCTTTAGCCAAATTTTCATCCTTAAATTTGATTTCTGAGTCATAGCTTTGTCTATCCTTCTGTCTCGCTGAATTGTCATCCTTCGCAAGAGTCTTGTCTTTTTTCTTCCTGGAATATACCTTAGAAACCAAATTTTCATCCTTAAGTTTGATTTCTGAGCCATAGCTTTGTCTATCCTTCTGTCTCACTGAATTGTCATCCTTAAATTTGATTTCTGAGTCATAGCTTTGTCTATCCTTCTGTCTCGCTGAATTGTCATCCTTCGCAAGAGTGTTGTTTTTTTTCTTCCTGGAATATACCTTAGAAACTTCCTCTGACAAGTGCTTTTCAACATCAGGAGAAGGATCCTTCTTGTGCCCATGATGCCTCTCAGATTTACGGTGATCAGAAACTTTCTCAACAGTACTATCCCCTGATATATTCCCTACTTCTTTAGCTCCCTCTTCAACATTTTCAGATAATTTTTTGTTTTTTCTTCTAATTATTATCTCATCAAAACTGAGAGGCCTTGTCCGAGCAGCAGTCCCTTGATCGGTGTTATCTAAGGAATGTTCACCACTTTTTGCATACTTCTCTTTCTTCTGACCAGATCTGCTCATCTTGCCCAGTGCAGACACTGTCTACGCTAGAGAATGAAAAGTATTAAAGACAATAATGAAGAAAAATGGTTGAACAAGAAGATTGATACTCAGACTCCCCCAACCAAAATATCACTGCACCCAAGGAAAACAAAACATGCATTTGATTCAGTATCAAGCAATACAGAGCCATCGACCCAACTGTTCCCAACAAATAGCTGCCTCTCCAAATACAATATAAAAGAAGATTGTCAAAACAATATAGTCAAGCAAAAGGAAGGAAATCGGAAGAACAAAATAAATAAAAAAAACGGAGAAGCTTCAACACGATCATGTCAACTTCAATATGACAGCACAATACCATTTCTTTCTGTACAGGCAGATTATTATCAATATTATATTGAAATTCCAAAACTCCATTTCTTCACACTAGATATTATACACTACATTACCATGCTAAATCGATGAGAAATTCACAAAACAGGAATAGCACAACAACAACAACAAAGAGGTATCTATGACTATAACTCACACGGGACAGCAGCGAAGTAATGACTAGAACTATAACGATAAGACTCAATCTACAACTTCAATTGTTCACTTATCTTCAGTACCCACTAATGCAAACAGTTAGGTATTCGTTTTTCCTCAAATTTAAGGACATGAAAATAGAAAGCGAATACCAAAAAAATTAAAAAGGAAACCTAAACCCTAAAAGCAAAACCCAGTGATGAGATACAAAATAACACATAAGAAGTTGAAGAGAGTGAGTACCTTACAACGGAGGGAAATGCAAGAGACCTACAACAACTAGAAAAAGAGGCTATCTGCTGCAACTGCGACGCATTTTTGTTTTTGTTTGTGTTAGGTGTTACCCTCTGCTGAGTGGCCTACCATTTCCAGTTGCTCCACATCTTCTTTTTTATATCTTTTTCGTGCCTTTAGAATATCAATATCTATAATCAACTTCAATTAAAACATAACCAAAATCATCTTCCTCTGCCTCTGTGGCTCTACTCTATGCTAAGATGGCATTATTTATTTTATTTTATTAGATGAGATTTTTTTATTTATTAAAAAAAAAAAAAAATTACTAATTGGTTTTTTCGAAGCTATAGTGCTATACTTTGATTTATTTATTTATAACTATTAAAATATTTTGAAATTAAAAGATCGACCTGATGTGAGGGGCTTAGAGTATCTCCAATAGCCCCCCTTGAAGACATCTCTTAACTTAATTAAGGGAGTAGATGTATTTTTACAGCTCCCTAAATGGCTCCCTTAATTGTGTTCAAGTGGAGTTCACTCCCTTAATTAATAGGTCATTTCAGACCCCCTTAAAGTGGGTTCCACCTATTTAAAATTATTTCATTTTCTTGAAAAACTCCATATATTTAAAACACATAATTGACGAACAATATATAATATTTAAACACGATATCTAACATTTAAATAATAATAAAAAATTATTAAATGGGTCATTTAAGGGAGTATTGTTGGAGCACATACTCCCTTAATGGTCTCTTACAATAACATACACTTTTAAATAAGGGAGATGGTCTCTTACAATAATATACACCTTTAAATAAAGGAGTCTCTCTTATTTAAAGGTGTATGTTATTGTAAGGGGTCATTAAGGCATTATGTGTTCAACAATACTTCCTTAAAGGATAATGGTACATATCCAACAATTTTATCAATCATTTATATCCAACTAGACGTGGCAGCTAACATGGCACTTCCTTGTCAGCTACCACATTATCACACTTTTTAATCTTTTCCAAATCTTAATTTTTAACTCCATTCAATTTGTAAATACTTTTATATATAACAAAAAATAAAAAATAATTTTTTTCATCCCATTGGAACACCACATAAATTATTTTTGTCATGAATACCTATAAATTAAAAAAGAAAGTCCAATTCCAACTTGAAATGGATTTATTTATTTTTAAAAATATATATTAAATAAGGGTATGGCTACATTGTTGGGAGATTAAATCCCAATAACGTTATTAGAATTTTATTACAAGATTCTTCCATTACTTGGTTGACATGTGGTAACCAAACAATTTAAAAAAGATGAGTAACTGGTTATAACAAGTTAACAAGTTACTTTCAATTTATTTTATTATAAAATTGTAATAATTTAATTTAATTTAATTTAAATAATTGTGTTAAATAATTTTAAATGATAATTAGATAAGGATTATACACATCCTCATAATAATCTTCTATGATTTAAATAAATATATGATATTTTTTATTATTTGAATTTATATTTAATTTAATTAAACATTTATGATATAACAGATTTAAAATAGTCAATTTTTTTAAAACTATTATTATTTTTAGAAAATAATAATATATATATTTTTTAATTTTTAAAATATTTTAGATGTATTATATTTTGAAATTAATATTTATTTAAGTTAATTATATAAAATATTTGTAACATAATAATTTTTGAATTAAAATTTCATTTTAAATATCTATAATTATTTTTATTTTTTTTATATGATAAATTATGTGTAACATAATTTTTGTACAATATAACAAATTTTGGATAAAAAATTGTAATTTAGATGTGTGTTGTAACAATTTAAAATATATATATATATATTCAATTTCGTAACAAATTTTAAGTAATTTGTAACAATAAAGTCGTAGTTTGTAACAACTTTACCATATCATGTAACAACTCGATTTATATAGGTAACAAAATATATATGTTTTGTAACAAGTTTCACATAGAAAGTTGTAGTTAAAATATTTATGGTAACAATTTTATGTTGGTTTAATGTGTAACGAAAAAGTTGAAAGTTGTAACAACGTTGTCGTACCATATAACAACTCATTTTATATGAGTAACAAAATATATGTACTATGTAACAAGTTTTACATAAAAAAAAAATTAAGTAAGATAGATGTGGTAACGATTTAATGTTGTAACAAATCTAACATGATGTGTAACAATAAAGTTGTAGATTGTAACAACTTTGACGTAGCATGTAACAACTCGATTTATATAGGTAACAAAATATACGTGTTTTGTAACAAGTTTCACATAGAAAGTTATAGTTAAAATGTTTGTTGTAACAATTTCAAGTTGGTTTGATGTGTAACGAAAAAGTTGTAAGTTGTAACAACGTTGTGGTATCATGTAACAACTCATTTTATATGAGTAACAAAATATATGTACTATGTAACAAGTTTTACATAAAAAATTTAAGTAAGATATATGTGGTAACGATTTAATGTTGTAACAAATCTGACATGATGTGTAACAATAAAGTTGTAGGTTGTAACAACTTTGACGTAGTATGTAACAACTCAATTTATATGGGTAATAAAATATATGTGTTTTGTAACAAGTTTCACGTAGAAAGTTGTAGTTAAAATGTTTGTGGTAACAATTTCATGTTGGTTTGATGTGTAACGTAAAAGTTATAAGTTATAACAACGTTGACTTGAATTTTTAAAAACTATTACATGATTTCCATTAACCAAAAAAAAAAAAAAAATCCATTATAAATTTAGAACTCATATATTTTGAAACAAAGATAGACAAAGTACCTTTTTTTTTAAGCCACATATAGTGAGAGAAAAAAAATAATATTCTCCAATAAATCTGTGAGCAAACACAACTTTCAGGACCCTCCTTAGGATTCTAAAGGAGGGTGAAGATATAAATTTGGCTTAGGGTTCCTTAAAAAAAACAAAAAAACAAAAAAACAAAAAAGACGAAGATGAAAAAATTGTGAAGACAATCTGGTTTAGGGTTCCATTAATTTTACGCGTTTTTTTTTTTAAACCTTTTTTCATAATGTTAAAATCGGATATATACATATTTTTTTTAAAAATAAATTAATTAAATCCTTTTTCTTGGCCAAACATAAAATACAATAAAAAACTACAATGACCCAAACTGATAAGCTGGCCCATACATGAAATGACCCAAGACCAGACCCAATATTTTGATCCCTAAACGGTAAAAATCTCAATATCCATAAAACAGCTTTAAACATGAAAGTTAGTTGTCATCTTCATCGTCTTTTTCCTCCGGCTTCTTTTCTTTCATTTTATCTTGTCTCTTTCTGCTTTTTCTTTCCCTCTTTCTCTCCCAAACCACTTCCTTTTTGTCTTTGTATTTGTTTATGTTAACATAATCTTCACCCTGAGTGCCTCTGCCTTTACCACCGTCTCTGCCTGTTTCACCGTCTTCGTCGTCTAACGAGCTATATTTTATATTGCGTCCGTCCGAGCTATAATTTGGACTACTGCGTCCGTTTGATAAACTTGAATTCAGACTGCAAACCTTTTCCTTCGAGGTAGATTTAGATTTAGATTTAGATTTAAACGACCAACCATAATCTTAATCATCAGAACGGTTCTCCTCATCGTCGGAAGACATTTGAAAATGGAGAGAATGTGGTCGTATAATTTTCAATGGAGAGAATGTGGTATTATAACTTTCAAGTTATAAATATCAAGTTATCATGATATTCATCATGAATTAGGTTGATTGATCATCGTCATATTCTTCTCAGGTCTGATGGCGAAAAGCTGAAAGTGAAATACAAGGATAGATGCTTCAAATTAGAACCCTTTTTGGATCAAAGAGGATGACATCAGTCAAGTTGTTTTTGTGGCTTGGTAGGACAAATCTCCTACTTGATCCGTGTTGAATTTAAAAACCAAACTTAATTGGTTTACAAATCAAACAAGACAAGTCTTCTCCTTTCTCATAATAGTTTCCCTCATTATCAACCAATTTAACAATGGTGTTTTTTTTTTTTCTTCCAAGCTATAGTATGAATGGATAAATCGGCCCAAACATAAAATACAAGCAAAAACTACAATCACCAAAACTGATAAATAGACATAAATGGCCCAAACATGAAATTTACCAAGACCAGACCCAATATTTTGATCCTTAAATGATAAAAATCTCAAAATCCATAAAACAACTTAAAACATGAAAGCTAATTGTCATCTTCATCGTCTTTTTCCTCTGGCATCTTTTCCTTCATTTTATCTTCTATCTCTTTCTACTTCTTCTCTCTCTATTTCTATCCCGGACCACTTCCTTTTTGTCTTTGTATTTGTTTATGTTAACATAATCTTCACCCTAGGCGCCTCCACCTTTTTCACCGTCTCCGCTGTCTCCGTTGTCTAACGAGCCATAATTTAGATTGCATCCGTCCGAGCTATAATTTGGACTACTGCGTCCATTCAATAAACTTGAATTTGGACTACAGACCTTTTCCTTCGAGGTAGATTTAGATTTAGATTTAGACGACCATCCATAATCCCAATCATTAGGACGGTTCTCCTCATCATCGGAAGACATTTGAAAATGGAGAGAATGTGGTCGTATAACTTTCAATGGGGAGAATGTGGTATTATAACTATCAAGTTATCTATAAATATCAAGTTATCATGATATTCATCATGAATTAGGTTGATCAATCATCGTCATATTCTTCTAAGGTCTGATGGCGAGAAGGTGAAAGTGAAATACAATGATAGATGCTTCAAATTCGAACATTTTTGGATCAAAGAGGATGACATCAGTCATGTTGTTTCTTCGGCTTAGGAGGATAAATCTCCTACTCGATCCGTATTGGATTTAAAAACCAAACTGAATTGGTTTACAAATCAAACGAGACAAGTATTCTCCTTTCTCATAACAGTTTCCATAATTATCAACCAATTTAACAGTAGTGTTTTTTTTTTTCTTCTGAGCTATAATATGAGCATAGATAAATCGGCCTAAACATAAAATATAAGCAAAAATTACAATGACCTAAACTGATAAATAGACCCAAATGGCCTAAACATGAAATTTCCCAAGAGTAAACCCAATATTTTGACCCCTAAATGGTTAAAATCCCAAAATCCCCAAAATAGCTTCAAACATTAAAGCTAGTTGTCATCTTCATCGTCTTTTTCCTCTGGCTTATTTTCGTTCTCTTTATCCTCTGTCTCTTTCTGTCTCTCCCTCTTTCTCTCTCGGACCACTTCCTTCTTGTTTTTGTATTGGTTTATTTTAATATACTTTTCACCATGGGCGCCTTCGCCTTCTCCATCGTCTCTACCTTTTTCGTAGTCTCCATTGTCTCCGATGTCTCCATTGGGGATGTACTATGCGTCAATTCGAGCTATAATTTTGACTACTGCATCCGTCCAACAAACTTGATTTCGGACTGCGGACCATTTCTTCCTAGCTAGATTTAGATTTAGATTTAGACAACCAGCCATAATCTCAATCACCATAATCTAAATCAACAAGGTTCTCCTCATCGTTGGAAGACATTTGAAAATGGAGAGAATGTGGTCGTATAACTTTCAATGGAGAGAAAATGGTCTTGTAACTTTCAAGTTATCTATAAATATCAAGTTATCATGATATTCATCATGAATCAGGTTGATCGGATCACCGTCATTTTCTTCCAAGGTTCGATGGCGAGAAGCAGAAAGTGAAATACAAGGACAGATGCTACAAATTCAAACCATTTTGGATCAAAGAGGATGACATCAAGTAGGTTGTTTCTGTGGCTTGGGAGGATAAATCTCATTCTTGATCCGTCTTGGATTTAAAAACCAAACAGAATTGGTTTACAAATCAAACGTGACAAGTCTTCTCATTTATCATAACAGTTTACATCATTACCAACCAATTTAACAATGGTTTTTTTTTTTTTTTTTCCTAAGCTATAGCATAAGCATGGATAAATCAGCATAAACATAAAATATAAGCAAAAACTATAACGAACCAAACTTATAAATTGGCTTAAACGGCCCAAACATGAAATGACCCAAAACTAGACCCAATATTCTGACCTCTAAAAGGTAAAAATCTCAAAATCCCTAAAACAGCTTTAAACATGAAAGCTAGTTGTCATCTTCATCCTCTTTTTCCTCTGGCTTCTTTTCCTTCTCTTTATCCTCTGTCTCTTTATGCTTTTTCTCTATCTCTTTCTCTCTTGGACCACTTCCTTCTTGTCTTTGTATTGGCTTATGTTTAACATACTCTTCACCCTAGGTGCCTCCGCCTTCTCCACAGTCTCTGCCTTTTTTACCATCTCTGCTGTCTCCGATGTCTCCGTTAGAGACGTGCTATAACTTTGATTGCGTCCGTCCGAGCTATAATTTTGACTACTACATCCGTCTAATAAACTTAAATTCGGATTGTGAACCTTTTCCTCCGAGCTATATTTAGATTTAGACGACCAACCATAATCCCAATCATCAAGACGGTTCTACTCATCGACGGAAGACATTTGAAAATGGAGAGAATGTGGTCATATTCATTATGAATCAGGTTAATCGGATTATCGTCATATTCTTCTAAGGTCTGTTGGCGAGAAGGTGAAAGTGAAATACAAGGATAGATGCTTCAAATTCAAACCCTTATGGATCAAAGAGGATGATATCAGTCAGGTTATTTCTACGGTTTGGGAGGACAAATCTCCTTCTCGATCTGTGTTGGATTTAAAAACCAAACTGAATTGGTTTACAAATCAAACGGAATTGGTTTACAAATCAAACGAGACAAGTTTTCTCCTTTCTCATAACAGTTTCCCTCATTATCAACCAATTTAACAATGGTGTTTTTTTTTTCTTCTTCTGAGCTATAGCATGAGCATGAATAAATCGGCTCAAACATAAAATACAAGCAAAAACTACAATGACCCAAACTAATAAATAGACCCAAACGGCCCAAACATAAAATTTCTCAAGACTAGACCCAATATTCTAATCCTTAAACGGTAAAAATCCCAAAATCCCTAAAATAGCTTCAAACATGAAAGCTAGTTGTCACCTTCAGTGTCTTTTTACTCTGGCTTCTTTTCCTTCTCTTTATCCTTTGTCTCTTTCTGCTTCTTCTCTCCCTCTTTCTCTCCCGGACCACTTTCTTCTTGTCTTTGTATTTGTTTATGTTAACATACTTTTCACCTTGGGCGTCTCCACCTTCTCCACCGTCTTCACCCTTTTCGCTATCTCCGTCATCTTCATTGTTTGACTAGCTATAATTTAGACTGCGTCCGTCCGATCTATAATTTGGACTACTGGGTCCGTTGGATAAACTTGAATTCAGACTGCAGACCTTTTCCTTTGAGCTAGATTTAGATTTAGACGACTAGCCATAATCCTAATCATCAAAATGGTTCTCCTCATCATCGAAAGACATTTGAAAATGAAGAGAATGTGGCTGTATAACTTTCAATGGAGAGAATGTGGTCTTATAACTTTCAAGTTATCTATAAATAACAAGTTATCATGATTTTCATCATGAATCAAGTTGATTGGTTCATCGTCATATTCTTCTAAGGTCTGATGGCGAGGTGCTAAAAGTGAAATACTAGGACAGAGGCTTCAAATTCCAACCTTTTAGACAAAGAAGATGACATCAGTCAGGTTGTTTCTGTGGCTTGGGAGGGCAAATCTCCTTCTCGATATGTGTTGGATTTAAAAACCAAATTCAATTGGTGTGCTACATGACTTTTGAATTGGAGTACTGAGAGTTTTGGGTCATTTCGGTAATTGGTGGCTGATAAACATAATTATTTGGAGAAGTTGTATACTCGTTGTGGAGATACAGGGGTCCTGCAGCAAATTAGATTACTTGAGAAGGAACTTGAGGGTTTTGTTGGCTAGAGATGAAATCTATTGGAGACAGAGGGCTCGTGCAGATTGGCTAGCTGCTGGTGACTGCAATATTTGAACCTAAAAGTTTCAACAACTGCTTTCGGAAAACCATTCACCCATTGTTTATCGGTTAAAATCTGATCCAAACGTTTTTGTATGTTATGTACCTCTTCCCGTTTATTGCTCCTAGTAAATTTGAGACCAGAGAAACCATTTTTTCTATCACATCACAATTATCCACTGCTAATATGAAATTTAGTACCCCTAAAACTGATTTCCCAGAGCCTCCATGCTTTTCACCCATACTAAGTAACTCATTAAAATCCCTCCCACGGATCCAAGGAAGGTTATTCACCACCCGTAATCTACAAAGTAATTCCCAAGAGTTAACACGTAAATTTTGATTTGGATTCCCATAGAAACCAAAGAATCTCTATTGCAAACCATTATCTAACTTAATCTGAGCATCAATATGTCATTTCGAGAAAGATAGTATAGTAACATCCTAGTCATCTCTCCACAAAAGAAGAAGACCTCCACTCCTACAGTCATTATCCACATGAAAACCCCCTGCATAACCCAATTGATCCTTAATTTTACACGCCCAATTGCCATATAGTTTGGTTTCACACAAAAACACCAAACCTAAGAATGTTTCCTAAGCACCCTCTTGAGTGCAGCAAACGTGCGAGGGTTCGTGATGCAACAGCAACAAAGGCTTTGGAGTACTTATAGAGCAAGGATGATGATGCGCAGTGGGTGGCGAGTTCTTACGGGTGGCGAATTCGTATTTAGGTCACGTGAACTAACCAAATCCGGACTAAACTTCGTGGACCTCTATAGAGGGCATATGGGGTCGGATTGTCTATTATAATATGTTTCTGGAAAGCCCAAGACTAGCCCTACAGATGTTATGAAGACCATCCTCCATAACATATCACAACAGACCCATATTTGGCCATCTAGCTTGTTGCGTGAAGACTTGTAGTTTTCTATGAACTTAGAATTTGTTTTCCTTTTTACTTAGGATTTTTAGGATTTTTAGAATTCTTTTCTTGTTCAGCAATTTAGGTTATTTCGAGTCCTAGTGGATTTTAATTGCTTTTGCTATTTAATAGTTTGCATTAGGGTTTTTTTTTAATTAGTTGTTGAATTAATAAAAATTCCGAGACTGTTTCTCAACTATCCAATTACAACATCTTTGCAAAGATTGAAGTATTTGAAGCCTGGTATTCTAGCATCCGTGCGCGGATCAACAGAATATTGGTAGGTTGCTCTTCGAATTTGTTGTGCAAGTTTTTCTCATAGACACTTCCGCTACATTAGTTTGGTATCAAAGTTGTGTTTGTTTGGGACGACATTGACATGCCGCCGAAGAGATGTCAACCAAAACAGATTCCTGTAGATGAAGCCTACGAATGTGCCTGCATGGCACAATTAAAGTAGCAGGTTGCATAATTAACGGAGCAGCTGGCGATGTTGATGGCCAACCAAACCCTATTTTAGGGTCTAAACCCTAATTCGGGTGGTGATGGTGAATTTAAAGAAAGTTACGAGGAGGAATCCGATCATTCACTGTTCTTCGATGATGATTATGTATCAGAAGAAGTTTTGGTTGATTTTGATCTGCCACCGGTTTTTGATAAAGAGATATTTGAAGTAGAGTCCGTGAGTGGTGATTGTTTTGAGGATTATTTTTGTGAATCACACGTTTCTCACCATAAAGATTCATCAATTTATCTGTTGTTGTCTAAAGGGATGATTAATGAATTTGTTTCATTCTATTGGAGTGATTGGATGGACATCATGACAAGATTTGAACGATTTAAAGTTTGTTGTATACGATCTCGGCTATTAGTACTCAAAATTTTTATGCAGGTTTGTGAGATGAAGGCAATCAAAATTCGAGGACGAATTTTCTCCAGCCTGAAGAGAATGATACAACAACAACAAAGGCTTTGGAGTACTCGGAGAGAAAGGATGATGATACGGAGCGGGTGGCGAGTTCATATTTGGGTCGCGTGGACCAACCAAATCTTGGCTGAACTTTATAGACCTCTATAGAGGGCATATGGGGTCGGATCTTCTATTATAATATGTTTCCGGAAAACCCAAAACAAGACCTACAGATGTTATGAAGACTCTGTCCTCCGTAACAGATCACAATAGGCCCAAATTTGGCTATCTATCTTGTTGTGCGAAGACTTGTAGTTTTCTACGATCTTAGAATTTGTTTTCCTTTTTACTTAGGATTCTTAGGATTTTTAGGATTTTTAGGATTCTTTCCTTGTTCAGCAATTTAGGTTATTTCGAGTCCTAGTGGATTTGAATTGCTTTTGCTATTTAATAGTTTGTTTTAGGGTTTTTTTGAAGGAGCTTTTGATTAACAAAATTCAGAGATTGTTTCTCAACTATCCATTTACAACATCTTTGCGAAGATTGGCGTATTTGAAGCTTGATAACAATCCTTCGTGCATGAAGTTGAATGTTACTAGTAGGTTGCTTTTCGAATCAGCTTGTGACTCTTTCTTGTTAAGCTTTCACTACATCAGTTCCCCAACCCTCATACGTTCCAACAAACGCCTATCATGGTTCCTGGCGGGCTTGGTCACCAGGATCCGCCGTATAAAAATGGTCTCAACCAAACTCACCCATTTCTTCCGCTTAGCATCAATTAATTTCTTATGAGAAACAACCAATTTCCTTTTACCACATTTGTTATCAATAAAACCATAAGACAATGAAGCCATACCTTGGGTATGCGGAGATCTCAGACTAATGTCAATGCCAACCTCTACTCCATCAACTCCCTTCATCTTTTGTCCTACATTTTGATCCAAACCCAACTCACTAGAAACCTCTTTTGGCATTCCCCCAGTACTTTCATTAATTATCACCGTTGACAACTTCTGGTTACCTACAACAACCACAGATGGCCTAACCTGATCACTGCTCTTCACTAGTGAGATATGACCAGACCCCCTCGGTAGAATTACATCAATGCTTTCAGAAACCACCTCTTTCCTTCCTAAAGGAACCTTTAACTTTGATTGTTTTAGTATGCGGGAAGGATCTATCTCAACTTCTTCAAAGGGGTCACTCAAATTCCTCCCCTGATTAGGTAAACCCTTCTCATTAGGCCTATTAAACTTTGTTCCTGAACGCTCTAGTGCAACAACTCGCATCCAATACCTATACTGCGTAATTTTCCTTTCTAGAGTCTCAATCCTTGCCTTCTCATCAGGACAATTCCTCAGATTATGACCTATTTTTCCACAAGCGTAACAAAATTCTAGGAGTCATTCATATTTCAACATAAACACAGACAAATTACCAGAAGCGTCCAAAGCCAGACGCAAAACCCTCTTCAATGGCCTAGAGATATCAAGTCACACATTAACCTTAAGAAACCGACCTCGACATTCCTTCGACTCCGCCGGGATTTCTATAACACCACCAATTTGTCCTGCCAGTAACTTAGCAAAGCGTCCGTTCATACACATCATGGGAAGATTATGAATATGTACCTAAATATCTATCTTGTCAAATTGTAGACTCAAAATATCCCCAATCCCCTCCGGCCTCTCAAGAACAATTAAATTTCTGTCAAAATGCCATGGTCCATGTAGCCATATCAAGTCCCAATCCTCTGATCTTCTGAAATAGAACATGAAAATGTTATTTCCAATGGCTTCAATTTCCACTTGCCCAATTGTGCTCCAATGTTGTTCAATCACTCTTATGAATGCTTCCCAGTTAACCTTCTTGATTGATAAAACCTTCCCCACTAGACAATGCTTTACATCATCCGCACCTACCATATTCTCTTCCCTAGAAACATGATAAACCACTCTATCTTTATCCCCAATTGAAAGTGATTGGTACAACTTCCCGATCTCCTCTGAATCCATAGATCCAGCAAGACCCACCCCTAAAATCAGCAAAATACAGCAACATCCAAGTAAGACACACAATAATTGAACAGAAAAACGCTCTTCCCACCCTAGAAGACCCTCTCCCAGTCGAACAATCAACTTCTACAACAGTTTTCCCTTAGAGAGAGAACATACGAGAAGACAGTATTAGATTTAAAATATTGAGAAAATTCATTAGCTTTAGATTCCTTTCTCCTTTTTGATTCCCTTCTCTGGTTCTTTTTCTTTTTCTTTTTTACCGTTTGTTAAAGTAAAAGATCAAGCCAAATAGACTTCGTCGAAAGATTTTCTATAATAATATCACGAGTTGATTTTGGCTCTCATGTTTTATCATATTTGCTTGTGATGATAGTAAATGCTACAATCCTCAAAATTTTGCCTGATATGACTTTATAACAATGATATAGATTATGGGATGATGAATTGATGATATAGTAGATACAAATCCACTTACCACATCATTTGGATAAAATTTTAGGCAATATAACACTCAGCATTCTGGACAAATGGTGTCAAGAACTCACTCTGGACAATATAGAAGCTAAAACGAGTCAGACACCAAGAACGTCATAAATAAAAATATTTGTTTACAATCACTAGACCCCATAAAGGAGCAGCAGCAGCAGCATCATTAAGTCAAGTAAAATATTTGTAAATTCAAGTTCAACGAGGAGTTCAAGTACTTCTAAGTTCAACTAGCTCAATGGAACATTTAAGTAGGCATGCATTATCTATCAAGGATCCATGAAATTAATAAGCAAACCCCCCATTCCGTTCTTCCAGAATCACTATACAGCTCGCTTGCTCTCCTCTCCTATGTTTCACCGCATGTTTTCCTTACGACGCACGTATCGGGTTCTGTCATTATATCTCGGTCTGTCCTGAGCTCTCTGGGGTTGTGGTTCCACCCTCCTTTGTCTTTCAGGTGATCTCTGAACTATCTCTCCATTCACAAACAACTCAGCTGAAAGAAAAGACAAGTATAAATAATTAACAAACATAATCATAGAACATAAGCTGTGTCTCAGAAGTTTTTAAGCAAAACATTAAGAAATTAGCTAGTCCCATTTTAAGAAGAGAGAGAATATATAATTATATTTTAGACCCAACAAAGAAAGGCATGCATCAATTGCACACTTTATATGGAAAGCTTAAGAACAGAACAGTTCTGCCCCAAAATGAAGACCACTTGAAAACTTGTAACTGTGAGTTTACACATTGAACCTCCACAAAAAAATTTACTGCAATAAAAATCTAAGAAATACATTAAACTATAAGCCACAAACAATATATACAAAGTTATATGTATCACATTCCAAGACTCCACAAAGAGAAAGCACGGAACAGGTAATGAGAGAAATTTGATGCGAGTCCATTACGAAACTCCATTTGAGGCTATTAGCTTTACCAAGATGGATTCATAACTTGTACACTGACATTTACTGATCGAACACAAATAAGATTTTTTTTTTTTAAACAAACACAAATAAGAATTTTGCTTCAATAAGAAATCTATAAAATGTACCAAATTATTAATTTGGAATAAAAACACACAAAACTATATGTATTATCTTCAATGATTCTGAAACTCCATAGTATAGAAGCACAGAATTAATGAGAATTAATGAGAAAACTTTGATGTGAGTCCATTAACATTCAAAGCTAGGCACTGCCAACTTGAGGCTATTAGCTTTGCCAAGATGGACTTGGGAAGGAAGAGAAACAATCTGACCTAGTCACCTAGTATTTTATCCATCAAGGACTTGCACTGCAATTCTCAAAATAGAGCTTTCCCAGACATGTGATGCACAATCAGTGATAATTAATCTGATTCAACAATTATACGAAAGAAAAACAAATAATACTATCAACAAAACTATCTGTACCATCTCCAATGATTCTGAAACTCCATAGTGTAGAAGGACAAAATAGGTAATGAGATCATTTCGATGCAAGTCCATTAGCATTTAAGCTAGGCATCAGTCATCACCCAATTGAGGCAATTAGCTTTGCCAAGATGGACTGGGGATGGAAACTTAACAATATAAACTAGTCACCTTGAGTGTTTATATTAGGTATTAGCATTGCAATCCTTAAAATGTACCCTTTTTCCCAGCCTTTATTGTTATCCATGAAGGACTAGCATTGCAATTCTCAAAATACTCTCCCCCCCAACATAAATAAAAATTACTTCAATTCCATCAGGCATCAACAATGAAAATTAAAAAAAAAGTTCTTTACATTTGACTCAACAGATTTGAGTAAATTACACTACATTATTTGTATAGTGACTATAGTCTTTTACAGAACAGAAGAAGGTGGAGGCATAGAGGGGCATCGCCAGACCAAAATTTTCTTGATCTGCAGCCTCATGAAATGTAAGCGTAGAACAGTCAAGAGAGACATTTGATTTAAGTCCATTAGCATTCAAAGCTAAACATTGTTTGATAAGATTAACTAGCTTTGCAAAGATGGATTTGAAAAATCACTTCTGATAAAAAAATGGACAAATTATAATCATTCATGTATTATTTCATTAGAACTATCGGTGTGTCTTTGTTGCATCTTAGATAACACTCTTTAAGTCTTATCAAACACAATCACGAACAGACCCTTTGACTAGAAAAAATTTATGAGCTCAGATTCATTCCGTGAAGTTCAAATCCTAACAGTAACAATATGCATAGAACGTTATATGATAGTTTTCAGCTGGATTTTCCTTCTTAATAATCTCTATTCTTCTGTTTAAATATTTTAAAACAAGAAAATTATAAAAGCAGGAAACCACTTGAACCGAAAATGTCTTACCGCCATAATCTTTGTTTTCGGCGTCAACATAAGAATCCGGAAGAACAAACAGAACACCAGGCAAACCTGTTAACAAACAAAATCAATACATTAACAAAATATAAAAGTTTTATAATTTAAAAAACAATTCAATAATATTTGAGCAATTGAAAAAACACCTTCTAGCTTATTTGAAGTATCCTCATCAATCTCACAGCCAAACCCAAAGTACCTATCGCACGAAACATTGTAGATTTTCTTCTTTGCTTCCTCTTCACTGATAAACAAGAAAAAAAAAAAAAAAATCATTCGTGATAATAGTGATAAAACACCAACCGATTAATTGATTACACATGTTGATTTATGAAAACTAGATTGAATAAGGTTACCTGCCAAGAACTTTAGCTAGGGTTTGGACATAACAATCAATCATCTGCTGTTTAGTAGCGCCCTCACCGCCGGGCTTGTCCATCACAATCAGCCAGTGCTCATAATCGCAACCCGGGAACAGCGGGGCCATTTCCGTGGGAGGACGGTCACTGAAGTTCGACCCGGAGTTGAGAGGCGAGTAGGCCGCACCTCCGGAGCGGTTGACACGGCAGCGGACTGCGGCGAAGCGGGCCGCGGGTGAGAGGGATTGAGCGGATTGAGCGGCGTGAGAAAGAGGAGCGAGGGCTCGGCGGTTGAAGAGGAGAGAGGGGAGAGGAGGGGGAGCGGTGATGGTGGCTGTGGATGTGGAAGAGAGGAGGCGTTTGGAGAAGAGGAGAGTGAGTTTGGAGTGGCGCGTGGGGAAAGTAGTCATGGCGCGTGTTAGGGTTTGAGCCATTGTTCCAGTGAGCAAACGAGGGTTTTGGAGAGTAGATGAGGTTTGGGAGATATCAGATATTATTTATTTATTTATTTATTTTATTTATTTTATTTTTGAGGGAGATATCAGATATAATATCAGGGTTTTGGCCTTTTGGGTTTTTATCTTCATTTCATTTCCCCTTTATTTTTATTTATTTGTTTTAGGGCATATTGCACAAACATCCCTGAGTTTAGTAATAATTTCACACATATGGAACATTTTCTTGAAATTACACGAATACCTCTGCCGTTAGTAGACTACCGTGGACTCTAACTTTTAGCTGACCTTTAAGTGTGAAGTGTCCAAAATCCCCCCTCTCTTCTCTTGCAACAAGTTTCTTCTAAACTTATTGTGCAGCAACCAACCTAAAAATGCCCTCACGATGTTTGTAAAATTGTGAATATGGATTTGAACCGTTTTAGTTTCTCTTTGCTTTTATAGATCATACCACTAGTCGAGGGGTTGTTCGAGGGATGAGCTTATGACGAAGTTAGGATTTGATTTGGACCCGTTTGGCTTGTTGCTTATAAAATGTCTCATAGAAATATTGTTACATGGGGTATTATGTTTGATGGGTTTGGTAATAATTGTTAGTTTTTGTTTTTTAATGAAAAAAAGAACTCTCCTCACGATTGGGAGACAACACAAACAAGTTCACGGCCAAGGCAAAAAATATCCACTTACGAAAAAAAAAAGGCCATAGAAGCTAAAGTATGTGCCACTGGCCCACCACATTCCTATAACAACTCGGCTTCAGAAAACAAGGCCTTGATATCACACTATCATAGACTATGTAGCATATATACGGATACGGATACGGGTACGGGATACGGATACGGCACGATACGGGGATACAGTAAATCTTTAAAAATCAGGATATGGATACGGTAGGATACACCAATTAAAATAATATATATTTATATTTAAAAAATAATAATAATATATGAAAACATATTTGATAATTCATTCAAAATAAAAACATATTCATAATCCAAATAAAACATGTCACATAACTATATAAGTCATAATAATATAACATATTACAGGATCCAAATAAAACATGTGACATGTCATAGAAGTCGAACATATTACAAAATCCAAATAAAACATATATCACATAAGTCATAACATATTACAAAATCCAAGTAATACATAAAAAAATTCATAAAACATATTTTAAATTCCTAATTAACTTCATTATCATCATTGATATTGTTAAAGGATATAAATAATTCGTCTCTAACTCTGGTTTATCAAGAGAAAGATTTGCAATCTCAAGTATCCCGGTATTCTCCATGTTAATGGAATCAAAACCAAAATTTCCTTATAATTTCATTTTGACTCCTAAAATTTTGAAATTATAATTTGACCCCGTTTTATACTAAAATAATTATAATATTGCCCCAAACGTATCCTCCAAGTATCCTCTAAGTATCCTCCAAGTATCCCCCAAGTATCCTCTAGTCAAACTTATGAAAAAGTCAACGGATACGTCATTTGGTGTATCGGATACGTATCTTGGAGTATCCGGGAAGTATCTGAACTAGATACGAGTTCGATACAAGTTACCTCTACCAAATGAAGTATCCGTGCTTCCTAGATCATAGATAATGAAGCATGTAACACTTTTTCATAAATAAAATTACTTTGAATAAAAATTTATTTGATATTCTTTTTGTTCATTAGTCAAATTAAAGTTTAATTTGCGTAGCTTCTTCACCTGTATTAATCATAGATTCAAAATATATGTTTTCGTAAAAAAATAAATAAATAATTCATAATATAATAATATATGACTATATGCCATGATTTATGAATCTATGATATGAAGAAGGAAGCCTATTTAATATCAATCCGTTTTTTAAGTTTGAAGAAGCATCATCTCTCCTTAAGAAAGATAAAGAAACGTTCAAAGAAAGAAACAAACGTCTCCTCCCGCGTTTCTCTTTCTACACCTTTGGCTTCATTTATTTCTGTCTTTCTTGTACCAGATTCTTCACACACATCTCTCTCAAGGCTAGGTAGAGATGTCGAACCTGGATGCGCGGCCGTATGACCACCTTCTCTGCGGAGGTCTTGCCGTCGTCACTCGGCTCCATTGCTTCCATCCTACGCATTGCCACCGAACTCGAGAGCCAACGCCCTCGTGTAGCATACTTATGTACGTATTCATTCCAATTTCTCTTAATCTTGTGTTTTCGAATGCTTCTTGAAATTGCTTTTTTCTGTTTTCTGTTTGATCTTTGGGGGAAATTGAAGTTCGGTACTATGCTTTCGAGAAAGCTCATAGATTGGACCAGAGCTCTAGCGGCCGTGGAGTAAGGCAGTTCAAGATAGCTCTATTGCAAAGATTACAAACGGTAATTATTAATTAATTAATTCATATTTTAAAATTCTCTATCTGTTTTGGATAATTACCTTCTTCCTTTTTTTTGTGTTCTTTATTCTTGGACGATTTTCAACTTTATTTGCCGGGAAAATCTCCATATATCGTCTTGGGTGTATAAAGTTTTGCAAGGTGTTTGATGAACGTCAGAAAGAAATGTTTCAGAGAGAATGAGACTCCATTAATGGAGGTGAACGATCTGTTTTCATTGATTGATTTATATGCTTTGCGGGATCAATAACTAATTCTGCCACATCAGAGTTAACTAATTATTAACTACTTTCACTAACTAATCAGCTAGCTAATGAGAGAGCATTGATTACAAGCTCGACTATGAAGCATATTACACTTGTATCTTCTAGAGCTTGATTGTCTTGACGTGTGATCAAAATCAGATGTCCGCTGTAACTTCTTTGTGTAAGCACATAGCTTAGTAAACCCATACTTGCTCACCATGCTGTTGTGCAACTCTGGACTTCTGCTATTCAATTCTGGTTTGCTGTTGACCAGGTGAGAGCAATGCTCATGTTGCTCATCGTTGCTCTTCACAGGGTGTACGATGATGGCCTTTTAATTTTAAATATGTCTATCTGAATCAGGACAATGAATCCAGTCTAGCTTCTCGGATTAAAAAGACTGATGCACTGGAAACCGAGAGCTATTATCAGCACTACTATGAACACTACATTAGAGCACTTGACCATGGGAAGCAGGCAGACAGGTACTCTAATAATTTGCCTATATATATTACAACATTTTAATCGAATTGTTTGTTGGTTCGAATTCCTTGACAGAGCTCAACTAGGTAAAGCCTACCACACAGCTGGGGCACTTTTTGAAGTGCTTTGCTGTGTTAATAAGTATGAGAAACTTGAGGAAGTTGCTCCAGAGGTAAGTCTCTCTATTTTTCTTCTTCTTCATTTTATTTTTTGTGGGTTTCTTTGCATTATTGACAATTTAATGGCATAAAGCTACCTACAAAATATGTTCTTCTGAGCAGATTATTGCAGCTGCTGGAGATGTCGAAGAAAAGAAGGAAATCTATGCACCGTACAACAGTCTTCCTCTGGATGCTGCTGTGTCATCGCAACCTATCATGCAGCGTGAGGAGGTATTTGTATCTGATGTTTGTATGTGTATAAGAACTATGTTCATAATATATTCCTTTTAATGTGCAGATGTGGGGATTTTCCTATCTTAAACATCGAATGCAATCTAATGGTTATAAGTAAAATGAATTTCATTTTCTTGAGTAAATAATTTACATGAAATGTTAACCATGATAATTCTTAACGTTACAAGTCACAACAAAATATATTAACATTAGTGAACTCTTAATAATAGAAGTTAATTATTGACGTTAAGAGTAATTATATAATATGTATGTATGCATAATTATTGAATGTAGTTGTGTTTGTTCTTATATATGAATTCTGTTTTCTTATGCTGTTATTGTTTAATCCAATTTCTAGCTGCCTTGTTTAACTTGCCACTTAAATTATCTCTTTCTATACCAAATTATCTCTTTCTATACCAGGTTAAGGCTGCTGTGGCTGCCTTGTGGAACACTTGTGGCTTGAATTGGCCAGGTGCATTTGAACCACAGAGGCAGAAAGCTGGAGATTTAGACATTCTTGATTGGCTGAGGACCATGTTTGGGTTCCAGATATGTTTTTGACCAAAAATAAGTCAAGAAAGAATGTAATTGTATTATAGCTTACAATCAATGTGCGACATGAAGAACTAACTAATGAGTTTAGTTTATTTTGGTGAATGCAGAGAGACAATGTCAGGAACCAGAGAGGGCATTTGATTTTGCTACTTGCTAACAATCATACAAGGCTTCATCCCAAGCTTGAATCCCATAACAAGGTATGTGCCAAACTCTCTGCTTAAGTTTTATCTTGTTACGTATTGGTTGTTAAATTATCTTTGGTATTAAATTAGTCTTTGGAGCTGAATTTGGATGTCTGTGATGATTATGAGCAGTTGATATTTGATATATTATGATAACTTGTTCAGTTTGCAAGTGACTTCCATAACAGCTTGTTAAATTTTCCTTTCTAGTCAATTTTATTTTCTTACTCGAATACTGGTTCAGAACACCATGTTTATGAGTAACTTCTCTGCATATATTTTCCAACGCTTGGGCTGTGGCTAAGACCATTTCTCTTGTGCAGCTTGATGAACGAGCTGTTGATGCAGTTATGAATAAGCTTTTTACAAATTACAAAAACTGGTGCAGATTTTTAGGACGAAAGCACAGTTTATGGTGAGATATGATAGTTTTCTTCATCTACTTTTGTTGTGAACCTTTTCCATGAGTTCACTCTTTACTGTTTGAACTCGAACTTCTTATGTGTGACCTGAAACTTTTGACTAAAATATAAAATTTCCTCCACAAAGGCTCCCTCAAGGCCCCCAAGAAATACAACAGAGAAAGATAATATACATGGGTCTATATCTTCTCATATGGGGTGAAGGAGCTAATCTTCGATTCATGCCAGAATGTGTGTGTTATATTTTTCATAATGTGAGTACCCTTGAATTGTCTAAGTGAATTCCCTTCTTTAAATTTATCACCCAATTTGTTTTACTTAATAGAATACTCCTTTTACTTTTTGAGTAATACCTCAATGTATATTCAGATGGCTTATGAACTCCATGGCCTTTTGGCTGGAAATGTTACTGGAGAAAACATTAAACCTTCTTATGGTGGGGATGATGAGGCATTCTTGCGGAAAGTTATAACACCCATTTACCGTGTCATTGATAAGGTACACATGAGCACGAACGGACACTATCCCTAAATATGAGTTATTTTTGTTCTGAGTGTATTTTTGTGCTTAAAATATTCTAGGAAGCCAAGAAGAGCAAAGATGGGAAAGCTTCTAACACAGATCGGTGCAATTATGATGATCTGAATGAGTATTTCTGGTTCATATTTACTAACTATATCGGTGCAAGTTGAAAACCAGGATGTTTGATTTTGGTTCTCTTTGTACTTGAGTTAAATTGGTTTTGCTATATTCTCTTCAGGTCATCTGATTGCTTCTTTCTTGGTTGGTCCATGCGTGATGTTGGTGACTTTTATAGATCAACCTGTGAGGAATCAACCTGATTCTGCTAGTCCTGAAGTCTGGAGTAGAGCAGGCTGTTTTATTTCTTCTGTTGCAGATTCTCAGGTGAGGATGGCGAGTCAGGTGAGAAATGTTGCTGGCTTGCTCCGCCTACTGGATGTTATAAACTCAATGTAGATGCTGCTGGCTTTGTTTGTGATAGAGGCAAATATGGATAATCTTTTACTAGGAATGATGTGTCTATTTCTTTTGCTGTTGAACTCACTGTTAGATTGGTGGATAATTCTTGTTTCTGGGATGTTTGCTTTCCTAGTTGGTTGGACCCTTTCCCTCTTTTGAGGTCTGAATGGAGAGTTTTCTTTTACCTAAAGGTGAATAATTAACCCTAGAATGAAGAATCTGTTCATGTTTACAAACCCACTACAAAATATGGGTTGAATTGAAATAAAGGATACTTTTCTTATAGTCATTTTTTCAACATACCCATCCTTTGTATAATAAAGGATTAATTTAATTGAAATATCCTGAATTTATACCTTTTAACAAAATATGGATGAAAGTTTCAAAATCTTGCCATTAAAGTTGACCAGCCAAATTGGTGAATTGACAATTTTTTCCTTTTCACGCCATCCAAAAAAAAAAATATTTTTTTAATTATATTTATTTATTAAAACAATTAAATTAATTTGTTTTTTAAGAAAAAAAATAAGTTCCATCACCAAAGGGGGTGGGTATTAAATATATAATGAAATAGTGTTTTTAAAATTATAACTAAAAAGTTGAAAACAATAATTTACTGTATTTCATCCTTTTCAAAAAACAATTTACTTTTTTCTTAACAAAAAAAAAAAAAAAAAATTTGCACCTAAGAATTTATTATAACTAAATAAACAGACCATAATTATAACAATAAAACATACAAATCATGAACCCTTTTTCTTTCACTTGAAATGAATGATTTTTGTTTTGCTTTTCTCTTGCTGTATGTTCCACCCAATCTTATATAGGAAAGGTTTAAGAACAGTTACATACGAAAGCTAGCCATATATGAGCTGTTGAACAACTCCCTATCTTGTAGGTATCTCTCTTCTTTCTCTTAATTTTGATTACAATGCTTAGGAATTTCGTATGAAAGCAATCTCCATCTTTTATTACAAGTAATTTTCATTTAGATTTTACTGGGATAGCTATAGACATTAGATTTTAATCCAAATGTCTACAAAATTCAAGGAAAGAAAATATATGGGAATATAATATTAGAATTCATTCCATTTTTTTATATAGTCAATAAGATACAATACATATGCGGATGGAATATCTATTTCCATAATGAGAATATTGTCGGACCGAATAAGTGCGGAGTGCCATTTACTTTCCAAACACATTGTGTCATTGTGAGGTGGTAAATTTTTACTTGAAATTAATCATATTAACTTTCGATTTTGGATTTAAGGTCTTTAGGTTATGGAAAATTCAACTAGTAAGGAGAAGAAAAAATACTTATTTTCAAAAAAAAAAAAAAAAAAAAAAAAAAAAAAAAAAAAAAAAAAAAACTGTATTGACTTGTTAATTTTTGTAATTCAACACGTGTTGACGGAATAGTATAGTATACCCAGTCAATATAAATTTATGAGGGGCATATGTGTCACTTTCCATGAAATTACCCGTTACTTACTTGAATCAACTCCATACAGAAGTCTTCTCTATTTCAATTTCCAGCCTCTACAGGCAGAGCTGAGAGCCGATTCTCAAAATCAAACGTTATTGTTTTCAATCCAAAAGAGGAAATACAGTATACAATTTGAGCAAGAAAGTATGATGGATAGTGACGGCGTCTCATGGCTGCGAGGCCCGATTCTCGGCAAGGGAGCTTTTGGGTCTGTTTTCTTGGCCACTTCAAGAAACCCAAAATCAAGATTCTTCCCGCCAACAATGGCTGTCAAATCGGCCGAATTCTCCGCCTCCGCTTCTCTCCAGAAAGAGAAGGAGATTCTCAATAACCTTCTCGGTTGTCCTCACGTCGTCCAGTGTTTCGGAGACGAAACCACTTTCGGCCGAAACGGAGAGATGGTCTACAACGTCTTGTTGGAGTACGCCTCCGGTGGAACCCTAGCTGATTCCATCAAGAAATCGAACGTTGTCGGGCTGCCGGAACATGAAGTTAGGCTGTACACGAGGTGTATTCTTGAAGGGCTTTGTCATGTTCATGATTGCGATTACGTGCACTGTGATTTGAAACCAGACAATGTGCTTCTTGTCCCCAACAAAAGCGGTGCTGGGTTTGTGGCCAAGATTGGTGATTTCGGGTTGGCGAAGAGAGGGAGACAGAGCAAGAAACACAAGTTCTTGTCTGATTATTTGAGAGGAACTACAATGTATTTGGCGCCGGAGACTGTGATTGATCATGTTCAAGAACTTCCCTCGGATGTTTGGTCTCTTGGGTGTGTCGTTCTTGAGATGCTTACTGGGCAGAAACCGTGGAATTCGTTGAATCAGAAACTCAACAGTAAACAAGTCTTGAATTTGATTAGTGACGACAAGTCATTGCCTGAAATTCCAAGTGGGGTTTCGAGAGAAGCCAGAGATTTCTTGAAGGGATGTTTGGTGAGGAAGCCTTGGATGAGATTGACGACTGAGATGTTATTGTATCATCCCTTTGTGGAAGGATTAGATGATCAAGCATTCGAGGTGGCTGAGGATGAAATATCGGAAGAATCTTCTTCGTCTTATGAAGCCGATTCTGAGTTCAGTTCAGATTGTTGTTATTCCAGTTTCAGATCAGAAGAAGAAGCAGACTACACAGTGGAAGATGACGATGGCTTGTTTCAAGCTTCTTCGAGTCCAAAAATGCACCGGCCTTCTGTCATCGCCATTCCTGCCGATGCCTGATGGAATTCTTTCACAGTGAGACATACATACATGTTTCTTCTTAAGCAATTTTTTGTAGAGTGAATCTGATTTTTTTAGGTGACACAGTAGGAAATTATTGATTTTGATGTCCAGAACAGTTACAATGCATGGAATATTGTAGTTTAATTAATAGGCATTGTGCTTTACTTTGTTGAGATTAATAATAAATTTTGTATTCTATCTTTCAGATACAATTGTTGCATATCTTTTCTATATATAGATTATTTCTACTTTTGCATATCCAGCAGCACCAACCTCTCTTAATCATCCATTGTTGTCCCAGAATTGGGACATAAAATTGTATATGTACTGGCTCAAATTTTGGAACCCTTGCTTTTAAAAAGAGTGAGATTGTTTCTTGTTTTAAATAAAACAGATGGATGAATTACAGAATTATATTCCATGTATCTTATCAATAATATTAGAACAAGAAAATCATATGCTTACAAGTAACAATGTGACTAAAAGTAGTGTTCTGTAGCAGGATCATAAAACTATATAAGATTTTTATCATTTAAACAAGTATAGTGGTTTGGATTTTTACATTAAGTTTTCTTTTTCATAAATTGCTTGAATGCATTCTACACTGGATCAAGAATTGTTGTGGCGTTTGTGGTTTCGTCACAATAAACCTGTCTACAGTCACTGTTATGCTATCGGTGGATGAGGTGGTGTGCTGGTTTAAGGATTATCTGTGTCATTTTCATCAATCTTTTGCTCCCCTGTGCGTTTGAATTGTGTTAAATCTGTTGTTAAAGCTTGGAAGGCTCCTACTCCTGGGGTGTACAAAATTAATTTGGATGCTGCCATTTCTCAGACTGTCAATGCGGTAGGGGTTTCATGTGCTTCAAAGGTTAAGGTGGGGTTGTCCCCCGTGATTGCGGAAGCTTCTGCAATTATCTATGGGCTTCGTTAGGTACTGGTTTGTTTCCAGCTTTGGTGGAATCTGATGCTCTCACTGTTGTCAATATTATAAATTCCAGGAATGCTCTCACTGTTGTCAATATTACTCTTTCTGATATTCTTATATTTGCTTAACTCTTTTGATTTTCTTCAAGTTTCTTTTGTTCCTCACAGCTCACTCTTTGGCAAAACTAGCCCCTCTCGTTGGATGATGACTCACCTTTGGCTGTGAAGAGCTGCTGATATGCCTGAACATATGTAATCCTTGCTTTCGTTGAATGAAATCCCTTTTCAAAGGTTTTTAGTAAAAAAGCTCTATTTAAGGGGGACTTGCAATTTGCAAATGTACCCTAAAATGAAAATCAATTGCAAAACTACCATATTTTTTCCAAAATAGCCTCACTCATCACTGTGCAATATTTATTAACCCTTAATTAATACTTTTACAAACCGATTTACCAAACAAGTTAAGTAAACATCATCTAACCAATAGTTTATAAATCAACAAAAGATGCTAATAAAGTGAATCTTCTCCGAGCATCGGCCGGACATCAACCTCCAAGACGTATACAAACTCTTCAATTATCACAAACCAACTTGGAAGTATCGGGAATCCCCAGGTTCAGTTTGCTCACAAATCCATGACAGAACAGAAGCACATGAAGTACAAATGAACTAGAGGAAAGCCATCCAAGTATCATAAATGTTTTCAAGCTGCGATTGTAAGTACTTTTGAATTGTCGTGTTCAAGACTGAAAAATAGATATAGGGGTTAGGGGATGAACATTATATAAGGAGATACACCCTGCTTCACTTGCTGTCCAAGCAGTTTGAAGATAAACACAGGCAGCAAGCCAGCAATATTATCCAAGTTCCAAGATTGATGATACATTATCTTTGCAAGTAAATACCCATCATGGGGTATTGTTTTTCTCCAAATGCTTGCCCACACAATGTCTTAGTGTATATATATATATATATATATAAAGTTACCTATGTAACAACTTTTTTCAGTACCACCTCTTTGAATCACTTTGTGTTTGATATAATGGGAAAAAAACTGATTCACCCGTATGAATATGTAGATATATGCTGTCTCCATAACCATACGTATTGTGGTAAGCCGCCGAATTTCTTTTTCTTATTCAATTAGTTTGTTAATTCTCATGAATTTACCTGTTAATGAATTACATATTAATTAGGTCGTAATAACTTTAAAATAATTTTGAAATCATGCAGCTAGTATTCGTGTTTCTAGCTTTAATATGGGAATATGACTTTCCACCATTCGTGGTTCTGATAATAGCAATACTTAATGATGGTCATGTTTCAACCAGTGATGCCCTTTCCTTTTCGGAAGTCTTGTGTTCAGCAGAAAATATACAAAGTAACATCTCTTGAAATTTGTATTCATATATTTCTGTTTTTTGTTTTTTTAGGGACTATCATGATTCATGACTATCTCCAAAGATCGAGTGAAGCCATCTCCAAGGCCTGACACTTGGAAGCTCAATGAGATATTTGCAACGGCCGGCATTGTCATTGGAACCTATCTTGCACTAATCATTGTTCTATTTTACTGGATTGTAGTTGACACCGATTTCTTTGAGGTATCTAACTTATTTATCCTTGGGTCATCATTTTGTTTCCACTGATGTTGCAAAAATATTCATGTTTTGTTTTCTGCAATTGATATTAATCCTATATGCCACTGCAGACCCACTTTCATGTAAGGTCCATATCTAGCAGTTCGGAGGAAGTCTCATCTGCTATATATTTGCAAGTCAGTATCATCAGCCAGGCAGTCATATTTGTCACACGTAGTCAGAGTTGGTCATTTCTTGAAAGACCTGGGGATCTTTTGATGTGTGCATTTGTGGTGGCTCAACTGGTATGATATTTAAAACAGCAGCTTCTAGTTTGATATCAGCAGTTTAGAATCATTTTTTGAATTCACTGAGCTTAATTTTGTTGGACGTCTAGGCAGGGCTGGCCCTGACGTTTTTGGGGCCCAGGGTGAAAATGTAAAAAAATAGGAAAATGGGCCCCATGACATTTGGACTAATAAGTAATATCTTATAATTGATAATAAGAAGACTAGAGATATTTGCACCCCCTCCAAAACTGTATGTACACCCCAAATTTTACTTTTTTTTAAAAATTCCAATATTGCCCTTAATAAAACTATCAAAACATTAAATTTAAATGCACCAACATGTATCAAATATAAACTATATTTAATATTTTCAACATGTTTGATTTATTTTGATCGAAATATATTGAATAGCTGCTATAAAATATTTTTAAAAATAGAAAATCATTTAATTTAATTTAATTTAATTTTTAAAAGTGAGGCGTGTTTACATGCTTTTGATTTTATTTTTATAGTTTCCAAAAATTTCAAACGAAGGAGAAAAGCAGACAATTGAGAACTCAAAATGACAAAAGATACACTAGGAAATAAAATCCAAGCACAAACAACTTTGTATTTTAAAGAGGACATTCGTAACAGATTTGGTATATAAAATTATTGTAAATATCTCCAATTTGGTCTTGCAATTTATGCTGAAACAGATTCGCTATTGAAGCTGATGCCAGCAGCCAATCCCAAGATTAGCATTGATGAATTCTGATGTCTTCTCTTGGTTGTAGTGAGGCTGCTTTGGAGGAGTATACTTGACCTTGCTGGGAATGGTTGAATATTGATCATTGATGTATCAATGTATTAATGGTTGATTTTATTTTTATTCTATATTTTAATTATCTTATAATTTATTAGTTTATGTTATTTGACCAAAAGATTAAAGAAAGGGTATTTTTGGTAATACGTGGGGTGTGAATACAAATTGTAACATTTTAAAACTTTTAATGGGATGTAAATACAAAAAGGGGTGTACATACGATTTTCTAGAGATGTAAATATTGACACTCTAACAAGAAAGCATTTGGACATTTGTTTGTCCTGGGCCCAACTTAGCCTGTAAACCAACAAATATTGGGCCCCTGAATTAATATAAATACATGCAAATTTTGCCCTTTAGAAATGGGGCCTGGGGCGGCCGCCCCTCTAGCAATACAGTTGGGCCAGCCCTACGACTAAGTGGTAACCTTAATCGCTGTCTACGAGCACATTAGCTTTTCTTATATTAGAGGCATTGGATGGGGATGGGCTGGTGTTATATGGTCATACAGTTCGATCTTCTACATACCACTGGATATCATCAAGTTTACAATCCATTATGCGTTGAGTGGAGAGGCCTGGAATCTCTTATTTGATAGGAAAGTTAGTGCAGTATACCATACTTTCCTGGTTCTACCATTCTAACACTAAGCTTCAAAATGATGCTTTTTTACATTTGGTTTCAACAGACTGCTTTTACTTCTAAGAAAGATTATAGGACAGATACAGAAGATAGAGCAGCTCAGTGGATTCTCTCCCAGTGAAGTCTTCAAGGTTTAATGTGCAGACTTAGAGTTTAATGGGAGGCGATCAAGATCTTTGTTGATTGCTGAGCTAACTAGGCAGCGTTATGAGATTGCCAGGTATTTCCATCTTTCAATTTTCCTTAAACATCTCTCCCATGATTTTCTTTTCAAGTTTGGATTTATTAGCTAACTTCCTTATGTGTGGATATTAGGATTGTAAGTATATATTAGAAGGTTGTTAGGTGCTGAGCTGTACTTCTAGAAGTCTTACAGCTGTACTCGTTGTATTTATATAGCCTTGTAACAGATTATCTAATGAGAATTTATGTTTTCTCTCTCAAGTTCTCTTATTGCCTAAGCTTCAATATGGTATCAGAGCGTTGAAGCTCCCGTTGCCTCCATTGTTGATTTTTTTTCTTTTTCTTCACGATTCCTTGTGATCGTTGTCTGATCTTTGCTCAATTTCAATAACCTCTGAAAATCTAGTCGAATCGGCTAGATCGAGTGCTTCTAGCATCGCGATGAGCAAGTCCGCCATTGACGATGCATCTAGTCCCTATTTTCTTCATCATTCTGATAGTCCAGGTCTTGTACTGGTTTCACAACCTCTAATAGGAGAGAATTATGCATCCTAGAGCAGAGCGATGCTAATTGCTTTGTCTGTGAAGAACAAGCTTGGATTCATTGACGGATCCATTCCGAAACCAGAAGGTACCGATCTTAATCTCCTTAATTCTTGGATCAGAAACAATAATATTGTAATCTCTTGGATTCTCAATTCTGTGTCAAAAGATATATCTGCTAGCATCATTTTTTCTAATTCTACAACTGAGATTTGGAATGATCTTACGGAGAGATTTCAACAAAGGAATGGACCTAGGATTTTTCAGTTAAGGAGAGAATTGATGAATCATGTTCAGGGACAAAGTACTGTTAGTGTCTATTTCACTAAACTCAAAACCATTTGGGAAGAATTAAGTAACTACAGACCAGCTTGTAATTGTGGAAAATGCACCTGTGGTGGACTTAAAAATCTTAGTAACCATTATCAGATGGAGTATGTCATGTCTTTTCTCATGGGGTTACAAGATTCTTATGCTCAAGTTCGTGGTCAATTGATTCTCATGGATCATTTACCTCCAATAAACAAAGTTTTTGCTCTTGTTTCTCAAGAAGAACATCAGAGATCAGTTGGACAACATTCTAGTTTTGGTGTTGAATGCACACAAACGAAGTTAAATTGCTTAAAGCATACCTAGAGAGGGGGGGGGGGGGGGGGGGTGAATAGGTTTTTACACCTTTTTTCAAACCCTTGAACAAACATCCGTTTGTCCCTCAAGGTAGCCTTACACATAACACAATAAGCCAAGGTAGACATACATAGACAATACGATGACACAATCATAAGAGAAATGTCTAAGTATATCAACAAGTCATGTGAGGTAAAATATCAAATAAACATAACAACAAAATAAGCTTGTATTTCATAAGATGTTCAATGTGTTACAAGAGTGAGCAAAATGTCACTAAACAAATATTACAATATACAAAAGAATCAAATATACAAATTGATCTATAGAATGAATACACTAATCACACTATACAAAGACTTGGTTCACAATACATCACAAGTGAATATTATGAATCAAGACAATAAAATATACAATTAAAATATAAGAGAAGAGATAGAAAGAATTAACACAAGGGATTTTTTAACGTGGTAAAACCTCCAAGGAGGAAACATCCACGGGTTGAACTACAACCATTGGGTACTATATTATTGGAAAGTAAACATAGAACATTCACAAAGTGACCAATCTTTAGCTCACCCAACCTAGTGAAGTCTAAGCCTACCCAACCCTATTGGAAAGTATGAAATCCCTCAATGATGCGGAACCACCATATATTGGACAACACACTCAACCAACATCGATGGTAGATTAGAAATTCCTCAAGAGTGCATACACCTCCCGTGTACCCCGCTCTATCGGACTCTATGTCTAACCATACGCCTAGGCCTACCAACACAATAGCCAACTCCCTATCCAAGGCACTCTTGCCTCTAGGGAGCCTCCCATGCATGACTATCCGAGTCCTCCCGACTCTAGCCATAACCCCTTGCTTACCTATCCGAGTCATCCCGACTCTAGGCAAGACTTCTTGCTTGGCTATCCGAGTCATCCCGACTCTAACCAAGACTTCATGCCTTTTACAAGGACTTCCTAGTGTGATCATGTGAATGCAAATGATGCAAACATTCATTACAACATAGAACATGTGATCAATACATTCTATGGCACAAATAGACCTAAACATGTGAAAACACAATTAATCAAGTCTAGATGCAAAAATACATGAATAGAAACCTAAGCATGTGAAACACCTAACACATAAACTCAAAGTCTCATTCACACACATAACACTTGAATCACAAAATGTTCATTAAGTACAAATTCAAGATGCTATCAATATACAATCAAAGACTAGATATATGAGATTAAAATCAATCAATATACTAGACAAAAATATAGAGCAAGATTTTGAGATTTACATCAATCAAAACCTATATTCTCTAAAACACATAAAAATACACAAATCCTAGATTTCACTAATCAAAGGATCAAATCAAATCTCAAAGTCATTTTAACACAAAATTAATTCAATTAAGTATCAAACAACCTACGATGCCATTCTAATCACAATACAACTCACAAACAAATGTAAAACCTAGAATCATAAAATCTAGTCAACATAAGTCCACAAATTGAGTTTCAATTAGAATGATAATCAAGCTACCTTTTCAAATAGCTTTCATAAAACAATAACATAGATATAGAAGAAGAAACCCCAAGCATTTGGAAGGTCAAATAACAAGAAATCCCTAAGATGAGACCATTACCTCGGATTTTGAAGCTGGTTCGGAATTCAGTGATCAACCACTGGAAATCACGATCAAACAGCTACCAAACCACTTGGAGATGTTAGAGGACTCAAATACGAACACTCTCCAACTTGAATCATTCAAATCCGACTCCGGATGAGGAAGATATGGTGTTTCGAAAATCAGAAATTTCAGAGGAGAGGGCTGACGGGAAAACTGAAATTTTCTTCTTGAAAATTCAAAATGAGAGAGAGAGGGAAGAAATAGGAGGAGAGAGAAGAAGTTTTTCGGCCAATCACGTGGTGCCACGTCACCCCCTGTCCATGGGGGGCACGTGGCCCACACGGGAGCAGAGGGTGCTCCAGGCCGTGGGGCCCACGGCCAGCCCATGTGGCCCACGGCCTGGGCTGTCCTCTCGCGCGCTCCCTCGGTTCGTTGGCCAGTATCTCGGGCGTCCGAACTCTGAATTTGAATCCGTTTTCGGATTACGAACCGTGACTCTCTCACGCACAAAAAAGACTATACAACTTTGAAAAACGATTGAGAAATCATCTCGGAAATCATCGATGAAGTCAACACAACGTAAGAGAACGTAAAGTGGCATAGTCAACACGTTTGGACTCGAAACCTTATGAATGAGTAACCGAAACGACCGGAACTCAATAAGGCATTGAATAAGAACATGTTCAAGTCCTAAACACAAAATACGGAAACATACAAACACAAATACACACACATATGCTAGTTTCCGGACATAGTCCTAGAAAATGCAAAACACAAAGTTTATTAACTAAATGTGAATGCATGAGCATATTTTGCTAAGTGTGTGAAAGTGAAATGTAAATGAAATAAAATCATGAAGGGACACATAAGAATGATATGTGTGAGTGTGTGCCTAGCCTTGTAAGAGATAAGAGGACTTAGAATACCTTTGTAGACCGATAATGCCCGAAACTCTTAAAAGCCGGCAACTTGAACGAATAATAGTTGAGACGTCCTTCGTCTTCGAAATCCTTCATTTACTAACCACTAAACATTACAAGTAAAACACGTTTTGATATGGAATTAATGCCAACACTAATTATCAACCTAACAGGTGTTGATTCTGCTAATACCATGGCTTTTATTGCTAAGAGTGATAATGCTCAGAATAATACTGATCAATCTAGAGGTTTTAAAGGACAAAAGAAAGAAAGGCCTTATTGCACTCATTGTAAATTCCTTGGTCATACTATTGATAGATGCTATAAATTACACGGCTATCCACCTGGATATAAACCAAGGCAGAAGAACAATCAAGGGAATCAAGGTTTTTCTTCACAAACTCAAGCTGTTGCTAATCAAGTTACTGATCATACTTCTAGTGGATGGAAGGGCAGTGTCAACAATTTTGTTCAGATGCTCAATGCCAATCAATATCAACAGCTTATGTCAATGCTATCTAACCACTTGACTACTTCCACCAAGGCGTCTTCTATTACTGAGAATCCTTCTACCTCTTATGCTACAGGTATATGTTTTTCAGTTTCTCTAAATCCAATTCTTTCTTCTCCTGAGATTTGGATTGTGTATTCTGGTGCAACAAGTAATATTTGCTCTTATGCTCCTTCATTTACTACTCTTCATCCTATTCAAAATGCCTTTGTCACTTTGTCTAATCATGCTCGAATTCAAGTGTTCTTTGCGGGGACTGTTAAACTGAATGATGATTTGGTTCTTAGGGATGTGCTGTTTTTGCCTCAATTCAAGTTTAATCTTCTATCTGTCAGTGCTCTTGCTAAGGACTCATCACTTACAGTTAGTTTCTTTTCTGACTGCTGCCTTGTTCAGGATCACAGCAACAAGAGGATGATTGGCAAGGGTAAAAGATTGGAGGATCTGTATGTTTTAGACAGTAATTTTTCTTTGCATAATAAAGATACAATTGTTAATAATGTTTCTTTTCAATTGTGGCACAATAGACTTGGTCATTTGTCCTCTAAGAGATTGGAGAGTTTGAAAACTCAATTACACTTGTCCTCTGCTAGTATTTTAGATGAACCATGTTGTGTATGTCCTTTAGCTAAACAAAGAAGGCTGTCTTTTGTTTCTCATAATCACCTTTCCAAGTTACCCTTTGATTTAGTTCATTGTGATGTTTGGGGGCCATATCATCTTACTTCTCATTCAGGACACAAATATTTCCTTACTCTTGTGGATGATTGTACTCGATTTACATGGATATTTTTGATGAAGAATAAATCTGATGTGCAGTTTATTATTCCTAAGTTCTTTGCTATGGTAGAAAATCAGTTTCAAGCTTCTATTAAGCAATTTAGATCAAACAATGCTCCTGAGTTGGCTTTTACATAATTTTTTCAATCTAAGGGGGTTCTTCATCAATATTCATGTGTTGAGAGATCAGAGCAGAACTCTGTTGTGGAGAGAAAACATCAACATTTGCTTAATGTTGCTAGAGCATTATATTTTCAGTCTCGGGTTCCTCTCAAGTTTTGGAGTGAATGTGTTTTGACTGCAGTTTTCTTGATCATTCGAACTCCCTCTCCCTTGCTGCAACATAAAACTCCCTTTGGTTTGTTATACAAAGCCACTGTGGATTATTCTTCATTTCGAGTTTTTGGTTGCTTGGCCTTCGCCTCTACTTTAGCTGCTCATAGGACTAAGTTTGAACCTCGGGCTAGAGCTTGTGTCTTCCTTGGGTATCCTCCTGGTATGAAAGGGTTTAAGCTGTTTGATATTGTCACACAACAGATTTTTATCTCTAGAGATGTTGTTTTTCATGAGAAATATTTTCCTTTTCATCATGTTACTCATGTTGATGGTTTGGTGGATCCCTTCCTAGATTTGGTGTTACCTCTTAGTGCTAGTGATGTTCCCAGATCAGCTCATGTTCCTATTCTACATGATCAGATTATTTCTCAGGAATTTGACACTCAGATTTCTTCAATTCCTGATCAATCTACTTTACCTCAGAATCTACACATGCCTGATGAAATTTCTCTTGATTCGTCTCCTGTTTTACATAATACCAGAAAGTCCACTCGAGTGCATAAACCTCCTTCTTTTCTTAGAGAATATCATTGTCACTTGCTGTCTCACCAATCTTTACCCACATGCACTACTCCTTATCCTTTATCTTAATTCATTTCTTATGATTCTCTTTCTCCATCTCACAAACACTTTCTCTTGACTGTCTCTTCTCATTATGAGCCACAATTCTATCACTAAGCTGTTAAGTTTCCTCAATGGAGAGATGCTATGGCTGCTGAATTAACTACTATGGAAGACAATCACACTTGGACAGTCACTGGTTTGCCTAAAAGGAAACATTCTATTGGCTATAAGTGGATCTATAAGATCAAATATAGATCTAATGGTACTGTGGAAAGGCACAAGGCTCGTTTAGTTGCAAAAGGGTACACTCAACAAGAGGGGCTTGATTTTCTTGAAACATTTTCTCCTGTTGCCAAACTAGTAACAGTGAAGGTTTTACTTGATCTTGCAGCTAGTCATCAGTGGCAGTTAGTTCAACTTGATGTGAACAATACCTTTCTCAATGGAGATTTATTTGAGGAAGTGTACATGGATCTTCCTCTTGGATATAGGAGTAAGGGGGAGTGTTCACCACAGGGGGAGAAACTTGTTTGTAGGCTGAATAAATCTATTTATGGCTTAAAGCAGGCCTCTCGGCAATGGTTTTCTAAGTTCTCTCATGCTTTGGTTCAGTTTGGTTTCACTCAATCCAAATCTGATTATTCCTTGTTTACCAAAGGTGTTGGTTCCAATTTTGTTGCTCTTCTTGTATATGTCGATGACATCATCATAACTGGTCCTAATTCTCAAGTGAATGATTCCTTAAAACAGTTTCTTTATGGACAGTTTAAACTCAAAGACCTTGGGAGCTTAAAATACTTTCTTAATCTTGAGATTTCTAAGTCTTCCAAAGGTATTTACCTCTCCTAGCGTCATTATACTCTTCAATTACTTGAAGATACTGGTTTTTTGGCATGCAAACCCATTCCTTTGCCCATGGATCCTAAATTGAGACTAAGTTCTTTTAAAGGAGATCTGTTAGATGATGCTACTATGTACATGAGGCTTATTGGAAGGTTGTTATATCTCACAATCTCTCGACCAGACATTACTTTTGCTATGCACAAACTTAGCCAGTTTCTTTCTCAACCTCGTCAACCTCATTTGGATGCTGCTCATCATCTCTTACAATATCTCAAGGGAACTCCCGGTCAAGGACTACTTTTCTCTTCCACCTCTTCTCTTCAACTCAAGGCTTTTGCCGATGCTGATTGGGGTTCTTGTTTGGATTCTAGAAAATCTGTTACAGGTTTTTATGTGTTTCTTGGTGACTCACTCGTGTCATGGAAGGCTAAAAAACAAACTACCTTGTCTCGTTCCTCTGTTGAAGCGGAATATCGAGCCCTTGCTTCTACCGCTAGTGAATTAATTTGGATTCACCAACTTCTACAGAGTTTTAATATCAATATGGATGGTCCTGCTCTTCTCTTTTGTGATAACCAAGCTGCTATTCATATTGCTTCTAATCCTATCTTCCATGAACGCACGAAACATATTGAGATTGATTGTCATTTTGTGAGAGATAAGGTTTAAGAAGGATTTGTCAAACTTCTTCCCATTCGATCTCAACATCAACTTGCAGATATGTTTACTAAAGCTTTACCTTCTACTTTGTTGTTTCCACTTCTTTCCAAGATGGCTGTTCATAACATTCACAATCCATCTTGAGGGGGAGTATTAGGATTGTAAGTATATATTAGAAGGTTGTTAGGTGCTGAGCTGTACTTCTAGAAGTCTTACAGCTGTACTCATTGTATTTATATAGCCTTGTAACAGATTATTCATCTAATGAGAATTTCTATTTTCTCTCTCAAGTTCTCTTCTTGCCTAAGCTTCAATAGTGGATTATAGCATAATTATTTATGCTCTAGCTTAGTATCTTGGCATAGAAATATTTTAATAAAAAAGTTAAAAGATTTAATATCTTTAAAAAATCTACAGACAGGGGAGACACACGTTCACTGGACATGTAGAATCAGTGGGCAAGCTAAAGAATCAGGACTCGAGGGTAATCCAAGCAGCTCATACAGTTTGAAGCCATTGTATGAATTTGGTATCATCTGCCAAACAAGTTGAAATTTGTTGTCCAAAGATAACAAAGATCATAATGTATTACGAAAGGCTACTTCAGCTAATATATGATATGACATTTCGTATCTCGTTTTTTTAAATAGAAGAGAAGAGGACAACACAATTTTGGGGTTTTAGGATTCTTAAATTTGTTGCTAAAGAGATTTGTGTAAAATTCAGGAAAATCCCAATGTAATAAGGTTGTCTCAAACAGATGAATTTTCTCTTTGAAATTTGTTAGCTTGATCTGGCTTTGGATTTGAAATCTTTTGCTTGTATAGCCAAGAGCACTCTATTTCCATTCTCTAGAGAGATGTCATACTTACATTTCAAGTTATTATGTTCATCTATTAGATGTTATACAGGCACAAGGCCCATAGAAAATTAGAATTCAAAACCAACAACACTGCTACCTAAGCAAAGTAGAACATAGCAAAATTAACTTAATACAGCAACAAAATAAAATAACGGAGGGAAGTTGAGGCCTTTTGCAGGTTAGTTGCTTTCTGTTAATCTTCAAGCAATAGCAGTACATGTTCATTTGAAATTCCTCATGTAGAAACTTGAAGTAAAAACCTTAGGACCAATAGCACTCCCTATAGATAGCTATTACAATATAATCCAAACAGATGCAATTAGTAAAGGATGGGCTGGAATCCTAATACAAAAACGTATAAAAGAAAGCCCTAAAGATGTAGATGAAATAGCAAGGTATATGAGTGGTAAATTTACCGAACCAGAGTAGATTCTTTCCTTCAAAAAAAGTAATAATAAATTCTTTAAATTCCTTTCACATATACATACAAAGCTAAATCATTTACAATTAGAATCGATTGTAATAATATTGTAGAATTATACAAGAAAGTACAGATAAAGAATTTCAAAAAGAAAAATCCTTTCATTAGCAAAAGATGGCCAGGATTTTTAGAAACAAAGACCAGTGGAGGTTATAAAGCAAATTTTTGAATATATTAGTAGAAAAGACAATACTATAGCAGACATCTTATCCAGATTAGTTGTTGGAAGTTAAACATGAATTTATAGAAAAATATATACATGAACCTTGGAGGATTTAAATATACATTCATATAGAGGTTTGTGTTCATGTACTTGGAGGATACATGTATTTGGAGGGTTAATGTATTTAGATTATCTATGTAGTATTTAATGTGATGCATGTATGAGTAAGTTCTTTGTATTGTAGTTATGAGAGTGATCTAGAACTCTCTATTGAGTCCTATAAATAGTAGGTGTTGTAGGCATTTGAGTAAGTGTGAGGAAAACTGAAAATAGATTTGAGTGGTGGTGTGATACAAATATTGTATCAATTGACAGAGTTAATAGAATTTTTATTCTTCCTCAAAATATCTTTCTTCTTATTGTGCTTGAATGAATTCCCACCATCAAAGTTTTCCAACATAATGGTATCAGAGCTTGTTACGAGTCTTGGTTGAGAGAAAATGGCGTCAAACAACAATATGTTGCAGCCTCAACTTCCCAAATTCACTGGGAAGAATTATAACCAGTGGAGTATACAGATGAAGGTGTTATACGAATCCCAAGAATTGTGGGGTGTTGTTGAAACTGGGTTCATAGAGCCAGAAAACCAAATGGGGCTGACACAAGCACAACTCAATGAGTTGAAGGAGAATCGAAAGAAGGATAAAAAGGCGTTGTTCTTCATCTTCCAGGCAGTAGATGAAGTGGTTTTTGAAATGATTTCAGCGTCTACTTTAGCAAAGCAAGCATGGGATACATTGCACGAAACCTACAAGGGTGAAGACAAAGTTAAGATGGTGAGATTACAAACTCTACGAGCCAAATTCGATACAATTAAAATGAAAGGCTCTGAAAGTGTCGAAGAGTATTTTAATCGTGTTCACTCGATCACCAATCAAATGAAGGTGAATGGAGAAAATATTCAAGATCAAAGAATTGTGGAGAAAATTCTACGAAGCATGACCAGAAAATTTGACCACATAGTCGTGGCAATCGAAGAGTCAAAAGATTTATCGACTCTATCATTAAACAGTTTGAGGGGATCACTTCAAGCTCATGAGTCTCGATTGAAGCATCATGATTCAACTCCACTAGAACAAGCATTTCAAGTCCAGGCTTCCTTCAGAGGAGGTTCGAGAGGAAGAAGAGGTGCTCGAGGTGGCAGAGGAAGAGGTAGAAATAACGAAGGAAGATCGTTTGAAGCACGAGAAGATGCTAATTCTACACAAAGTAGAGGCCGCGGACGTGGAAGAGACAGAGGACGTGACAGAGACAGAGGTCATGGTGACTCATCACAATTTCAATGTTTTAATTGTGGAAAGTTTGGTCACTTTCAAGCAGATTGCTGGTACAGAAAGAATGAAAATGAGGGTAGCAGCAACTCAACTTTCATGAATAGAGAGGAAGGAAAAGAAGATGGTGTTTTTATGTTGGCATGCAATGCAAAAGAAGAGGAACCAGCTGGCGTTTGGTATATCGACAGTGGTTGCAGTAATCATGTAACTGGAGATAGAAATGTTTTTACAGTTTTGGATGAATCTATCCAAAGTGAAGTCAAAGTGAAGTTAAAACAGGTGATGACAAGAAGCATCAAGTCAGAGGAAAAGGTGACGTTCTTGTCAAGAGCAAGGAAGGTGCAAAGAAGATTACTGATGTGTATTATGTTCCAGGTTTTAAGCATAATCTGTTGAGTGTTGGACAGATCATGCAAAAAGGAAAAGATGTTCGATTCAATGACGGTTTTTGTGTGGTTAGAGACAAAAATGGTAAGTTGATTACAAAGATATAGATGACAAAAAACCGTATGTTTCCATTGAAGTTTGTATATGAAAAAATGGCTAGCTTCAGTGCTGTGATGAATAATGAATCCTGGTTATGGCATCATCGTTATGGGCATGTGAGTTTCAGCTTCTTGTCTCATATGTGCCATAAGAATATGGTTAAAGGGCTGCCAAGTATAAAGAAGGAAGAGCAAGTTTGTGAAGCTTGCATTATGGGAAAGCAACATTGAGAGCCATTTCCTATTGGGAAAGCATGGAGAGCCTCAATACCACTTGAATTGGTGCATATTGATCTGTGCGGACCCATGAGAACCACTTCGAAAGGAGGTAATCATTATTTTCTAACTTTTATTGATGATTATAGTAGGAAGACTTAGATTTATTTGTTGAAAGAAAAGAGTGAAGCTTTTGAAAGATTCAAAGCATTCAAAGCCCTTGTCGAAAATGAAAGCGGGTTCAAGATAAAGACAATCCGTTCAGACCAAGGAGGAGAGTACATTGCTTATAAGAAATTCCTGATCGAGAATGGAATTCGGCATCAACAAACTGTTTGCTACACTCCTCAGTAAAATGGAGTGGCTGAAAGAAAAAATAGAACCATCATGGAGCTGGCAAGGAGCATGTTGACAACCAAGGGAATGCCAAAATTTCTCTAGGGCAAAGCAGTATCATGTGCAGTTTATTTACTGAATTGAGCCATAACAAGGAGTGTTCCAAACATGACTCCTTATGAAGCATGGAGCGGTTCTAAGCCTCGTGATGGTCATTTAAGAATTTTTGGCAGCATTGCTTATTCCCTTATTCCAAATGAGAAGAGAGGTAAATTGGATGTAAAATATGAAAAATGTGTTCTTGTTGGCTACAGTGAGAGCTCCAAGGCTTACAAGCTGTACAACCCCATCACAAAGAAGATAATTATCAGTTGTGATGTGAAGTTTGATGAAGCAAAAGCATGGAAATGAGATGATACTACTCAAGTGTAGAGTTCCACAAATCTTGATATGGGAGACAGAGAAGAAGATCAAGATGTTGAACGAATAAAGAATGCACCAGATTCTCCAAGCTCGAGTTCGTCATCCTCGAATGATGAAGATTGCCCCCCCCCCCCACAAGGAACAAGAAGTATTCAAGAGATTTATGATTCAACAACAAGACTTGATGAAGATGATTTTGCAAACTTAATGATGTTTGCTGATGCAAATCCTGTTTGCTTTGAAGAAGCGTCCAAGGAGAAATAATGGAGGTCTGCCATGAATTAAGAGATAGATGCAACTGAGAGAAATAAGACTTGGGAGTTGACAGAACTTCCGAAAGACAAGAAGCCACTTGGTGTAAAGTGGGTTTACAAGACAAAGCTTAATGAAAAAAGTGAAATTGACAAGCACAAAGCAAGGCTAGTTGTGAAAGGCTACAAGCAGAAACATGGAACCGATTATGAAGAGATTTTTTTACCGGTGACTAGATTGGAGACTGTTCGTTTGGTTCTTTCGATGGCAGCTCAAAGAGGATGGAAAATGCATCAAATGGATGTCAAGTCTGCTTTTTTGAATGGTTACTTTGAAGAAGAAGTTTATGTGGAGCAGCCACCAAGCTATGTGAAGAAAGGAGAAGAAAAGAAAGTATGTCGATTAAAGAAAGCTTTGTATGGATTGAAGCAAGCTCCAAGGGCATGGTATAGCCACATTGATAGTTTTTTCTTGAAGAATGGTTTCAATAGATGTCCTTATGAACATGCTTTTTACACCAAAGAAGGGAAGGATGGACAATTATTAATAGTCAGCTTATATGTTGATGATCTAATTTTTATAAGCAGCAGCAAGAAGATGTGTGATGAATTCAAGAAGTCGATGATGGATGAGTTCGAGATGACAGACATGGGTCTTCTTCATTATTTTCTTGCAATTGAAGTAAAGCAAGGTGATGATGAGATTGTTATTTCACAGAAAAAGTATGCAAAAGATTTGCTTGCAAAGTTCAAAATGGAAGAAGCTCTACCAAGTAAGACTCCAATGGAACCTGGTTTGAAGTTAAGCAAAGATGATCAAAGTGAAGACTTTGATGCTACTGTTTATAGAAGTCTTGTGGGAAGTCTCATGTATTTAACAGCAACAAGACCAGATTTAATGTTTTCAGTTAGTATGTTAAGCAGGTTCATGGCAGCACCAAAGGAAAGTAATTGGGAAGCTAGAAAAAGAGTTCTCAGATATGTTCGCGGCACCATTGATCATGGAATTCATTACAAGAAGGTTCATAATTCAGTTTTGATTGGTTACAGTGATAATGATTGGGGAGGAAATGTTGATGATCACAAAAGCACTTCAGGCTATGTTTTCAACATTGGTTCAGGCGTGGTATCTTGGGCATCGAAGAATCAACCTATAGTGGCTCTTTCAACTACTGAAGCTGAATATATTGCTCTATTAGTAGTTGGTTGTCAAGCACTATGGTTAAGATGGATTTTGAAAAAATTAAAGTATTCTCAAGAAAAAGGAACTATTTTGTTTTGTGATAACAATTCAACAATTGCTCTTAGCAAAAATCCAATATTCCATGGGAGGAGCAAGCACATAAGGATCAAGTATCATTTTATCCGAGACTTAGTCAAAGAAGGAGAGGTCATCATCAAACATTGTAAGACACAAGACCAATTGGTAGACATCTTTACCAAAGCATTGAAGTTTGAAAGTTTTGTCAAATTGAAAGAGAAGCTTGGAGTTGCACAAGTCTAGTTTAAGGGGGAATGTTGGTGTTCTTAGCAAGTTGAGAACTTTGCTTGGAGTCTACAGGAAATTATGTTTAAGGGGGGATGTTGGAAGTTAAACATGAATTTATAGAAAAATATATACATGAACCTTGGAGGATTTAAATATACATTCATCTAGGGGTTTGTGTTCATGTACTTGGAGGATACATGTATATGGAGGGTTAATGTATTTAGATTATCTATGTAGTATTTAATGTGATGAATGTATGAGTAAGTTCTTTGTATTGTAGTTATTAAAGTGATCTAGAACTCTCCATTGAGTCCTATAAATAGTTTGGTGTTGTAGGCATTTGAGTAAGTGTGAGGAAAACTGAAAATAGATTTGAGTGGTGGTGTGATACAAATATTGTATCAATTGACAGAGTTAATAGAATTTTTATTCCTCCTCAAAATTTCTTTCTTCTTATTGTGCTTGAATGAATTCCCACCATCAAAGTTTTCCAACATTAGTAACATTAAGTATTGTCTGCGAAGCAAAAGAGTAAAAGCTAATATCCCCGAAGCCACCAAGGAGACAATCTATGAACAAAAGCTTTTTATATAATCTCTCTATCCTAAGTAGATTTGCTTTTCCTTATACCGCGCCAACCTTAAAGATCCTTTGGGCCATTGATATCCTAGAAACAGAAATGTCATAGAATAAAAGTCAACAAAAATAGATCGGATTTCTAGGAAATCGATGACCAAGATGCTATTAAGGTACCTTGTTTTCGAGTATGGCACCATTAGGAATTTCAAGCTTTACGCCAGGTTTGGCAGCAATAGTCACTTTCCCCTTGAGTGTAATACCAGCACCAAACCATACATTGCCCGTCACCTTAAGACTATCAAACTCGATGATGCTAGGAATGGTTTTGAACGACTCAAGGAGTTACCAACCTGTTAAAAATAAGTTCAGAAAATTATGAAGCTTATAAAGAATGGGATAAATCTAAAAGCATATCACGCCATTACAATAGATCGTCACCTTATTAAATTCAAGCCCTAACTCAATAGATGGACCTTCATTTTTTTTCCGATCTTCATTACGGATAACAAAGCCATCAACCACATTCTAAAGATCTAACTAGAAAAAGAAAATAGATCATGTGTCAAGCAAGCTTTAAGGTCAATTCAATAAAATGAAATAAAAATTCACAGGAAAAATGGTCATCTGAACAAGAAGCAAATCAGAAGTTGACTTCAAGGGAAAGAATCGAGATCGGGACATATTAATGGCAATGGCACTATCAAAGAACTAGATTACATATGGAAGTAATCTTAGTTAGAAGAGAAAAGTTAAAAATATTGGTTAATCAAAACAATAATTTCTATCAAGTGAGTACCCGAATTGCCGATCCAGTTGCAGTTTCTAGATCAAGAGTGGCTGCCTTCACCGGAAGGAGTTGAGATTGGGGCAAATTGACGCCAAAGACAAAATCAAAGAACTGGTTTACATATGGAAGTAATCTAGTTAGAAGACAAAAGTCCAAATTCTTAGTTAATAAACATAATGATTTCTGTAAAATCAGTACCCGATTTGTCGCTCCACCTACAAATTCTAGCTGATGAGTGGCTCCTTTAACCGCTCCAGCTAAAGCCTGTAGCTGAAGAGTTGGCTCATCGTTTCCTTTAAATGCGGCTGCAACTATGGTTTGTAGCTGACGAATGGCTTGATCCATTTCCTGAAATGAATGTTAACCTTATTACTAGAATTCAAGAAGCTCAATACTTATGTATAATTTACAAACTTTGACCACAAGACCAAAAAAAGGAAGTCAAGAGCCCAGCCCAATACAGATGCATAATTCATATACATTGATCAAAGATCAAAAGAAAGGAAAGTATCTGGAACAGGACATGTACCTAGGGATCTGGAAGGATCTCCAGTACAAGTGAATGTTGGAAAATATGAAACTCTTCTTGTATAAGTGATGATGTGGCTTATGATGTGGCAATGACATGGCTTAACCCATGGTTTATATTTTTGGTTATGATTAACCATGGTTATATGTATGAAATGATGATGTAATAAAAATGATGTCATATAATGATGCAAAAAGATGATGTAATACATGATGAACATTGTGTAGAGATTTCTCAGGTTATCCAAAGACTTCTAGAGAAGTCTAAAGCTTTCATGATAACCCATGCCTTTATGTTCTCTCTATATATAGCTCATTTGGGCAATGAAGAAAATATATGTAGCCATCAAGACAAGATGGCGTGGGATGTATATTTAGTCAAATAAAATGTTTTTTTTTTTATTTTTAAATATGTGTTCTTATGCTTCTCTCTTTAAAGTTAATGCTATATTTTTCATAAATGTTTTCTTATATGCTTTCAAAATCTCTACACAATTTGAATTTTTGTTTTTACAAAAATTCCAACATGGTATCAGAGCCACTAATGATTTTGAGAGCCTGTGAGTTTTGTTTCCGATCTATAAATGTTTTCATAAATGCCTTCATGCTCTGATATTCACAAGCAGAGGTCAGAATATGGTCTGATATCTCTAGCAGAATATCAGAAATATGTTTTTTTTTGGTTATATGCTTTTGTGTCTTCATGGTATGTTAGTCTAGTAGAGGCAACACCATGAATTATGATCTATAAATGTTTTATAAATGTTTTTTTATGCTCTGAAGTACTATTATGGATGTTGTATACATTACCCTAAGTACTGCTTTGGATGAAATTACCTATAAGTACTGCTATGGATGTTGTATACATTACTCATAAGTACTGATATGAATGGATGCTATGAATAGATGCTGGAAACAACACAGATCTTCATGTCAGAAAACACAGGAGGAGCTGCAGAAGCAATAAGTCTCATATATGCTCTTCCCGATGCCTCCAAGAAAAGTTTCAAGGAGGAGTGTTGGAAAATATGAAACTCTTCTTGTATAAGTGATGATGTGGCTTATGATGTGGCAATGACATGGCTTAACCCATGGTTTATATTTTTGGTTATGATTAACCATGGTTATATGTATGAAATGATGATGTAATAAAAATGATGTCATATAATGATGCAAAAAAAAAAAAAAAAAATGATGTAACACATGATGAAAATTGTGTAGAGATTTCTCATGTTGTCCAAAGACTTCTAGAGAAGTCTAAAGCTTTCATGTTAACCCATGCCTCTATGTTCTTTCTATATATAGCCCATTTGGGCAATGAAGAAAATATATGTAGTCATCAAGACAAGATGGCATGGGATGTATATTTAGTCAAATAAAATGTTTTTTAAAAATATGTGTTCTTATGCTTCTCTCTTTAAAGTTAAAGCTATGTTTTTCATAAATGTTTTCATATATGCTTTCGAAAATTTTTGTTTTTACAAAAATTCCAACAGTGAACCCTCTCTCACAAGTTTTTTGACTGAACTTAATTTCACCCTCCTATAAAACACTTGATTAGGTTTGATCAAAATATGTTTATAGCAATAAAAAAAGCATGACTTACAAGTTAATGGTATTGAAAATTTTGAACTTCTTTATTGACTTGAAATCATCAACCTAGAAGCAGTGTCACACATCAGCATTATTTTGACAAGTCTGATACTCAACCAATATTAACAAACTACACTCTTACAGGAAGAACTTTGATGCATTCAGAAGATAATGAGTCAGCTTCCTGTTGTTTTGACTTGAATTTAACGACCTACAAGCAGTGTCAAACATAAAAAATTACAGTAAGTACTAAAATGGGAACCCGATTCTTGCCTAGTGTTTTGTTCCTTTCAACGACCTCTTGAAGGAAAGTAAGAGTATAACATCATCAACATTATAAAGGATCAAAATACCATGCAAGAATCAAGTACTAACTACTAAGCAGTACGTAAACTTCAAATCAATTTTAGAATAATAATGAAAAATATTACCAAACAAAATAATGAGTTATATTTCTAATAATAATATACATTGGATGGGGATATAATACTAATGAAATACAACTCTCTCTCTATTACGAATTATTTGACATACAACTTGACTATAAAATAAACTTCGTAAAACCTTAAGAGTGAATAGGATTTGATGACATGAACTCGTAAATAACTATAAGAGATCATACCAACAAAACCAATTGGTATGAATTAAATATAAAGAAAATTAGGTAAAAGAACAAAACTTACTGGCACATCAGGGACCTGTTCAATTTCCAAGAGCTGAATACATTTAAAGGGGAGAGATATAAAAAAAAATAATAATAAAATAAAGGAATTAGTCGAGTAGTAATCACCAAATATGAATTAAATATAAAGAACATTAGGTAAGAGAATAAAACTTATGGCCCATTAAGGACCTGTGCAATTGCCAAGAGCTGAATACATTTAAAGGGGAGGGAGAAAAACAAAGGAATTAGTCAAGTAGTAATCACCAAATGTAACTCACAATTACAAGAGCTCAAATTAAATTAGCATAACAAACAATTCTTGTCTGTTGGCTAATCTTGTCTTAAAGCATTATTCACAAAATAAAACTCTTTGCCATCCTAATGTAGAGAATGCAATATTCTGATACCTCTCTGTTTGTGACCATCCATACAACATGCATCATGGGTGATGCCTTTTTTGGGTCATGCTCACCATGATCACATCCATACATAAATTTCATCCATATCATCCATCAATACCATACAAACCATCAACATCCATACATACATCAAAAATCATATAAACCATTTTGAGGAACCATACACTTAACGTACTAGTTTCAACCGTATGAAACTAGAGTATTTGTCCAACTCCTCTAATTTCATATAGGTGAAAATAAGAGGAAATTGAACTTAAAATAAACATAAATATACCATAAACGATAACTTCCATCAATAACAATAACTTCCATTAACCATCCATAACTATACATCAGACTCCATTTTTATATATTCTGATCATCTATTTACAATGCCCTAATGAGGTTTAAATACAAAATCCATACCGTGTGCTACCATCCATAAACTGGCACACCCATTCCTATACCCATACCGTGAGCCATACTTGACAGTGTATAACCATTGCTACAAGTTACAATCATAAACAAACTAAACTAACATAACCATAAAAACATAACCATAACCATACAATATTCTAGGGAGTCTTTAGAGAAGTTTCACATTTCCAACACCTAAGTTATATGTAATAAGAACTATGATTTAACTTTTAAACAGAAGTTGCGGTGTTGTGTTCTAATGGCGATTTATAAAGACAGATTCATTTTAATAATTCGTCCCTGAGGCTAAGTTCCTTCCAGCAAAACATGACATTCCATTATTAAGTCCCAATGAATCACAAGTTAACTTATAACTTGTTAATATTTCACCATTCATTACTAAATCAGAGAGAAGGCAATCTCTCACTCAGGACGGTTTACTCGACCTAGGGTTATGCACACAGTTTAGTTTATGACATCAGTTAAGGAAACTTCGGCTAGTAATGAAGCCATTTCAGACTGTTACACTTCAAAGAATGGATCAAAGAACTGAGCAAGCAACTAAACAGACAGGCATGAATGGAATTGAAAGAGGTCCACATAGTCATCCCAAGCAAAACATATATACCCGAACTTTCCCGTCATAAGAAATTAATGTAGCACTCTTCTCATCAGCTAAAGTTCGGGGGGTCACCTGCATAAACATAGGAAAGCTTAGATAAGATTATATATAAATATATATAAAAAAATATTATATATATTAATATATATATATGGTGACAAAATACAATATTCTTCTCTTACCTCCATACAATATTCAATTTTATTCTAGATGAAATGGTTTAATATTTTTAAATCAACCGTAGCACCCAAATTACTGCAATTTGCAACAAACACACAATTCTTACCCTGCAGCAGAAAATTAAATAAGAGATAATGAAAAAACTTACATTAGTATCTTGGAATACACTAACAATAAAAAAATCACAAAATGCACTTGCACACTAACCTTTGAGAGTAATGCATCATGCTTGCCACAGTAAGGACATTCTTCAAATGATATCAAAACATATTTGGATGGAAATGGGGAAAAATCTTCAGCAACCAAACGATGCATACTCTGCAAAAATTTGAAGAAAAGTTAATAGCAAAGTCATTGTTTAAAGTTCCCATAATAGCTAATTTGACAAAAGTATTACAAACCTGGTTAAAAGTATGTATGTTAACGCCTGAGTTGGAGTACTGTTCTACAATCTAAAAAAAAAAAAAAACAGTTACTAGTAAGATCTAAATGTTCAGAGAAAGAATGGGGTGGGGGGATCAGGTACCTTCAATGTATCATCATTTGCATCATTTGAGTTGAACAGGAGCAAAGGGACATTACACCCATATTTTGAGTTGAGAGACTTCAAAAAATATTTTGAAATTTGTAAGTTGTATGCCAAGATAGAAAACAAAAACATCAGTCTTAATAGAAAGGACGAAAAATACCTCAATTTTCTTAATAGTTAGGTCAATAAATGTCAACCCATCACAAACTTTGATAACAGACCTGCACAAACAGTAGATGAGATTAAGCCTGATCACAAAACAAATTCCTATAAAGATAACACACATGTACTAAATATGGGAATGCCACAAATAGAAGCAATCATCAAAGACTTGGGTAGGTCTTTAGCATGATTGCAAACATAGACTAGAACAGTAGTCACAACTATGCTAAATAAATTATAAAAGAGAAATTCATTACAAAAATACTAACTATGTACAGGAAATTCTTTTGAATAATAGAATATTTGAATTTTGGCCAGATGAACCATTATATTATACTTAAGAAGAAATAAAGACTCACTAACTACAACTTCACTGTACTACTGATTAAACGAAAACTAATAACACGATATACAATCATTAAAAACATAGCTTTAAGCTAGAAGTAATATATTCATGTCTATTATAACCATGTATGTATAAACAAATAAAAAGTACCTCTTACTAACTAAACTAAAAAACAAAACTAGTCATTGGTTCTACGAAGCTAAAGACAATTTTTAATATAAAAACCAATTTCATCGTTTGACACACTGAACATAATGCAAAGATAATTACACAAGTAAGGCATACAAACTTAAATGCGGTAAAAGCAATAACAGTGTAGACGATACAAGGGTGGGGGTTACAATATTACAGACCAGTTAAAAACCAAACTATTATACAGGGTGAGTTCTAGAATGTGCAATTTTCCTAAATTTCCAAAGTGAATCATCATCATGCTAGATTTCCTTTCTGGAAAATATAATTCATACGCTGATTGGAAGGATGATAAGGACCACAACCACAATCATCTAATAAAAATTGATCAAATACATAGCTACAATCTCAAGTGTAAATAAAGCGAGTAAAAAGTAGAAAAAGATACTTACTTGGGATCCATTGTTGTTCCCAAAACTCCAATGAACTTCAAAACAACAAGTTTATCCAAAATCTTATTGATTTCTGACAGATTTGTATGAAGTTTGAAGTAAATTATAAATACTCGGAATAAAACAAAAACAGTTTAAAAGCAAATTGGTTTAAAATAAATACCAGTAGGAGCAGATCTCAAGCTGTCATAAGGAATCACTACATCATTAGGGGTCTGAACCTTGCACCATTCAACACGTTGTGCATTGCCACTTGAATCAATACAATAACAAACTATCAGAGGCTTAATTAGAATAATTTTCAAAGTAAAAACCTAAACCACACCAAAAATAATCAGAATACTTACATTTCGGAATCAGAATACTTTCAATAAATGGATGTTTTTTTTTTTTTTGAAACTAAATGAAAGTTTTATTGTAAATCACAAATCAAGAGCATCATTAATGGGATAATGCCATGAAACCTCCCCTTTTCGTCTCCCACTCTCCCTCCCTTATTGAATGGTAATTGACTCTCTCCCTCTCTCTACATTCAAAATTATTTTGAAACGATTGTCTTTTCAATGTTTATAAATTTAAATTAAATAACCTTCCATCTTTTAACCATTGACTTTTCGGTTTCTATAAAACAATAATGAAAAGTTGCGTTAGAGTCATTTATATTCCTGCAATATGCCAATAAATAACATTCCTTTAATATATATGATTTTTTATAAATTTAAATTAAATAACTTTCCATTTTCTAACCATTCATTTTTCGGTTTCTATAAAACAATAATGAAAAATTTATGACATTAAATTATTATTAATTGTAATAACATAGTTTTTTTTTTTTTTTTCCTAAAGAGAAACAGATCAAGCTGTTTATATTCATGCAATAAATAGCATTCCATTAATCAATATAATACTTATAACTTTAAATTAATTAACTCTCCATTTTCCAACTCTTCATTTTTCAATCCACTTTCTATAAAAACAATAATCTAACCTTCTACAATTTATTCGTCGATGAAGCATTAGGATGGAGAGAAAATCGAGAACGTCAACACATTCGACAAGAAGAAGAACATGCAGTAACCAAAATCTCTAGGTATTAAATTACTATTTAATCTATTTCTCCATCTTTTTTCCAGTCTCTATTTTTCTATTATATATATATATATATGTATGTGTATTGAAGATCGATAAAAACAATCCTTATAACATTTCATTTGTAGCATTTTGTTCTTACTTTCAGAATTAGATTTGTAAATATATATATGCTTCATTTTTGCTTTGTATGTATACTTTTGTTTGTATCATTTTATTCTTGCTTTTTGTTTTTATTGTAGATCTAAACATTAATTCTTATAAATAACATACCAATCTATGATAGAGAAATTTTTAGGCAGCAAGTTCGACATGGAAAAACACTGTATGCCTATCTAACATTGTTTTTATATAATCTTTTTATTATTTTATTAGAGGTCATTTGCTTCTAATATGTTTTTTATTTTTAAAAAAATTATTCTTTATTTAAACTTCTAGATTTAGTAGAATCATTGTGAGAGATTCAAAGATGAAGATTGTCTGCACCTGCTAATTGAGGAAAACAATAGTTTGACTTATGTACAACAACGGGATATGAGGTGGCTCAAATGTATAACAATGGGATAAGAGGTGGCGTTGTTGAGCCAATTTGTTGTTAGAAATTTTGATATTATTTATATTTTTTATGAATCAAAGTTATTTAATGGTTGGCTTACTTATTCGAAGTGGCTTGATAAATAGAATAAACACATCTCAAAATAATTTTAAATTTTAAAGTAAATTTTGCATAACAAAACAAAATCACAAAAATATGAATTTGGATTGTCTTCTATATAGCGAAAATAATAAAAGTTGTTTATTTTTTATTTTTTATCTTGAATAATCAATTTAATGGTAGTGTTTGTAGTAGCAAAGATTCGTGAAAAAAATCTCTATAATTGTAAGAGTGTTGTAGCATCCAAAAAAAAAAAAGTAAGACCTCTATCTTCAATAACTATTTTTAATTTTTTATGTTTAAACATATTCACTTTTGAATTTAGGTACTACAAATTATTTTAACCAACATATTATATATATATATATATATATATATATATATATATATATATATATATAGGGCATCGCATGGGTTGATACACTAGTTTTAAAATAATAATAATAATAATAAATAACTATATGGGATATTATCATTTGGGTCCCTATATTTTTTTGAATTATCTATTTTTTACTAACTTATTCATTTTTCACTGGCTTAGTCCCTATGTTTTAAAAAACCCCCCTATGTTTTAAAAAACCCATAAGTTTGGTCCCTCCGTCAGTCAACTTTAACAATTTCAAGAGTATTTTTGTCTTTAAACCAAGAACATGCCACGTGTCAATACAAAAAAAATGGAACTTTTTAAAAATATTTAAATAAAATAATTTTTAAAAATAAAAAACTGAGATGTCCATAATTTTAAAAAAATTAAAAACAAAACAATTTAAATAAAATACGAAAAATGAAAAAGACGAGAGAGATCTGGAAAATCTCTTCTGCATCTCCATCTAAGATCCATCTCACTTCATCCGAGATGGAGAAATTTGTATTTGTATACAGATTTAAAAATATAATTAAGAGTTAAGAGGACTCTATCTAAAAGGGACTTCTCTAGAAACCAATCCCATAAACTTGTTCCGCATCTCCTTCTCTAATTCCACCACTGCTTTCTCCACCTCCTCCTCCTCCTCCTCCGTATTTATATTCAAGGGGTGTTTGGGTTTGATTTTGATTTTGATCGATTTTGTTTGCTATGAATAAGAATCAAACTTCTCCCACTCTTTAGAGCTAATACTCAATACTCAAATCATTCTAAACATGGTATTTTTGGATCATCCATCAATCAATCAACAATCATGGGATGCTAAATTACTCTACTCCTATATTAAATTACACTACTCATAATCCCATATGTTTTTGGTTTTCTAGTATGATTTGAGATTGGTGTTGTTGTTTGAGATTGATGATTATGATGAAATGTAATGGAATTTTGGTGTTTAGGAATGAATTTTACTAAAATGAGGATTTTTTTTTGGTAACGATGATGATAAACTAGGGATTGATTTGTGTTGTTTGATGTTAATCTGTAATTTTTTTTTTATTTTTTTAGTTTTTATTTTTTAATTTTTTTTAATTTGGCGGAGATCTAGATTCCCACCGTCCATCATCTGAAATAGACGGTGGACATTGAATCTGGATCTCCAACTATTTTTTTATATTTTGTTTTCTATAAATTTTCTTTAAATAAAATAAAAATAAATAATGTATAGGTGTAAAATAGCCATTAAATGTTTTTTGTGACTGTTGACCGTTAAAAATATGGTCATGAGACTAAATTGATGGGTTTTTGAAAACATAGGGATCAAGTCAATGAAAAATGAATAAATGAGTAAAAAACAGATAATTAAAAAAACAATAGGGACCCAAATGATAATATCCCTAACCATTTTAACTTATTAAATTTTGTAATTCAACGAGGGTTGACGAGTTATATTATTAAAAGGCATTATAAATTTGGTGAGGAAGCCTTGGATGAGATTGACGACTGAGATGTTATTGTATAATCCCTTTGTGCAAGGATTAGATGATCAAGAATTCGAGGTGGCTGAGGATGGAATATCGGGAGAATCTTCTTCGTCTTATGCAGCAGATTCTGAGTCCAGTTCAGATTGTTGTTATTCCAGTTTCAGATCAGAAGAAGAAGCAGACTACACAGTGGAAGATGATGATGGCTTGTTTCATCAAGCACTAACACAAGCTTCTTCAAGTCCAACAATGCACCGGCCTTCTGTCATTGCCCGATGGAATTCTTTCATGTAATATATGTAGAGTCACATTGAGACATACATGTTTCGTCTTTGCAATTTTGTAGAGAGAATCTGATTTTTTTTCAGTGACACAGAAGTAGCAAAATTGTTGATTTTGATGTCTATGATTGTTTGAGAAACCAGAATAGTTACAATACATGGAATATCTTTCTTTCTTTATGATACAATTTTTGCATATCCTTCCTATGGATTTGGATCCTTTTCTATACAGCTTATCTTTCTTTCTTTATGATACAATTGTTGCATATCTTTTCTATGGATTTGGATCCTTTTCTATACAGATTATTGCTACTTTTGCGTAACTTTTCAAGATTTCATATCATCAATAATTAAGTTTTTAGCTGACAAGAAAAGGAAATTGATTACTTACTCATCAAGGTTTGAGTAAAAGTTTGACTTCAAATTTCAACAGTGTAGAAAAGAGAAATGCAGGAGAATACATGGTCCAGAATTAGATGTAAGATCATCAATCATTTGCTATGACACATTAATGCCATATGTAGCTTTATTTAGTTTCATGATGTCCAGGGGAATACAAATACAGGCAACTCGATGAATTTAAAGAACTCACAGAAGCATTGGTATATATTGACTTCACTGCCGATGTAGTCTTGAAACCATACACTCTGATTTCTGTGTGAGAAAAAATAGAACTTTTAGTATGTTATTTAGTTAAATTTACTATTGCAAGAATATAAAGCGCAAAAATTTTCTATACAAAATTAAAGGGTTTGGTTTAACTGTGATCGGCAACTTGTCTCATAGAATGACATGATCAGAGTAGAATGTTCAAAACATAAAATCATCAGCATAAAGATGTAGTTGCAGAGTTCTTCAACAGTTGAGTATAGCATTCGCCTTTTTTTTTTTCCCTTTATTCTCAGCCCTTCTCCGTATTGGCTTATATGATGTTATTATTGTAAGATGTGACTAGAGATCTCTCCCTACCAACTACCTAGTCTCTCTACCTAGTCTCTCCACCCAATCAACTTTGGAGCACAATGAAAGAACCATCAAGGCAAGGCCACTTCTGTAGGGTGCTTGCCTTCAGCACAGATTTAGTTTAAAGAAAAAAGTCAATAAAGCAACAAAATTCTAATATGCAAACACTACCAGAAAACTGTTGAAATAATATTCTTAATCCATAACAACAGTTAACAAATCTATCTTCTGAGCAGACTATTACATATGGCTGAATTACGATACCATGACTGCAAGGTTTAGTTTGAGCAACGGTTCTTGTTGAATCAAGTTTAACAAATAAACAAGTTATTAGGGTGACAAGTTGAAAATTGAACATCAAAGGCCACAGCAATTATATCTACAGTTGTCTTATTCTCGAACTCTTTCATTTATATTTTCAAGGAAACAGAATACAAGTAGGGAAGCTTCAATTCATGATTCCTGTAGCCAATGTTCTAAAAAACGCATTGAGGCGCGCCTCTGAGGCTAAATGGGAAAAATCACACTGAGGCTTAAGCCTCAATGCCTGGTTGTGAGGCTTACGCCTCAATACGCCTTGCCTCTACGCCTCGAGGCTTAATGAGGCTATACGCCTCAATGACAGGCTATTTTCAATTGGGTTTTAATAGTTTTGAAGGCCCAATTTGACAATTTTTCTTCTTCCTCTCTTCCTCGTTTTTTTTGCCTATTTTTTCTGATTTGCCTATGTTTTGTTCTTTCTTCTCTCTTCGTTTTTTTTTGCCTATTTTTTCTGATTTGCCTATTTTTTGTTCTTTCTTTCTTCGTTTTTTTTTTTTTTTTTTTTGTGCCTATTTTTTCTGATTTGTTTTTGTTCTTCTGATTTGCTACTGTTTTTTTGTATTTAGTATGTTAATAACTTAATATATATGGAGTATGGAGTCTATTAACTGCAATGGACTGTTAATAAATAATAAGTTAAATAGTTAATAACTTAATATATATGGTAATATTATGTACAATGTACTAATATGGACTGAGGACTGTTAATATATGGACTGCTATGGACTTTTTTTTTTTTTTTTTTTTTTGTATATTTAATATTTGTATGCAGTAAGCCAGTAATCAATAATGCAGTAGTATGTATGTTAAATTATTATGCTTATGCTCTGATGAGTGATGAATTATGAACTTATGGGTTGTTTTATGAATTATGAATTTTATGTGCTTTATTTCTTTACATATATATATTTTACGTATTTTTTACTCTCCCTAGTGAGGCTTATGCCTCGCCCAGTAGAGGAAAACGCCTCAACGCTAAAAACGCCTTTTAGAACTTTGCCTATAGCCCTGTAAATCATTAAAGACAACTGACCTGCTCACTGTGAGGCAAATACTTTCCATCAAATGTAATGACCGCTCGATCTTTCCCATCCACCCCTTTAACTTTGTCCACGGAGCAGTAGAAGTCTATAGCTGACATTCTGAGCAACAAAAAAAGAAATTGAGTAAACAAAATTTCAATGACTTCAAGTTAACATTTCAAGTCAACAATCTTCAATTTATTAAGAAAAGTATTTAATGTCAGTTTTGGCTAGGGTTAGAAAGACTCTCAGAAGTCTGGTCCTTCAATGCTAATGCATTCAATCATTCTTCATTGCAAAACGTGGAAAACTCTTAATGACTTGCCTCACATTGCCAGGGATCAGTGCCAGCTTTAGCTCATGAATGTGTAAATATCTTGTTTCTATCTTTTCTTCCTTGTGTAATAAAGTAAATTTACAAAATCTTACACGTAATAAATAAGATGAAGTTTAAAACTACTAAGTTTCCCCTTATATTACCTCATCTCTAAGGAAAAGTTTCTATCTCGATTCTCGATACATTGCCTACGTGCTAATAAAAGTCTCAAGAGAGGAGGTTCAAATTGTCTATGTACTAACTAATACAAGTCTCGAGAGCGAAAAAAATAAGTTGCCTACAAAAATTTATAAAAAAGCTTTTCCCTATTGTAATTTGGCTACCTCAATTATCTTATTTACGACATTTGCAAGGGCCAGATTAGATTTTCACTATAATTAAAGCATCCATTTAGATCCCAGGAAAAGCAAGAGCAAGTGAAGAAACTTTTTAGTGTTACAAATCTTAAATTAGAGGAAATCTATCTGCCACACAATTAATAATAGTGAACGATTTGATACTCTAATACAAACTACAATTATTGCTAGTTAACTACCCTTAAAATAAGCTGAATTTGTTTGTTCCAAGTAATGATATAACATGAACACTTATTTGTACATATTCAAAGTTGAGAAATTAAAAAGAGACTTACATGCCATCACCGAATTCCTCGTTAATAATCTCCTTAATGCTCTCACCGAAATGCATAACTGCTTCATTTAACCTAAAAAAAAAAAAAACCATTAAAATGTTGAATTTTTTTTGGAGACAGAGAAATTGAAGAGACGGACCTGTAGATAGTGGGTTCCTGTAACAAGTTGGGGTCATAAGATCTCATAGGCGGTGCCATCATCTCGTAAATAAGCTGATCGGAGAGCTCAGGCAATGCCGCACGTAGTTTGACGGCGGTGTCGGGCTTGAGCTGTGCTTGGCGTCTGAGTAGCTGCGCTACGTACACGTTTGTGAGACCGGTCTCTTCCGCTAACTGATTAAACGACTTGCCGGATTTGCGTTTCACTGATAGCAGACGATTAGTTACGCTCGATTTGCTTGTCTCCTCCATTTCTTCCACTTCAAACGAAACAACAACAATGAATTTTTTTTTTTATTTGTGTAGATCAGAAACTAGAAAGACAAGATAATGTCTGAAGTGGGTCCACTGATCACGATTGGTTTATCTTATATGAGTGGTGAAGTTCATTTTCGTCCTCTAATTTAACCTAATAGTCAAACTGGTCCCCAGATTTTTGGAATTTTCTCATTTAGTCCTTTTGTTACGAAGTGGGTCAGATTGCTTAAAGGACATTTTTACTCTCCAACTCTCTTTTTTAATTGAAAAAAAAATTCATCTTCCACACCCATACAAAAAATCATATTAAATTAATTATTAAAATGATAATAATAAAATTCTAATTTTTTTTAAAGAAAATAAAAATAAATAAATTTTAAAAACTAGATCTCTTCTCTAAATTAATAATAATAAAAAACTTGATCTTTAAATTTTAAATTAAATAATTAATATTAACAGAAATTAAAAAAAGGAATATTAAAAATTAAAAAATAAAAAGTTCAAACCCTTATCTCTTCTCTTCTCCCCCCCTGAATCTCTTTTTCCCAACACCAAACCCATACATAATCAGACACCAACCCAGAAATCAATCTCCAAACATCAAAACCTAGCCATCAAACATCATCTATCTCTCTGTCTCTCTTACTCATTCAAACGTCTCACCATCGAATCTCAACCTCATCTCTCTCTAACAAACATAAATCTTTCCACTTTGTTTATCATTCATTTCCAAATATCATTCTATTCACTTAAATTCATTTGGGTACCATTCAAATCTCAACTCTATCAATACCTAGAAGTAGGGATAGCCATTGGGGAAATGAGAATGGATATAGGTCCCCCTATCCCCATCCCCATTTTCCAACCCCCCCCCCCCCCCAATAATTTCTCCATTTGGGGAAAATGGGGATGGGGTAGTTTTGGGGGGGAGGCCCCCCATCCTTATCCCTATTTCCCATTGTTTAAGTAAAAATTACATACTTAGTAAAATAAAAAGAATAAAAATATTAAGAAATATATATATATCTATATATATATAATATAAGGTTTGGGGGAAATGAGGAAATGGGGATGGGGGCACCTACCCCCATCCCCATCCCCATCCCCATTTCCATAAAATTGTGGGGGAAATAGGGATAGGGAGGGGTCCCCCAATCCCCGACCCCATTTCAATTTGGGGATAAAAATCATTCATATCCCCCCATTTTCCCCAAAAAAATTCCCCCAAATGGGGATGGGAGAGTGGGGATTTGGGTCCCTGAGGATAAATGACCATCCCTACCTAGAAGTTGAATTTCTTTGAAAACCACTTTATGGCGATTTCACTTTGATTTTTGGGCATTATTAGTTCATAAATCGATATGGGTCCTCTTTGAAACAATGGCCTCTTTATCTTTATCAATTTCATGGCTAGGGTTCCTGGTTTTACGGTGACTAGGGTTCTTAGGTTTCGGTAGGGCGGCCGGCGGGAGATCGCGAAAGGGGGGAGAGAGAGAGAGAGAGAGAGAGAGAGAGAGAGAGAGAGAGAGAGAGAGTGGTGAGGTGAGGTGGCGACATGTTAGAGCGATGATCGGCGCTGGTTGTGAGGTGGCGGCATGTTAGAGCGACGATCGGCGCTGGTTGTGAGGTGGCTTTGGTTGGATTTGAGGTTAAGTTTCAAGTTTGATTTGGTGGTGTTCTAGGTTCAGGTGGTTCGATTTAGTGATGCTGATAGTGGTCAGAATTTGGGTTTGGTTGAGATGGTGATTGGGGTTGTTCGGTGGTTCTTGAATCGATCAGGGTTTTTTGGGATTTGGTGGAGATCTTTTTTTTTTTTTGGGTCTTTGGATTGGTGGAGATCCTGAATCTCCACCAAATCCTCTTTTATTTTTTATTTTATTTTTGGTCTTTGGACACCAAATCCATTTTTAAATGTTAAATAATTTATTTATTATTTATTTATTTTTTATTTTTATTTTTTTATATATATTTTGGAGATCCATTCTGGATCTCCCCTTATTATGTTATTTTTTTCATAAAAAAAATAAATATTTAGTGGAGGGCATCAGGGTCATCTTGCCCCTTTTCAAAATGTTTCTAGAAGCAATCAGTGTAAGTTTACACTTTTACCCTTTTACCCTTTTACCCTTTTAACTTTGACGGAATCTTTGAAAACCCTAATAAAATTGGACAGCAGAGACTAAAATAGAGATTTTTGAGAACTAGAGGGACCTGCCAATACAATATTGAAAATTAGGGACCAGTTTGACTATTAGGTCAAACTAGAAGGACGAAAATGAGTTTCACCCTATATAAGCGGTTAGATTTTGAAAAGGGGGATTTTCAAAATCCTCCCCTCATTTTTGTTCTTCTTACAAACAATAGCACTTTGATTTCAAATTTAGATAACACAATTACGGGTTTTTACTTTTTATATATAGTATGGATTTAATCTATATTTAAAACTAAAGATTTATTTTATTTTATTTTTTTGTGAAAAAACCGTTCAACCTCAATTGGATTTTTGCTTTCTTTTTTTAAATCTTACACCATTGAGTTAAAAGTTTGTCGGAAGATTGAACAACACATGAATGGCTCGTATATCTACTTTCACAAATAACAAGAAAGAAATCTCAAGATTTGAACCTCTACTGCAATTGTGGAAAGGGATGAGCATATCATTTAAGCTAACAAGAATGTGAAATTCTCCTTTTCTTAAAATAAAAACAAAACAAAGCTAGTAGTATGGTAATATTTGTTTGAATTAATTTTTATTAGTATTATATTTCTTTTGAGGTGCACCTTATTTTAAAGATTACATTTTTTTTTTAATTAATTGCGAACATTTGTAATTTACTAAAAAAAATTAAAAGCACATTTTATCGAAGTAAGATGCACCTCAATAGAAAATCAATCTTTATTTGTATTTCTAAATCCAAAAATAGTGAGATTATATTAAATTAAATATTTTACATTCAAGATTTAATCATCTATCTACCTTCTAGCCATTATAATAAAAGTAAATGAAGGGTTGAAGTCACAAAATCGTTGACAATTTTCTCAAGTAAGAGCTTTAGTAGTTATACAAAAAATCTCACAAAATTAATTAAAAGTTAATTTTGGCTTATCCAATAAAAAATAAATAAAATGTACTCAAATTTTAGGCAGAATTTCACATAAGTCCTACATTTTTGGTGATTTGTCACCTTTATAAATGTCTTTCCAAATCCATCACTTTAGTCCTTACTTTTTTCAAAACTTATCACTTTAGTTCATTTGACCAAATATGTGAAAGTCAACTATTTTAAAACCTGTGAAAGTACATTTTTACTCCTATTACTATTTAATTTAGATAAAATGATTAACTTAGCTTTAAATTAAAATAAAAAATAATAAAATTCTCAATAATAAAATCTTAAATAAATATATTACAAAAAAAAGCTTAAATAAATAATTAAAAAATCCAATAATTTTTTCTTATTTTGTATTTTTTTCATAATGGATTTTTATTTAGCTAAAATGATTATCTTGGCTTTAAATTAAAACAATAACATTCTCAATAATAAAATCTTAAATAAATAGATTACCAAAAAAAAAAAAATTATGAAAAAAAATTCAGTTAAAGCTAAGATAATCATTTTAGCTAAATAAAAATTCATTATGAAAAAAATACAAAATAAGAAAAATTATTGGATTTTTTAATTATTTATTTAAGCTTTTTTTTTTTTTTTGTAATATATTTATTTAAGATTTTATTATTGAGAATTTTATTATTTTTCATTTTAATTTAAAGCTAAGATAATCATTTTAGTTAAATTGAATAGTAATAGGAGTAAAAATGTACTTTCACAGGTTTTTAAATAGTTGACTTTCACATATTTGATCAAATGGACTAAAGTGATGAGTTTTGAAAAAAGTAAGGACTAAAATGATGGATTTGAAAAGATATTTATAAAGGTGACAAATCACCAAAAAGGTAGGACTTATGTGCAATTTTGCCCAAATTTTATGTATTCATTAAATATTTCTAGAATCCTTTGTTTAGGGTTGTCGTGGATTAAATGGTAGCCCATAGGAAGTAGTTGTGGGCTTAAAGCCCAAAGTCTCAAAGGCCCAAAATTTCAACTCATGACAAATTTTTCATGAGACAGATTGACAGTATAGCATCACAACAAATTAACAATGGAGCCAACAGGGACGTAGCTTAGCTGGTAGAATGACGAGCTTGGGGTTTGGGCAAATGACTCCCAGGTTAGCGGCTCGAATCCTACCAATGGCCAAAGCTTTAAAAAAAAATACTTGGTCCCGAATTAATATATATTGTCAAAATAATAATAATAATAATAACAAATTAACAATGGAGAATATGTTTTTGCCTATTAAACCATAAAGTATGAGGAGTTCCCTCCCATGAGATGAGAGTTGCATTTTAGGCCGTGTTTTGTAGAGCTCAATCTTGCTAGATCCCGACAAACCCCTGACCCTCAATGGTGTTGGTTTTAAAAAAAAAATAAAAAAATAAAAAAAATAAAAAATAAAATAAAAAATAAACCAGTGAAGAAGAAGATCAAAGGTGGAGAGGAATACAACCTGGGACCAATCCCAGACCAAGACTAGGGACCAACCTATGCCAGAAGTTGACAAGTATCATATGAATTATTGCAGCGAACAAATAATATTCCAAACCCAATATATACATTTTTTTTTTTTTTGGTGTGACATCCCAAATCCACTAAAATAATGATAGCATGCATTGCCAAGAGAAAGAGGACAAGCTATGGAGCAAGTGTCAATAAAGAACAACAAGACAGAAGCAAGCAAATGGTCTGTTTTATAATCTAAGAATAATACAATATAGTTCTTTAATATATGATATATACAGTGAGTCTCTCATAAGGGATCCCTTATTTTAATTTCGGTAAGGACCATGATGAAAACACATTGACTTTAATGAATTTTAATCTGAATTTTTTTGTGGATTATGATTTCAATGAAATATACATATGTACAAAATTTGAGAATTTTCCGAGTACTAGAACTATTTTCTTGAATTTTCCTATATTTCGCCTATTTTTCGATGCCTTCATATTTAACAAAATTTGGATAAATAGTTCTAGTACTCAGAAAATTCTCAAATTTTGTACATATGTATATTTCATTGAAATCATCATCCACAAAAAAATTCAGATTAAAATTCATTAAAGTCAATGTGTTTTCATCATGGTCCTTACCGAAATTAAAATAAGGGATCCCTCATAAGAGACTCACTGATGATATATCTATATATATATATATATATATATATATATATATATATAAAGTTGTTTTCCAAACAGTGAAGTGGAATTCTTATGGAGCCAGTGTCAATAAAGAACAACAAGATAGAAGCAAGCAAATGGTCTGTTTTATAATCTAAGAATAATACGATATAATATATATATATATATTTTTTAAAGTTGTTTTCCAAACAGTGAAGTGGAATTCTTGGATTATAAGAAGTCAATAAATTTAACTATATTTTTTTAAAAAATAGTTGTATAAAACTATTTCCATGGAATTGTTATCTCTACGTCGGTTCATTTGAAAATGAAAGATCGTTATATAAAGCCAACAGGGGTGTAGTTCAGCTGGTAGATGGATGAGCTTGGGGTTTGGGCAAACGACTCCCATATCAACGGCTCAAATCTTACCAAGAGAAAGATCGAGGACAAGCTATGGAGCAAGTGTCAATAAAGAACAACAAGACATAAGCAAGCAAATGGTCTGTTTTATAATCTAAGAATAATACAATATACAATATAATTCTTTAATATACTATCATATATATGTTTTATTTATTTAATTTATTTATTTTTTATTTAAAGTTGTTTTCCAAACAGTGAAGTGGAATTCTTGGATTATAAGAAGTCAGTAAATTTAACTATGTTTTTTTTAAGAAAAATAGTTGTATAAAACTATTTCCATGGAATTGTTATCTCTACGTCGATTCATTTGAAAATGAAAGACCGTTATATAAAGCCAATAGGGGTGTAGCTCAGTTAGTAGATGGACGAGCTTGGGGTTTGGGCAAATGACTCCCAGGTCAACAGCTCGAATCCTACCAATGGCGAAAGCTTTCAAAAAAAAAAAAAAAAAAATACTTGATTCCAAATCAATAGATATTGTAAAAAAAAAAAAAATGAATGACCATTATATAAAGCTTCATGTGTTGTGCTTTTTAATGCACATGCTTGAGAAATGAAAAATTGTTATTGCATATGTAATGGGTCAAATGGGAACCGGGGAGGTTCATTCCCCACCCTCATTCCTCGACGACTTCCCCTTTCCCTCGTTTGGGGGAAACAGAGTATGAAAACATACTTCACTTTTCATTTTTTCAAAGATTCAAAAACATTCTCAAAGGTTTGTTTTCTTTCATCTTTGTGGTTGGTTAACTTTATTAAAAAAAAAAATGAATTAAAAAGATTTATTTATTTATAATTCTTTCATTGGTCCTATTGATTGTCTTATTGCATATGTAATGGGTCAAATGGGAAAGGGTGAGGTTCATCCCCCACCCTCATTCCTCGACCACTTCCCCTTTCCCTCGTTTGGGGGAAACAGTGTATGAAAACATGCTTCACTTTTCATTTTTCAAAGATTCAAAAACATTCTCAAAGATTTGTTTTCTTTCTTCTTTGTGGTTGGTTAACTACTTAACTTTATTAAAAAAAAAAAAATGAATTAAAAGGATTTATTTATTTATAATTCTTTCATTGGTCCTATTGATTGTCTTAATTTATTACATGTGCCAATATATATATTTTGCTACGATAAGAAGAAGACCATAGAGTATGAAAACATACCTCACTTTTCATTTTTCAAAGATTCAAACATTCTCAAAAATTTGTTTTCTTTCTTCTTTATGGTATTGGTAAACTTTTTTATTACTTGTCTTTATCAATATATATCAATATGATGTCATTTAAATTGAAATTGATAACGCCTCTAATTGGCCGATACTGATACACATTTAATTATTAGATGATATTTATTTTAATTCTATTTAACATTAACATCATAGTCATGATCTCATTTTCATATACAACTGTGTCATGTTCTCATGTTTCAAGACTAAGATATTGAATCTCAAAAGCAATAATATATAATGATGATACATCAACAAGCGTGTAGAAATATATATTCCTACAAGTTGAATTTCAAAAAAGAAGAAAAAAAAATTATAAAAGTTGGGTAGTGACAACCATTAGCGGAATCTAGAATTTTATAGTCAGCGAGGGATTAACCGATTAATTAGTTCAAATCATGTTAATTATTTTGATGATCATTAGTTGTCAATACAATGAATTTGTTCTTAGTGCGGTTTCATGTTGAGTTTGGGGGCTTAAAGTAGTCTTGAATTCAAATAATATCATCATGTCGAAAATACATATAAATTTGTAGTTTAAAAGGTAAAAGGGAGAATTACATTTTGATCCCAAAGTTTTAGTAAATGTCATATTTTTATATTATATATACATATTAGATTCTTTGATCCTCAACTTTTCAAAAAAGATAATAGCCCCTCTTTTATCATAAAATTCAGTGAAACAACTGTTTTCCCTTTGGTTTAATAATAATAATAATAATAATAATAATATTTTCTCTTTACGATTTTGCTGCTTGTTTAATGAAATTCGTAGTTCAAAATAATAATAATAATAATAAACCTTGACTGGAAGGACGGTTTCCCAGCTTACTTTATATATATTTATAAAGTTTACCTGCCATGATGAAAAATACTTATATGCTCTTATAAACAATTGAGTATTACCAAATTATCCATAAATCACATCAAATAATCAATAAAGTAACATAGTTAAGAAACAAGTTGTCCTATAGTTATTCTTTATGACTATCAAACAAACGTGGACATAGTATACATTACTATCAACTTATCAAGATAAACATTCCTCCTCCTCCCCACAAGTCCATAAACCATCAGCAATATCTCCTCCTCCCCACAAGTCCATAAACCATCAGCAATATCTATGGGTAAAAAAAAAAAAATAAAAAAAAAAAAAAAAAAAAAAAAAAGGGGCAATTCTAGCAATATATTATACACAGTCGAACACAAACCTTATAATATCAAGGGGAAATTGCACAAATATCCCTTGAGGTTTGATAAAATTACACGAATATGGTAGTTTTGACTATATACACACAAACTTCTTTTGACATTTGAATATTGTTGCACAAACATCCCTTACCATTAGATGGATCCGTTAGTCAATGGTCAAAACAGTAAAAAGTCTAAAATACCCTTTATTTTTATTTTAAATAAACTAAAAAATTAAAAATAAGATAAAAAATATTTTAGAAAACATTAATGTATATTAAATCTGAAACCTGGAAAAAAAAAATTCATCTTTACAAATAAAAAAATTAGTTTTTTTTTAAACAATTTAATCATAATAAATTTTAAATTTTAAATTTATTTAAAATCAATGGAGAATTGCACAAACTAATTTTTTTTTTTTTTTTTTAGGTTTCAAATTTAAGATACATTCATGTTTTCTAAAAGATTTTTAAATATTTTTTATCTTATTTTTAATTTTTTTTAGTTTATTTAAAATAAAAATAGAGGGTATTTTAGACTTTTACACATTTGACTATTGACTAATGGATTCATCTAATAGTAGGGGATGTTTGTGCAATAATTTTCAAATGTTGAGGGAAGTTTGTGTATATATGACCAAAACTACCATATACGTGCAATTTTATCAAACCTCGAGGCTGTTTGTGCAATTCTCCCTAATATCAATAAAGAATAAAAACAACACTAGTTTTAGACTTCTAGTATTAATACCAAATTTCTTTGTTGAACATCACCTCAGCATAAATGAAAAAAAAACAAATTTCTTTGTTTCTTGTCAAAACTTTAAAGGAAAAAAAAAAAGTCAAAGAAAGTAAACTAAAGAGAGTATACAAAAGTAAACAAGTTGTTTAAGGGTTCATACCTCATATATAAATTATTGACCCCAAGATTCTAGTTGTACTCTTTTGATATTCTTGTCACTCGACCCCATTGAAGACTTTTAAAAAAACTTACAAAATCTTCCAACTACAATTATTTGCCAGGAAAGTCCTGTAATTTATTTATTTTTAAGTGTATGTTCGAAATTCGGAAAGGGATATACAGCTTAAATCCAACTATAGTCAATGTGTAGGTATAAGAGATTCAGGATTGTTTGTTTTTTTGTCTGAAAATTGAACATTCTTGAATTTTATTGAATTTTACTGAAGATTGAATAGTGACTGAAACCTGAAATTGAATGACATTTTGTTTTTTTTATTTTTATCACATTTGAATAGAGCGTCAACTTATGATTTTTGTTTTTGTTTTTTTTTTTTGTTTTGAAGATAAAATAGTTTAAAAACAAGTAATTTGTCATTTATACCCTTGTTATTATTATTATTTTATGTATTTTCATTTTATATAATACAAACAACTCAATAAAAATAATTTAACAAATCCTAAACCAATTTTATGTAATAATGATAAGGTATTAGTCATGATTAAGATATGATATATAATTGTTTTATTTTGAAAGTATGATAAATAATGATTTATAAACGGTTTTGATTTTACAAAATAAATAAATAAATAAATAAATAAAAGAAGGTGTTGAAAGTGACAATGTGATTAATATATATATATATATATATATATATATATATATATAAAAGTGGTATATTATAAACAATAGGTTAATAGAAATTGTTATCCTGAAAAATCCATCGGATGTCTCCGAGACAACGGTTGCCCACGGTGTACTGGGGCACCACGGTTGGCCCGGACCAGGTAGGATGTGGCTTCCTTCCCGCTGGGGTTGGTACTGTGGGAGACCCTTGGTCCGGTTACTAGGGACCAGCGCAAGGCTCTTAGGCTAGTCCTGATGCAGTATGAGGTTGAGATGGGTCCTTTAGGAGTAGGACGGAGAGACGTTATAACAGTGGTAAGAATCCTTTTTTATTAATTGTCAAAGTCATACATTAGGGGTGGCCTTTCATTTTACAACAAGTATTACAACCACGAATACAATGAAGGGTGTTGAAAATGAGTAGCAGCTAGGTTGGATAAACACATAGGAGCTTGATCTAGGCGGGGTAGTAGCCAAGTAGGGTAACACACAGGAGCTTGAACTAGGCGGGGTTCTCTCTAGGACTTGCCTTTGGTTTTTGCGGCCAACCCCTTACTCTTTGAGAGTTGGGGTATTTATAGGGTACACATTGGAGGGGTAGGTGAGAGATGATAGTTTTAGGCGGGAATTCCTCGGCTCAATCCCCACCATCCTCCTGAGCTAAATGTCAAGGTGGCAGGAGCTGGAGGGCTAGGATGATGCCACCAGGTGCGTCCCATGCAGGGATTCTGGCTTGTGTAGGTGGGAGCCCTAGTCCTTAGGCCGAAATGGGAAGAACTGATCCTCACCATTACTTTGAATTAGGAACGTGGTTGGCCCACGATTGACCCACTTATGCCCTAGGTCCCTTTAGGTGCTTCAGTAGAGTTGATATGGTGCTTATGTGGCGTTTTAGGGCGCTGGGATTGGTCGAAGGAGGTCGTCGCTGCTTTGGGACGTCGTTGTCAACATTTGGCCTAGTAGGGGACAGTGTCAGCGTCTATCCCACTGCACACTGTTAGACGCCCTTCTCTACCATTTCCTTTTTCGTGCTTGCTGGGTTTCTGCAAGCATTTTGCTGAGGGAACACAACTTCCTTCTTCGTGCATGAGGTAGTTGACTTCAATTAGGGCTTATGTGGAGGGAGAAAGGACCGTTGATGAAGCACAACCACTAGGTGATCCCAACCATTGATTGCTTATTCTTCCTCTTCCAAGCTTGTTGTCTCTCATTAATGGTCTGATGTTAGAGTTTTGCAGGTTGCCCTGACTCTTTCTCTCTTCCCATGCGTCCCAACCTGAGGGCTAACGTTATCCCTAGGCAGGGGTTGCCACTTGCTGGGCGATCCCTAGGTCATTCTAGAACACTCTCCGGGATGTTACACGTTTCAGCCTAGCCGATGTGAGGATCAGTTCTGGTTTGGCAGGTGTGTTGGAACAACCTCGGTCTGGGCGACGGGGACCCTTTTCGCGCCAAACTTCATCTTAACAATGCACGCTAGGTGAGGACCGGGTCCCTAATGGATCAGGTCCTTCTCTGTACCAGACACTTTTGGGGAGGTGGGTCCTTGGTGGACAACGTCTCAGTCTGTACCAGGTCCCTGAAGGGCCGGGTTCTTCTTCCATACCAGGCGCTTTAAGGAGGACCGGGTGTTAGGTTGATAATTAGTGTTGGCATTAATTCCATATCAAAATGTGTTTAACTTGTAATGTTTAGTGGTTAGTAATTGAAGAATTTTGAAGACGAAGGACGTCTCAACCATAATTCGTTCAAGTTGCCGGCTTTTAAGAGTTTCGGACATTATCGGTCTACAAAGGTATTCAAAGACCTCTTATCTCTTACAAGGCTAGGCACACACTCACACATATCATTCTTGTGTGTCCCTTCATGATTTTATTTCATTTACATTTCACTTTCACACACTTGGCAAAATATGCTCATGCATTCACATTTAGTTAATAAACTTTGTGTTTTGCATTTTCTAGGACTATGTCCGGAAACTAGCATATGTGTGTGTATTTGTGTTTGTATGTTTCCGTATTTTGTGTTTAGGACTTGAACATGTTCTTATTCAATGCCTTATTGAGTTCCGATCGTTTCGGTTACTCATTCATAAGGTTTCGAGTCCAAACATGTTGACTATGCCACTTTACGTTCTCTTACGTTGTGTTGACTTCATCGATGATTTCCGAGATGATTTCTCAACTGTTTTTTAAATTTGTATAGTCGTCGTCGTGCGTGAGAGAGTCACGGTTCATAATCCAAAAACGGATTCGAATTCGGAGTTCAGACGCCCGAGATACGGGCCGACGAACCGAGGGAGCGCATGAGAGGACAGCCCAGGCCGTGGGCCACAAGGGCTGGCCGTGGTTGAGGCCGTGGGCCCCACGGCCTGGAGCAGCCTCTGCTCCCGTGTGGGCCACGCGCCCCCCACTGCCAGGGGGTGACGTGGCACCACCTGGTTGGCCGGAATCCTCCCTCTCTCTCTCCATTTTGAATTTCCAAGAAGAAAAATTCTGATTTCCCGTAGGAACTTCTCTCCAATTTTTCCAAACTTCAAAACACCATATCTTCCTCATCCGGAGTCGGATTTGAGTGATTCAAGTTGGAGAGTGTTCGTATTTGAGTCCTCTAACATCTCCAAGTGGTTTGGTGGCTGTTTGATCATGATTTCAAGTGGTTGGACACTGAATTTCGCACCAGCTGCAGAATCCGAGGTTTGAGTCTCATCTTTGGGATTTCTTGTTATTTGACCTTCCATTTGCTTGGGCTTTCTTCTTCTATATCTATGTTATTGTTTGGTAAAAGCTATTTGGAAAGATAGCTTGATTATCATTCTAATTGAAACTCAATTTGTGGACTTATGTTGACTAGATTCTATGATTCTAGGTTTTACATTTGTTTGTGAGTTGTATTGTGATTAGAATAGCATCTTAAGTTGTTTGATACTTAATTGAATTAATTTTGTGTTAAATGACTTTGAGATTTGATTTGGTCCTTTGATTATTAAAATCTAGGATTTGTGTATTTGTATGTGATTTAGAGAATATAGGTTTTGATTGATGTAAATCTCAAACCTTGCTCTATATTTTTGTCTAGTATATTGATTGATTTTAATCTCATATATCTAGCTTTTAATTGTATATTGATAGTATCTTGAATTTGTACTTAATGAACATTTTGTGATTCAAGTGTTATGTGTGTGAATGAGACTTTGAGTATATGTGTTAGGTGTTTCACATGCTTAGGTTTCTATTCATGTATTTTTGCATCTAGACTTGATTAATTGTGATATCACATGTTTAGGTCTATTTGTGCCATAGAATGTATTGATCACATGTTCTATGTTGTATTGAATGTTTGCATCATTTGCATTCACATGATCACACTAGGAAGTCCTTGTAAAAGGCATGAAGTCTTGGTTAGAGTCGGGATGACTCGGATAGCCAAGCAAGAAGTCTTGCCTAGAGTCGGGATGACTCGGATAGGTAAGCAAGGAGTCATGGCTATAGTCGGGAAGACTCGGATAGTCATGCATGGGAGGCTCCCTAGAGGCAAGAGTACCTTGGATAGGGAGTTGGCTATTGTATTGGTAGGCCTAGGCGTATGGTTAGACATAGAGTCCGATAGAGCGGGGTACACGGGAGGTGTATGCACTCTTGAGGAATTTCTAATCTACCATCGATGTTGGTTGAGTGTGTTGTCCAATATATGGTGGTTCCGCATCATTGAGGGATTTCATACTTTCCAATAGGGTTGGGTAGGCTTAGACTTCACTAGGTTGGGTGAGCTAAAGATTTGTCACTTTGTGAATGTTCTATGTTTACTTTCCAATAATATAGTACCCAATGGTTGTAGTTCAACCCGTGGATGTTTCCTCCTTGGAGGTTTTACCACGTTAAAAAATCCCTTGTGTTAATTCTTTCTATCTCTTTCTCTTATATTTTAATTGTATATTTTATTGTCTTGATTCATAATATCCACATGTGATATATTGTGAAGCAAGTCTTTGTATAGTGTGATTAGTATATTCATTCTATAGATCAATTTGTATCTTTGATTCTTTTATATATTGTAATTTTTGTATAGTGACATTTTGATCACTCTTGTAACACATTGAACATCTTATGAAATACAAGCTTATTTTGTTGTTATGTTTATTTGCTATTTTACCTCACATGACTTGTTGATATACTTAGACATTTCTCTTATGATTGTAACATCGTATTGTCTATGTATGTCTTCCTTGGCTTATTGTGTTGTGTGTAAGGCTACCTTGAGGGACAAACGAATGTTTGTTCAAGGGTTTGAAAAAAGGTGTAAAAAACCTATTCACCCCCCCTCTAGGTATGCTTTAAGCAATTTAACTTCGTTTGTGTACATTCACCGGGTTCCTAACGGACCGAGTCCTTTTTCGTACGGGGTACCGTATAGGGGAACCAAGTACTCCCGGGTACCGGGTTAGGGTGGCTTGTTAGGCTCCTTTAGGGGAAAAGTTCTTCCTTGGTTTAGCTACCACTTTTTCCGGTTAACAGAAGTCCTTTCTGCCTTGAACATTGGTTGTTTTGTTGAACGTTGGAGACGGGCTACCTAGTCGCATGAAGGACTTTTCTCACTTGGCCTTTTTCTGTTTCCTCCCTTGATTTTCTCGATATTCACAGTTGTATCTGCATCCCTTCATGCATTAAATGCAGTAATGATGACGCTAGGGAATAGACACATTCCTCAGGGCGCGTGATATCAATTATAAGGGATTACGGTGCCAGGCGCCATATGGCACACAGGGGAGGGGCGAACCGTCCCATCTTCTTTTTTGCCTGAAGCTTCCCCACCATTCGATTCTTTGGAGGCCTGTGAAGTTATTGTTTGAATTTCAAATAGTTTTCTCCCTTTATTTAATGGGAGTTTAACCGGAGTCTTTCCACTTCTTCAGTTTTTTTTCTTCTTTCCTTTTGCTTTTGCTTCTTCGTTTTTTATTCTCTAGTTTTTCACACACTTGTTTCTTCTCTTGCAAAAATGGCGTTTGATGACTCAAATGCAGAGAGAGATTACGACTATAGTGGGGAGGACAACTCTCCTGAGAAGTCGGGACTTTGCTTTAAGAGGCGAAGATGTGTTGGTGACTCGATTGTAGGGGGGAGCAGGGCCTTGCCCCGCCCTCGGAGATCTGGGCGTCATTTTTCGATCAGGATCGGGTTTGTAAATTCTCCTTCCTCCCTCGTCCATGTCTTTAAGGGAGATGAGGTTAGCCAAGAGGCGATTTCTAGCGATGGGGACTGTGGTATTGACTTTATGGACTAGGGGTGAGTCCCTCGTGTGGTTGTGGCTGGCGAAGGGGCGGATCCGTAGGAGCCATTCGAATGCATCCCCCCCTTTTGAGTGCACTATGGGGGTGCTGTCCTGGTTTAGGTGTGATTTCAATATCTCGGATGATATCGACCTTTTTCTCCTTACGGTAGATTATGATGCCTATGTCCCTCCTCTTGGCCATCTTCCTATTTATGTTACAACGTTCAAGAGTGGGGTCCGCCTTCCGCTTCACCCCACCCGTAGGTGAGCCTTCTGTGCTTTTTAGTTGGCCTCGATACAGTTGGTACCGGGGTTCTGGAGAAACCTGGTGGGGTTCCTGGTAATGTGGCAGGAGGCTGCTGGGTCTCGACTCGAATTGGGAGAGCTGGGCTATAGAGAGCTTCGATCTATCTTCTAATTTTCGCCAATGGCGCAGCAGCCCCGCAGTTAATACTATTTGCGCTATGTCAACGGGGTTGATTTTGTCGTCCCTAGCACTAGGAAGAAGGACCCTGACTGGAAAAAAATAGTGGATCATGGTGAAGAGGAATTGGGGGGCCACCGTCCATATTGATGGCAGGGAGCAGCTAGTCCCCACCGTCTTTTGGCCACAACCAGACTGGGTGAAAGAGGATGACAATGATGAGGTTATGGATTTTCTCATGACTATCAAGAAGCTGGGATACCATTACCCTGGTCTAGATGGATATCCCTAGGAGTGGGCTCGGGTATTGACGATCGATGCTGTTCCAGGTGACATCTTCTTCTATTTAACTTCCAATTTTTTTTCCTTACATTGCTATGGTGCTTTATGAATGAGGACCTTGATAGTCGCTTAATTGGTAGTTTCCCTAGCAGTAGAGCCAAAATTGATGCAGTAAAATCTGTATTCAATTTACTAAGAAAGTTCGTTCACTGGGATCAGCGATTCTATCGGTCGAATGCCAATTAATCTAACAAGGATTTACTCTAAATGCGAAAACCTAAATTGCATAATGCTTTGTTTTGGAAATTTGATGAAATCTAATATTAACCTAAATTATGAGAATTTGAACTAAAACTAAAATAAAATAAAATAAAATCAAAGATCACACAAGGGATGAATATATGGAGAGAAATACTAGGGAATCAATGCATCTTTCTTAGACACTCAATGCTCACAATCAATCTCGTTAAACACTTCAATCTAGTTTACGGGCTTGTTTGCAAGATAATTCAATTAGGTTCGAAGATCCTTTCCAATACTCGCACACGGTCATGCAACGAATACGGAATAATTATCTAGGGTTCTTCCTATTACTCACACATGGTCATGTAATGAGCAAGTGTCAAAACCCATATTTTACACAAAAATCTAAGCCAAATTAACATAGCACGGTCATGCATATATCAATTTTCTTGTTTATTAAGCTTGTGATTAAGACTTAAATGGAATGGTCATCCACATCTAAACCCTAATCTCATGGATAAACTAAGCCACCAACTCAAATCACTTGTGGTCACAATATAATAAGAACAAGTAGAATCGAGCAATTAATTCAATAAACAAAACTAAAACCCAATTGATTAACAAAAAAAAGACTAATTGTTCACATAGAGTTATCCAAAATCGGTTACATCAATCCCTTAGTTAGAGGTTTAGTTACATATCAATGGAGAGAACGAAAACATAGAAGAGATGTAGAGAAAACCCAATGTGTGGTGGTTAGAGTGATGAGGGACGGCCCCCTTCTGTGACTTGGAACCTCCCTCGGCTGTCTATTGAATTGAAAAGAATAGGAAGTATTTATATGTGATTTTTCCTTGTGAACCCCCAATCCTTCTTTGGTTTAGGAAATCCACCAAGTGGGAAAGTAGAATGAAACAAAGAATGAGAATCCTTTCCTAACTTGGATTTCCTATCTTGATGATTGACTCCTAATTTGAGTTTAGGAAGTTTCCCAAATATGTCTTGATCTTCTAAAGTTATAAGGATTTGATTTGGGAAGTTTTGGAACAGTTCTGGACCAATTCAGAGTTGAAATCCGCCAAAAATACGTAATACTGCTCCCTAGGTCGCTCCGGGGGTTAGCTGCCTCAATAGCTGCATGTCAAGCGGAGCACCTCTGCTCTTTTCCATAGCCAAGGTCGCTCCGCAGACACTTGTGCATGGGGGGCAGTTTTAGGCCGCGATGGACTTTCCAACTTTGACCTTCGGTTACTAAATCAGTTATAACTTCTTCAAGGAATATCAGAATTGAGATCCGAAAAGTGCACTAGAAACTAGATTTTCGAGGCTTTCAATCTATGGGTGGTAGGATACACAATTCAATTAGAGCTGAAAGAGATATAGGCTCTGCAACTTAGCTGTTCTACACTGGCCAAAATCATCTTTCCATGGTTTCTTCCAATTTGCTCATTTTCTCCATCTTTTGACTTCTTTTCTTCCGAAATAAGATTTAACACCACTTGAATGGAATGGACCTACACATGCTCAACAAACACATTAAACACCCTAATTCACTCGAGAACAAAGCATAAATAATAGGAAATAGGGCCTAAAACATGTATATAAATGGACCGATCAAGGCCACCACCCGTATTGATGGCAGGGAGCAGCCAGTCCCCACCGTCTTTGGGCCACAGCTAGACTTGGTAAAGGAGGATGACGATGATGAGGTTATGGATTTTCTCGTGACTATCAAGAAGCTGGGATACCATTACCCTGGTCTGGATGGATATCCCTAGGAGTGGGCTCAGGTGAAGCACTTTCTATCGACGATCGATGCTGTTCCAGGTGACCTCTTCTTTTATTTAACTTCTTATTTTCTTTTTCCTTGCATTGCTGTGGTGCTTTATGAACAAGGACCCTGATAGTCGCTTTATTGGTAGTTTCATCTGTAGGTGTCCGGATTGAAGGGGTTCTTCCTGTTGACTTTGGTACGACCCAGGTAAGGGCGGGCTCATCTGCTGGTGGTGACGCTTCCTCACGCACTCCCTTGAAGCAAGTGAAGTTGTTAAAAGTCAAGAAGGAGAAAGGGGCCGCTTTTGGGTCGGTTCCCCCAAACTATGAAGATTTCTCCTCCTTTTTCTAGGGTAGCGGAGCTAGAGGCCTGCTTGGGTTGGAGCCGTGGTTTGCCAAGCTCTTCGGGGTCCCAGGTACCAATACCCATCCCTCCTTTTGGCTCAACTTCCTCCACTCCTTCATGGTCCTCACTTCCTCCCTCCAAGCCTTCCTTGGATAAGGGTAAAGGCGTATATGTTGTGGAAAAGGCACCCCCGACTCCTCCCAAGAAAAAGAAAGATCCTGCCCCTAGCCTAGATGAAGTTTTTAATGCCTTCAAGGAGGCTTGTTCCGATGCTGGCCTTGCCCAACTCACGGTGTTGCCACCCCAGGAGGTGTTCGCAAGAGGTTTGATAATGGTAGCTGAGGTATCTAATGAGTCCTTCCTCCTTACTTAGCCCTCGTGGTCAAGGTCAATGTGCTTGACGCGTCTTGCTTTTTTTTTTTTTTTTTTTTTTTTTTTTTTTTTTTTTTTTGTAATGTAGGTGTTCCGATACTTCCAAGCCTTGGGACAGCAGACTACTTCATTCTAAGAGGAGCATCGGCTGGCGAAGGATAGGTGGGCCAAGGCTGAGTAGGACAGGGCAGAGGTGGAGAAGGCGCTGGTTCGTCTTTCAGTGGAGAAGAAAGAGTTCGAAGCTAGGGCATCCAAGGCAAAGAAGGATCTTGAAATTCCCTTAAGTAATAGTGTAGAATATACCTAGGAAAGCGCGGGGGGTGGGGTTAATAGGTATATGCCTAAATCTTCCAATATTCAAAAAATATGCGGATAACAAGAATGAAATGCACACTTGAAATGATATGACAATTGTATAGTATAAGTCAATACAAATGTAAATCAATATATAAGAGATACAATTGTTAACCGAAAATTGTCACTGGGGTGATTTTTCCAATTAACAATTTGATATGACTAAAATCAAGGTAGATCTCAGTTGATGGGATATCAAGTAGTTCGATACCCTTAGCTTCCTAATAAAATCTATAAAAAGCAGTGATAATGGTGGACAAAAATTAATGTAATAAAAGGATCACCATGTAACACTTTTTTATTGATAATGAAAACATGATAGGAATACAATGGAGTTTTTAGGTAGCTATGGTGATGGGATAAAAGACCCTCAGTTGGCGATGGTGATGGCCCTCTCATACATGTCGATAAGTGGAATAAATCTCAAGTAGGGTTAGGCATTCAAGTTGCCGTCCCTTTTTGTGTGATAATCTGATGCATATATACGCATCAATACTTGCCCCGCACTTCTCTGAACTCGGTCTTATGACCTAGAGTTTTTCGGGGCATTCCGTGGTGATTGGCGAGAAGATCGTTTCTTTCCTTCCAGGAATCGAGAGATCCCTCCTTTGGCGGAGTTCTGATGGAATTTGACTTGTATCTCAAATAGGACTCTTAGTGGTGGGAATGAGCATAATTCTTTATTTGTCTTGAACAGTGACGTTTTATTGTCGCTTTAAGCTGTTTTTTGAGCGTACTTAGACTTACCTTCACAACTTGTTCTTCCTGGTGCTTTAATTAATCTGGCTAGCCGATTTTTCAGGATGGATCGAGGTATCGGGACACCAGTTGATGCTGTAGCGAGGTGTCGAGATGAATAAGTATCGGGATACTTGGTCTATGTGGCAGCGGGGTACTTGGTCTGCATGGTAGTGGAATACTTGGACTGGGTGGTAGCGGGATACTTGGTCTATGTGGTAGCGGGATACTTTAGGACCCTGTCTTCTGTGTTGTTTGCTACTTGGGAATCCTGGCATCCTTAATCCCAGTCTGGACAGTCCGAAGGTGTGCCTAAGTATTTTGGTCTGGACTTTTTATAGGTGGTAGCTAGATTCTACCTTGGTAGCTCTTTCAACCTTGAATCTGGATGGAAAATTCTTTTTTGACCCTTCGCCAATTTTTGCGGTTAATAGAAGTCCCCCTAGACTTGAACACCGGTACCTAGTCGGGGTTGGAGTTAGGATTCTTAGTTTGCTTGAAGGATTTTCTATCATGTCTACTTGGGTAACCTTGTCTGGTTGGCTTCCACTTGTAGGGAAAAATCAAGTGCACGCAGCAGAAGCGAGACTAAAAAAACGAGTTTAGTATAGTTTAAAAATTTTCCTTTGATGAACCTTAACCCTTTTAAAGTAATTAAACATATATATAAACTAACAAAAGTAGAATACCTTTTGTCGCGTGATCCAATTGACTTACGTCGATGGTAATCCGCAAGATCTTCAATCCTAGCATGAATGTGAATCACCTAGGAGCGTGGTCTCCCTTTTCTTTGAATTGTGTACTTGAGAATGGATAAACAAAATCTCTTTTTCTTATCGTTAGTCACAAAACATCCAAAAGACTACAAAGATTATTCCGGTCACTTTTGAGTTCTCAATCTAATGATCGAAACTCGCGTGAACCTTATTCGAAGTTGTACACAAAAGCCTATTGATGTATAAGCAATGGGTGTACTATCGAAATAGAATAATCTCTTCTCTCTTGTGTCTTGGCCGAAAAAATCAAACACTTGTCTATGAGAATTAGAAGAAGAAGAAGTTGATCAAGTGAATCAATTGAGAGAGCTTAAGGTGGCCGAACCCTATAATGTGAATTATATAGGGTGGCCGAATTCTTCTTCTCTTTCTACTAGGGTTGGCCGAATTCTCCTCTTGATTTCAATTAGGGTTGGCTGAATTCTCTACTAAAGAGAGTTTGTGCTTTACCCTAATTACTATCAACTTTAGAATCCTAACCCTAATTCAACTCATAAGTGTTTAATTCTTAATAAAAGACTTCCTTATTTGATTAAATGAATAAACCTTATTATTTATTTTCTTACCAAATAAGTCTTTTACTTTTAGTATACTACTACCAATAGTATAACTCTAGGAAACACATTTCATGATCAGAAAAAGATTTTGTTCTTTAATTAAATAATTAATTAATAAATTAATTAATTCTCATTTAATCAAACAATAAAATAAAATAATATATTATACTAATAAATTAGCCTTGCCGCCCCACATACTTATATATGGGCCAAATATTATTTTCTTATTTTATTTAATCCATTGGACTTTAAATAAAAAGCCCAAATGTGAACTAGACCCATTTTTACTAAAAGAAACAAGCCCACATGCCTTTCATTAATATATTAATATAATTGATCAGCCAATTAAATAAATAATATGCAAATTATATTCTTAATATATTAAATGGAATTCTAGATGGACCCATAAATTGGTCCGGTAGAATATATCAAGTGATCCATGCAAGTCCGTGTGGATTGGGGATCTTGGCGGGCTATCTAAATTTAAGCTTCAATAGACATAACCTAATCACAATCAACAAATGATTCACTTAGGTCCAATCCATTAATTTTAACTCATTCCACTAAAGAGCTAAAATTGAACTCTTAAATAAAGATAGAATAAGAAGATGTTCCTCATTCATACCCTAGACAATCATATTGGAGATAGTGTATCCTCGTGATTAATATCAGTAATCGCCAAGAGTTCATAGACCGCCTATAACTCTACAAGTTACCATATTTACTCATATGACCACGTTTTGAACTTGGATACTTTGACTTGTCCAGAAGCCATGTTTTCAATAGTCACTATCGAAAACTCAACGTTGAGATTTAATATCCAATTACCTCAAAACATCCATATGATGATATTATACTCTCATTTAATAAATGGAGCCACGATGTCCATATCTATAAATGAAGTCCTCTATCCCAAGCTTCATACATAGATAAAATCTTGTCTAGATTTTCCATGCAAGATTCCAAGAAAGGAATGTTACTTTTAGAAATGGAATCAAACTTTCTAAGGAACAAGTTCCTAAGAATGAGCATGAAGAGCAATTCATGAGTAGGATTCCAAATGCCTCAGCAGTTGGAAGTCTCATGTATGCAATGCTTTGCACTAGACCAGATATTTGTTTTGTTGTGGGCATAGTTAGCAGGTTTCAATCGAAACCTGGTCCTAATCACTGGACGGCAGTCAAGCATATTTTCAAGTATCTCAAGAGAACGAGAGATAATATGCTTGTATACTTAGGAGGGGATTTTATTCCCGTTGGGTATACAGATTCTGATTTCCAGTTAGATTCTGACTACCAGAAAATCCACATCAGAATTAGTGTTTACTATTGGAAGAGGAATAGTCATATGGAGGAGTATTAAGCAATCTTGTATTGCTGATTCCACCATGGAAGCTAAGTATGTTGCTGCATGCAAAGATGCCAAAGAGGCTGTTTGGCTTCGCCAATTCTTGATTGACTTGGAAGTGGTTCCCAGTGCGAATAAGCAGATCACTATCTATTGTGATAACAGTGGAGCAGTGGCTAATTCGAGAGAACCAAGAAGTCATAAGAGAGGAAAACACATTGAAATGAAGTATCATCTTTTTAGGGAGATTGTGCATAGAGGTGACGTGACGATTACCAAAATCGCGTCAGCAGAAAATCTAGCGGATCCCTTCACAAAGGCTCTACCACATAAGAGTTTTGATGGGCACCTAGAGAACATGGGAATGAGAGATATGACACATTTGTTATAGCGCAAGTGGGAGATTGTTAGGATTATGCTCAATAGCAAGAGTGTAATATTGTTTTTGACAATCTTTTCATATTAATAAAGTGATTTCTGATTTAAACAAATCTTATAGCATTTATAGATTGAATATTATAATTGTCAAAAGTAAATAATCATAAGGTTAAAAGACTAGGAGAAAAGAAGAATTGTTCGTACATCTGGATATGTATGAGGTAGACACAATTCTTTAGTTAGTCTTGAATAATGTTCACAACTTAAGTTAAAGGTTGGGCACCTTTATCTTGTTAAAGTTGTAGAATTCTTTTGCTAGCATTTGAGTGGGATCAAATGAGTTATGATGAGTCTAAAATCATCGGAGGGTCTTCGAGTAAAGAATCTAGTGCACTGGGTGCATTGAACTGGATCACAATGAAATACTTTATCTAGAACCGTCAATAGATAATAGTCTTTTCATTATCAAGACAATCGGAGAGTCTATCTTAATCCTGAGATAAATGATGGACTTATGGCTGCAAGTGGACTTATGGCCACGCTTGCTCCTCTCACGCTCCGCTTTCGTTCTTCGGCCATATCCAGGCCTCCGAACTCTGATTTTGAATCTGTCTTTGGATTACAAATCGTGACTCCCTCATGCACAACAAAGACTACAAAACTTTGACAAAAGGTTGAGAATTCATCTCGAAAAAAGAAGACGAAGACAACTCAACGAATGAGAATGCAAAGTAGCGTAGCTACATCATTTGGACTCGAAACCTAATGAATGAGTAACCGAAATGGCCGAGACTCAATAAGGAATCATATAAGATCATATTAAAGTCCAAAATAAAAGAAACACAAACATATAAACACAATTTCACACAAGCATGCCATATCCAAGCGATAGTCATAAAATGTGCAAATCTACAATGTTTGTCAATATGAGAATAATGCATGTGCATACTTAAATGAGTGTGAATGTGTTATATCAAATGTTTGCACAACGATACAGGGACATACATGAATGAATTGTGTGTGTGTGTGCTTGCGCCTTGCAAAAGGAAGAAGGATCTTGATACCTTAGTATCCAAGAACTAGCCTTCCCTTTTGAAGACGACATTTGCATGAGACGTTGCTTTTAACCTTTGAAGCTTCTTTTCTCCAAGAATCACCTAAGCAACTGATCAATACAAATAAAGAGAGTTTTGCAATGGAATCATGCCAATAAAGATCTAGGATCTTACAGATCTGGACCAAGTCCAAAAGGAGTTGGAAGTGGAGAGATCTCGCTCGACTCACCGTGCATTGAAGCAGAATGAATTGAGGCTTGAGCTGGCCTCTGTGGAGAATCGCACCGTGGCGGTAACTGCCAAATCGGTTGAGGTGGAAACGGGGGCTGACAAGTCCTTTGGGGATGTCTACTTCCATGCTCAACTGCATGTTGCTCAGCATTCTCTTCCTGACTTTGACCTTTACCAAATTCACGGTTGGGATTGGGCCCAGATCTTAGTAGGTGCTGGTGGGGTGGCGGAGCCTTTACCTAGGCAGATAGTGCCACTTGGCGAGGGAGACATAACGAGCAGCAGCGATCTGACTGGGAGTGACAAGAGGGATCCTAATGCACCTGAGGAAGTGTTAGAGCCACCACCCGTGGAGTCAGGGGTGTTTGCCATGGACGCCCAAGAGGAGGAGTCCCAAAGGGGAGCTGATCGCGCTCCAAATGTTCACATTTAGCGATCGTTTTTCTAATCTTTTGTGTTCGTTTTCGAGCACTTTTTTGTATATAATGTGTGTTTTAGCTATGTGCATGTAAATTTCCCACAAAGATGGTGTTTGTACCAAATATGGGTAAAATAGGGCAATTCTGTATAAAGAAGACCGTCGTTGGTTCGTTCCACGGGAAAGTAGCCGTGGACTAGAAAGTATATAGCTATGGGAAACCCATACTGGAAAACCACCGCGGGAATACCTCCATGGGAAAGAACCCACAAAACAGGGGAGCATGAAGCTGTGGAGAAGATCTCGTAAGTTCAGTCACTCTGGCTTGCGAGAATGAAGCCACGAAATGAAGCCGCAAAAAACCCACGCGGGAATACCTCCACAAGAAAGAAGGTGTGGGACAAACTCGCCAGGCCCCCCTTAGAGCTGAAATGATGATATTTTTAGCGGTATTTTGGCCTCTTCACACCCCATTCATGCCCCAAACTTGCCCAACTATTAATACACTCTTTGCCTCTCTTTCAAGTGTCCTACAACCTTGCTCTAAGAAACCCTTCTTAGAATCAACACAACAAAAGAGAGAGAGAGCAACCTTTAAGCTTCCATGGAGGATTAGATACGAAGAGAAGGAGGGCTCATGTGTCGAGCCATGGAAGTTCATAGATATAGAGAGCTTTTGGAGGTCTTGTCTTCAAGGGTTATCTTTTATTTCTCATCTCATTGCCAAGGGATTCAAGAAGTTCTTGAATCTACAAAAGAGTGGTTATGGCTCAAAGAGGAATGACTTCAAGAAGAAGAAGACCACAATCAAGAATTTCAAGCCATATCATGAGATGTCTTTAAGAGAGAAGATTCAATGCTACGAATGTGGAGGATTCGGGCATATCTCCAAGGAATGTGCTAACTTGGAAGATGAAAGAGAGGAGGCCGCCACTTCAAGTGATAGTGATGAAGAGGTTGTGGCAAAAATTTTGGCATTAGGTTGCTCTCACAAGCGGGACAACAAAGTGAAAGTTGTTGAAGGAAGTCCCTCAAGCTTGAATGATTGTGAGAATAACTATTTTGCCTTTCCGATCTCCTACAATGAAGAAGAGAATGAGAGTCAAGAAGAAAGTGACTCTAGTGAAGATGACTCTTCATCTAACTCCACACATGGATATGTGGAGAAAAAGGTTCTAGATGAATTCCTCGCTGAGTTTAAAAACTTAGAAATGAAGACCAAGGAAAAGATTCGAAGATTGAGAGAAGAGAATTTAGACCTTTCAACACATGTTGACCACTTAAGTGAACAAGTGGAAAGATCCAAGAATATTGAAGATAAGCTAAGAAAGGAGTTAGACTTATCTAAGAGGAAAGAAGAAGAATTAAAGAAAGAGCTTGAAGAGGCTAAAGGGTCAAGGACTAGGATAGTTTCTAGCACCGAAAAACTTGACCACATGTTAAGTGTTGGAAAGAGTCCTTGTGACAAGAGAGGTCTTGGGTTTGAAGATGGTAAGGAGTCCTCCACTCCTAACAAGACCGTGTTTGTCAAGAGCTTGAGCTACAAAGATGCTTCACCGGTGCAAACTCCTAGGAAGAAGATTGGTCTAGGATAATGCTCTCATAGTGCACAAGTGAAGGTAGCTCCAAGAAGACAACCTCAAGCTCAACCTACAAGAGTTCCTCATGCTAACTTCCCTCAAACTCAACTCCATCAAGGGAAGAGACCAATCATGCAAACTCAACCGAGGAAGCAACCAAGTCTTGGTCAACAACAAAGAAGGAGAGATCCTATCCAACAACCAAGACAACCACAAAGACATGGGAAGGCTCCTATGCATGCACAAGGACATGGTATGATTCCTAACTTTGTCCCTACATGTCATTTTTGTGGTGTTGATGGTCATATTAGACCAAAGTGCTTTCGTCACATTAAAATGTGTAGAGTTAAAAGCATGATTGAGAAGAAGAAAGCTAGAGCTAGAATGCATGTTCATAGGAAGGATGATATTCATTTACATGATCCTATGACATCTAGAACTCTTGAAACTTTGACCACTAGGAAGAAAAATGTCATATCTATGTGGATAAGGAAAAATGAACCCGCTTGCTACGAGACTAACAAGTTTCAAATAGGTTCAAACAAGTCAAATGGACTTGAGAGGTCTATAGGACCTCATAACCTTCTTTGATGAAGGATGGTGATGACCCCATATGGGGAACTCAAGCAAAGAGAGCTATTTCATACTTGTTGCATGCAAATATTTGAAAAATCTTATGCTTCTTTGTTGATTGCTTGAGTAAGCTTGGTTGCACATGTAAGGTTGATAATTAGTGTTAGCATTAATTCCATATCAAAACGTGTTTATCTTGTAATGTTTAGTGGTTAGTAATTGAAGAATTTTGAAGATGAAGGACGTATCAACCACAACTCATTCAAGAAGCCGGCTTTTAAGAGATTCAGGCATTATTGGTCGACAAAGGTATTCAAGGACCTCTTATCTCTTACAAGGCTAGGCACACACTCACACATATCATTCTTGTGTGTTCCTTCATGATTTGATTTCATTTACATATCACTTTCACACACTTGGCAAAATATGCTCATGCATTCATATTTAGTTAATAAACTTTGTGTTTTGCATTTTCTAGGACTATGTCCGGAAACTAGCATATGTCCGTGTCTTTGTGTTTGTATGTTTCTGTATTTTGTGTTTAGGACTTGAACATATTCTTATTTAATGCCTTATTGAGTTCCGGTCATTTCGGTTACTCATTCATAAGGTTTCGAGTCCAAACAAGTTGACTATGCTACTTTTCGTTCTCTTTCGTTGTGTTGACTTTATCGATGATTTCCGAGATGATTTCTCAACCATTTTTCAAAGTTGTATAGTTGTTGTCATGCGTGAGAGAGTAACGGTTTGTAATCCAGAAACGGATTCGAAATTGGAGTTCGGACGCCCAAGATACGGGCCGAAGAACCGAGGGAGCGCGCGAGAGGACAGCCCAGGCCGTGGGCCACATGGGCTGGTCGTTGATGAGGCCGTGGGCCCCACGGCCTGGAGCACTCTCTGCTCCTGTGTGGGCCACGCGCCCCCCACAGCCAAGGGGTGACGTGGCACCACTTGGTTGGCTGAAATGCTCTCTCTCTCTCCTCCTATTTCTTCCCTCTCTCTCTCCATTTTGAAATCTAAGAAGAAACATTTCAGTTTTCCCGCAATACATTGCTCTCCAATTTTCAGATTTTCAAAACACCATATCTTCCTCATCCGGAGTCGGATTTGAGTGATTCAAGTTGGAGAGTGTTCGTATTTGCGTCCTCTAACATCCCCAAGTGGTTTGGTGGCTGTTTGATCGTGATTTCCAGTGGTTGAACACTGATTTCCGAACCAGCTGCAAAATCCGAAGTAATGGTCTCAACTTTGGGATTTCTTGCTTTTTGACCTTCCATTTGCTTGGGGTTTCTTCTTCTATATCTATGTTTATGTTTGGTAAAAGCTATTAGGAAAGATAGCTTGATTATCATTCTATTTGAAACTCAATTTGTGGACTAATGTTGACTAGATTCTATGATTCTAGTTTTTACATTTGTTTGTGAGTTGTATTGTGATTAGAATGGCATCTTAGGTTGTTTCGAACTTAATTGAATTAATTTTGTGATAAATGACCTTGAGATTTGATTTGATCCTTTGATTGATAAAATCTAGGATTTGTGTATTTGTTTGTGATTTAGAGAATATAGGTTTTGATTGATGTAAATCTCAAAACCTTGCTCTATATTTTGTCTAGTATATTGATTGATTTTAATCTCATATATCTAGCATTTAATTGTATATTGATAACATCTTGAATTTGTACTTCATGAACATATTGTGATTCAAGTGTTATGTGTGTGAATGAGACTTTGAGTGTATGTGTTAGGTGTTCCACATGCTTAGGTTTCTATTAATGTATTTTTGCATCTAGACTTGATTATTTGTGATATCACATGTTTAGGTCTATTTGTGCCATAGAATGTATTGATCACATGTTCTATGTTGTATTGAATGTTTGCATCATTTGCATTCACATGATCACACTAGGAAGTCCTTGTAAAAGGCATGAAGTCTTGGTTAGAGTCGGGGTGACTCGGATAGCCAAGCAAGAAGTCTTGCCTAGAGTCGAGATGACTCGGATAGGTAAGCAAGGAGTCATGGCTAGAGTCGGGAGGACTCGGATAGTCATGCATGGGAGGCTCCCTAGAGGCAAGAGTGCCTTCGATAAGGAGTTGGCTATTGTATTGGTAGGCCTAGGCGTATGGTTAGACATAGACTCCGATAGAGCGGGGTACACGGGAGGTGTATGCACTCTTGAGGAATTTCTAATCTACCATCGATGTTGGTTGTGTGTGGTGTCCAATATATGGTGGTTTCGCATCATTGAGGGATTTCACACTTTCCAATAGGGTTGGGTAGGTTTAGACTTCACTAGGTTGGGTGAGCTAAAGATTGGTTACTTTGTGAATGTTCTATGTTTACTTTCCAATAATATAGTACCCAATGGTTGTAGTTCAACCCGTGGATGTTTCCTCCTTGGAGGTTTTACCACGTTAAAAAATATCTTGTGTTAATTCTTCCTAACTCTTTCTCTTATATTTTAATTGTATATTTTATTATCTTGATTCATAATATTCACAAGTGTAGCATTGTGAAGCAAGATTTTGTATAGTGTGATTAGTGGATTCATTCTATAGATCTATTTTTGTATCTTTGATTCTTTTATATATTGTAATTTTTGTATAGTGACATTTTGATCACTCTTGTAATTCATTGAACACTTATTGAAATACAAGCTTACTTTGTTGTTGTGTTTATTTGTGCTTATACCTCACATGACTTGTTGATATACTTAGACCTTGCTCTTATGATTGTATTATCGTATTGTCTATGTATGTCTTCCTTGGCTTATTGTGTTGTGTGTAAGGCTACCTTGAGGGACAAACGAAAGTTTGTTCAAGGGTTTGAAAAAGGTGTAAAAACCTATTCACCCCCCATCTAGGTATGCTTTAAGCAATTTAACTTCGTTTGTATACTTTCATTTGGTATCAGAGCGGGTCGTCGGACGGCACTCGACGAGATCCGGTTTATACTTTCGAGTGGATTGCTTAGGTTTTTGCTAGTATGGTTTTCTAAGATGATGTGATGACCAAAGGGGCTTCGAATTCTAAGCCTCCTCTTCTCAAGGGTCATAACTATGGGTTTTGGAAATTGAGGATGAAGGCTTACATCCGATCTATTGATGAGAGAGCTTGGATGATCGTTGAAGAAGGTTACCTTGCTCCTAACAAGATTGAGGATGGAGTGACCGTTTCCAAGCCTAGGAGTGAGTGGTCTACTAATGAGTTTGAGTTAGCAAAATGGCATCATCGGGCGGTGAATGCTATTTTCGGAGGTGTTGATAGTAGGTAATTTTCCTACATTCAAAACCTAGAAACCGCTAAGGAGGCATGAGAGGCTCTCCAAGTCACCAATGAGGGGACTAAAGCGGTGAAGAAGTCTCGTCTTCAATTGCTCACTTCCCAATTTGAGGTTTTGCAAATGGGTGAGGAAGACAAGTTTGTTGACTTCCAAGATAAGCTTCTAGACATCGCCAACCAATGTCAAGCACTTGGTACTCCTATCTCCGGTGAGAGGCTAAATTGGAAGATTCTTAGATCACTTCCAAAGAGGTTCAAAGCCAAGGTTACCGCCATTGAAGAGAGCAAAGACGTTGACGTCATGAGCATAGATGAGTTGCTAGGATCTCTTCAAAATTTTGAGGCGTGTATGAAACCAAAGGCTAAGAACAAGGGTTTAGCTCTCAAGGTTGTCAAGGAAGCTAGTAATAGTGATGATGATGAGGAGATGGCGTTATTGGTTAGGAATTTTAGGAAGTTCATGAGGAAAGGTGCCAATTCAAGTGGCAAGTACTCAAGGGACAAGGAAGTCAAGAAGTCCTTTACTCCACCTCATGAGAGTAGTGGCCATGCTAAGAGCAATAGGAAGGTTCAATGCTTCAAGTGCAAGAAGCTTGGACATTATACTTCGGATTGTCCTAGTGGAGATTCTAAGAAGGACAAGAAGGGAAAGGCTATGGTGGCTACATGGAGTGAAGATGATGTCTCTAGTGATGAGGAGAGCTCAAGTGATGAGTCTTCTAGTGAAGAAGAGCTAGTAAGCAACTTTGTTGCATTCATGGCTTCTCACTCTACTCTAGAGGATGTAAATCAAGATTCGTTGGATAAGGATATTGATCAAAGTCATCAAGAGTGTTTAAGTGAAAATCCATCCTACATTGATCTTTTGGCTAAGGTGAAGTTTCTTGAGGAGAAGTTGAAATTAGCCTTGAGTGAGATTGATGAGAAGGAGGACTTGATCAAGATTCAAGTGGATGAGTTTGTGGCTACAACTCGTAGGCTCTTGCGTGAAAAGAATGCTATTGAAAAGAAGCTTTGCGAAGTTGAGGGTATTTTACTTGAAAAGGATAGGATCATCTCTAATATGAACTTAGGGAGCTCAATTGTAGCGGTGGTTGAAGAGAAGCTCATAGAAGCATCACTTCCTACTAGCGAAGCTATCATTGAAGAGAAAGCTCCTAAGAAGAGACGTTCCAAGAAGAAGAACAAATTGAAGAATAAGGTACCCCTTGAAACTCCCATTTGTCCTCCACCACCACCGGAAGGTAAAATCTCTCCTTTTGTTCCCATATGTCATTTTTGCAATACCTTAGGCCATATCAAGCCCAAGTGCTATAAATTCGTTGAATATTGCAACTTAGAAAATGCATCTAGGAATAGAGAGATTGGACCTAATTCTATGCATGCTAAAGCTTTTGAATACGGAAAGCATGATAATTTTTCAAAGCATGTTAAGAATGTCCGGAAGGTGAAGAATGCATATCCTTCAAAATTTGACCATGCATGTGTTGCTAACAATGTTGAGAAAAAGAGTATTAATGATATCATTGTGAATCAAGTTGTGGAAGAACTTTACTCTAGGTTCAACATTGTGGTCAAAGAGAATCTTGATGATGTTCGTGTATGTCCACCCAAGACAAAATTTGTCAAGGGTGAGTGCTCCTACCATTAGTGTAAGGTGCACATGTGAGTTAGCTTTAAGACTAGTGTTGTTGATAAGAAGCTTAGCTTTTTGCTTTGTATCTTTACAACTTGACATGAACTTAGCTATCTCACTTTGTTTGTTATGATAGTCAAAATTTGTTGATTAACTTTTGAGAAGTTTTTTTTTTTTAAATCTATATGGTAACATTGTTGTTATGGCTTTTAGAGAAAGTCATTTTTTTTGTTTGTTTGAGTTGGATTACATTGTCTTTAGTCTCTTGGAATCGACACATCTATAACTTGTAGTCATGAGGACTTACAAGCCAAGAGGACTCATAAAAAGGGTGAAGGCATTGTATTTGGTGAAAATAGCTTGCGAAGGTATCTCTATATCATATTGCTTGCTTACTTGATTTTTCATCTATCAACTCATTGTTTGTATCACATTCATGAAGCATGTCATAATTGAGAACTAATATAGTGTTTATATGGTACTCTTTGACATTTGCTAGTTTAAGATCTTTTGGTGATAAGTGTTCACATTGATCTTATTTCATGAAGTGTGTTGTTATTTGTATGATTGTTGGGTGGCTAATTTTTGAATAATGTGAGCTTCATATTCTTTGATAGCTACTCTCTTGAGAAGTAGAGATCTTAAGTAAGTCTCTTTACTTGCTTCTAGATCATGTGCTTTTAAGCCTTGAAATTGGTTTCAAAAATGCACTTTGCTTCTCTTGTATGTTTTGTTAAGTATGTTGAGCTTGATTGATGTTCGCTTTGGATACACCTTGAAGTCCTAAGGACTAGTACATTTAAAAATGACCAATGGTTGGTATCCATTTGCTTCGGCAACATAGAACTCAATGAGGACCCTCATGGAAAGGACTACACACCTTGGTTGTGAAGCCACCCAATGTAGGAAAGGGCTACGCCATTGTGATGAGTGAAAGCCGCCATGAGGTGTATATGTTTTTTGTTAGAAAAATCAAAGAAGTGTTGAATTGAATCATAAAAAAAAAAAAAAAATCTTTGATTCAAGCCTAAATAAAAAAAAAGGCTTTTGGAGTATAGTTGAATAATCAAATGAGCTCGAGTTGACAAATAGAAATGGGTTGACGAGCCACATGCACACACACGCTCACATGTTGAAATCTATTCTCTTTATAAGCAAAATTTCGGATGATAACCGGTTTGACCTTTTTATGGAAAGGCCTAAGATGAATAGATGTTGAAATTGTATGCATGCTTGATTATCAAACTACTTCTTTTCATATACTTGAAGCAAAATCTTCACACACTCACGTTTGCTTAATTAGTATTTTTGATACTTTAGCAATTTTTGATGACATATGAGAGTGATTGAAAATCTTGATGTAACTCTCTTAGATATGTGAAGCTTATTTGCAAATCTAATAAAAATTGCTTGTGATGTGATTGTGTGGTGATTTTTGTGAACATTTGTCTATCTTGATTTTAGATGAGGCACTTGTCAAGAGGGAGCATAATATGCTAAATTCTTGTTCTCTTTTATGACATGTTCACATGTTCTTCAAGGTTGTTAATTGTTGGCATTATTCTTATTTTTGATAAATCATGAAGATGCTATGGTAAATTCTTATTTGCATGATGATTTATTGAATATAGTGTTTTGCCTTTGTATATGTTTATTGGTTCTTTATTTGTTTCTTTGTTTCCTCTCACTTTGGTTTTTAGTTGTTTTGTGTAGCAAGATTATAGGAAAAGCAAAGAAGATTGGTGGAAATACTTCTTTAACTCCCATTGCCAAGTCCAAACCTACAATTTCTTCCAAAATTTCCAAAGGTAACAAAGTGGATGAATTGGGAATTTTTGGTTGCAAAAAGCTAATTCAAGAAAGAGGTATTGACTTGGACTCTTGTGTTGGATCCTATGTTTATGATGTGCTTAAGAGTAGAAATTAGATTTCATGGGTGAACATGTTAGGAATCTCTAATGAGACCGTTGTTAGAGAGTTTTATCATGCTTACAAATCTGGTTCTACTGTGACTAGTGCTACTCTAAGCATAAGGAAAGTTGTCTTTAGAGTTTGTCCTAGGAAGGTTAATGAATTTCTGAACTTGCCCGATGATATTGAATCGGAATTCCTTGATGTTGATATCTTGGAAAACCTTGATTTAATGGGTAGGACTCTATGTGATGATAGTAATTTTGTGTGGGGGAAACGTGCTTTTATTAGGCAAGGTGAGCTAACAAAAATTAGTGCATTTTGGCATTTATTTATGTGCTCCAATCTTGTTGTTTCTACTAATGCTTCGGAGCTTAATAGAGACAAAATTAAGATTGTATATGCCTTGGTGACTAACAAACCTATAAACCTTGGTGAATTGCTTGTGGAGCAAATTGAAATTGCGGCTTGTACTAGTCGTTTGGACAAGAAATTGGCTTTTTCCGGGGTTTATAACTCAATTGTGCTTAGCTAAAGGTGTGAGGAATCTTGATGGTGATGTTATGCTTCCTCCCTTAGAGAAGTTGGGTGAGAAACGTATGGCAACCATGTCGTACAAGGACAAGGGAAAGTCTAATGATGTACTTAGGCTTTTTGGTGATTCTCTTGATTCTAACATTGTCCCTAGCTCACCCGCTCTTCCTAGTTGGGCTTTAAAATTGAGGAAAGAGGTTGAAGAATCTCATAGGTTGATTGAAGCGTCACAAAGGAAGATTGAAGACCTTAGTGCCAAGCTTGTTGCTCAAGATGAGAGGATCAAAGAGTTGGAAGGAAAATCAACTCCAACAAGGCAATATGTGAGATCCGCACACCGTTCTTCTTTCCTTGGTGGCACAAGTGGCTAGAGAGCTTCATGAGGTATATTTTCTTACTCTTTCCCTTTGGCTTCATATCATGACAAAAATGGGGAGAAATATGAGAAACACATGGGAGAAATCTAGCTTACTTAGTCTTATTTTAGTTGTTTTATATTTTTGTATATTTGGTATCTAGCTTGAACTATATGGCATGTAATATTTTTTTTTGTTGAATCTTGGCTTAGAATATTTTGATGGATAGTATGTATTAAGGGGGAGCATACTTGATCCATTTGAACTTATATGTTACTATTTTCTTGCCTAAGATTGGATATTGCCATACTTGTTGTCTCTTGGATATTCTTGTGCTTTCAAGTTCTTTTTAGGTGATATCAAGAGAAGACCAAGTTGAAGTTCAAGACTTGTCTTTGGTTGTTAATTTGTGTTTATATGTGTAACTTATTGTACTCATTGTGACCAAATTTTCTTTGTAATTGTTTTAGTGTTTGTTTAGGAGTTTTGACATGGAATTTACCAAAGGGGGAGATTGTAAGGTTGATAATTAGTGTTGGCATTAATTCCATATCAAAACGTGTTTATCTTGTAATGTTTAGTGGTTAATAATTAAAGAATTTTGAAGACGAATGACGTCTCAACCACAACTCATTCAAGAAGCCGGCTTTTAAGAGATTCGGGCATTATTGGTCGACAAAGGTATTCAAGGATCTCTTATCTCTTACAAGGCTAGGCACACACTCACACATATCATTCTTGTGTGTTCCTTCATGATTTAATTTCATTTACATATCACTTTCACAGACTTGGCAAAATATGCTCGTGCATTCATATTTAGTTAATAAACTTTGTGTTTTGTATTTTCTAGGACTATGTCCGGAAACTAGCATATGTGTGTGTCTTTGTGTTTGTATATTTCCGTATTTTGTGTTTAGGACTTGAACATGTTCTTATTTAATGCCTTATTGAGTTCCGGTCGTTTCGGTTACTCATTCATAAGGTTTCGAGTCCAAACAAGTTGACTATGCTACTTTTCATTCTCTTTCATTGTGTTGACTTCATCGATGATTTCCGAGATGATTTCTCAACCATTTTTCAAAGTTGTATAGTCGTCATCATGCGTGAGAGAGTCATGGTTCGTAATCCAGAAACGGATTCAAAATCGGAGTTCGGACGCCCAAGATACGGGCTGAAGAACCGAGGGAGCGCGCGAGAGGACAGCCCAGGCCGTGGGCCACATGGGCTGGCCGTTGATGAGGCCGTGGGCCCCACGGCCTGGAGCACTCTCTGCTCCCGAGTGGGCCACGCGCCCCCCACGGCCAGGGGGTGACATGGCACCACTTGGTTGGCTGAAATGCTCTCTCTCTCTCCTTCTATTTCTTCCCTCTCTCTCTCCATTTTGAAATCTAAGAAGAAACATTTCAGTTTTCCCGCAATACATTGCTCTCCAATTTTCAGATTTTCAAAACACCATATCTTCCTCATCCGGAGTCGGATTTGAGTGATTCAAGTTGGAGAGTGTTCGTATTTGAGTCCTCTAACATCTCCAAGTGGTTTGGTGGCTGTTTGATCATGATTTCCAGTGGTTGAACACTGATTTCCGAACCAGCTGCAAAATCCAAGGTAATGGTCTCAACTTTGGGATTTCTTGCTTTTTGACCTTCCATTTGCTTGGGGTTTCTTCTTCTATATCTATGTTTATGTTTGGTAAAAGCTATTAGGAAAGATAGCTTGATTATCATTCTAATTGAAACTCAATTTGTGGACTAATGTTGACTAGATTCTATGATTCTAGTTTTTACATTTGTTTGTGAGTTGTATTGTGATTAGAATGGCATCTTAGGTTGTTTGGTACTTAATTGAATTAATTTTGTGATAAATGACCTTGAGATTTGATTTGATCCTTTGATTGATAAAATCTAGGATTTGTGTATTTGTTTGTGATTTAGAGAATATAGGTTTTGATTGATGTAAATCCCAAAACCTTGCTATATATTTTTGTCTAGTATATTGATTGATTTTAATCTCATATATCTAGCATTTAATTGTATATTGATAACATCTTGAATTTGTACTTCATGAACATATTGTGATTCAAGTGTTATGTGTGTGAATGAGACTTTGAGTGTATGTGTTAGGTGTTTCACATACTTAGGTTTCTATTAATGTATTTTTGCATCTAGACTTGATTATTTGTGATATCACATGTTTAGGTCTATTTGTGCCATAGAATGTATTGATCACATGTTCTATGTTGTATTGAATGTTTGCATCATTTGCATTCACATGATCACACTAGGAAGTCCTTGTAAAAGGCATGAAGTCTTGGTTAGAGTCGGGGTGACTCGGATAGCTAAGCAAGATGTCTTGCCTAGAGTCGAGATGACTTGGATAGGTAAGCAAGGAGTCATGGCTAGAGTCGGGAGGACTCGGATAGTCATGCATGGGAGGCTCCCTAGAGGCAAGAGTGCCTTCGATAGGGAGTTGGCTATTGTATTGGTAGGCCTATGCGTATGGTTAGACATAGATTCCGATAGAGCGGGGTACACGGGAGGTGTATGCACTCTTGAGGAATTTCTAATCTACCATCGATGTTGGTTGTGTGTGGTGTCCAATATATGGTGGTTTCGCATCATTGAGGGATTTCACACTTTCCAATAGGGTTGGGTAGGCTTAGACTTCACTAGGTTGGGTGAGCTAAAGATTGGTTACTTTGTGAATGTTCTATGTTTACTTTCCAATAATATAGTACCCAATGGTTGTAGTTCAACCCGTAGATGTTTCCTCCTTGGAGGTTTTACCACGTTAAAAAATATCTTGTGTTAATTCTTCCTAACTCTTTCTCTTATATTTTAATTGTATATTTTATTATCTTGATTCATAATATTCACAAGTGTAGCATTGTGAAGCAAGATTTTGTATAGTGTGATTAGTGGATTCATTCTATAGATCTATTTTTGTATCTTTGATTCTTTTATATATTGTAATTTTTGTATAGTGACATTTTGATCACTCTTGTAATTCATTGAACACTTATTGAAATACAAGCTTACTTTGTTGTTGTGTTTATTTGTGCTTATACCTCACATGACTACTCCTTTGCCTATATCATGACAAAAAGGGGGAGTAGAATGGTGGTAAGGGGAGTTGCAAATTGTGATAGCAATTATGCATGTTGGGGAGACAATACATTGAGGGGGAGTAACCCATTGAGGGGGAGCATTGCATTCACAGTTATTGTATAATGTTGTAGTTGTACTTAAATTCTTAGAATGCAAATGCTTGTTTTTATTCTCACTTGATTCATCTCACTTTTCTTGTATTGGAAAGTTTAGAAACTTTGCTTTTAGGGATTGATTGTTCTACAAGAGATCGAAGACTTCAAGATTTTTTTAAAAAAATATCTCTTTGTAAAAGTAGAAAATCATTATTGACCCGTAGTTTCTAATTTTTTGTGAGGAATCAATGTGAGTGGTGGTTTTGTCACGAAATAGCCAAAGGGGGAGATTGTAAGGATTCCCATATCTTGATTGGCTTATTTCGTGGACAAACCACGTGTTGGGGATTATATGTAAGGGTAGCTTAGGTGATTCATGATCAAGCTCAAAGACCCTCTCAAGTCCTCAAGGTTGACAAGCACTCCAAAGGTATATCTCTAGTGCTTAGTTTTCGTTGAAGAGATTTAGATTGCATACACACACTTAGTATACTTGCATTTGTGTGCATTCTCTTCACATGTCACATTCCATACTCGCACTTCTTTGTTATATTTTTATGTGTGGATTTGTCCATAGATGAGTTCCGAGCGATTCAAAGACTTGTCTATATGCTTCGAATGATTTCCGAGACATTTGAGACATTCCGTATTTTTATCAAAAACTGGAATTCAATTTCAAGCTTAAAGTGAAAAGTTATATAATTTTCCATATTTAAGATTGAGTCCGGGTTTCTATTCCGAAGACGGAATTGAATTTCGAGGTCAGAACTGGACTGGAGATAACTCGGAACGGAAGTCGGCTTTGTGTGTCATGATTGCCACACAAAGAGAGGTGGCATATGAGGGGCGTGCAGCTCATGGCTAAAATTGCCACACACAGCCCCGTTTGCCACGCCACACACACGCCAAAGACCACCCTCTGTCCGCGTTGCACCCACGGCCACACACACGCCCTCACCATACTTCATTTGGCGTTTTGTTTGTTTGTTAATATATATATATATATATATATATATATATATATATGAGAAAAAGTTGTGCGTTTGTTAAAATATATATAGGGTGAAATTCATTTTAGTCCCTCTAGTTTGACCTAATTAACGAAATGGTCCCCCGGTTTTGAGTTTTATCTTGACAGGTCCCTCTAGTTTATAAAAATTCTAATTTCAGTCCCTGCTGTCCAATTCCGTTAGGATTTGAAAAGATTCCGTCAAAGTGCTGAGGGTAAAATTGTAATCTGACCTAACGACCTTCTAGAAACTCGTTTGACGAAGGGTAATGAAGTAATTTGATTTATAGAAAAAAAAAAAAACAAAAAAACAAAAAAACAATTACAGCCACATGACTACAACACGTGTCCTACCCCACCCCTTTAACAAAAACGATATGTGGTCCCTAACCTTTCACATTCCATTTGCATTCGTGCTCTCTTCACAGACAAACAACAAGAAACCCCATTCCCGCCAAAAACCCTACAAACTTCACGAATACGTTTCGATTTTCACGGTTGTTGTTGCGTTTGAAGTGGTGGTGTGAATCTTTACGGTCTTGGGGAATCGGTAGGTCCAAGAACGGTGTGTTGGGGAGGATTTTTGAAGCAAATTCTACAAAGGTAAGTTTTTTTGCACCGATCAAGTAACTTTGATGTGTTTGCTTGATATTTGTTGCATGCAATGTGTTTGTGTTGTGTTTTTCCAAAGATGTCGCAAAGTTAGGGTTTGCGGGTTTCATAAAAATTGGGGGTTTTTTGATTCAAAGCCATTTAAGTGTAATTTCGTGTTGATCAAGTTGTTTGAAGTGTTTTGTCAACCAAAACAGTGGAAGATATGTGTGTGTAGGTTTCTTATCGTTGCTTTTCTGTTATTTCTGTGTGTGTGGGAAAATAATACGATTCACTGTGAGTATATAAACTGATAAAAGAGCATGCAGATGCAGCCATTGATTTTTTAAACTAGTTTGTTAAATTGATTTTTTATTCTGAAGATTCTCTTTCGATCTGACTGAATATATAAGTTTTAATGTCTATTATTGCTTGAATAATGCAGCAGCAGTATATAAGTTTTAATGCAGCAGTCTGGATTAACCAAAATGTTGAATCTAGAGCATTGGTTGTATTATATTTCTAGGTCTGGTTTATAGGATGACAACGCTTTTGCATAATTCTTCCACCCTCATTTTTTACCTTCTATGTTGATGTGTCAAGTTGCTCTGACTTCTGTGTTGCAATTAACCTATTTTACATTACTCGGATGTTACCACAGTTGATTTGAACATTGTCATATGTATAATTGTATTCCTGTCAAAATAATATTATATATTATGTATGTGAGTTTGATTACTGTACTGCTAACTGTAAAGCATAACTCCAGTGTTTTGTTAAACTCATGTTCTGTTATTCCTTGTGACAGGTGCAATGGATAATTTCACTTTCAAAATTATGTGCAAACTGGGGTTAATGTGGTTGATGTAGGTGAGTGTGATGTCGATCACATTAGCCTCATTACCCTAGTTCATGCAATCTGTGAGAAGCTTACTGGGAACTCTGATGTACCTACTAGAGATTACCATGTGTGGGCACAAATACCTTGGTCTGGTGACAAGTATGGGGTGGCGAATGATAGTCAATTACTTGAACTATTTAACATGTTTGAGGATCGTGGTTTGGACAAGGTAGTGTTTGAATTAGAGGATTATTCTTACATTCCAACTCCTCCTCCTGAAGAGCCTCAAGTGTTGGACGTGGAAGGGGGATATGAACCTCTAGGTTGGTGTGACATAGAGGCTGAACAATTGAATTACGAAGGTGATAGTGAGAAGGATGATAAGGAGGATGATGAGGAGGATGATGAGGAGGGTGATGAAGATAATACACAGTACAGGGAGGTCCCAATAGTAGAGGAAGGAACTGGTGGGGAAGAATCTGTTGATGGGGATGATGGTATCACACAAGACTGTTTGGATGGGTTCGAGGGGTATCAGTCCAAGTCTGATGACCAGTATTTTACTGACTCAGAGCTTGAGCCAGATCAGGTTAGGATAGCTAGGTTAGTTGTAAGGTTTATAGTTAGTGTTGGCATCAATTCCATATCAAAATGTGTTTATCTTGTATTGTTTAGTGGTTAGTATATTGAAGAATTAAGAAGACGAAGGACGTCTCAACCACAATTCATTCAAGAAGCCGACTTTTAAGAGATTCGTGCATCATTGGTCAACAAAGGTATTAAAGGACCTCATATCTCTTACAAGGCTAGGCACACACACACACATAGCATTCTTGTGTGTTCCTTCATGATTTAATTTCATTTATATATCACTTTCACACACTTGGCAAAATATGCTCATGCATTCATATTATGTTGATAAACTTTGTGTTTTGCATTTTTTAGGACTATGTCCGGAAACTAGCATATGTGTATGTCTTTATGTTTGTATGTTTCCGTATTTTTTGTATTTGGACTTGAACATGCTCTATTATGATTCCTTATTGAGTTCCGGTTGTTTTGGTTACTCATTCATGTAGTTTCGAGTCCAAACGATGTAGCTACGCTACTTTTCGTTCTCATTCGTTGAGTTGACTTCATCGACATTTTCCGAGATGATTTCTCAACTATTTTTCAAAGTTGTGTAGTCTTCGTCGTGCATGAGAGAGTCACGGTTCATAATCCGGAAACGGATTCAAAATCGGAGTTCGGATGCCCAAGATACGGGCTGAAGAACCAAGGGAGCACGCGAGAGGACAGCCCAGGCCGTGAGGCCACTTGGGCTGGCCGTTGGTGTGGACGTGGGTCCCACGGCCTTGAGGGGCCTCTGCCCCCGTGTGGGCCACGTGCCCCCCATGGACAGGGGGTGATGTGGCCTCACATGATTGGTCGGTTTTGGCCTTCTCTCTCTTCCTATTTCTTCCCTCCCTCTCTCCATTTTGAAATTTTAAGAAGAAAATTGCAAGTTTCCCGTCAGAATTCTCTCTCAATTTTTCCCAACTTCCAAACACCATATCTTCCTCATCCGGAGTCGGATTTGAGTGATTCAAGTTGGAGAGTGTTAATATTTGAGTCCTCTATCATCTCCAAGTGGTTTGGTGGCTGTTTGATCATGATTTCTGGTGGTTCAACACAGATTTCCGAACCAGCTATAGAATCCAAGGTATTGGACTTAACTTTGGGATTTCTTTCTTTTTGACCTTCCATTTGCTTGGGGTTTCTTCTTCTATATCTATGTTTATGTTTGGTAAAAGCTATTGAGAAAGATAGCTTGATTATCATTCTAATTGAAAGTCAATTTGTGGACTAATGCTAACTAGATTCTATGATTCTAGGTTTTACATATGTTTGTGAGTTGTATTGTGATTAGAATGGCATCTTAGATTGTTTGGAACTTAATTGAATTAATTTTGTGTTAAATGACCTTGAGATTTGATTTGATCCTTTGATTGAAGAAATCTAGGATTTGTGTATTTGTTTGTGATTTAGAGAATCTAGGTTTTGATTGATGAAAATCTCAAATCCTTGCTCTATAGTTTTGACTAGAATATTGATTGATTTTAATCTCATATATCTAGCATTTAATTGTATATTGATAGCATCTTGAATTTGTACTTCATGAATATATTTTGATTCAAGTGTTGTATATGTGAATGAGACTTTGAGCGTATGTGTTTGGTGTTTCACATGCTTAGGTTTTTATTCTCGTATTTTGCATCTAGACTTGATTACTTGTGATATCACATGTTTAGGTCTATTTGTGCCATAGAATGTATTGATCACATGTTCTATGTTGTGTTGATTGTTTGCATCATTTGCATTCACATGATCACACTAGGAAGTCCTTGTAAAAGGCATGAAGTCTTGGTTAGAGTCGGGATGACTCGGATAGCCAAGCAAGAAGTCTTGCCTAGAGTCGGGATGACTTGGATAGGTAAGCAAGGAGTCATGGCTAGAGTCGGGAGGACTCGGATAGTCATGCATGGGAGGCTCCCTAGAGGCAAGAGTGCCTTCGATAGGGAGTTGGCTATTGTATTGGTAGGCCTAGGCGTATGGTTAGACATAGACTCCGATAGAGCGGGGTACACGGGAGGTGTATGCACTCTTGAGGAATTTCTAATCTACCATCGATGTTGGTTGTGTGTGGTGTCCAATATATAGTGGTTTCGCATCATTGAGGGATTTCACACTTTCCAATAGGGTTGGGTAGGCTTAGACTTCACTAGGTTGGGTGAGCTAAAGATTGGTCACTTTGTGAATGTTCTATGTTTACTTTCCAATAATATAGTACCCAATGGTTGTAGTTCAACCCGTAGATATTTCCTCCTTGGAGGTTTTACCACGTTAAAAAAATCTCTTGTGTCAATTCTTCCTATCTCTTTCTCTTATATTTTAATTGTATATTTTATTATCTTGATTCATAATATTCATATGTGATGTATTGTGAAGCAAGACTTTGTATAGTATGATTAGTGAATTCATTCTATTGATCAATTTTGTATCTATGATTCTTTTATATATTGTAATTTTTGTATAGTGACATTTTGATCACTCTTGTAACTCATTAAACACTTATTGAAATACAAGCTTACTTTGTTGTTGTGTTTATTTGTTCTTATACCTCACATAACTTGTTGATATACTTAGACTTTGCTCTTATGATTGTATTATCGTATTGTCTATGTATGTCTTCCTTGGCTTATTGTGTTGTGTGTAAGGCTACCTTGAGGGACAAACAAAAGTTTGTTCAAGGGTTTGAAAAAGGTGTAAAAACCTATTCACCCCTCCCCCCCTCTAGGTATGCTTTAAGCAATTTAACTTCGTTTGTATACTTTCATTAGTAAGGGGTAACCCTTTCAAGAGAATGGTGGATGGTATGATTAGTTTTCATATATGCCAGATTTTCAACAGTAAGGAGCATATGAGAGAGGTATTTAAGGATTATGCCATTCAATAGGGGATAGAGTTAAAAAGAGTCAAAAATGACAGAGTGAGACAAACTTATGAGTGTACAGGAGATGAGTGTAGATGGAGGGCACATGGTTCGGTCATGATTGATGGTGTGACTTTTATGATTAAAACCTTAGTGGACCAACATGATTGTCATAGGATTTACAACAACAAAGAGGCTAAGGTTAAGTGGATTTCCTCTAAGTTTGAGAAGTTAGTGAAGTGCAATCCTAGTATTGATATGAAGGTGATAGGTGATTTATTGAGGGAGAACTATAAGGTGTCAGTTGATATACACAAACTTTATAGGGCCAAGCATAGAGTATTGAAGGAGTTAGCAAAGAAGCATGCAAACTGTTTTGGGAATTTTATGAGGTATGCATATGTGTTGAACCAAACCAACCCTGGTGCAGTAGTTCATATCTGCACCCAAGATCCACAACCAACCTTTCAAAGGATTTTTTTAAGCTTTGAACCTCAGAAAGTGGGTTTCTTGGAGGGCTGTAGACCTTTTATTGGAGTGGATGGGTGTCACCTTAAAGGCCCATTTGGAGGAGTACTGCTCTCAGCTGTTTCATTGGATGCAAACAGTGGGTTATTCCCATTGGCTGTTTGCATCTGTGAGAAGGAAACTCAAGACAGCTGGGAGTGGTTTCTTAACAATCTTAAGATTTTTCTAAACTACCCAACAAATAGAAACTTGACCTTTATGTCTGATAGGCAAAAGGGTGTCATTGCTGCGTTGCAGATTCATTTCCCATTTGCTCATAGAAGGTAGTTTTATTGCATTTTTAGTTTTTCTGTTATTGTTTTTTATTTTATTTTTAAGTTTTGCTATTATTGTTTCATTGCATTTTTAATACTGTTTTTGTTTCATTTCATTGCATTTTTATTGTTTCATTGCATTTTTAATACTGTTATTGTTTCATTTCATTGCATTTTTAATGTTTCCCATTAGCTGTTATTGTTTCATTGCATTATTGTTATATATATATATATATATATATATATATAGCCTTGTCTTTAGATCCATTTGTTTTGCATATATATATGCATTTTTAATACTGTTATTGTTTCATTTCATTGCATTTTTAATGTTTCCCATTTGCTGTTATTGTTTCATTGCATTATTGTTATATATATATATATATATATATATATATATATATATATATATATATAGCCTTGTCTTTAGATCCATTTGTTTTGCATAATATATATATATTTAGCCTTGTCTTTTGCATATACATATATATCCATTTTTTTTAATATGTACTTAACCCTTGTCTTTACCTGCCAACGAAGAGGATTTAATACTTAACCCTTGCTTTTTTATTTTTAATACTTATATATATATATATATATATATATATATATATATATTGCATTTTTAGTTTTGCTGTTATGATATGGATGTATTTTTTTTTTTTTTAATATGTACTTAACCTTTGGCTTTTCCTTTGGCAGGTATTGTGCAAGGCATATCTATGCCAATTTCAAACTGATTTACAAAGGTGACCACTATAAAAAGTTGTTTTGGAGAGCCACAAGAAGCTCTAATATATATGACTTCAATTCATCAATGGAAGAGATAGGTGTTATTAACCCTGCTGCTAAGAAGTGGTTAAAAGAGATAGATCCACAACATTGGTCTAGGTTTGCATATGATCATATCATTAGATGTGACCATGTCACCAACAACATGACAGAGGCCTTTAATAGCATGCTAGGTACACATAGAGCTGCATCATACTTAGATTTGCTTGAGTTCATTAGGAGGATGGTGATGAGGAAGTTCAATGAGAGAAAGGAGGAGTGTTTAGGTTGGAGTTCAGTTTTACCACCAAGGGTTCATGCAAAAATCTTGAAGCATGGTAGGGAAAGTAGGTCTTTGAAAATGATAGCAGCAGGGAACATGGAATATGAGCTTCTAGGTGAAAGTGGAGGATATGCTGTGAAACTAAAAGAGTACAATTGTCAATGTGGGAGTTGGCAAGTGAGTGGGATTCCCTATTGTCATGCTATGGCTGCAATTAGCCATTATTGTGGTAGAGCAGCAGTGAAGGACAAGGTGGCTGAGTTTGTTCATAGCAGCCTCACCAAGAGTGCCTACATGCAAACATATGTAGGCATGATCCATCCAGTTCCCGATCAGAAAAGATGGTCAGAAGTTCCAGCTTGCATACTGATTCCAGGGCACACAGACCATATCAATCCACCACCACGAACTGTTCATCCTGGCAGGCCAAAGAAGCAGAGAAAGAGGGAACCGGATGAGGCACCTAAAGTTGGGAGGTCTGGCACTGTAATATGCAAAGTTTGTAATAAAGCTGGCCACAACAAAAGATCTTGCCAACGTAGGACAGATAACCAGGTATTCCTTTAGTTGCTGTCTTCATTTGAATTTTTTTTTTTTTTTTTAATTTCTAACATCAACTTCTAATTCATAAAATGTCTAACATCAACTTCTAATTCATTTGATTTTGTTTTGTATTTCTAGACTGAAGATGGGTCAGCTAGAGCATCATCTTCACAGGAACCAAACCAAACTCAACCTCCTCAATCGCAAGTGACACAACAGTTGTTTGACTGATGACAGATGACAACAACATCAAGCTTAGTAATGGTTTTTTTTTTTTTTTTTGTAAGGCAGTGCACTTTGTTTCAAGTATTAAGTATTTTTTGTTTAATTGTATGGTATTGTTGCTAGCTATTTAGGTATGGTTATGAAACAACAAAAACTGATGCTTAAATGTTTTTGAAAATGCTAGCACAATAACCATGCTTAGCCTGTGAATGATTTAGATATGTTTGATATTATATGAATGTTAGGTGTAATATGTAATGGAATGATGGCAGTGCTTGTGAATGATGACAGTGCTAATGATATGTTGCTTGTTAATGTTTAATAAGTACTTTTATTGATTATTTTCTTCTATCATGATAAGTACAAGCATGACCATGGTTACACAAAGCAAAACCATGTTAACAGCACACATCACCCTTGACCCTCCTTGCATAGACTCTAGGTTATGTATTCTACCATGATTGCTTATATCTTGATTTTCCATTCTTGCATAATAGATTTCCAACCTCTGTAATCTTGCCTTTACATCTTCCATTTCATGTTCGAGCAAAAGAGTAGGTCTACCACCATACCTGTCTCTACCATCAAACCTTTGTGTTACGCTTTCGGTGTATTCAGATAGGCTAAATTCTTCAGTATTAGGTTCCCAAAACCTATAGAAATTGCATTTTCCTTTCTCACAAAAAAAAAAAAAATACAATTTGTTTGGGTTGTTTACAGATTCTGATATCCTTACGACTGCTTTCATCCCACATGAGCATTTCCAGTTCTTGAACTTTATTATCCCTCCGTTGATTTTGCGTTTTGACGTTGAGCTTGATGTGGCCTCCATTAATGTGGTTGATGTTGCTTGTGTTTCTAAGATGTTGGTTCTTGGAATTAAACTTGTTTGATGTTGCTTGCTTGATATTTGAATTGATATGGATGCTGTAGTAAGTTTGTATGGTTGGAAAAAAAAAAATTCAAGAAATGAAAATAGGTTTAGAAAAGTATGTGTGGGTGTGACATGTGTGATTGCAGGTTTGTATGGTTTGTATGATTGGGAAAAAAAATTCAAGAAATGAAAATAGGTTTAGAAATGTATGTGTGGGTGTGAATGTGGGGTGTGAAAGGTGTGATTGCAGGTTTATGGTTGGAAAAAAAAAAAATCACGAAAAGAAAATAAGTTTATGTGGGGTGTGGGTGTGATTGCAGGTTTGTATGGTTTTATGTTTGGAAAAAAAAAATCAAGAAATGAAAATCGGCTTTAGAAATATATGTGTGGGTGTGCATGTGTTTCAAATAAGTTTGGAAATATATATGTTGAAGGTTTGTATGTGTGCAGCAGGTGTGAGGAAGCCTTTTTATAAGGCTTGTGAAATATAGTCGTTGCAGTGCAACGGTCTATAGGGGGCATTTTTGTCCAATCAAAATTTTCATTAATTTCAACAGCTACCAGGGGCAACAAGGTCATTTGACCCTCTGACCTCGTCAGAATCACCTTTTCTAACAGAAATATTAACAGAAGGACTTAACGGGATAATACTCAAAACCGGGGGACCAGTTCGTTAATTAGGTCAAACTAGAGGGACTAAAATGAATTTCACCCATATATATATAGGGAATGATGCGTTTTTGTTTGTTTGTTAATATATATATATATGAAAAAGCTATGAGTTTGTTTATTAAAGTATATATATATATATATATATATATATATATATATATAAGGTGGAGTTTTTTCTTTGTGACCGACCTGATATATATTTTCTTCTTGTCTAGTATAAACACACTTTTAAGAGATAAATATCTTCAAGAGAGAAACTCCCAAGAACTTGTTTTTAACTCTCAAAACCCATTTTCATATGCATAAAAATATCTTCTAAGCATTTTCTAGCGTAGTTAGTATATTTACTTGCATGGGTCTTGGTCAACACACTTCCCTTGGTATGTTCTTCACTATTATCATTTATAATTAGTGTTTTATTTATCAAGGCATCTCTTTTATTATTTGCTTGTTCTTAGATTAAATTCTAATATTCAAAATAGAGATTGTTGTGTTTGACATGATTAAGTGTTGTATTGTGATAGCTAATTAGGTTTTTGTTTAATCTTGATTAGCTAAACTATTTGACATATCATTTAGTTTTAATATCTAGGATTGTTCTAATTGCAAATTCATCATCTTAGATAAGCATATAGGGTTTCCCTTGCTCTATGTTGCATTTGAATATTCATATATTCACTTAGGGTGTTAATCTCTTCATTGAGAACTAAGTCTTGTGTTGCTATCGGGATTAGGTAGCTTAAATCACAAGCAATTGGACTAGGTCCACTTATACCGGGATTAGGTAGTTGTGATGATTATTGATCGGGATTAGATCATTAAACCGGGATTAGGTTGTAATCATTTCAATTAGTGGATTCAAGGTTCGTGTGTGGCGCACATAACAGCCCGTGGTTTTTCCCGTGAGGGTTTCCATGTAAATATCAAGTGTTATTTACATTCCGCACCATATTACACTTGTTATATTATTGTGACTAGTAGGGGCATTTTTCGTAAAATTGACATGTATTCGAAAATTGGGTAAAATAGTTTAAAATCTATTCACCCCCCCTCTAGATAGTTTATACACACCGTGCATTATTTGTTTCATTATGCATAAATTGCTAGGATAGCTTTGGTTCATGTTCTTGTGCTTAATGGGTCTAAACCTAGACACAATTACTCTTCCGATTGGAGAGTGATGATTTGATTCCGGGATAATTCCTTAATCAAGAGAACGAACCCTTTATTGAATTAAATGGTATTCACATGTTAAACAATCTACATGATTTACATCTTATGTTTGGTAAACTTATTTCCCATGTGTGGCTCGTATCTTGCATCTCTCTAAGCCACCATTATTTTCATAGCTAGGGTATCTTGCCTTTAGGAGTATAATAACGTAATTAGGAGTAGACTAATTAGAAAGGCAAACACCCAGTTACATTTCTATCCTTAGCCTTAAGTAATTTAGTTAGTTTGCATCTCCACTCACACACACCATTCTCACCACATCACATTCCATTTACATTGCTTTCATAAACTCTAGAGCTAGATACAGTTAACGGATTCCAACTTATGTTTGGATACTTACGAATATGCAGACCACAGAACATATAAACAAAATTAATTTATAAAAGAAATTGAATTTTGAATAACAACAATTATAAATATATAGACTCTTTATTTGGTGGGTACAGATACAATGCATCAATTTATTACCAATCATAGATTTTGATTGTATCTTGTTTCACCCAACTAAAGAAATAGAATCCATCATCCCTCACCGTCCAAATGCAGTAGTGTTTGATCAGCTTCAACTGGCAGAACGGAAGATGGGCTCCTAACATGGCTCAAAGATAAACACTTATTTCCATATGGCATTCAGGAAACCTTGACTGGGAAAGCTAGTATGGTCCATCTGAATTCACTAGCTAATACTAAATCTTCTGTTTAAGAACATGCCGCAATTGGACCTTCTGACTTTCCATCCTTGCCTCCATAAGCTTTGCCTTCAAACTGTTCTTCTATGCACCTTGAGGCCACTCAATGCACCCTTTCATGCCACGTGTTATGAGAGGATTTCCTGACTCCGGCAAACTCCACTGCCCCACCAAATTAGGGGGACTGAGATCGCCTTTACCTGACCTCCTATCCAGACTCATAAGACTCACATTAGATAATCTTCCATTTGAAAGCCTACCCTTCATACACTCGACTGAGATTATCTTGTAGTTTTCCCCATTAGTTGGGCCTGATCTCCAAAGCCTTGCTATAGATGATACCTTCTTCAATGGTTTTGTCGGCACTGAGCAGACTTCACAAGTTTTAGTAATTGGGGTTCCTTCATATCCATTATCTTCCCATTCTATTCCACTCATTGACACATTACTATCTCGGCAATTCCTGATAGATGGAGCACTCCCTTCTGGTGAACAACTTGAACCCTGATCCTCAAGATGACTCACAGTTTCCCATCCACTCTTGTCATCTTCTATATCTACATTGGGATCAGCATATGCATTGGAATGCCTCTAATCACCATCCTTGTTAATCGCATTGACCTCCGGACTTACTGTATGAATTTTTGAGGCATTGCTAGCAGGACTGTAAGCACCGCATCGTTCAATCCCCCTCATTGGATTCACCAAAATTAACATCTTCGAAAATAGAAAAAATATCATCTGGGTTCGGAGGCTCATATGTAAATTCCTTGATGTCTTCAATATTTACTGAGGCGATAGCCTATCAAAGTGACTACTTCTCTCATCTCTTTTACATCTAGGGTTGTGCTGCTTGAACGTAGAAATGTCTCCAATTCTGCTACAAGTTTATTCATCTTAGAATACTTGTTTTCAAGTGCCACCCTTGCATCGACCAGCTTCATTTGGACACGTTCTTCACAGCAAACTTCTCTGTGGGAACGACCCTTGCTTACTTGCTATATTTGTCCTTTCACTCGTGCATTTGTGAGGTAATTAGAATAGAAATATCTTTTCGACGGATGTCAACGACCGCTCGCATCAAGAGTCGGAGTCCAAGATATCACATCAGACCAGCCAGCCATCGCTCTAACTAGCCAGCAGCAGCTCGATCTAGCTCTCCCAATCGACGACCTTGCTAGTCCCATTCCAGACCAGTAGACAACAACACATTTCATTGCTTTATTTACACACATTTCTGCTATTTATTTTTTGTTGATGATTTGTGGGGGGATCAGGCTAGCAGTGCCTCGATCCACCCTTGGTATGTAATTTTGAACTGATGCTCGTGCATCCTTTAATTTTCTCTATCTAAGTAATTATATTTGTGGGGAGGTTGGACCATCTGAGTTCTAATCCTTCTCAAGCATGTAATGTTGAACTGATGCTTGTGTATCCTCTAATTTTCCTGATTTAGGTAGCCTTATCTACTTCGTTTGGTATGCTCTGTAGTATAGCATAGCCTTTGACTTTTATGATTTCTGATGGAGTAAAGTTCGACCCTTGCTCTCATTCTTGACTTGACATCTGGTTTTGCATGTTGCACCTCTAAATTTGACTCTAGCTCTGGACATGTATACCCAGTACATTTGTTAACATCTAGAAATTGTGGTGCCATGGTTAACCTTCCCTTGTACCTTATACAAATTGGATTTGATTAGCCACTGGGGTTGTTTGAATCATACCCCCCTTCTTAGGTGAATCGCACCTAATGCTCGATGCTTTCCTTGAGGGGACTATACCCATGCTCCAAGTATTTCTTGAGGGGACTATACCCATGCTTAAAGTATCGAGGTAACTCATCCGGAGTGCTCGGTACCTCCTAGACTTGGTAGGCAATCCAGGGCCACTTGATCCTAAGTCCCTTCTTAAGGGGTCTCATACTCGACCCAAGGTATCGTGGTAGCTCGCCCGGGATACTCGGTATCTTTTAGACTTGGTAGGCAACCAGGGCCATTTAATCCCAAGTCCCTTCTTGGGGGGTCTCATACCTAGCTTAAGGCATCGTGGTAGCTCGCTTGGGGTACCCGGTATCTTCTGGACTTGGTAGGTAACCAAAGCCATTTAATCCCAAGTCCCTTTTTGGGGGGTCTCGTACCCAGCCTAAGGTATCATGGTAGCTCGTCTAAGGTACCCGGTATCTCCTGGACTTGGTAGGCAACCAGGGTTACTTAATCCAAGTCCCTTCTTGGGGGGTCTTATACCCAGACTAAGGTATCGTGGTAGCTCGTCTGAGGTACCTGGCATCTCCTGAACTTGGTAGGCAACTAGTGCCAATTAATCCTGAAACAAATACTCGGTGTGTATAATATTAATCTAGAGGGGGGTGAATAGATTTTATACGATTTTACCCAATTTTCGCATGTATGTCAATTTTACGAAAATGCCCCCAAACTAGTCAATCAAGCAATCAAGTGTAAATGTGCGGAAATAATAAATGACACATGATATTTACATGGAAACCCTCAACAGGGAAAAACCACGGGTTGGTAAGTGCGCCACACTCGAACCTCGAATCTACTAATTGTGATAGCGTATACAACCTAATCCAGGTTTGACGGCCTAATCCCGACCAATATCTCGCTACCACTACCCGCAGGCCTGTAAAAGTGGACATAGTCCAATTTGCTCATGTGACCACCTAATCCCGGTGTACGACCTAATCCCGGTCTATCACAAGACTTACTTCTCCAAAGAGATCAACACCCTAAGTGAATATGCAATGATATCCAAAAATGCAATATAGAGCTAGGGTACTCTAGATGCTTACCTAGGATTATATGATGACAATAAAATCAATCATAGATATGAAAATAGCTATATGTCATGGCATTCAACTTTAGCTAAGTAAATGATAACCAATCCTAGATACAAAGCTATCACAAAAAACCCACAAACATTTAAAAGATTAACTAGTTGATTAAAAAACAATCTATCAACCTAGTTATAAATAAATCACACAAGAATGTTTATGGCATAGCTTTTAGGCAATAAAGACCTAATCAATTAAGCTGTCAAAAATAATCTCACTCATATAATGAGATTAATTAGCTAGATATAAAATAGGCATGAAAACCTAGCTAACATAAATAACCCAATCAACACATAATCTCAATCATGTATGTAGAAATTACTCAAAGAACATACAAGTGATAAAAGAGATAAATTGATAAGTAAAAACACTAATTATGTAAGATAAAAGTGTTCAACAAATCATACCATGTGTGTTAAAGAAGACCCATGCATTAACACATACTAGATGAACCTAGATGATGCCTAGATGATGATTTGTGCATGTGGGAATGGGTTTAGAGAGATAAAGATGTAATCTTTAAGCTTTTTCTCTTAAGTCTCTCTTTCTCTTTCAAGAATATGGAGCCTCTCTCTCTAGGGTTTGATTTTATGGCTCTACCCTCAAAATGATGAGAAAGATATGTATTTATGATGCCCAAGTGAAACTATGTCATTTTGGAAGAATGGAAAAATTATGGGCATTTTCGTGGTACTTATGTCAGTGCAGCGGCTTAAGATTTGAGCACTTCGAAACATGACCAAACGACATCGAGACCTTTTGTATGATATATCATTAGAAAGGTATGGATGTCTAATTTCTACTCATGTTTACAAAATAACGTTTTGATGTTTGTAGAAAAAGTTATAGTCAATTAAGTGACCAAAGGTCAGAAACGGACAACAACAGAGTTGCCCTATTTTGGTTGTAACTTTGGAGATTTTAAAATCAATCCAAACAGTCATGAAATATTATGAATAATATGCCGTTGGAAAGGTATGGGTGTCTAGTTTGTACAGAAATTTTCAAAACTCATTTTGAAGCTTTGTGTAAAAAGTTATGGTCATAAGACCATACAAAGGTCAGTTTTGAAAACACTTGAAACATTGAAATCCAATCTTTTGAAACTAGACACCTTACTCCAATCGACCAAACCAAAACTACCACTTATCCAAGAGAAGAATGAGACCTTCTCAAGTGGTCAACCATCGTGCTAAGACATGCACACCATCATGCAAGTGCGGACGTTTCCGATCACACAAACGAAAATGAATTACACCACACTTAAGACTAATCATGAAGTGCAAGTGTGGGAAGTAAATGCATCCTAATGCCTAAACATGTCATGGCATTTCAATGAACAAAATGCAATCAAATAAAACATGCAAGAAGAGATGTTCAAGAACATGCATGTACACATATAAAACATACAACATACAATAATAAGATTTATGCATGAGTTGTGTGTGTATGCAACTAGATCTCTTTAAAGCAAGTAAGCACTAGAATTTACCTTTGGTGCTTCTTCTCTTAAGGTCTTGAGAGGGCCTTGGTTGTGTAAAACACCAACCATCAAATACCTAAGCTACCCTTACATCAAGCCCCAATATATGGTTTGTCCACGAAATAAGCCAATCAATAGATAGGAATCCTTACAAATCCCAAGTCCATTCTTGAAGGATCTCGTACCTAGCCTAAGGTATCGTGGTAGCTCGTCCGAGGTACCCGATTTCAAGGCGTGAATTATTGAACGAGAGTTTATGGAATCATTTTTCTTTCATTCATTCAAAAGCGTGAAAAAATAACCTAAGTACAGACGGTCGAAGCTACTTCTTTGTGGTGCTAGACCTTGGCTCTCAAGTGCCTAACAGGTCATGCTTACAGGAGAAAGGAACAAAAGGTGAATGTACACAAACGAAGTTAAATTGCTTAAAGCATACCTAGAGGGGGGGGTGAATAGGTTTTTACACCTTTTTTCAAACCCTTGACAAACATCCGTTTGTCCCTCAAGGTAGCCTTACACACAACACAATAAGCCAAGGTAGACATACATAGACAATACGATGACACAATCATAAGAGAAATGTCTAAGTATATCAACAAGTCATGTGAGGTAAAATATCAAATAAACATAACAACAATATAAGCTTGCATTTCATAAGATGTTCAATGTGTTACAAGAGTGATCAAAATGTCACTAAACAAATATTACAATATACAAAAGAATCAAAGATACAAATTGATCTATAGAATGAATACTCTAATCACACTATACAAAGACTTGGTTCACAATACATCACAAGTGAATATTATGAATCAAGACAATAAAATATACAATTAAAATATAAAAGAAGAGATAGAAAGAATTAACACAAGGGATTTTTTAACGTGGTAAAACCTCCAAGGAGGAAACATCCACGGGTTGAACTACAACCATTGGGTACTATATTATTGGAAAGTAAACATAGAACATTCACAAAGTGACCAATCTTTAGCTCACCCAACCTAGTGAAGTCTAAGCCTACCCAACCCTATTGGAAAGTATGAAATCCCTCAATGATGCGGAACCACCATATATTGGACAACACACTCAACCAACATCGATGGTAGATTAGAAATTCCTCAAGAGTGCATACACCTCCCGTGTACCCCGCTCTATCAAACTCTATGTCTAACCATACGCCTAGGCCTACCAACACAATAGCCAACTCCCTATCCAAGGCACTCTTGCCTCTAGGGAGCCTCCCATGCATGACTATCCGAGTCCTCCCGACTCTAGCCATGACTCCTTGCTTACCTATCCGAGTCATCCCGACTCTAGCCAAGACTTCTTGCTTGGCTATCCGAGTCATCCCGACTCTAACCAAGACTTCATGCCTTTTACAAGGACTTCCTAGTGTGATCATGTGAATGCAAATGATGCAAACATTCATTACAACATAGAACATGTGATCAATACATTCTATGGCACAAATAGACCTAAACATGTGAAAACACAATTAATCAAGTCTAGATGCAAAAATACATGAATAGAAACCTAAGCATGTGAAACACCTAACACATATACTCAAAGTCTCATTCACACACATAACACTTGAATCACAAAATGTTCATTAAGTACAAATTCAAGATGCTATCAATATACAATCAAAGGCTAGATATATGAGATTAAAATCAATCAATATACTAGACAAAAATATAGAGCAAGGTTTTGAGATTTACATCAATCAAAACCTATATTCTCTAAAACACATAAAAATACACAAATTCTAGATTTCACTAATCAAAGGATCAAATCAAATCTCAAAGTCATTTTAACACAAAATTAATTCAATTAAGTATCAAACAACCTAAGATGCCATTCTAATCACAATACAACTCACAAACAAATGTAAAACCTAGAATCATAAAATCTAGTCAACATAAGTCCACAAATTGAGTTTCAATTGGAATGATAATCAAGCTACCTTTTCAAATAGATTTCAACAAACAATAACATAGATATAGAAGAAGAAACCCCAAGCATTTGGAAGGTCAAATAACAAGAAATCCCTAAGATGAGACCATTACCTCGGATTTTGAAGCTGGTTCGGAATTCAGTGATCAACCACTAGAAATCACGATCAAACAGCTACCAAACCACTTAGAGATATTAGAGGACTCAAATACAAACACTCTCCAACTTGAATCACTCAAATCCGACTCCGGATGAGGAAGATATGGTGTTTTGAAAATCTAAAATTTCAGAGGAGAGGGCTGACGGGAAAACTGAAATTTTTCTTCTTGGAAATTCAAAATGAGAGAGAGAGGGAAGAAATAGGAGGAGAGAGAAGGAGGGAACCGGCCAATCATGTGGTGCCACGTCACCCCCAGGCCGTGGGGGACGCGTGGCCCACACGGGAGCAGAGGGTGCTCCAGGCCGTGGGGCCCACGGCCTCAACCACGGCCAGCCCATGTGGCCCACGGCCTGGGCTGTCCTCTCCCGCGCTCCCTCGGTTCATCGGCCCGTATCTCGGGCATCCGAACTCCGAATTCGAATCCGTTTTCGGATTACGAACCGTGACTCTCTTATGCATGAAAACAACTATACAACTTTGAAAAAACGGTTGAGAAATCATCTCGGAAATCATCGATGAAGTCAACACAACGTAAGAGAACGTAAAGTGGCATAGTCAACACGTTTGGACTCGAAACCTTATGAATGAGTAACCGAAACGACCGGAACTCAATAAGGCATTGAATAAGAACATGTTCAAGTCCTAAACACAAAATACGGAAACATACAAACACAAATACACACACATATGCTAGTTTCCGGACATAGTCCTAGAAAATGCAAAACACAAAGTTTATTAACTAAATGTGAATGCATGAGCATATTTTGCCAAGTGTGTGAAAGTGAAATGTAAATGAAATAAAATCATGAAGGGACACACAAGAATGATATGTGTGAGTGTGTGCCTAGCCTTGTAAGAGATAAGAGGTCTTTGAATACCTTTGTAGACCGATAATGTCCGAAACTCTTAAAAACCGGCAACTTGAACGAATAATGGTTGAGACGTCCTTCATCTTCGAAATCCTTCATTTAATAACCACTAAACATTACAAGTAAAACACGTTTTGATATGGAATTAATGCCAACACTAATTATCAACCTAACAAAAGGAAACAATGGCCAACTGCGATAGAAGTGGCGCTACCGCGCTTCACCTTGGGGCTTGCCCTACTTCTGCTGTTAAGGATATAATCCTTTCAGGTGGTCTGCATTCCATGTGTTCCCAATAGGGTCTCCATCCAGGTCTTTAAGCTTATATGCCCCTTGGCTCACCCTTGCCCAAATGAGATACGGGCCTTCCCAATTCGGGGCTAGGACACCATCAGAGCAGCGACGGGTATTCTAGGTGACATTTCTCAGCACTAGGTTGCCCTCTTTGAAGCTCCTGACCTTGACGCCTTTGTTGAAGCAGCATTCAATCTTCTGTTGGTAGCCTGCCGGTAGGCTACCATTCGGAGCGCAACTATGGTCTGCTTTTCCTTTAGGAGGTCCAAGCTGGCCCTAAGCTTTTCTTCGTTGTTCTCTGGGTTGTAAAGCTGTGTGCAGAAAATGGGGAGTTTCAACTGTAGGGAAAAATACCGTAGTACACGCAGCGGAAGCGAGACTAAAAATAGATTTAGTATAGTTTTAAAATTTTTCCTTTTTATGAACCTTAAACCCTTTAATCAATTAAACATATATATTATCTAACAAAAGAAGAATACCTTTTGTCGCGTGATCCGATTGACTTACGTCGATGGTAATCCGCAAGATCTTCAATCTTAGCACGAACATGAATCACCTAGGAGCGTGGTCTCCCTTTTCTTTGAATTGCAAACCTGTGAATGGACAAACAAACTTTTCTTTTTCTTTGTTAGTCACAAAAACAATCAAAAGAAGACTAAGATTATTCCGGTCACTTTTGAGTTCTCAATCTAATGATCTAAACTCGCGTGAACCTAAATCGATGTTGTACACACAAGCTTATTGATGAACAAGCAAATAGTGTACCATCAAAGAATAATCTATTCACTTTTTTTTTGTTTTAGTAGAATAAAAATAATGCTCTCTATGAATTAAGAAGAAGAAGAAAATTGTCTCTGAAGCACAATGCATAGGGTGGCCAAATTCTATATGTGTGAATATATAGGTGGCCTAAATTTGCTTCCTCTTTTCTATTAGGGTTGCCGAAAATCCTTCTCTAAATCAACTAGGGTTGCCGCAAATCACAAGCCAAAAAGAGTTTATGTTGCACCCTAATTTCCATCTAGTTTAAGACTTCAAACCCTAATCCAACTCATAGATATTTTATTCTTTTATTTGACTAAATAAAAAGACTTCTTATTTGATTAAATAAATAAAATTATTTATTTATTTTCTTATCAAACAAGTCTTTTACTTTTAGTATACTACTACCAATAGTATTACTCTAGGAAATATATTTCCTGATCAGAAAAGATTTGTTTCTTAATTAAACAATTAATTAATAAATTAATTAATTCTTATTTAATTAAATCAATGAAACAAAATAATATATTAGGTTAAAAAGCACCTTGCCGCCCCACTTGAATAAATGGGCCTTATATTATTTTTCTTATTTCATTTAATCCATTGGACTTTAAATAAAAAGTCCACATGTGAACCAGACCCATTCTTACTAAAAGAAACAAGCCCACATGTCTTTCATTAATATATTAATATAATTGAGCAGCCCATTAAATAAATAATGTGCAAATTATATTCTTAACATATTAAATGCAATTCTAAATGGACCCATAAATTGGTCCGGTAGAATATATCAAGTGATCCATGCAAGTCCGTGTGGATTGGGGATCTTGGCGGGCTATCTAAATTTAAGCTTCAATAGACATAACCTAATCACAATCAACAAATGATTCACTTAGGTCCGATCCATTAATTTTAACTCATTCCACTAAAGAGCTAAAATTGAACTCTTAAATAAAGACAGAAAAGGAAGATGTTCCTCATTCATACCCTAGACAATCATATTGGAGATAGTGTATCCTCGTGATTAATATCAGTAATCGCCAAGAGTTCATAGACCGCCTATAACTCTCCAAGTTACCATATTTACTCATATGACCACGTTTTGAACTTGGATATTTTGACTTGTCCAGAAGCCATGTTTTCAATAGACACTATCGAAAACTCAACGTTGAGATTTAATATCCAAATACCTCAAAACATCCATATGATGATATTATACTCTCATTTAATAAATGGAGCCACGATGTCCATATCTATAAATGAAGTCCTTTATCGATTAACAAATGAATATCACCAAACTATCGAGGATAAACTATGCGATATAATCGTACTCATTGATAACTCAAATGATATCACTTGCAACCATAAGTCCATCACTTATCTCAGGATTAAGATAGACTCTCCGATTGTCCTGATAATGAAAAGACTTTTATCTACTGACGGTTATAGATAAAGTATTTCATTGTGATCCAGCTCAATGCACCCAGTGCACTAGATTCTTTTGCTCGAAGACATTCCGATGATTTTAGACTCATCATATCTCATTTGATCCCACTCAAATGCTAGCAAAAGAAAACTACAACTTTAATAAGATAAAAGTGCCCAACCTTTAACTTAAGTTGTGAACAATATTCAAGACTAACTAAAGAATTGTGTCTACCACATACATATCCAGATGTACGAACAATTCTTCTTTTCTCATAGTCTTTAGACCTTATGATTATTTACTTTGACAATTATAATATTAAACTATAAATGCTATACGATTTGTTAAACCAGAAATCACTTTATTAATATGAAAAAGATTGTTAATTACAATATTACACTCTTGCTATTGAGCATAATCCTAACATCAACTCGATAGGTAGAACAGCTTCGACCCCGAAAGCAAATGACTATAGGGTCTCTCCCGTCACGGTCCTTTTAGCGGTTCGATAAGCCCATAGAATGTTTGGGAGCTCTTCTACCCATGCTCCATTTTCCTCTTGCAGCCTTTTCTTTAGGAGTTTCTTGATATTCTTGTTTGTGGAATCTACCAAACCATTGGTTTGAGGGTGGTTGACTGAGGCAAAATGACACTCGATTCCTAGTTCCTCACAATAGTCCTTAAAGTTGTAGTTATCAAACTGTTTGCCCAAGTAGGTGATAATGGCCATTGGGACCCCAAATCTGCACACCACACTCTTCTTGATGAAGGCGGTCGTGTTTACCTCTATTATGTTGACGAACGGTTCCACTTCCACCCATCAAGTGAAATAATTTGTTGCAACGACTACGTATTTGGCCTGCTTGGTTCATGCGGGTAAGGGCCCAATGAGATCCACCCCCCATATTGCAAAAGGATAGGGGAAGGAGATTGAGGATAGCCTTTCTAGGGGTTGATGCATAAGGTTGGCCACCTTTTGGCACGGTACACAAAAGTGGACGTAAATGCGGGCATCCTCATGGAGGGTTGGCCAGAAGTACCCCATCCTTAGGACTCTGTGTGCTAGGGTGTCTTCTCTAGAATGGTCATCGTAATCACTTGAATGGACCTCCTTCAACACCCACTTGGTGTCATCGGGGTGTAGGCACCTTAGGAGTGGTAGCGATTTCCCCTTCCGGTACAGCTGCCTCTGCACTAGGCAGTACCTAGTTGACTTTCTTTTCACTGTCCTTGCTTCCGCTAGATCATCGGGCAATATTTGGCTGTGGAGATAGTTCACGATGGGATCCATCAAACAAGGGAGGCGATTCACTGGGTGGACTTCTGTTGACACGGCGATGCTGGATCGGGGCATGAGTTACAAACGGACCCCCTTCAAGAGGGTCTGCCCCCCTCCAGTGGCTATCTTGGTAAGAACATCCGCCTAATGATTAACCCCGTGGGTATTTGTTCAATCTTCACCATTCGAAATGCTTTAGTTGCCTGTTTTACTTTCTCAAGGTATGCGGTCATATTGTCGCCCTTGGCCTGGTAGGTCCCAGCTACTTGGTTCACTATCAGCTGGGAATCGCTCTTGATAGCTAGGAACCGGGCTCCCAGCTCCTTATCCGCTTTCAAGCCTTCTAGCAGCGCCTCTTACTCTACCTCGTTGTTGGTGGCCTTAAATTCAAACCTCAAGTAATGGCTGGTTTCGACTCCATCCGGGTCAGTCAATATGATCCCTGCACCACAGTTGTGCTTGTTGGAGGCTCCGTCAACATGGAGCACCCATATCTTGGATTCAGGGGGCCACTCTTCCCCGGGAACAGGGAGGTTTGCACCTGACTGGGTGACGGGGTCCACATCGGGATGGAGGTTGAGATTCCCATTGAATTCTACAACAAAATCTGCCAGAGCCCGACCTTTGATGGTGGTGCAAGGCTTGAAGGTGATGTTATATTGGGTCAGTTCAAGGGCCCATATGACTAGCCTACTCGATACTTCAGGTCGCTGCATGAACTGCCTGAGAGGGAGGTTTGTAAGTACTACTATCGAGTGGGCTTGGAAGTAGGGACGTAGCTTACAGGTTGCGGTTACTAGGGCTAACGCGAGTTTCTCCAACTAGTTGTAATTCTTCTCTGCTTTGTTGAGAGAACGATTGACATAGTAGATAGGCTTGTGAATCCCGCCTTCGCAGTCCTTCACTAGGGCCGCACTAGTTGCTGTGACTGACACAACGAGGTAGAGTTGTAGCATGTCCCCAAGCAGAGGCTTGACAAGCAGTGGGGGGTTGGCGATGTAGCTCTGGAGGTCTCGAAAGGTGTGTTCGCTCTCATCGTCCCATTTCATCCCCATTCCTTTCTTGATGGCTTGGAAGAAAGGAAGACACTTGTCGGTGGACCGCGATATAAACCTGTTGAGTGTGGCTAAACGTCCTGTCAATCCTTGCACCTGCTTCAGAGTAGTGGGGGATAGCAGGTTGAGGATGGCCTTGATTTTCTCCGGATTCGCCTCTATTCCTCTCTCATGGACCATGAAGCCAAAAAACTTTCTAACTGATACTCTAAATGCACACTTATCAGGGTTCAACCGCATTTGATTCTTTTGAAGCACTTCGAAGGTCTCTTTAAGGTGCTCGAGGTGCTGCTCCATATGCTGAGACTTGGTTATCTTGTCATCCACGTAGACCTCCATGGTATGACCAATTTGCCCTTTAAATAGCTTGTTGACTAGCCTTTGGTAGGTGGCTCCAGCATTCTTCAACCCGAAAGGCATCACCTTGTAGCAGTACAAACCCTGGTTTGTGATGAAACTGGTCATCTCTTAGTCCGATGGGTGCATCATGATCTGGTTGTATCTAGAGAATGCATCCATGAAACTCAACGTCTTGTTTCCCACGGTTGAATCCACGAGCTGGTCGATCTTGAGGAGTGGAAAGTTATCTTTCGGGCAGACGCGGTTGAGGTTAGTGTAGTCCACACACATTCGCTACTTCCCATTAGTCTTTGGGACCATGACCACGTTATATATCCATTCAGGGTATCGCGCTTCCCTGATGAACCCCGCTCAGAGGAGCTTGTCCACCTCCCCTTGTACCACAACATTGCGGCTTTGGTTGAAATGTCTTCTCTTTTGTTTGACAAGCTTGAAAGTTAGGTCTACGTTGAGGCGGTGTGACGCCAGGTTGACAAGGATCCTGAGCATCTCCCCGTGGGACCAAGCGAACACGTCACTGTAGTCTTAAAGGATTTTCTACAGCGCGGCCTTATGCTCAAGCGCCAAAGTGGATCCAAGCTTTACTGTTTTCAGGGGATTCCCCTCCATGATTTTAACTTCTTCAAGCACTTCAATTGGTCATCCTCTCTCTTCCTCCAACATTTCTTCCTCTAGGGCTTCCTCCTCAATGTCCCATGGTTCTTCCATGGTCTCTAGGTGCTTTGACATGGTACAATCCAAACACATTTCTTCTAGTGGGCTTCCTCTCAGATCGGCTTCTATTGTCCCAGTCTCTCTCTACTCTTTTCCGTAGTGACCTGGGAGCACTGTTTTACAAGCGCTGCAGGGTTTGAGGAGATGACATAGCACTTACGAGTCATTTGCTGATCTCCCCTAAAAGTTCTGGAGGCGTGTTTAATATAAAGCTAGAGGGGGGGTGAATAGATTTTATCTAATTTTTACCCAATTTTCACGTGCATGTCAATTTTACGAAAATACCCCTAGCAAGTCAACAATACATACAAGTGTAATAAGATGCGGAAATAATAAATGACACTTGATGTTTACGTGGAAAACCTAACCACTGGGAAATACCACGGGCTGTTTAGTGCGCCACACTCGGACCTCGAAATCCACTAATTGAAATGGAGTTTACAACCTATGTAGACCTCGTCTAACACTCCGGTCAATAACCCCCCACTTCTACCACGCGGGCCTTTAAAAGTGGCTCTAGTCCTACTTGCTTATGTGACCACCTGTTCCCGGTGTCCGACCTAATCCCGGTCAATCACACAAGACTTCAATCTCTCAAAAGAGATGCACAACCCTATGTGAATATGCAATGATATCCAAATATGCAATATAGAGCTAGGGCACTCTAGATGCTTACCTAGGATGATGAATTTGCAATTAAAGCAATCCTAGATATTAATGGCTAAATGACATGTCAAATAGCATAGATAATCATAGATTATAAAAACCTAGATATCTATCAAAAACAACACTCAATCATTTTCATCACAAATAATCTCTAACTTGTATTTAGCATATGATCTAAAACATACAAGTAATTTAAAAGAGATGGCTTGGTATTTAAAATACTAAAATAAGATGAAATTAATCAAAATCTTACCAAGCAAGTTGTGATGATGCAAACCCATACATGGATGCACTCTATATAGACATAGAAGATGCAATATGAAATTTGATGCAAAAGGGGTTTGATTTGAGTGGTTAAAGGTGAGTTCTTTGTAATTTTCTTCTCTTGAAAAATGTTCTAAGTATGAAATCAGAAAATCAACTCACTTAATTGACCTAAAGTCAAAGTGGCATATATATAGGGTGTCAAGATGAAGTGTGGTCGTTTTGATAAGTGACACCATAATTTTGCCATGGGCGCTCTACGTAGAGCGCTTTGTAGAGCCCCCCTGCTCTGTTCTCGCGAGAAAACAGAGGGGCGCTCTACGTAGAGCGCTTTGTAGAGCGCCATCAGAGAGGTCGCTCTACGTAGAGCGTTTTGTAGAGCGCCTCTATAGCGCTCGAATTAAATCGATCAGGTCTGTACAGCGCCCAACGGGGGTTGTTCGTAGAGCGCTTTTGTAGAGCGCTTTTGGGAGCGCCCAGTGCAAAAATGCAATCCTAAGTCTAAGCATGACAAGGCAATTGGATATGCAAGATGCAATCAAACTAACATGCAAGAAGAGATGTTAATGAGCATTAAGGCACACAAATAAGACACACAACATACAAGGATTAAACATATGCATGAGTTGTGAGTGTGTGCAACTATCTCTTCAAGACAAGTAAGCACATAGAATTTTACCTTTGGTGCTTATCAACCTTGAGGTCTTGGAAAGGGTCTTGATCTTCAACTAATCACCTAGACTACCCTTACAACCAAACCCCAACATGTGGTTTGACCACGAAATAAGCCAATCAATTAAAGGGAATCCTTACATCCCCTTAGGGTGCCAACTTCCTCCCTGACCGTGAACTTTAGGACATTGTTGTAGATTGAAAGGACTCCCATAATCTTTGAGAGGTAAGGCCTCCCCAGAATCATGTTGTAGGTGCTTAGGATATCCACTACCACAAAATCCACCATAGTATTTACCTACCGGGGTGATTCCACAATGGTCACTGGAAGTATGATGGATCCCATCGGCATTAGAGAATCACCGGTGAATCCATATAGTGGTGTAGTGCAACTGTAATAACACGGGTGCTTGAGTTGGCAATGATCCAGCGCATCATTGAAAATTATATCCATGTTGCTACCGGTGTTGATCATAACCCGGGCTACTCGGCAATTGGCCACTTAGATAGTGACTACCATGGGATCGTCATGGGGCTAGACCGTGTTGTAAGCGTCATCTTCAGTGAATATGATTTGAGTGGAGCGAGGATGACCCGCAGTCCCTTTGCTAACATTCAGAACCTAGCCCCCTACATCCAGCCGTGGTACTTTTCTAGCATGGTTTTTCCTTGAATTGTTAGATGTTTTAGCGAGGGTTGGGCTTTCGCTGATTGTGTTGACGATCTGTATCTGCTCCATGAGGTCCTTCCCTTTGTCTTTCCTTTTCTCTTCCGATTCTTAGAGCTCTCTCTAGACCTTCTTTCCCATCTTGATCCCGTCCCTTATCTGCTAGAGAAATTTGATCAGCAGGCCGCTCCTTACCAGTCTCTTAATCTGGTTGCGAAGGCTGAAGTACTCTGAGGTATTATGGCCTACGTCTTCATATAAGTCACAGTACTTATATTTGTTCCTTCGGTCTACTGGGAGCTTCATAGGATCTAGTTTCTTTAAGAGTCTCTTGTCCCAGATCACCAGGTAGATTGTCTCTCTAGGGGCGTTAAGGCGGGTATAGTTGGTGTACTCTTCTTCTTTTGATTGGCTTATTTGGGCAACCTCTCTAACCGGGGAGGGAGTCCACCGGATCTTCCTTGGTAAGGATATCCTTCTCAAGGGGAGGGAGGGGGGGGGAGGACCCTGCTAGGAGGGAGCAGGGGTAGGCAGTACGTGGACCAGTTTGGATCACGATTAAAGTCGATATTGTCAAATGATATAAAATATTAAAGCTCAATACATAACGAAAGCAAACATGTTCAGGGATCATGAAAAAATATTACAAGTAAATCAGAAAGGGCAAAATATTGTCCACCCCTCTATCCAAATGTAGTTAGCAAAAATAAAGAGAAATTATCAAAAGAGAAACATCAAACTACGAGGGATTTGGGGGGATCAGCTTCAACATCATCCTTGCTAACTTGTCATGCGGCATCAAATTGCTCTTGGGGCTCGACATCCTCCACTTCATCTTCGAGTTCCTTTAGCTTCTTCCATTGCTCCCAAATCTCAATGTCTTTGGCAACATCCCAAGTGTCAGTCTCACCCAACAGATATTGTTGCATTAATCTGCCCCTGGTTTGGATAACAGCCTTGTCAGTAGCCTTGTCAAGCCTCTCTATCACGTCTACGAGCATATCATCAGTCTGAGACATATTTTCCTTGCTTGACTTAAGAAAAGCTCTTAGTCGAGCATTCTCCTCCTCAACTTTAGCGAGCTTATCACTCACTTCCTTCAAGGCTTTTTCTGCCCCAGATTTGGTCTCCCTAACCTCCTTCTTAAGCTTCGAGTTGGAAGACGATAGAGAGGTAAACTTCTTAGAAAGGTTTTTTACATCTTTCCTAAGGAAAATTTGAGACTGAAGACCTTGCGGAGAAAAGAACAAAGTTAGTTCGACATTAAAAACAAATTATACACGACTAAGTACCTGGATAGCGCCTGTCAAACCCCAGTCGACAACTCGAGAGGCTCCTATCTTCGTAAGGCGAGTCTTATCTTTAGGAAAAAGGAGCTGATCGACTTCTTTCAATATCGGGCCAGGATCAGAGTAATGACAAGTATCCGTAGGAAACCTGGCCATGACATCATCGGATATCTCCTCTCGACGAGGCTGCTTCTTTGAATTCTCAACAGCCGGAGTGACTCGCTCCGGCTGGTCAACGCCATCATTGAAGATAACAGTTGGAGTAGAAGACGTAGTCGCAGCTTTTTTTCCTTTTCTCTTCTCTAGCCTTTCCATCTGCCTTTTCAAAGCTTCCTCGGAAGAAAACTTCACGTTCAACATTGTCATTGCAACGAAAGCTCGCTCAGTGTTAGTAACAGGCTCGAGAAATCGAATTCCACACAAAATCTCGAACCCATGCCTTATGCAAGCATACGTAACCAAATCTTCAATACGAGGATAAGGGTTACCTGATTGTGCGAAAGTGGTATGATTCCACAATGAACTCTTCCTAAGACTATCCTCTTGTAGCAACACCCTCCAACTCCTCTCTTTAGAATCGATTGAAAGGATCATGTTCGTCCTTGTCAGGTCGTCCACCCATTGGATCGATTTAGCTCTCCTGACCAAACCCACTAAAACAGAAAAAATAATGTAAGTACAATAATAAAATAGAATTCACATGAGACGATCGAACACCTACCAGCATTTTTCCAAGTCAACCTAACCCCGTCGACCAAATCTCCCTAAACAAAAAAGAACCTCAGTTTCCAGTCCGGATCTCTAGACAAAAGCTCAGTGATCAGATGTCCTCGATGGTGATGAGCCGCAATTATATATCTTCCACAATCAGTATCATGTTCCTTCAATTGATACGTATATAAAAAATTCTCGAGAGTGAAAACCAAACTCTTCCTCTCGATCAACACTTCCAATGATAAGAGAATCCTCCACCCATTTGGCATTAACTGGCTTGGAGCGATATCAAAAAAATTCAACAACTATCGAGCCAACGGTGGAATAAGGAATCTCAGGCCTAGCTTAAATGGAAGATGATAAAAGCAAGTCCATCCTTGATCGACCAATCTGCATGTTCGAATGGAGCTGCAGCTTGCAATTTGACCGAACTAGGCACCCATAATTCGAACTCCAAGTTCTTGAAATCCTGACTCGACAACTTCGATGCAGGATTCTCAAAGAGAAACAGCCCCACTTCAATCTCAAAAGTCATTGGTGGCTCCATGTTCAGCTCACCAAGGGTCGCCAAACGACCCATTACCACAGTCTTAGCCTCTTAGGCAAGTCAACTCCTACCTCGCCTACACCCATATCAATAGGGGATCTAGCAATGGATACCCCATCGTGGTCACTTGACCCAAAAGTCACATCAGACTGATTAAAGTCAGCCTCGCTCGAATCACCTTCGTAGTCATTGATCATCTTCTCCCATGATGGGTTTGAGGAGTCATCGCTTCGACTAGTCATAGCTCCAAACGCTGTCGCAAAAAACAAAACCCAACTTTAGCAAGAAGAGATCGAGCTACTTAAATAGGCGACCACAAAAACTATCCACTCGACCGCGCCCATCCAGTAAAACTAGTCGATCGACTATCTAAAAAATCCGTTCGATCTACCCAAACCCGAGGACCTAAAGTAATGGTTGACATCATCTTCCAAAGCTCTATTTCTTACTCGAGGATATCACAAACAAGTTTTGCTAAACTAAGAGATGAAATTCAGATCAAACACAAGAAAATTTCAACAACAAAAAATGCTTGAAGAAAAAAGAAAAGAAAGGGCAAAAGCAAAAGATTTCCATAATCTAAGCAAAGATACACTCAAACTAAATCAAAAGCAGAAAACAAAGGTAAAAAGCAAAAAGCTTACCAGAAATGAACAGGAAAACTGGAAAAACCATCGAAAACTGGTCGAAAAAGCCTGAAAAAACTCAAACACCACGCTTGGAAACTATATTGAGTGAAAAAGGAGAGAGACAGGCTCTGGTTCAAAGTGAGAAAAAGCAAAGTGTTTTCAAAACTTATACAAGACTCAACAGACACGTGTCACGAAATGAAAGGACGTCTCTTCAATTGACGTCATTCGAAAAGACGTATGCAGACCTTGGAAAACCAAAAGGCACCATTTCAAATTCATTTGCTTTGATAAACACGCCCATTAGAAAATTGCCACGACAGCCGTAGAATCCCGCGAACCAAGAGAAGACCTTGAAACTGTAAAAGGGGAAACCTAATCTCACATCACCAGATTCGTTGTTCGACATCTCCCATAATCGCTCAACACTCAACTGTCGACCAAATCTCAAAACAAAAGTAAATACCCATCAAATTTGTTCGACATACTCGAGAATCAAACGCAGGTAGGCCAAACCTAATATCGACCAAATGAGAGTTGTTCGATATTTACCATTGCACAAATCCGAAACAAAATACTGTCTTGATATTTCTTGATACCTATCGAAGTCGAATGATCGATTCGTAAGCTACACCTTATATTGGTCAAATAAAGTCACATATATATAAGCTCGCAAAATGCCCGCCTCAATTCTCAACAACTCTCCAACTTGAGAACCTCGAGCTTGAAGAGTGAGGAGCAAACTGTAGTGGTCAAAATTGGGCCTCTAGCCCAATTTAACAGGCCCACTATCAAAAAGTTGAATATTTTAAGGAACCCATTAGAAATAGGCCCCAAAGCCCAAAAGTTGGCCCACAAAGTCAAAACATGTGGTCAAAATCAAGTCATAAAATCAGACAATCATGAAGGGACGTTACACACATCTTGATGTCTAAAATAATTACCGGGTCCAAACGAACCATAACAGGCAATTAAAACCCTTGATCCACGCTCCCACTTAAAGGGTCGAGACATTGTAAGCCCAGGGTCTTCACTATAAATAAGAGACCCCTTCTCAATGAAAGGGGTCCTGGAATTCTGACTACTAAGCGAAAGCTCTGAAACTCTCTCAAATCAATTCCTACTCCTTGCATTCCTTGCGGTGGTGGTCCAACGACACAAATTATGAGTACAACGCTTGGTTGACTGGAGATTATCAATGTCGAACAAAGACGATCTCAACCCTCCATCAATAATAGTCGAACAAAGGGCTTCATCAAATCCATCGAGGCACTGAATCACTCGACTATCAACATCAACCAAATACTTGATCGACCTACTCGATTCGAATATATCGAACAAACACGGTTTGTTATTCTCTCCTTTATTTACATACATCGAACAGTATACTGACTTGAGCATCGGAGAGTCCCCTAAAAGGAACACCCCCTTCTGTGGTTCGCCACCGCTTTGTTTATTTATTGTTTTACAGGTTGTCAATGCCCACATTGACGATCAGAATTAATTGTAGATCTAATCGACTACACTTATTTTTTATTTTTAAGTTGTTTTTTTTGGTATTTTTAAAGTTGTTTGACCACTTAAAAAACAAACAAAACAACTTAATAATTTCAATTCATACCCATTAAGTTTTAAGTGAAAAAAACAAACAATCCCTAACCATGTCTACTTTTGTCTCCATACTTCTATTTAAATGCCATAAAATACGATACTGTATTTTTTTCCTACCGTATTAGTACAATTATTTCACTTAAAAAAAATGTAGCTCAATATATAAGGATTAAGGAATGGTGCTATTGGCACCCCTACCGACCTATTTATGCCTCATTTTTTTTAAATTTTGATTTCATTATTGTATAAAATTAAATATTTTTATTAATTTTTTTGATTTATTTCCCGAACTACCATTTTACTTATTTTTCTAACTTAGTATACCCACATCTCTTTTTAAAAAACAAAAAATAAAAATAAAAAATAAAAAATACACCTCATCTTTGATCTCTCTCTATACAGTTTTTTTTTTTAGAACAGTCTCTTTATACAGTTTCTCACCTCTATCGAAGGACTTGTTTTTTCTTCTTACGTTTCGTTAGGTTTTCTTGGTTGCGATTTCGTTGTTTTGATTGTTGTTGATGTGTATGGTGCCGTTTTCGTCTAGTTGTAGATATTTGATATCATTCTCAGACAATTCTTATAGTTTTGTTATATCATTCTCAGACTCTTCAATAATATTTTGTATGTGTGTAAGAAACAAATTTTATGGTTTAAGAGTTAAGAATAAAAATATTTCAAGAAAACAAATTTACCAATGAACAGTGAACGTGAGATTTATTACTTTACTTTGTAGAAGATTCTTAAAAAAAAATTATATGTCTCTTTAAGTAATTTTGATAAAGGAAAAAAATTAAATAATTTTAAAAATGGGATATAAATAGGTCACAAATAGGTCACTAGAGGATGCCAATAGAAGCACTCATGACTCATATATATATATATATATATATATATATATATATATATATATCGGTCCCATTCTGGTCAGTGTGTACTGATGTAATTATATCAGAACCAATGTATGTGGATCACTGATTATGGAGAAGTTTTGACAAGTGTATACAATTTGAGTCAAAGTATGTAAATCTAATGGTTCATATCCAACGCACCGATAAAGTTATATCAGTGCGTACTGACATGAACATTATGGTCCACATTCAACGCACTGATGAAGTTATATCAGTGCACTCTGACTTGAACATATATATATATATATATATATACAGTCTTTCTATTATCAGTTCGAACTGACAAAAGTTATATCAGTTCCTTGTATGTGGGCCACTGGATTTAAATACTTTGACTGACAAGTGCATACAACCAAATCAAAGTATTGAAATCCAGTGGTCCACATGCAAGGAATTGATATAACTTTTGTCAGTTCGAACTGATAATAGAATTTTTGTATATATATACACATATATATACATATATATACGGTCTCGTTCTGGTCAGTGCGCACTGATATAACTACATCAGTACAAATGCATGTGGACCACTGATTATGGAGAAGCTTTGACAAGTGCATACACTTTGAGTCAAAGTATGTAAATCTAATGGTTCATATCTAAAGTACTGATGAAGTTATATCAGTGCATACTGATTTAAACATTTTTTATATAAGTCATAGGTAACAAAAATGACTGGTGTAGGTACGATAAATGTTATTTGACAACTAGGTTCGAGTATAGCATGTCGATTGATCTAGTCGTATTTTTTTATACACCGTATATACTAGAACTGTAGGTGTTTGAGATTTATTACTGAACAACTCCAATAGCATCAATATGATGTAATTAAATGTATTAAAATGATAAAAAGAAAAGGGTAAGAGTAGACCTTGAAAAAAAGAAAAAGGATGTGACATGAACCTATAGAATCCAACTGCATCCAACATGAATATGCAAAGTTGACTATAAAAAACATGATAAAAAGGAGCTGTACCTAAAAGGGCGGCTTTGGTAGTTTGGTTCATTTGCAACTTCAAACTTTCTAATTACAAGATGTATTAATCGTCTGTAATCTGCATATTTATAATGTGATCTCCTTTTTAAGTTCTGGAAAATTTTACTAAAGTTTATACTTTTGACGAAATATCACTTTTTAAAATGTTTTTGTCATATTAGTGATTTTAGTTCATAATTTTTTTAAAATACATCACTTTTGTCATTCCATCAGTTAAAGATTATCAAACTTAACGGAACTACAATTATTTTGGTCTTTGATGTAATTTAGCACATGTCAACTAAATTAAATAATAATAAAATATAAAAATCCATGAATCTCCACCGTTGGATCGATCTAGAAAAAATAATCAATTATACATATTTGTTGTTAATATAATTTTATAAACCATTTTAATATTATTTATTTTTGAAACTCAATAATTTTTTTCAAATGTTAAAATCTTTAAAGTAAATGTGAAAAAACAAAACATTTTGAGGAAAAATTGATCTTTTCAACTTGTATTATATAGGGGTATTATCAATTTACTCCCTAAATTTTGGTGAAAGATCAATTTTATAAAATGAATTTGCTGTTTTACAACCCTTAGTCCCTTATTTTTCAAAAATACATCGAATTGGTCCATTTAACCCTAATTTTGACGGTCAAATGTGACATAAAATACAAATTGACAATTTTGCCCTTTATATTTAATTATTGAATGAGAATGACACTTTTGCCCTCCAACCTTTTACAATTTGACAACTTTATCAATTTGGATTGTCCAATAAAAAATTGACATGTGTTATAAAACTTTTTTTTTTTTTTAAAAAGACCTAAAAATTAAAAATTAATATACAAATTTTTTTTAATAAAAAAACCTATAAATATATAATAAACTTTCAAACAACATAAAACTATTTATTTATTTTCTAAAATGGAAATCCATTAAAAAAGACAAATTAATTTGAAAAATGAAAAAAAAAAATCATTTTTGTTTTAAATTATCTCCACCATTTATCTTTGAGATGGATAGTGGAAATGAAATGATTTTATTTAATACAAAATTTTTTAAAAATCCATAAAATAAAATAAAATAAATTGTAATATATATATCCAACTATCCATCACATGATGGATAGTTGGAGATTAAGAGAATTTTTATTTTATTTTTTAAAAAAGAGAAATTGGTAGGGATCTCCACCAATTTTCTTCTTTTTTTTTTTTTAATTTTTAATTTATACTTTTTTTTACTTTACAATTTTATATTAATTTTGTTTTGTGATAAATAAAAAAGATATATATATTTTTTATAACATGTGGCATTTTTTTTTTATATATTTAAAGACAAAAATACCTTTGGAACTGTTAAGTTGTACTAATGGTTGACTAACAAATGAACCGATTTGATTTTTTTTGAAAAGTAAAGGATCAAGGCTTGTAAAAAAGCAAATTCGTTTAAAAAATTGATAGTTCACCAAAACTTAGGAACTAAATTGATAATACCCCTATTATATATTAACAATGGTAAAGTTATACTTTTATATATAGTCATAGTTGACCGTTAGTTTTTAGGTTAAGGGACTAAAGTTGTATATTTTGGAAAGACTAAGGATTAAAGTTGTTAGGGCTCTAAATTTTTTTTTTTAGTACTCTTTACTCTACTTTTGAAACTAGCATCAACTTAGTAATTTGAGTTTTAATAGCACAAAAAATGTGTTTCTGACAAAAAATACCCTTAAAACATAATCACTAATAAGTCTCATATTTTTCTTATCCGAGACTTATTTTGGTCTTTTCGAAACTTATTAGTGGAAAAGGAAAATAATAATAATAATAATAAAATAAAAATTTTGATAGTAAGTCAGTAAATCTCGAGAGTGCCTTGCCCGAGATCTATTGCCAAGCACCAATTTTTGTTTTTATTTTTGTTTTTTTTTTTAATGTCTTCTTCATCGACCTCAAAAGTTGGAGAGAATCTTATATGCACTCGATGTAATGCATCCATCCAATGGGTGCATGCCATGTGGCAGGGAAACCAATAAAATGATTGAGTTCTCCATACCACATGGCATGCACCCATTGGCTAGGATACATTGCACCGATTGCATGCAAAATTTTCTCCAAAAGTTGACCTCAAAATAAATAAAAACATCCGTGGTCTTGCTATGGTCCTGTGGTCCCATGAAGAGACAGATCTTGTACATAGCATGTGGACTCTAGTATACACTCGGTGGACGAGTTAACACGAAGAAGTGAGGACCACTACGAGTATACGAATACGACTGTCCATTAAATTTTGTGATTGAAAGGTCTCTACAGATTTAAGAGAGTAACCTTAGATGCTGCCAAATCGTACATGTAGAAGCTGAAATTGAGCGAAATTTTTTTATAGCTGACAGTTAATTAATAGGATCGCACGGAAAGCAACTGCGTTGAAGAAATGTTCATCAATAATCAATGTTAATTAATATGATTATGACATGTCATCAATATATTGATTAAATCCTGTGCTCGTGAGATTAATTAGTTTAACTCCTTGTAATATTGTTCTCCTCTGAGTGAAAATGGAAACAAGAGGTTTAGGATTAACACTAATTAATGAATCTTCCAAGGGATCAATTTAAGAGTAATACTATACAATCCAAATAATTAACCTAAATTTTAACTAAAATGATGTGGCAAGTGAGTTGTCATCACTACACACAACGTAGGATGATGTGGTTAATGAAAAAACCACTTGTCACATTATTTGGGTTGAAATTTGGACTAAATTTTTAGGTGGTCTAACATTAGTGTTAATTTAATGGGTTAGACTAAATGAACTTAAAAACTAGACTTAAATTTGTATCCATTCATTTGTTATTAATCCAATGGTGGGGAAGATGAGTAAATGAGTAAAAGACAACCCTTGAATTTAAACTAAATAAATAGATGGATGTTGAAATCACACAAGTTAAATCATATTTTTAAGTTTGATATAGCCTAACTCTTAATTTAATATCATAGCTTATATATATATATATATAGTCTTTCTATTATCAGTACGAACTGACAAAAGATATATCAGTTTCCTTGCATGTGGACCATTGGATTTAAAAGATGCTTTGACAAGTGCATGCAGCCAAGTTAAAGTATTTAAATCCAATGACCCACATATAAGGAACTGATATATCTTTTGTCAGTTCGAACTTATAATAGAAAAATTGTATATATATATATATATACCTTGTGTGCTAGTACAGAGTGCTGACTCAAACTTAGACATCGTGAAACCGAATGAATTCGGAAGTGAAAAAGAAAAGGGTCATGCTATGGTCCGTACAATATTAACACTAGTGTGAACTTTGATGAACGGCTACATGCTGTTTTTAACGTTATATATAATTGTAGAATTTAAAGTTCAACACTAAAATTGCTAGTTCATATCAATACAGCAATTTTTGTTGTTGACTAAAAGCATTTTATTGAAACCATCAGATACAACCCGGAAAATCAAACTGCAAAATTTTCGTAACACTAGGAGGGTATTCCTCTGGCCAAACTTGGTCATCATCAATGGACTAAAGCTAGCTTCGCTAGATTATGAGCAACAAAATTTGCTCAATCTACTTCGAATCAGCTATCCAACCCATGACAACTGCATCGTCCGACTCAATTACCACAGGCCGCAACCTAGTCTCAATTGCCAAGCATCCGTATTCACCTTATACATACCGAACCGAACATCAGAGGCATCCAACGAACTAATTTATGCTGCACAGTGCACACTGCCCACAACGTCGGACGATGTACTTATAATAAAATTTCATTAGAATGCTTTCATTGTGTCACGTAGCATGTTTAATTAGCCAATTATTATTATTTTTTCGAAATTGGTAAAAAGTTCTTATATATATTAAGTTTTTTTTATACAATTTGTTTCTTTTCGTATATAAAACCTAACTACAATAACGTAGGGTGCATCTTCCACTCTCATTTTATAAAATTTGCTATATATAATAAAATAAAAATAGATGCCCACTCTCATTTTATAAAATTTGCTATATATAATAAAATAAAAATAGAAAATGCATCATAAAACAAATGAAGAATACAATTTTTTTTTTCCTACTTCAATTACAAAAATGTCATTATATCTAATGTGAGATATCCCTTTGTTTTCATACTTATTTACTACATTGCCATTCAAAATGAACTTTGTTTTGATCTATTTTGACTTTTCGAATATAATTTTTTTAGAAAAAAGCCATACAAATACGATATAAACGCACTCTAAATGGTAGCTGAAGCAATGCTGCATTTTCCACAGTTGTGTATGGTGTAGAAAAGAGACAATGCGAAATCGCTATTCACAAGTCAAATACCAGAGAGAGTGGAGAGTGAAAATGACATGCAAAAGATTCTGATTCAGTGATTCAGTCTTCACTCCATTTAGTAGTGTTAGGTAATATCTAAAAAGCTAATGGGTATTTTAGATTTTTAGGTACAGAAACCATGGATGGTCATCGAGTATTGGAGTGGTGTGAATCTCAATCTTCCATCAAAATTTGGTCAAAAATTAAACAAAAAGATTCTTTCATTTCTAGCCATCAACTTTTGGGACCCCTCCACTACCCCCAAACTCTGTAAACCAATGGGACGGATACTAATGTTCGTTTGGGAATTGGGAGAATAAACATTCAAATAGTACTAAAATACCCCTTCACATCAAATATTTTCAAAGCACCACATTATTGCAATTTTGAATAACGTGTTCATATTCTCTCCTTTGGAAAGTACACCATTGAAAGTGGATCTTTTTGAAACACTTGTTAATTATTTCTTTTTATGGATTCGGAGCAAAAGTAAAGAGAAGACAATTTTTTATTTGTTTTTATAAAAAAAAAAAAAAAAAATCAAAAATCAAAAGTCTTATGTAGTGTTAGAAGTCCTCCCACCTTTTATGAAAAAACGTTGTATCAAATTCCATGTTTCTTTCCACATGTGAGGGTGGGAATCCTTAATTGATTTCTATAAGAGATTTTTTTTTTTCTTAATTAATCATTCTTTTAAGTTGGAGTTCTATAAGAATTTGACTACTTAGATCAAATAGTGTAATGAGAAGCTCCTCCACTTAAATATCAATTATTGTAAGTAAAGATTCCAGAAAGTGAAAAACCACTGAAACGTACAATAACATGTTAGAAATTAGGTTAGGGAAATCGAGGTCCGTGTTTCACACGGTGTTCTTAAGACAAATTTGCCGTGTAACACCATATATGTATAGCGATTGTCTCCCAGAATACAACGATTTAACAGCGATAGTGCAACTCAAATTGAAAGCAAATTGAAAGCAATGATTTAAAGCACAAACTACTCTCAGCGAACTCAAATTGAGTTTCAACTTACCAAATAAACAAAGGAATCGAATCTAGAGAGAAAAGAATTATTTGCTCTATATTTCATGATTCTGTGTGGATTTTTCTTCGAAGAGAAGACTAGGGTCACTACAAGAATTTTTGGCTTTCCCTACGAAATGATTTCATGGGGAGAGGTCAAAATTTGTTGGCGCTAGGGATGGGCATGGGGGCCCAATGGGGCGGGGGAGGGTACCCCCACCCCCACCCCCTTTCCTCAAACCTCCCCCCACCACCTCCCCCAAAATCCATTTGGGGGGACTAGTGGGGGGGACGTTTTGGGGGGAGGTTCCCCCACCCCCACCCCCAAAACTCATTTCCCCCATTTCATTTCCTTTTCAATTCTAAATTTTAAATTTTCAATCCGAAAAGTAATAAAAACATAATAAAAATACAATACAAAATAATTGCATAATACATATATATATATATATATATATATATATATATCAGTGGTTCTCTCATAAGGGATCCCTTATTTTAATTTCGATAAAGACCACCATGAAATCATATCGATTTGAATGAATTTTAATCTGAATTTTTTTGTGGATGATAAGTTCATTAAAATCTACCTATGAATAAAATTTGAGAATTTTTCAAGCACGAAAACTATTTTTCTTGAATTTCCTATATTTCGCCTATTTTTCTAATGCCTTCATATTTAAAAAAAATCGGTAAAAATAGTTTTTGTGCTTGAAAAATTCTCAAATTTTATTCATAGGTAGATTTCAACGAACTTATCATCCACAAAAAAATTCAGATTAAAATTCATTCAAATCGATATGATTTCATGGTGGTCCTTATCAAAATTAAAATAAGGGATCCCTTATGAGAGAACCACTGATATATATATATATATATATATTATTTTGGGGGTTAATTACACCTTATAAATGAACAACCATAATATTTAATTTTAATAATTTAATATTATAATTTATAATTTGTTTTAATTGTTAAAATTTTTATATAAAAATAAAAATAAAAATAAAATATATATATTATTTTGGGGGGCCCAATGGGGTTTTGGGTTTGGGGGGAGGTACCCCACCACCTCCCTTAAAATATGTTTGGGGGCAAAATTTGCCCCCAAAACCCCATGGGGGGCCGTGGGGATGGGGCCCCGATGGGGAAACGCCCATCCCTAGTTGGCGCATGTATTAGCCAACGAAATATTTTCGTTGGCAATTTCGTGGGGACATCATGGACAGGCAAGGTATTAGGCGACAAAATTTTGAGTTTCGTCAGCTAAAATAGGTTTCAGCCAACGAAATTCTAAAATAGGTTTTAGCCAACGAAATACAAATTTCGTTGGCTAAAACCTATTTTAGCCGACAAATGTATTTCGTCGACAGAGATGTTGGAACTTAAAAAAATTAATCCACCGTCTGGTCACCCCACCGTCGACCACCGCCAGCCCACCCTCAATAATAATGACAATTAATTGTCATTATGAGTAATTGAACTTGCAACTTCATATCAAAGTGGTAAGCCTTTGCGGCCTGATTACAACACTTGATTTATTAACAATTGTACAATATTTATATATAACCTATATGAGTTGTTAGGGGAAAAAAAAAAAAAAACTTGTTAGATAAATTTAAATTTATTCAACTAATCAAAAATTTAATTTGAATAACAAACATATATTGAAAAATATTTATCGGATTGCAAATCGGGTTTGGTGATAATGTTTTTTTTTGTCAATTTCTGTTATTTAATTAAATGATAAATACCTCAAAATGATAATCAATTGAGATGGTGCTAATTGAGAATGTGATAAGAGTTAATTATGTAACAATTAAGGACATATTAGTTTAATGAGGACCAACTGCAAAGAAGATGCCACACCCTAAACCTAGGAAGTGGAAATCTATTGCATAAGACTTTTTATTTATTTATTATTTTTTGTAAGTGTATAGTATATATTTTCTTTAATCAACGTTTATGTACAGGGTGTCCACTACTGATTAGATTGGTGGTGGTGGATTTATCCAAAAAATTTAATTTTAATTAATTAACTTTTAATATTTTTTATCATATATATATATATATATATATATATATATATATAAATTAATTAATTAATTTTAGTATATATTTTTTTAATTTTAATTAACTTTTCCCTTCAAATACAATGTTTGTTGGGAAAAATTTCCGTTAACCCTTAGACTACAAATTTTGAGTTTTGTAGGGAAAGGTTACTTGTGCCGACAAAACTCATTTCGCGGGGAAAAGTTTTTTACCCTTAGCTTATGAATTTTGAGTTTTGTGGGAAAGGTTACCTGTGCCGATGAAACTCGTTTCGTGGGGAAATGTTTTGTCCCTTAGCCTATGCATTTTGAGTTGTGTGGGAAAAGGTTACTTGTGCCAACAAAACTCATTTTATGGGGAAAAGTTAACTGTGCGTACAAATCTTGCTTTGTCTCCTAAAGTTTTGTGGGAAAAGACTAAAATTCTTGTAGTGGGTTTATATAAAACCGAAACAAGAGGATTATTTGGAAATAACTTGATAATCACGTTTTTTTTTTTTTAAAAAAAAAATGATAAATTAAAGGAAATTAATTAAAAATAATCTCCAAAAAATCTATTCCTAATTAAACATCGATTCTGTTTTCTTATTGATCAAGTATCAGAATTTAAAACGCAATACGTGCCCACACACGAGTCGTACACAATTCAGATGCACTAAAGTTTTTCTCCAAAATGACAATTATTGCTTGTCTTTTTTGGAACTGAAGGTTTGTAACCATCCATCTTGAAACCCCACAAAACATTGGAACTGAAAGTTTGTAACCATCCATCTTGAAACCCCCACACATAAAACCCACCTCGCATTCAACTAGCATAACCCTATCATCTCTTTCTCTTTAACTATTAGGTGTGGTGTGGGTGAGGCAATGATTTTGAAACCTGATCACATGACCAAACTGTTGTTTTGCCAAAATGGCTGGAGTAAAATTGAAGTTAATTGTGGTTAAAGCAAATTACAATTAAAAAGTAAGCAATGCTTTCATTCTTCGTGATGTGTTTGTTTTCATCATCTAAATAATTTTTGAATCGATTTTTTTTCTTTTTTTTTTTTTTTTTTTTTTTTTTTTTTTTTTTTTTTTTTTTTTTTTTTGTGTTTGGCGAAAATTAGGGTGAATGGCAAATAGTGCAAATTAAATGAAAAGCAATGTACTTGTTTATACCCTACATATATTTTAAAGATAATAGGAAAATGTGGACAAGTGTCACCAAATTAAATTAGCTGAGTTGGCTAAGGTCAGCAACAAAGGCTAAGAGTTTTCACATTTGTATTTAATTTTTTTATATAAAATATCTTTGTACTATTAATTAGGTTTGCACCTTGTTCAAAATAGTAATAATAAAGAAACAATTAGGTTTGAACCTTGAATCAATTATTGAACAAAAATATAATATCATATTCATTACGAGCGTGAATGCGTGACGATAAACCAAACCAAAATCAACTATACAATAATTAATTATGTTAATATACACCCTTAATTAAAATCGGCTGGCTAATTAGTTAGGTTTGAACCTTGAACCAATTGTTAGAAAAATATAGTACTCATGGTAGGTTGGGTATATGCATGATTGACCTAATTAAACCAACCATACGATTATCTTAATTTTGAAATCCTATCTTAATTAAAGGTCGACTGGTCCAAGAACTGGTTAATTAAAAAGTGAAAGACAATATTTTCCCTTTAACAAAAGGAGAGCCCTGTAAAACATCGAGAATTTATTTTTAACAATTAACAAAATTTTAATTATTAGTAACCATGTCCGATTTACAATTACCTTTATTGCCCTCATTAAAAAAGTGATTTCATGTTTGACATCAAAATTATTTGACATTTAGGATTTAGCAGAATGATTTCATGTTTGACTTCTCCAAATGTGAAACTATATGGAAAAGTGGAAAATTGATGAATTTTTATTTTATTTTATTTTATTTTATTTTATTTTTACAAAATAATTAAACAATAGATGAAACCAACCGAAACCCATGAAATATGTTATGTTTAATATTTGTTTTTACAAGATAATAAGAGAGAGTGTAGAGAGATAATCGACGATGAAAGAAAAGAGGAAGAAGATGATGCAAGTGAATGAAGGGTATTTCAGTAATTTGTTGACTATAGGGTGGAATGAAACTTCACGACATAGATATTAACTATCTTGTGATTAAAACAAATTTTATATATTTTATACGGTTATTTTCATAGATTCTCACTAAAAAAAAATAATATTATCCGTATAAGAAGAATCTCTGGCGCCATATGATGCATGGATGGTCAATCACACTAAATATTATTTATCCATAAGTATGTATTATTTATTTATTGAAAGAATCAATTAACCACGCTACATTAGTCAAGTAGAATAATCTAATTTGATTAATTTGTCATATAATGACCCACATATTTTTTTTTTACAAAGACATGGACTCCAGAGTCCTATCCATGGACTCTCGCCTTTTGTAGCTTGTGTAGTTGTTTAGTAGAATTAATGGCTTGCATGGTACATGTAAGTCAAAACATATAAACATATACAGTCTTTTTATTGTCAGTTCGTCCTGATAATAAATAACTGATAATAAATATATTAGAATGTGGACCATAGATTATGGAAAAGTTTTGACAAGTACTTACACTTTGAGTCAAAGTACGTAAATCTAGTGGTCTACATTCTTCGTCCTGATATATTTATTGTCAAGATGAACTAAAAATAGAAAGAAAAAAAAATATATATATATATATCTATACGGAGCAAGCGGTAAGATGGATCATCAATGGCATTTTCGTGATTATGTATGTTCATTTATGCATCCAATGTTTGAGTTCTATCTATAAGTAGGAGACGAACTTCGGTACCGTTTGATTTGATATATATATATATATATATATATATATATAAATTCTATTATCAGTTCAAACTAGTGGTGACCACGGTTCCGGTTAACCGTCGGTTTTGTCCGCGGTTAAACCGGAACCGTACGGTCAAAACCGAACCGAAAACCGAAAACCGAAACCGTCGGTTTTGAAACCGGTTGGAAACCGAAAATCCCGGTTTCGGTTTCGGTTTCGGTTTTGGGTGGTAGGAAACCGGCCAAAACCGGCGGTTTCGGTTAAACCGCCGGTTTTGTATTAATTAAAAAAAAAAAAAAAAAAAAAAAAAAAAAAAAAAAAACCCAATTAGACGCTGCCACGTGGCAGCGTCATTGAAAACAGAGGAAACCGGCCGGAAACCGTTCGGAAACCGGCCGAAAACCGGAGGTAACCGGCGGTTAAACCGACGGTTTAGTCAACGGTAAACCGCCGGTTTTGTTTAAAAAAAATAAAAATATAAAAAAATATAAAAAAAAAATCGAAACCGAAACCGGCCAAACCGAAACCGAAACCGTGGAAAACCGAAACCGAAACCGAAACCGAAAACCGGCGGTTTGAAACCGGTCACTATTCCGGTTTTCCGGTTTCGGTTTCGGTTTCGGTTTCGGTTTAGGGTGCCACCCAAACCGAAACCGCCGGTTTCGATCCGAAACCGAACCGAAACCGAACCGTGGTCACCACTAGTTCAAACTGACAAAAGTTATATCAGTTCCTTGCATGTGGGTCACTGGATTTAAATACTTTGACTTGAATGTATGCACTTGTCAGTCAAAGTATTTAAATTCAATGGCTCACATATAAGGAACCGATATAACTTTTATCAGTTCCAACTGATAATGGAAAGACTGTATATATATATACCACTTTTTAATCAAAAAATTAAGGGGTTTATATTTTTACCCGGAAGTAATATTTTCATTCTTTTTATCAAACTTTCCGCTGAAGAGATATATTTACCGATGCAATAAATTAAACACATTGGAATTAAACACGCTGGAAATTAAACACGCTGGAAATTAAACACACTAGAAATTAGACACACAGATTAAACACATTAGGAATTAAACTGGTAGTGTCTTTAATTGATGAAAATTGATGTGTTTAATTGAAGAAGACCGGTGTGTTTAATTGAAAAAGACCGATGTTTTTAATTGAGAAATCATTAAGGGTATTTTTGTCTTATTAGTAGAAAGTTTGGTAAAAACAATCAAAACACTAATGATGAGTAAAAATAAAAACTCCAGTAACTATATGGTTAGTTTCAATTTTAACCACATATATATATATATATATATATATATATACATATATATACAGTCTTTCTACTATCAGTTCATCAGGACGAAAAATGTGGACCATAGATTCAGAAATTTTGACAGCTGCATACATTTTAAATCAAAGTATGTAAATCTAATGGTCTACATTCTTCGTCCTGATATATTTTATATCATGACGAACTGATAATAGAATATATATATATATATATATATATATATATACAGTCTTTTTATTATTAGTTCGAACTGACAATAAATATATCGGGACGAAGAATGTGGACCATAGATTATGGAGAAGTTTTGACAAGTGCATACACTTTGAGTCAAAGTATGTAAATCTAGTAGTCCACATTCTTCGTCCCGATATATTTATTGTCAGTTCGAACTGATAATAGAAAATCTGTATATATATATATATATTTGAAACTATATAATTGATATTATTTCTAATATGAATTTTTTACAGGAAAGTAATGCAACGGAAAAATCATACAAACAAGAATCGATAAAAGATAGAGATAACTTATTCGAATCCATTGATTCACGCACGAATATTGGAGGTGAAACCTTCTATTAATCTATTGATTCGCACATGAATACCAGAATAGTAAGCATCAAACTCGTTGATTCTTGTAAGAATACCAAAATTTGGATAAAAAAAGTTATTCTCTTTGAAAATTTTATTAATCATCAAAAACTCTCCAATACGTACACTACCTTCAAATAAGAAAACTAAAAACATAAAAGAAACCTAAAAGAATTAGGAAAACAATATACTAGAATCCCAAAACATCATTAATGGAAATTGAAAATACTAATCCAAAAAACATTAGAGCATCTTTAATGCCTTAATGGTATCCTCAAAAGTAAGAGAGTAATCAAAATTTGATTATTTATCCCAAAAACACCGTCCAACAAAGTCACTAAAATTTAGTAATAACTTTAATCAACAATCAAATGGACTCAAGGCCAGTTTTGTATTGTTATAACTTTTATAATAATCACTGTTAGCAGTGCTGAAGGAATAATCAGCTGTAAAATTAATCAGCAGATATTGTATGGCTCAAAAGCAGTATACATATGTTTGGTAATTTTATTTTAAAAGTGCTGAAATTAGTTATAATGACTAAAATAGACATGATTTTGAACCTTATTTCATTTTTTTTTTATTAATTATATATATATATATATATATATATATATATATATATTAAATCAATATTTAAGTAGAATATTTAAATTTTTTTTTAAAAAAAATCTATAAGAACAATACAAATATTTTAAAAAGATTTTGTAAATCAAATCAATATTTAATTAGAACTTCAATTTTAAGATGAAATAAGGTATATAAATTATTATAATTTGATTTTATAAGGATAATAATGATATCTTGAAAGATTCATAAATGCTTAATTATATTATTCCATAATCATTTTTAAAAAGTAACCCTCCACATACTTCTTAAAATCACTGTCAAAACTTGATAGATTATCAATTAATCACTTTTTGAGGTTTTATCAAATATCATTTTATGTCAAAATTATAAAATATGCTAATTTTAACTTCTCAAAAATAATATCAAACTGACCCTAACTCCCCACTTACTTCTCAAAATCACTATCAAAACTTATCAGATTATCAATTAATCACTTTTGTAAGTTTTACCAAACATCATTTTATGTCAAAATTATAAAATAATATGATTTTAGCTTTTCTTGGTCCTCAAATCAGCTGTCCAAAAATGGTGTTCCAATTTGTGTATAACCAACCAAATTAGGATATGTGTCTACATTTAATTTTTTTTTTTTCAACTTTTTCCATAAATGTAGATACATGTCTTAATTTGGTTGGTTAAACACTATTTTTGGACAGCTGATTTAAGTCCTAATCAAATTTCTTTTTCAATAATCAAATTTGTAGATTGACTTTCAATCATCAAATACAAAGTTAACCCAAAATAATTACTGTTGTACTTTTATTCTTTCTCTCTCATCCTTGGCTTTTTTTTTTTTTTTCCTCTTTTCTTTGTCTCTGATCCCCTATGTATCTCATCATTATTTCGACCCTAAAAATTTTATTCAGGTAAAATCCATCTCTTCATTACAAATGGATCAATACTCATATCATATATCTTCTCGTGTTTTTTATAGTTTTTTTTTATTTTTATTTTTATTTTTATTTTTGATTTTAGACAAAATATTTATTAACTAAGATTTAATTCACCCAAAAAATAGAGAATTGATTTGATTGTCTTACTAGATTAGTGATGAAAGAAACTCAAAGAGAAATCCATCATTTTGATGTGCAGAGAAAGAAAAAGAGAAAAAAAGTATTTAATATCTTGATATATGATGTATATATAAATGCTACAAGTTTGTGAAATAAAAATGAGCAGGAATTAATAGTGAAAAAAATATGGCAAAAGTAGATTTTTGATTTACATAAAATGTACTATTGTGAACTACACAATCATCAATTTTAGCAATCCCTGAAAGCTATCCCCAAATGCTGAGGTGACAACTTTTGAGGATTTAAATTTGCTTATACCACTAAAGATACTCTTAGAAACCTATTTAATAAGCAAATTAGATTTGATTTAAAAATCAAATCATAAAATAATTAACTACCTTTCTATTTAAAAATAATAAAAAAAACTATCTAATTACAGTAAAAATCCTCTAAACTAATATTCTTGGAACCCATCATTAAGTATTAATTTAGAGGGGTTATTAATTTGAAGAGTTTTACATTGTAAAGTGTTAATTTGTCTTAGAAAATGTGTGGAAGTTGGTTTTCTTGTTCAGGGAAGGTTCCTTTTCGGGATTCCTTGTTTGTCAGTTTTCTTCTTCAAGGAAAGTTCTTATTTATTTATTTATTTATTTATTTATTTCAGGATTTTTTGTTTATGAAAGATTTATTAAGAAAATTTCCAAATCCTTTTGGGAATGTGATTACTTAGTGACCAAGGATACTCACCTTATAAATAACGAGGCTTGTTTTTTGGTTGTATATAACATGAGATATCTCATGATATACCTAAAAATTTTATTCTTAACCGCTTTTAAAAATTCTCTCTTTTCTATCTTCTTGGTTATAACAAGAGGATAATTCAAAAGATGAAAAATGAAATCAAAAATATCAAACATGGTGGTCTTGTACAAACTAGTATCTTGAAGTACTTTACTAGTTCTTGATTATTATGTAATATATTTTGTAATTTTATGGAATTATTAATTTATGCGACAGTCGAAACTGAAATTTTACACTGGGTTTTAAAAAGAAATTATTAATTATTATGATAGAGGGGTTTTGATGCAGCGGAATAATCACGAAACAACAATTGATAAAAGAAAGGATAAACGATTCGGATCCGTTGATTCACGCACGAATACTGAAAGCGAACCCTACTATTAATTTGTTGATCTGCGCACAGGTACCAGAATAATAGGCCTCAAATACCAACTGAGGTAGCGGGAATTTCAACACAAACAACAATCGATAAAAGAAAGGATAAACGATTCGGATCCGTTGATTCGCGCACGAATACCGGAAGCGAACCTTACTATTAATCTGTTGATCCGCGCACAGATACCAGAATAATAGGCTTCAAGATCGTTGACCCACATAGGGTACCGAAGTTGGGAGATAAATAGAGAACACTCTAAAATTTTTATTAATTCAACAACTAATTCTCCAAACCCTAATACAATCTATTTAAAGGAAACAAATTCGAAATCTCCTAGACTCCTAAAGATCCTAAACGAAATCGGGAAAGAATCCCGAATAAAAAACTAAAAACAAATTCTAATCAAAAAAGGAAAAAACACCTAATTAAAATATATAATAAATGGAAATAAAATAATATGTATTAATTACAATAATATTTTTAAAATAAAAAATCTTCAACAATATCTTTGATAATCTCTCCTGCATCAGGTTTATTAATTTTTTACATTGACCTGAGTCGGGACCAGGATTTTTTACTAATTTAGAGAGAATATTAATTTATAGAAGATTAATTTACTGGGGTTCTACTGTAAATAGAAATAAAATAATATCAATAATGCTACATTGTCCAAATTTGATACCCAAATCTGGTGCCCAAATGATGTGGCAACACTCTGGGCCATTCATTTAAATCGTATTAAATTTACATGAATTAAATGAATGGTTCAGAGTGTTGCCATATCATTTGGGCACCAGATTTGGACAATGTAGCATTACTCAAATAATTTATATTAATTATAAGAATTTTTTTATCCTCAATAATATCTCAGGAAAAAAAAAAAAAATTAAATTCTAGGATAAGAAATGGAAGCATACGATATGATATTATTGAAGAGTAGCCCCCACCTAAGTCCCATATTTTTAAATAAGAAATTTTAATAAATATTACTTATAAAATAATGCTAAACTATCCAAAAATTTAGTCCAAATTTCAACTAAAATGATGTGGCAAGTGGTTTTTTCATTAACCACATCATCTCATGCTGTGTGTAGTGATGACAACTCACTTGCCATATCATTTGGGTTAAAATTTGGGCTAAATTTTTGGATGGTCTAACATTACTCTTACTTATATATGTTTAAATTTTTATAATAAATTATTATTCGGTGGAGAGTAAACATCATACCGAAGGTTTTCCTATATATAGGGGATTCGCAGGTGGGTGGAGAGACTTACATTTGTAGTAGTAAGAGCTATCATACTAAGAACAAGGAGAAGTTCAAAACACAAAGTGTATCATGGGTGTTGAACAAGGAGGAATCGATGATTATACTCAAGATGGCACTGTCGACCTGAGAGGAAACCCAGTTCGCAGATCCAAGAGAGGTGGATGGAGGGCTTGTTCCTTTGTTGTTGGTATCTCTCGCTCTCTCTCTCTCTCTCTCTACTTCAATTCTCTGTTCATTCACGGCCACTTAGCTGTTTGTTCATGGCAGCCCATCCTTGTCTGTCTTCACTCTCAAGTTTATCTTATTCTTCATTATCTTCATGTTCTTCAATTTCTAAATGTTTTAAATTCTTTTTCTATAGTATAATGTCACTTTAATCATTTGGAATGAAAACGAAAGGGAATCAGGAAAAAGATCTCAGTTCCTTAAGTGGGAGAGGAATTAATTAGTTCCATTGGGAAATGGTGTCGGAAAAAAGAACTTGATTCCTTTAGATGTGAGAGCATTTAAACTCTATTGGAAATTGGAATTAGGAAAAAGAACTTAATTATTTAGGTGGGTTAGGCGGAGGGAATTAAGTTTCCATCCACATAATTTGATTTTTAGTAAACACTAATCACAAATTATGAATAATTCTATTCTTAACTGATGATTTTTAGTAAACACTAATCATAAATTATGAATTGAGTTTCTTTTTACCTCGTTAGAAATTCTGAATAGTAAATGCATCCTAAATTAATTTTAAATATTTTAAAAATATGAAAAAAGAAAAATCCTTTTCAAAAAAAAAAGAAAAAAAGAAAAAAGAAAAATACTATTTCGAGAAGTATTTGTTCCCATTATTATTATTTTTTTTTAACTTTTGCCAGAAACCCAACTCCCCATAACCCTCTTCCAGCTGTTTCCAGACATAAACATGGATTCTTGCACGTTTATTATTCTGTTTAAACTCTTTATTAAAATCTAAAGTGAAGAATCTTTAACTATAGAAAAAGCTTCAAAACTAAAATTCCAAGAATTTATATACAGCAGTTGTCATTAAAAAATGGTCCTCCAGTCTCCAGAAATATCTCTGTCAAGTGTCAAGTCAACTGAAACTTACCCAACTTTAGAGTTGCAAGTGGCAACTATTATTTAGTCCTATCTGTTGCCTGTTGGACAATTAATAGAGATTATCTTTTAGAGTAGTGCTATTGACACACGTCCTATTGATCTATTTATATCCCATTTGTTTAAATTTTGATTTAATTGAATAAAGTTAAATGATTTTACTAATTTATTTTATTTATTTCCAAAACTATCATTTACTTATTTTTTTTCAAACTTAATAAACTCATCTTTAATATTTCTATTTATCTCAAATCTTTTTATCTCTGGTCTCGTATTTTTCTCATCTCTCATGAACGATTTTTTTTTAATTTTTTAAAATTTTTTTTTAACATCAACCTTTATAGAAAAGGTCAGGAAGTCATAATATAAAGAACAAACAAACAGCCCCAATAAAAGAGCAAATAACATAGCAACTCAAAACAAAACACATAGAGAGAAAAAAAACGAAACAACCCACAAACAAAACGAAACAAGAAGTAAAGAGCAAATATTTGTTTTAGTTATCATCATTTCATTTTCAAATTCTAAAAGAGTAATGGGATTAAATAATAATCAATATTTTATCTGTCTAATGCACCATAAGTATTTGATTTATTATTTAAATAAGATCCAGTACAAGTATTTTTAGGGCTTAAGAGTTATAAAAAAAAAAAAATCAAGAAAAGGATTAAAAGAACTTTTTTTATTTATTTTTATTTTTTAAGGAGTGTAGGGTTTTATTAGATTTACTTTATAGATTTTTTTTTCTTAAATTATATGTCTCTTTTAGTAATTTTAATAAAGAAAAAAAAATAATACTAAATAATTAAAAAAGTGGGGTGTGTATAAATAGATTAGCAGGGTGTGCTAATAGCACCACTCTTTTTTTATTGGCTTAACATACTATTTCAAAATTTTACTTTTATTGACAACTTTATCCTTAATAAAATTACTAAAAATAATGTATTTTCTTTGTTATTTTTTGTACAGTATATGAGGTGTTCGAACGTATGGCGTTTTATGGGATATCATCGAATCTGGTACTGTATTTGACAAACAAGCTCCATCAGGGCACCGTCACGTCTTCTAACAATGTCACCAACTGGGTCGGCACCATCTGGGTCACCCCCGTCTTGGGTGCCTATGTCGCTGACGCTTATCTCGGTCGCTACTGGACCTTCCTCATCTGTTCCCTTATTTACCTGTCGGTATGTATATACATACACCAATATACTATTGGGTTTGGGCATATATGTCAGGAGCATAATATAAACATATCTATAGAAAAACAGGGGATAATATTATATAAATTATTATCTACTCATAAAGATTTTAATCTGATTTATTAAATTACAATACAGGGGATGTGTTTGCTAACACTAGCAGTATCATTACCTTCCCTGAAACCACCACCTTGCAAACTAGCTACTGTTGCGGACTGTCAGAAGGCCTCACCGTTACAATTGGGAGTGTTTTTTGGTGCACTCTATGTTCTGGCCGTCGGAACAGGGGGGACCAAGCCGAACATCTCGACGATTGGGGCGGACCAATTTGATGAATTCGAGCCTAAGGAGAAGAAGCAGAAGCTATCCTTCTTCAATTGGTGGATGTTCAGCATTTTCTTTGGTACACTCTTTGCCAACACAGTTCTTGTGTACATACAAGACAATGTGGGATGGACGTTGGGGTACGCGCTGCCGACGATGGGGTTGATGATATCCATCGGAATTTTCCTGGCCGGCACACCCTTCTACAGGCACAAGGTGCCTGATGGAAGTCCTTTTACAAGGATGGCAAGAGTCATAGTTGCTGCCTTCAGGAAATATAAGGTCACTCTCCCTAGTGACCCTAAACTACTCCATGACCATAACGTGGAAGAATATGCAAAGAAAGGAAAATTTAGGATTGATTACACTCCAGGCATGAGGTTTGTAATTGTCTTCATGGGATTTTTTACTTGCTCATCTTTAACCAGTAGGTCTTGCTTTCTTATCCACTTAAGTTTTTAGGTTCGATGGTTATTAACATAGTATCAGGGTTCAAGTCCCCCCACATGCATTTATTTATGTATTTGTTCTGCAGTATGTTGGGTCATTTCCTATCAACTCGACCTTTTAGGTCTGATGATGCTTGTTCATGAATTGCAGGTTCCTCAACAAAGCTTCTGTGAAAACAGGTACAAATGATCCATGGATGCTAAGCACAGTTACTCAAGTAGAGGAAACTAAACAAATGTTGAGAATGATCCCAATCTTAATTGCCACTTTTGTTCCAAGCACCATGGTTGCTCAGATAAACACCCTTTTTGTGAAGCAAGGCACTACCCTTGATAGACATGTTGGAAACTTCAAGATTCCCCCTGCAAGTTTGTATGGATTTGTGACCATATCATTGCTTGTTTGTATCGTCTTGTATGACCAGATCTTCGTCAAGATTATGCGAAGGTGGACTAAAAATCCTAGAGGCGTCACTCTCCTTCAAAGAATGGGAATTGGCCTTGTTCTTCACACCATTATCATGGTAGTTGCTTCTCTAACAGAGAGATATAGGCTCAGTGTAGCCAGGAAGCATGGTGTAGTTGAAAGTGGAGGACAAGTTCCTTTAAGCATATTCATTCTACTTCCTCAATTCATACTTATGGGAACGGCTGATGCATTTATGGAGGTATCCAAGATTGAGTTCTTCTATGACCAGGCACCGGAAAGCATGAAGAGTCTCGGGACTTCTTATTCAGCATTTACTTTAGGCGCTGGGAATTTCATCAGTAGCTTTCTTCTTGCAACAGTTTCTCAGATCACTAAAGAGCATGGTCACGGATGGATCCTGAACAACCTAAACGCTTCTCATTTGGACTACTACTATGCCTTTTTCGCCATATTGAACTTCTTCAACTTTCTCTTCTTCTTGTTTGTGATCAAGTTCTATGTGTACAAGGCCGAAGTTTCAGATTCACTGCACGTGCTCACCGAAGAATTGAAGGTGATGAGATTAGGGGCAGATGATGAACAAGAAGTGTCCAAGACCAGGACATAAGAGCTGCTGCTTCAGTTAATGAATTTACGTTTAGTTTTAATAGTTTGCCAACATGATTACAGTTTGTGATTTACTTCAGAGTCAAGATAAAAAAAAATTATGTCCCAGAAACAAAAAGTAAGTCAAGAAAATGTAATGACTTGCATTGTTGAAATTTGAAACAGAATGCAGTATGTTTGTATATATAGGTGTATGCAGCAGGACTCCATGTGAGTACCAGGTTGTGTGTGATCAATAAAGAAATCACATCAAGAACATAATTGCTCTAAAATAATCTAAATTAACTACTACTACAACAAAAAAATGCCTGCAAAAGAGTAGAGAACTATATATATATATATATATATTAATATTATATCAAGTGAGGGCTTTAAATAAATTTGGGTCGGGCTGCTTTGTAGGTGGTTTTTGACTCTTTAAAAAAAAAAAATGAAATTATTAAATATTAACACATGAAAGACAAATTTGAGGGAGATCTCTTCCAAACACAACACCAAGTGCTCAAGAGATTACAAATTTAAGCATTGCATATAATTTCATTTGAAAACTTTCTTGGCCCTTGACAGCATATATAAATAAGAAAGCAGTAACTTGACCTGCAAATTCATATTATGCAGTCTTGCCCATGAACAGATATTCCAAGCGCCACACTAAAAAAAAATAAAAAAAAATCAAATAATGCCTAGTGCTACAAAAAATCAAGACCAAAATTACTACGTACAATGCTCCCCCAACCCCCAGAAACATCTTGATATTGAAATTTGAGTGAACCGAATGAATTAACTCTGGGACACTTAGCAGGATAAGAGGAGGGGGGTAATGCTCACCCCCTTTGAAAGGGGTGAGCAATAATGAACTCGGGAGAGGATGATGCATTGATTAGCATATGATATGATAATTCTTAGAGAGTGGGCCCCATAAAGACTAAGTCCCATATTTTTAAATTTTAATAAACTTTTATAATAAATTATATTTCAAATATTGTATTTTTGTGTGATGACTTTTGCAAACAAAAGGCCAATTATTTTATGGTGGAGAGTATACCTCATATTGAAGAGTGAAGAGGTTTTCCTACATATAGGGGATTAAGGGGTGGGTGGAGAGACACCTACATTTGTAGCAGTAAGAGCTATCCTACAAAGAACAAGGAGAAGTTCAAAACACAAAGTGTATCATGGGTGTTGAACAAGGAGGAATCGATGATTATACTCAAGATGGCACTGTCGACCTCCGAGGAAACCCAGTTCGCAGATCCAAGAGAGGTGGATGGAGGGCTTGTTCCTTTGTTGTTGGTATCTCTCTCTCTCTCTCTCTCTACTTCCATTCTCTGTTCATTCACGGCCACTTAGCTGTTTGTTCATGAGTCATGACAGCCCACCCTTGTTTGTCTTCACTCTTCACTCTCAAGTTTACCTTATTCTTCATTATCTTCTTGTTCTTCCATTTCTAAAAGTTTTAATTTTTTTTTCTTTAGTATAATGTCACCTTAATCATTTTGAATGAAAACAAGAGGGAATCAAGTTCCATTGAAAAAAAAGAATCAGGAAAAAAGAACTCGATTCTTTAAGTGGGAAAAAAATTAATTAGTTCCACGGAAAATGAAATCGGAAAAAAGAACTTGATTCCTTTAGATGTGAGATGATTTAAATTCCATTGGAAAATGGAATTAGGAAAAGGAACTTAATCCCTTAGATGGAAGAGTGAATTAATCAGAAAATGATCTTGATTCTTTAGGTGGAAGGGGAATTACGTTTTCACCCACATAATCTGATTTTTAATTAACTTTTAGTAAACACTAATCACAAATTATGAATTGAGTTTCTTTTTACGTCTTAGAATTTCAGATCGGTAAACGCGTCCTAAATTAATTTCAAATATTTCAAAAACATTAAAAACGAAAATACTATTTTGAGAAGTAATCGTTCCCATTATTATTATTATTATTTACTTTTGCCAGAAACCCAACTCCCCCATGCCTCCATCCATCCTCTTCTAGCTGTTTCCCGACATAAACATGGATTCTAGCTTGCATGTTTACTATGGTTTTGTATAAAGTAAATTAATTTAAACACCAACAAACTCTGTTTAACAAAAGCTCCAAAACTAAAATTCCAAGCAGCAAGCAAGCAAGGACAAATTTTATATACAGCAGTTGTCATTAAAAATGATCCTCAAGAAATATCTGTAAAGTCAACTAAAAGTTAACCCAACTTTAGAGTCGCAAGTGGCAACTATTATTTATTACTAAAAATAATGTATTCTTTGTTATTTGTTGTACAGTATATGAGGTGTTCGAACGTATGGCGTATTATGGAATATCATCGAATCTGGTACTGTATTTGACAAACAAGCTCCATCAGGGCACCGTCAAGTCTTCTAACAATGTCACCAATTGGGTCGGCACCATCTGGGTCACCCCTGTCTTGGGTGCCTATATTGCCGATGCTTATCTCGGTCGCTACTGGACCTTCCTCATCTCTTCCCTTATTTACCTCTCGGTACGTATTTTCATACATACACCGATATACTATTGAGTTCGGACATATACGTCAGTAGTATTATATAAACATATCTATAGAACAACAATTATTGCAATATTGTCATGTTATTTTGTTTAAATGTGAGTGGATAAGATCAGATAATTATGCATCAATCAGTGTGTGGATTATATATTCATATGTAAGGCAGAAAGTTTGACTCAGTATTTCCGTTTTATAAGGCAGAAATAGAAAGATGTCATGGTCAGTATTCAGTATAGATAAGATTAAAAGACTAATAACTCTATGCGGTCTGATTTTTATTAACGTGAGAAGTGGACCACAGTTTTCTAACATGTTCTTGTCTGCTTTTAATTACAGAACATGTTAAACTGTTGACTTTTATTATATGAGTATAATTTATAAAGATTTTAATCAGATTTATTAAATTACAATACAGGGGATGTGTTTGCTAACACTAGCAGTATCATTACCTTCACTGAAACCACCACCTTGCAAACTAGCTAATGTTGAAGACTGTCAGAAGGCCTCACCGTTACAATTAGGAGTGTTTTTTGGCGCACTCTATGTTCTGACCGTGGGAACAGGGGGGACCAAGCCGAACATCTCGACGATCGGGGCGGACCAATTCGATGAATTCGAGCCTAAGGAGAAGAAGCAGAAGCTATCCTTCTTCAATTGGTGGATGTTCAGCATTTTCTTTGGTACACTCTTTGCTAACACAGTTCTTGTGTACATACAAGACAATGTGGGATGGACATTGGGATACGCCCTTCCGACTATGGGGCTGATGATATCCATTGTGATTTTCCTGGCCGGTACACCCTTCTACAGGCACAAGGTGCCTGCAGGAAGTCCTTTTACAAGGATGGCAAGAGTCATAGTTGCTGCCTTCAGGAAATCTAAGGTCGCTCTCCCTAGTGACCCTAAACTACTCCATGAGCATAACGTGGAAGAATATGCAAAGAAAGGAAAATTCAGGATTGATTACACTCCAGGCATGAGGTTTGTAATTGTCTTCATGGGATTTTTTTACTTGCTCATCTTTAACTAGTAGATCTTGTTTTCTTATCAGTTTAAGCTTTTAGGTCTGATGGTTACTAACATGATATCAGGGTTCAAGTCCCCCCACATGCAAAAAAATTATGTATTTGTTCTGCAGTGTGTTGGGTCAATTCCTATCAGCTTAACCTTTTAGGTCTGATGATGTTTGTTCATGAATTGCAGGTTCCTCAACAAAGCTTGTGTGAAAACAGGTACAAATGATCCATGGATGCTAAGCACAGTTACTCAAGTAGAGGAAACTAAACAAATGTTGAGAATGATCCCAATCTTAATTGCCACTTTTGTTCCAAGCACCATGATTGCTCAGATAAACACCCTTTTTGTGAAGCAAGGCACTACCCTTGATAGACGCATTGGAAGCTTCAAGATTCCCCCTGCAAGTTTGGCTGGATTTGTGACCATATCATTGCTTGTTTGTGTCGTCTTGTACGACCGAATCTTTGTCAAGATTATGCGAAGGTGGACTAAAAATCCTAGAGGCATCACTCTCCTTCAAAGAATGGGAATTGGCCTTGTTCTTCACATTTTTATCATGGTAGTTGCTTCTTTAACAGAAAGATATAGGCTTAGTGTAGCCAGGAAGCATGGTGTAGTTGAAAGTGGAAGACAAGTTCCTTTAAGCATATTCATTCTACTTCCTCAATTCATACTTATGGGAACGGCTGATGCATTTTTGGAGGTATCCAAGATTGAGTTCTTCTATGACCAGGCACCGGAAAGCATGAAGAGTCTCGGGACTTCTTATTCAGCGCTTACTTTAGGCGTTGGGAATTTCATCAGTAGCTTTCTTCTTTCAACAGTTTCTCACATCACTAAAGAGCATGGTCACGGATGGATCCTGAACAACTTAAATGCTTCTCATTTGGACTACTACTATGCCTTTTTCGCCATATTGAACTTCTTCAACTTTCTCTTCTTCTTGTTTGTGATGAAGTTCTATGTGTATAAGGCCGAAGTTTCAGATTCACTGCACGTGCTCAACGAAGAATTGAAGGTGATGAGATTAAGTGCAGATGATGAACAAGATTTGTCCAAGACTAGGACATAAGAACTGCTGCTTCAGTTAATGAATTTACGTTTAGTTTGAATAGTTTGCCAACATGATTACAGTTTGTGATGCGGATAGGATTGCGGACTCGTATTTGGGACGCTTGGTGCACCCAAAACGAGCCTAGCTGGCAGACTCCTAGATGGTGTGCACAACCAGTTTCGAAGTCTTTGTTTGTTTAGGATTTGTTCTCTCTTTCTAGTTATGATTTCTTTTTAGTTTTAGTTTCAATTAATTTAGAAGTTGATTCCTTGTGGAAGTCGACTTATTGCTTTTCTATTAAGTTGTTTGCTTTCAGTATAGTTCGTTGGTTTTTTGATGAATAATATTACTTGAGTTTTACTCAATTTATCTTTCTTTCTCCTAGTATTCAATAGAATCAACAAGTTTTAGATAACACAGGTTGAACTTTCTAGTGAGATTGTCTTTCTCAAGCTTTCGTCTGCATCAGTTTGGTATCAGAGCAAGGTTAAAATTTCGTCGTCATGTCGCCAAGGAGATGTGTTAATTTCCCAAACGCTCGTGAGGCTCCAGTTGACGAAGTCTATGAACGTGACGAGATCGCACAGTTACGACAACAGGTGGAAGCGTTGACACAGCAAATGGCTGCCATGGCGCGATAACATCAGGAGGCTCCAAACTCGCCATCCGCGGAGGAGGAATCTGCTGATGAAGACAACCCGCTTGCCCCCTTCAACCAACATATAGAGTACCTGCGGTGGATGATTCACAGCGATGGGAGTCAGGGTTCAAAGTGGACATTCCCGAATTTCATGGAGGTTTGCAACCAGAGGAATATTTCGACTGGATTGCTGCAATTGAAGAGGTGCTGGAGTTCAAGCAAGTTCCGGAAAATAGGCATGTATCACTGGCTGCAACAAGACTTAGAGGACGTGTAGGGGCTTGGTGGCAACAATTGAAGCTAACTAGGACGATGCAGGGGAAATCAAAGATTGGTGCGTGGGAAAAGATGAAGAAATATATGCGAGCAGCCTTTCTACCACACAATTATGAACGTCTCATGTTTCAACGACTACAGAACCTAAAACAAGGCAATCGATCTATCAATGACTATATAGCAGAGTCTTATCAGCTGATCTCAAGGAATGCAATCATAGAGTCAAATGACATGCGGGTTTCACAATACATTGGTGGAACACGTGTTAACCGCCAAAATTGGCGAAGGGTCAAAGAAGAATTTTCCATCCAGATTCAAGGTTGAAAGAGCTACCAAGGCAGAATCTAGCTACTAACTATAAAGAGTCCAGACCAAAAGGCACACCTCTGGACTATCCAGATTGAGATCAAGGGCACTGGGATTCCCAAGTAGTAGGCAACATAGAAAACAGGGTCCTGAAGTACCCCTCTACCACATAGATCAAGTATCCCGCTACCACGCAGACCAAGTATCCCGCTACCATGTAGACCAAGTACCCTGCTACCATATAAACCAAGTATCCCTATACTTGTCCGTTTTGACACCATGCTACAGCATCGACCGGTGTCCCGATACTTCGATCCATCCCTAAAAATCGGTTGGCCAAATTAATTAAAGCATCGGGAAGAACAGATCATAAAGGTAAGTCTAAGCACGCTCAAAAGATAGCTTAAAGCGACAGTAAAACGCCACCGTTGAAGACAAATAAAGAGTTATGCTCATTCTCGCCACTAAGAGCCTTATTTGAAATACAAGTCAACTCCATCAGAATCCCACCAAATAAGGGATCTTTCGATTCTTGGAAGGGAAGAAACGATCTTCTCACCAATCACCACGGAAAGCCCCTAAAAACTCTAGGTCACAAGACTGAGTTCAGAGAAGTGCGAGGCAAGTATTGATACGTATATATACATCATATTATCACAGGGAAAAGGGATCGCAACTTGAGTGCCTAACCCTACTAGAGATTTTTTTTCCACTTATCGACATGCATGAGAGTTCCATCGCCATAGTCAACTGAGTGTTTTTATCCCATCACCATAGCTATCTAAAATCTCCGTTGTATTCCTATCATGTTTTCACTATCAATAAAAAAGTGTTACATGCGATCCTTTTATTACATTAATTTTTACCCACCATTATCATTGCTTTTTACAGGTTTTATTAGGAAGCTAAGGGTATCGAACTACTTGATACCTCTCCGACTGAGATCTACCTTGATTTTAGTCATATTGAATTGTTAATTGAAAAAATCACCCCAGTGACAATTTTCAATTAACACTTTTGGCGCGGTCTATGGGAAACAAACTCCTAACTTTTTACAAAGCTACCTAACTCTACCCAGAAGAATCAGAAGATGAGGCTCTGATCCTCTCAGGGGCATCCCGACCCCTCAGGACCCCATTCCTTTGCTTCCATTCAAAGAAACCAAGGGAGGAAGAAGAAGGGAACGAGAAGCCAGATCCCGGCACCGATTCCTCCATCTAATGCGGGCTCCGCGCCCTAGGACCCCACGGTCCAGGAGGTAAATCAGGATACTCTGAAGCAGCACGCTGCTGCCTATGTGGAAAGCATCTACCTCTGGATGATCGCCCAAGGAATACCCTTCGAAGCACCTAGCCTCGTGGGAGAAGCCGTACCGAGTACCCAGGTACCAGTCTTTAACAGACTTGGGCCGCATTTACCAATACCAGACCATTTTGGAGATTACAGACCCCGACAGGTGAAGTCAGCATTTGACATCCCCCTAGAAAGATCCAGCCAGCAGCTAGACCGACAGTAGAGAAAAGGGCTCCACAGCCCAATGCAGGTGGTAGTATCGGGTCTAGAAGAAACCCGCAGGGTACCCGGCCCTAGAGGGAGGAGCGCAAGGAGACAGCTGCACTATCCGAAACTTTGGATTATGAGAAATTAGTAGCCAGATCCAGGCACGATGGGTCCAGACACCTTGAAGATCAGATGGCCAATATGGCAAAGGAACTTGAGGAGCTAAAGAAGGGGAAACATCGGGGTACCCGGAAGAACCCCTTAGGGGAAATGAATGCATCCTTCTCTAGGAGGATCAGAGAAGCAGAGCTACCCCCCAAATTCAAGATGCCCGCCGAGAAATATTCTGGATTAGAAGATCCCGGAGCCACATGGAGAGTTTTGTCAACCAGATAGAGGTCCAGAATGCTACCTGGTCAGCAATGTGCAGAATGTTTCCTTCCACCCTGACCGATTGTGCCAAGACTTGGTTTAGAAATTTACCTCTAGGTAGTGTGGATTCATTTACAAAACTTGCTACAAATTTTTGTGCTCATTTTTAGGGGATCAAACCTCATCCCAAGGACCCCGTCCTACTCCAGTATGTGATCCAGGAGCAGGGAGAGACGTTGAGATCCTATGTAGAAAAGTTCCACAAAGAAGTGATCTAGATAGGAGTGTTTGCCGAGAAGGAGACCTTGACTAATTTTAGAAGGAACCTGTGGGCTGGCAGATTATTCTGATCATTTACCAAGCATCTGCTTGAGACTTACCAAGAGGCTTATGACAGGGCACTAGAGCAGGTGGACATAGATGAACAACTCCAGGTCAAGGTTGAGCATGATGAAGCCCGATCAACCAAACGACCAAAGAAAGGGTCTCCAAAGCCTGTAGCTGTGAAGAAGTTTCAAAATCATCCTCCAAACCCATCGACATACAGGCCACCACCTTCTTCCCAGCATCGGGATAGATACCCAGTGAGAAGAACTCCTCCTAGAACAACACCTCCATTAAGAGAAGTAGCCTGGGTAGCAAGTGAAGAAGACTGGTACAACCATTACACTTCTCTTAATGCATCCCAAGAGACCATATACCTTGCCATCCGTGACAACGGTCTACTCAAGAAGCCCGTTCTTATAAAGATCCCGACCAATCAGAGGAACCGCTACAAGTATTGTGATTTCCATGAGGATGTAGGACACAACACATCTGAATGCTACAGCCTCTGCAACCAGATCGAAGGATTGGTAAAGGGAGGACTCTTAGTTAAATTTTTGCCGCAAGTACGGGATAGTATCAAGGTGGGAAATGAGGTGCAATTAGAGATGCGAGATGTAGAAGAAAGAAGGAAGGTCGGTGGAAAAGACTTGATGCAGTAAATCTAAGTCTTTCACACCATCAATGGAGGCCCAACACTAGCAGGGACTTCTAACAATTCAAGGAAGATCCATGCCAGGAAGATCCCAAGGTTTACTACTGGTCATGATGTACTCCGAGTCTCCAGGGGATCTCAAGACTATCCTCATTTTGCCTAGATCATTTTCACGGAGGAGGATGCATACAACACAGTTCAGCCTCATGATGATCCAATGGTGATCACTGTACAGATTGCTAATTGTTGGGTTCATCGTATCTTGATAGATACCGGGAGCAGTGTCGACATTATGTTTAAAGGAGTGCTGAAAAAACTTAACCTGAAGAACCCCTACTACAACAGCTGCACCACGCCCTTGTACGGTTTTACAGGAGATTTCGTAATGCCAGTCGGGACTCATATCCTATCAGTAATAATTGGAGAGTCCCCCCTTCAGTAGAACATCATGACAAAATTTATTGTGGTTGATACCCCGTCCGCCTACAACGCGATCCTGGGAAGACCTTTCCTATCGGGAATCAGGGGAGTGCTGTCCATTTACCACAACGTCCTAAAATTCCCGATAGGAACCAAGGTAGGAGAAGTTCGTGGGGATCAACAAGCTACCCGCACTTGTTATGTAGTGTCCACTAATCCTACCACATTGACCAAGCAGTGCGCCCATGTAACTTGTAAGCCAAGCTACGAGATACCGGAGCAGGATCACTATGTCCTAGAGGAAAGTAAAGACCCAAAACTTTAAAGAAGGGGACCTGGTTCTCAGGAAGGTTACCCAGAATACCCAGAAAAGGCCTGACGGGGTACTATCCCCCAACTAGGAAGGTCCCTACCTGATAAAGAAAGTGGTTCGAAATGGGGCTTACAAGCTGGAAGACTTCGATGGATACCCGGTAGACCACACCTGGAATGCCGATCACCTTAAAAGATTTTACCCTTAGAGAGTTAAGAAGAATTTATTTCGGTTGGTATATTTCTAAATGTGTACCTCAATTTTGCTTTGTATTCACTCATTGAGAAATTCAATAAAGTTAGTTTTGTTCTCCTACACGATTCTCCTATATTTGCCTTGAAATGTTCTTGTTAACCAAAAATTATCATCGGGGTGCAATTTCGAATTAACGGTTTGTGAGGGACCCGGATCTGATTAGACCTGAGCTAGCAGGATGCAATGTACCCCGATATCCCGCTAGTTCTTTGGACTCCGCTAGGTGCGATAATTACTTGCATGTAACGGACCCGGATCAAGGGTAGATTGGGGGCAGCAAGGTACTTAGTGGCCTCATACCCCGCTAGTTCTCGTAAATCAAGTGTTATGATGGGTGTAAGTAGTAAGATGGATAAATTTCTTATATGGTGGGTGTATAAAAGCAGAAAACTGTTGATATATATATATATGTCGATTTAGGTACGATCTTTACAACTTGGTATTTTGAAATATCAATATTACAACATGGGAGAAAATAAAGCATATAGGGGAGCAATGGAGATGGAGCTTTTTGTGCCTGTCGATAAGTAGAAAAAGTGAAGTAGGGTTTCGATCCCTTTTCCTGTCATCATATGATCAATATATAGGCCCGCTTTCTTGCAGAGCATTCCTAGAACTTTGGTCTAGGGTTTCATTAGTGCACGGGTCTTCCTTTGAAGTTTTTTATGAACTCATCGGGACACCTGATCCTTAGAGATCCAGCGGTTCCTTCTTTCCCGGTTCCAAATGAGTTGACTCCTATTTAAAATAGGACCATACAGGGAGGGAATGAATGCCGCGTTGTATCTTGAGTTTTTATCTTGAACGGTGACGTTTAGTGTTTGCTTTTATATGTAGTCTGCTCTTCAGGGTGCTCGCCTCCTACTTTAGCGGGGTCGGTCTACTGGGATCCTGGTGTATATCTTGCCATGTGTATGTCACGAGTTTTGCTGGTTGGGGTACTCCAAGTACCCCGCGTCCCTCTTGCTCTTCCTAACCCCGATGTTTGCAGATATCGGGGTTCCAGGTATCGGGGCACCAAGATACTCGGGGTAGCTGGATGCCAGGATCTTATGATGGTTGTGTCTTTAAGGCCTTTCTCTTTACGGCTTTCTAGTGTTTTCCTGGTTCCGAAGATTTTAGACGTGGCCGGGGTGGGTAGAGGCTCTTATTCTAGCCCGTAAGCTTAGTAGAATCCCGGACATTTTTTCCGCTGCTATTTTACACCCCGGCTTTCTTCTCAATGCTAGTGAAAAATTCTTTTTTGGTCCCCGCCATTTTTGGCAGTTAACAGAAGTCCCCCCTGACTTGAACACCGGCATCTTGCTGGGGTTGGAATCAGGATTCCCTAGTCCATTCGAAGGATTTTCTGCCTTGTCTGCTTGTCTAGTCTTGCCTGGCTATCTTCATAATGAAGAGGGAAATCTTCTTTCAAAATGGTGGTATTTAATAATAATCCACATGTCTGATAGCGATTGCTTCATAAATTCAAATTGGCCGTTTTCGGCACTGGTTTTTCAGAGTTTTTCTTGAGCACATCTTCAGCCATTAATCCTTGTTTCCTTTTATGTTTCGGTAACCGCCCTTCTTCTGCCTATAAATAGACCTCTCTCCCTTTTTTTTTTTTTTTTTTTTTTTTTTTGCTATGCTTTGCTTGCCCTTCAGAAGTCACGAACTGAAATCTTCTCCTTCTTTCGAATCTTTTCTTTTTAACAATGACATCTCTCTCAAAGCTTCCTGCCTCCACTCGGGATGTCCCTTCGCCTCCTATGCCTACCTCCTCAGGTTCTCCTTCTGCCTCTTCGTATCCTCCTGGTAGCCAGAAGGAGGATTCAGCAGCGAGTTCATAGTCGATCAAGGGAAAGAAGCATAATCGAGGTGATTGAGACATCACTAGAGATGGTATCTCGTCCCAGCGTCGTCACTCTACAAGGAATCCCCAAATCGGGTTGGGTTTTCACAATGAACCTGAGAATCCGGTCCAAATAGTGGATGAAGGTGAGGTTGCCGGTGTTGATGACAACAATGGGGAGGTGGCAGGCGATATTCTTCCTGTGGATTCTTTGGGAATTCTTGTTGGGCCCCTCCCTCCTTTGGTGAAGGCCGTATAATCTCGAATTTGGTCTGCACAGCTGATACTTTAGCCCGGCTCAAGAGGGTTTACAGGATCCCGGATGCTATTCGTCTTTCCCTTCCTCATCGGGGGTATGATGTGTACACTCCCCCTGTAAGTTACCTGTTAATTCACGTGGCCGCCTTCAAGTGTGGCGTTCGGCTTCCTCTTCACCCCTCTATTAGCAGGCTGCTTGTCGCTTTAGGACTGGCCCCGCTACAGATTTTACCCAAATTCTGGAAGAACCTGACTGGGTTCCTGGTGCTCTGGAGGGAGCAGTGTGAAAAAGACGATGTCGAGAAGGAACCTAGCTTTGATGACTTTCGCTACATTTTTCAAATAACGAGTATGGTCCCTCGGGGTCAATTCTACCTGAGGCCCAAGAATAAGCTGCAATTCGTTGTTCCTGGGGCGAATGTGAAATTCATCCTGCCCTGGAAGGACGAGTGGGTCGTAGTTGAAGGTGACTGGGCCAGTCAGTGTATCTGGATGGGGTTAAACACTCGGTTCCTATTCGCTTTTCTCCATAAGATAAGTGGAACATGGGTGAGCTTTCTGTAGAATCCAGCCAGATCCTTACGAAGATTGAAGATAGGAACTATGCTAACCTGTAGTATCCCACCTGTGATCCCTTTGAAGGCGCCTGGCTGGAGCAGTATCTGCGGATATCTCTTGCGCAACCAGGTATGCCTTGCCCCTCACCTTTCCTCCTTTCTTTCTCTCTTTCTTCTTACTAATGCTTCTTCTGACAGTTTCGACTACTCCCCTTCCTTCTTCTTTCCTATCAGGATCGATACGTTTGGATTCCTCTCCTGCCAGTTCCTCTACCCCTTCTTCTGTTGGCATCAGAGTCGCCTCCATATCTCAGCCACTTGCGCCGACTCCTCCTCCTGTAATTACGGGGTCGGCTCCATATTCTCCTACTCCCTTTCCAGTAAAAATCACAGCGTGCCCATCTTTAGGTGAGATGTTAGCGCGGGCTGCCAAGACCAAAGTTTCTCCACTCCCTACTTCGAAAAGAACTTCCAATGTGGCCGTCGTCCCGCCTGCAATAAAGGTCGCTCCTCCTCCTCCTTCCTTCTTCCTTCTTCCTTCTTCTTCTTCCTTCTTCCTTCTTCCTTCACCGTTTCCGCCCAGCTTCCTACTAGAACGGGGAAAAAGAAGTCAGACAGTGCTCGGGCTATCTCTTTTACCGATCCTCCTTCTGGGTCGAAGTCTCGCAACTATGATTAAGAAGAGGTCATTTCTAAGTTCATTGCTGCTTGCTTCAGTAGAGGTTTGCAGTCTATGTCCTCTCTTCCGATTGATATTTTAGCATCCAAGGGGGCGTCTCTTCTTGCTGAGGTATGCGTTTGGTTTTTCTAGCTTGTCGTATGTGAATTCCCCTTTCCTGTTTTATATCTTCTTTGTTGCTTTCTGCAGGGTTTCAAGTTCACCCTGGCCATGGGGCAGCAGGTGATTGTCTTGAAGGAGGCCAACTTGGCTCTACAGGCCAAACTAGAGGAGGTTAGGAATGATCTGGCCTGGGCTAAGGAGAGCGTTTCTTCCTTAGTTCAGAAAGCCTTTGAATCTGATGCGGGCAAGAAGGCTGCCTTGATGGAAATGAAATGGGTGACTCATGCTTATGACATGGAGGTTGTCAGGTCAACCCGTCACCGGAATGACAGAGAGACCGTTAAGGCTGAGATGGCCACCCTTCTAGACAACCATAGGACCCTAAGGGCTTCTATGAGTGCCTTGGAGTCCAGGGTGGATTCCTCCTTTGGGGATGGGTATTTTACTACCTCATATGAAGTTGCCAAGGCATTTCCTCCCCCCTTTGATTTGCATACCACTCTTAACTGGGATCGCGACTTGATCATGGCTCGAGCTACCCAGTTCGAAGATCAAGACCAGGAGGGCCCTCCTCAAGCAGCCACCGTTCCGGAATTTAGTGAGAAGGGTACTCGGAGTCCCTAGGTTTCTTTGAATGACTTGGAACGAGATTTCGCGCCCCCGACTGATGGGATGGATCCTCCTGCTGGAATAGTTATGGCCGGAGCTGGAGAAGTTCATGACGCTACTGTTGACGATGGGGCTGACGAGGAAAGCGGGCAACGAAAAACGACAAAGGAGGAAACCTGATTTTCTTGTTATTTCCTAGCTGCATTGTCAGTTTTTTTTTTTTTTGGTAGCCCGTACATGGGGGAGTGGGCACCCCGATTGATTAATTAAAACTCCTTTCCTTCTTTGGCTTTGCTTTATTTTATGAACTGCGACACCCTACTGTCTAACCGGTGATACGAACTCATACCTATACTTGGCAATATCGCTCTTGGATGGTGGTCCCTTCGTTCGTTGTGCTTTTCAGATGAGTAATTTTGTATAAGTAGAGAGCCTGTCTTGGCCGAAGGTTCTTAACCTAGGTGACTTCAAACAGTCCATCGGGATGGGTAGTCCGGCTTGGGGCTCTATTGGTAAAACTTGGTTGGCAACCAACGTTGCCCCAATATCAGGTCTTTCTTGCTATGACATGGTGGTGTAACGAAGCGAAGTGTCATGTATCCTGATGGATCGTCTTGATTCCTTGGGTTACCTGTTTTGGCTTACCTTGGTGCTTGATTTATCCTGGAGGAGGGGATTCCTTGTCCGAGGCTTCAAGGGGTCCATGTAGGCCCTCCTGGTCTTGATAAGATAGAATCTGGCAGGCGACTACGCCCTTTACGCTTTCAAGCACCAGATCCTTCCTGTAGGGGGCTATTCCCCGACCAAGGCAACAGGAATGCCATGTGGCTTTTTGTTAGGTTGATAATTAGTGTTGGCATTAATTCCATATCAAAACGTGTTTAACTTGTAATGTTTAGTGGTTAGTAATTGAAGAATTTCGAAGACGAAGGACGTCTCAACCATTATTCGTTCAAGTTGTCGGCTTTTAAGAGTTTCGGACATTATCGGTCTACAAAGGTATTCAAAGACCTCTTATCTCTTACAAGGCTAGGCACACACTCACACATATCATTCTTGTGTGTCCCTTCATGATTTAATTTCATTTACATTTCACTTTCACACACTTGGCAAAATATGCTAATGCATTCACATTTAGTTAATAAACTTTGTGTTTTGCATTTTCTAGGACTATATCTGGAAATTAGCATATGTGTGTGTATTTGTGTTTGTATGTTTCTGTATTTTGTGTTTAGGACTTGAACATGTTCTTATTCAATGCCTTATTGAGTTCCGGTCATTTTGGTTACTCATTCATAAGGTTTCGAGTCCAAACAAGTTGACTATGCCACTTTACGTTCTCTTTCGTTGAGTTGACTTCATCGATGATTTCCGAGATGATTTCTCAACCGTTTTTCAAAGTTGTATAGTCGTCATCGTGCATGAGAGAGTCACGGTTCGTAATCCAAAAACAAATTCGAATTCGGAGTTCGGACGCCCGAGATACGGGCCGACGAACCGAGGGAGCATGCGAGAGGACAGCCCAGGCCGTGGGCCACATGGGCTGGCCGTGGTTGAGGCCGTGGGCCCCACGGCCTAGAGCAGCCTCTGCTCCTGTGTGGGCCATGCGCCCCCCACAGCCAGGGGGTGATGTGGCACCACCTGGTTGGCCAAAATCTTCCCTCTCTCTCTCCTATTTCTTCCCTCTCTCTCTCCATTTTGAAAATCCATGAAGAAAAATTTCAGTTTCCCGTAATACATCCTCTCCAATTTTTCCAAACTTCAAAACACCATATCTTCCTCATCCGGAGTCGGATTTGAGTGATTCAAGTTGGAGAGTGTTCGTATTTGAGTCCTCTAACATCTCCAAGTGGTTTGGTGGCTGTTTGATCGTGATTTCAAGTGGTTGGACACTGATTTCCGAACCAGCTGCAGAATCCGAGGTATGAGTCTCATCTTTGGGATTTCTTGTTATTTGACCTTCCATTTGCTTGGGGTTTCTTCTTCTATATCTATGTTATTGTTTGGTAAAAGCTATTTGGAAAGATAACTTGGTTATCATTCTAATTGAAACTCAATTTGTGGACTAATGTTGACTAGATTCTATGATTCTAGGTTTTACATATGTTTGTGAGTTGTATTGTGATTAGAATGGCATCTTAGGTTGTTTGATACTTAATTGAATTAATTTTGTGTTAAAATGACTTTGAGATTTGATTTGATCCTTTGATTGATAAAATCTAGGATTTGTGTATTTGTGTGTGATTTAGAGAATATAGGTTTTGATTGATGTAAATCTCAAAACCTTGTTCTATATTTTTGTCTAGTATATTGATTGATTTTAATCTCATATATCTAGCTTTTAATTGTATATTGATAGCATCTTGAATTTGTACTTAATGAACATTTTGTGATTCAAGTGTTATGTGTGAGAATGAGACTTTGAGTATATATGTTAGGTGTTTCACATGCTTAGGTTTCTATTCATGTATTTTTGCATCTAGACTTGATTATTTGTGATTTCACATGTTTAGGTCTATTTGTGCCATAGAATGTATTGATCACATGTTCTATGTTGTATTGAATGTTTGCATCATTTGCATTCACATGATCACACTAGGAAGTCCTTGTAAAAGGCATGAAGTCTTGGTTAGAGTCAGGAGGACTCGGATAGTCATGCATGGGAGGCTCCCTAGAGGCAAGAGTGCCTTGGATAGGGAGTTGGCTATTGTATTGGTAGGCCTAGGCGTATGGTTAGATATAGAGTCCGATAAAGCGGGGTACACGGGAGGTGTATGCACTCTTGAGGAATTTCTAATCTACCATCGATGTTGGTTGTGTGTGTTATCCAATATATGGTGGTTCCGCATCATTGAGGGATTTCATACTTTCCAATAGGGTTGGGTAGGCTTAGACTTCACTAGGTTGGGTGAGCTAAAGATTGGTCACTTTATGAATGTTCTATGTTTACTTTCCAATAATATAGTACCCAATGGTTGTAGTTCAACCCGTGGATGTTTCCTCCTTGGAGGTTTTACCACGTTAAAAAATCCCTTGTGTTAATTCTTCCTATCTCTTTCTCTTATATTTTAATTGTATATTTTATTGTCTTGATTCATAATATCCACATGTGATATATTGTGAAGCAAGTCTTTGTATAGTGTGATTAGTGTATTCATTCTATAGATCAATTTGTATCTTTGATTCTTTTATATATTGTAATTTTTGTATAGTGACATTTTGATCACTCTTGTAACACATTGAACATCTTATGAAATACAAGCTTATTTTGTTGTGTTGTTTATTTGCTATTTTACCTCACATAACTTGTTGATATACTTAGACGTTGCTCTTATGATTGTATTATCTCATTGTCTATGTGTGTCTTCCTTGGCTTATTGTGTTGTGTGTAAGGCTACCTTGAGGGACAAAGGAATGTTTGTTCAAGGGTTTGAAAAAGGTGTAAAAACCTATTCACCCCCCCCCCCCCCCCCCCCCCTCTAGGTATGCTTTAAGCAATTTAACTTCGTTTGTGTACATTCACTTTTCCTGGTCTTGAGGTGAAAGGGATGGCGAAGACTTCATCAAGCGTACTTAGGGGAAAACCGTGGGAGAAACAAGTAACTTTATTGAATTTCTCAAAGCGAATACAAAGCAAAAAGGAATCGGGGTACACGTATCAGAAGTGTACCCTCCGAGATACATTCTTCCTCATAGAATTCTAAGGGTAAAATCTCTTGAGATGATCGGCATTCCACTTGTGATCCACCGGGTAGCCATCCATATTTTCTAACTTGTATGCTCCCCTGCGTACCACCACCTTTACCAAATATGGTCCTTCCCAGTTGGGTGACAATACCCCGTCTAACCTTTTCCAGGTATTCTGGGTTACTTTTCTAAGGACCAAGTCCCCTTCTTTGAAGTTTCGAGTCTTCACCTTCTTATTAAAGCATCGGGCTATCTTGTGCTGGTAGGCAGCTACCCGCTCAGCCGCTCTATCTTGTTTCTCTTCAAGGAGGTCTAAACTGGCTCTTAACTTCATTTCGTTCTCTTCCAACTCAAAATGCTGGACCCTGAAAGATGTTAACCTATGTTCGATGGGCAAGACGGCCTCTGTTCCAAAAGCTAGAGAATAAGGGGTTTCCCTAGTAGCGGTCCTTTTAGTAGTCCGGTATGCCCAAAGGACACTCGGAAGCTCATCAACCCATCCCCTCTTCTTCTGTTGGAGCTTCTTTTTTAGGAGCTTCTTGATAGTTTTGTTAGTGGCCTCGACCAATCCATTAGTTTGAGGGTGAGCCACTAAGACCAGGCGTAGATCGATACCTCTTTCTTCGCAGAAAAATCTGAAGTTGGCATTGTCGAACTGCTTACCAAGATCGGTGATTATGGCCATTGGGGTACCGAATCTACAAATGATATATTCCTTGACGAAGCTTGTGGTATTGGCTTTAGTTATCTAGACCAAGGATTTTATTTCTACCCACCGAGTGAAGTAGTCTATGGCTATTATAGCATACTTGGCCTGGCTGGGTGCGGTAGGAAGTGGCCCGATTAGATCCAGCCCCCAGATAGCGAATGGATAAGGCGTGCTGATTGAAGTGAGTTTTTCTGGGGGTAGATGGTGTAGATCCGCAGTGTTCTGGCATGGTTCGCAGGATTGTGCAAATTTTTTGGTGTCCTGATGGATAGTGGGCCAGTAGTATCCCATCTTGAGAACTTGATACGCCAACCTCTCTCCTAAAACATGATTGCCGCAGTCCCCTAAATGTACCTCGTCTAATGCCCATTTGGCATCGTCCGGGTGCAAACATCGTAACAACGGGAGGGATTTTCCTTTGCAATAGAGGTGTCCCTCTATCAGACAGTACCAGGTTGCAATCCTCTTGAGTTTGCGCGCCTGGTCCGGGCTCTCAGGGAGCATACTGTTTTACAGGTAATCGATAATGGGATCCATCCAACAAGGCAGATGAGTGACCGGGTTTACTTCTAACCCTGGGGTTGTGCTAGGTCGTGGTATCAGTTGGAGTGGTATCCCTTTAGGTAATGCCCTTCCTCCTGTTGCCGCTATTTTGGCTAGGACATCTGCCCGGTGATTTTTCTCTCGAGGGATCTGTTCCATCCTCAAACCCCTAAACTTCACAGCTGCTTCTTGGACTTTCCGGAGGTACGCTATCATGTTGGCACCTCTTGCTTGATATGTGCCGGATACCTGGTTGATTACCAACTAGGAGTCACTTCTCACTACGAGGTACTCAACTCCTTGCTCTGTAGCAACCTTCATTCCTGCCAACATGGCTTCATATTCTGCTTTATTATTGGTGACTTTAAACTCGAACCTAAAATAGTGGCTGCATTCGATCCCTTCGGGATCGATCAGGATGATCCCGGCCCCGCAGCCGACTTGATTTAAGGAACCGTCCGTATACAGGGTCCAGATCTTGCTATCCGCCGGCCATTCTGGAGGTTCCGGATCTGTGTTTGGAACTATAGGAGCATCCGGGTGAGGAACCATGCTGAATTCTACGACAAAGTCGGCTAGAGCTTGCGCCTTGATTGTTGTCCTAGCCTTGTATCTTATGTCATACTGGGTGAGCTCCAAGGCCCGAAGAACTAACCGGCCTGATACATCCGGCCTTTGAAGGAACTGTCTCAAGGGTTGATTTGTTACCACTGCAACGGTGTGGGCTTGAAAATAAGGCCGAAGTTTTCTGGCTACGGTCACCAATGCAAAGGCTAACTTCTCCAGGATAGTGTAGTTCTTCTCAGACTTTGACAAAGCCCGACTTACATAGTAGATTGGTCTTTGGATTCCATCACTACATTCCTTCACTAAAGCTCCACTTGTTGCGGTCTCTGATACCGCTAAACAAAGTTGTAGTTCTTCCCCTGGGATGGGCTTCACCAATAGAGGTGGACTGGCTAGATACTCTTTCAGGGCCCGGAATGCTTGCTCACTCTCTTGATCCCACTTCATGTTTTTTCCCTGCTTGATGATTTTAAAGAAAGGCAGGCACTTATCTGTGGACCTCGATATGAAGCGGTTCAATGCCGCTACCCGTCCAGTCAGCCCCTGAGCTTGTTGGAGAGTATTTGGAGATCCCAGCTCGATGATGGCCTTGATCTTTTCGGGATTGGCCTCGATTCCTTTCTCATGCACCATGAAGCCAAGGAACTTGCCCGCTATTACCCCAAAGGCGCATTTAGCTGGATTTAGCCTCATTTGATTTTCCCTGATTACTTGGAAAGTCTAGCGTAAGTCTTCGGGATGTTGATGGGTTACTTGAGATTTGGTGATCATGTCGTCTATATACACCTCCATAGACTTCCCTATCAACGGTTTGAATAACTTGTTCACCAAGCGTTGATATGTGGCTCCTGCATTCTTGAGGCCAAAAGGCATGACTTTGTAACAGTAAAGGCCTTGTCCAGTGATGAAGCTGGTCTTGTCCTGATCGGCGGGATGCATCATGATCTGGTTATATCCCGAGAAGGCATCCATGAAACTTAAGAGTTTGTTCCCTGTAGTAGAATCGATTCCCAATTGGAGCCGAAGTATGAGAGGTCAGGGGAGATCAGCAGACAGCTCGCACCTGTCATGCAGTATCCGCCGACCCATCCCTTTAACCAAGCGATACACCCGTATCACCCAGGAGTTAGATCACAGGACTCTAGAGCAGGACCATTGTGTCCTAGAAGAAAGGGAGATGCTAGGCGTGATCTTGAAGGAAACTGAAAAGGAAGAAAGGGGATGGACTGGAGGGCACCCCACGGAGAAGTTAGAAGAGATCCAGGTTAGAAAGGGTGACCCAACTAAGGTAGTAAAGATAGGAGGGGCACTGGATAGCGGGGTCAGAAGAAGTTTGATAGAACTTCTTGATGTAGGGAAAAATACCGTAGTACACGCAGCGGAAACGAGACTAAAAATAGATTTAGTAGAGTTTTAAAATTTTTCCTTTTTTTATGAACCTTAACCCTTTAATTAATTAAGCATACATATAAACCAACAAAAGAAGAATACCTTTTGTCGCGTGATCCGATTGACTTACGTCGATGGTAATCCACAAGATCTTCAATCCTAGCACGAACATGAATCACCTAGGAGCGTGGTCTCCCTTTTCTTTGAATTGCAAACCTGAGAATGGACAAACAAACTTTTCTTTTTCTTTTGTTAGTCACAAACAATCAAAAGAAGACTAAGATTATTCCGGTCACTTTTGAGTTCTCAATCTAATGATCGAAACTCGCGTGAACCTAAATCGATGTTGTACACACAAGCTTATTGATGAACAAGCAATTAGTGTACCATCAAAGAATAATCTATTCACTCTTTTATGTTTTAGTAGAATAAAAAAAAATACTTTTCTATGAATTGAGAAGAAGAAGAAAATTGTATCAATGAACAACTAGGGTGGCCGAATTCTATAAGTGGAAATATATAGGTGGCCGAAATTTGCTTCCTTTTGTCTTTAGGGTTGCCGAAATCCTCCTCTAAATGGGACTAGGGATGCCGCAAATCACAAGCCAAAAAGGGTTTGTGTTGCACCCTAATTTTCATCATACTTTAGACTTCAAACCCTAATCCAACTTATAGATATTTTTATTCTTTTATTGACTAAATAAAAAGACTTCTTATTTGATTAAATAAATAAAATTAATTATTTATTTTCTTATCGAACAAGTCTTTTACTTTTAGTATACTACTACCAATAGTATAACTCTAGGAAATATATTTCCTGATCAGAAAAAGATTTGTTTCTTAATTAAACAATTAATTAATAAATTAATTAATTCTTATTTAATTAAAACAATGAAACAAAATAATATATTAGGTTAATATACACCTTGCCACCCCATTTGAATAAATGGGCCATATATTATTTTTCTTATTTCATTTAATCCGTTGGACTTTAAATAAAAAGCCCACATGTGAACCAGACCCATTCTTACTAAAAGAAACAAGCCCACATGCCTTTCATTAATATATTAATATAATTGAGCAGCCCATTAAATAAATAATGTGCAAATTATATTCTTAATATATTAAATGCAATTCTAAATGGACCCATAAATTGGTCCGGTAGAATATATCAAGTGATCCATGCAAGTCCGTGTGGATTGGGGATCTTGGCGGGCTATTTAAATTTAAGCTTCAATAGACATAACCTAATCACAATCAACAAATGATTCACTTAGGTCCGATCCATTAATTTTAACTCATTCTACTAAAGAGCTAAAATTGAACTCTTAAATAAAGATAGAATAAGAAGATGTTCCTCATTCATACCCTAGACAATCATGTTGGAGATATTGTATCCTCATGATTAATATCAGTAATCGCCAAGAGTTCATAGACCTCCTATAACTCTCCAAGTTTTCATATTTACTCATATGACCACGTTTTGAACTTGGATATTTTGACTTGTCCAGAAGCCATGTTTTCAATAGACACTATCGAAAACTCAACGTTGAGATTTAATATCCAATTACCTCAAAACATCCATATGATGATATTATACTCTCATTTAATAAATGGAGCCACGATGTCCATATCTATAAATGAAGTCCTCTATCGATTAACAAATGAATATCACCAAACTATTGAGGATAGACTATGCTATATAATCGTACTCATTGATAACTCAAATAATATCACTTGCAACCATAAGTCCATCATTTATCTCAGGATTAAGATAGACTCTCCAATTGTCCTGATAATGAAAAGACTATTATCTATTGACGGTTCTAGATAAAGCTTTTCATTGTGATCCAGTTCAATGCACCCAGTGCACTAGATTCTTTTGCTCGAAGACACTCCGATGATTTTAGACTCATCATACCTCATTTGATCCCGCTCAAATGCTAGCAAAAGAATTCTACAACTTTAACAAGATAAAGGTGCCCAACCTTTAACTTAAGTTGTGAACATTATTCAAGACTAACTAAAGAATTGTGTCTACCTCATACATATCCAGATGTACGAACAATTCTTCTTTTCTCATAGTCTTTAGACCTTATGATTATTTACTTTGACAATTATAATATTAAACTATAAATGCTATAAGATTTGTTAAACCAGAAATCACTTTATTAATATAAAAAAGATTGTTAATTACAATATTACACTCTTGCTATTGAGCATAATCCTAACACTTGAAGAATATAACGACATTTTTGCCTGGAGTCACGACGAAATACCGGGCATCCCTCTCGACCTAGCAGTTCATCGGCTGGCAGTAGACGCCATCGTCAAGCCTGTTAAACAGAAACAGAGACATTTCAACACGGAGTGGAATACTACGGTACAAGAAGAAGTGGATAAACTTTCGAAAGCTAAGTTCATCAGAGAATCCTGCTACCCCGAATGGATCGCAAACGTGGTCATGGTAACCAAAGCCAATAGAAAGTGGCGCATGTGCGTGGATTATACCGACCTCAACCGGGCATGTCTGAAGGACAGCTTTCCCCTTCCAAAAATCAACCAACTGATCGACTCTACGGCAGGAAACAAACTCCTGAGTTTTATGGATGCTTTCTCATGATACAACCAGATCATGATACATCCTGACGATCAGGACAAGACTAGCTTCATCACTGGACAAGGTCTCTACTGCTACAAAGTCATGCCTTTTGGCCTCAAAAATGTTGGAGCCATATACCAACACTTGGTAAACAAGTTATTCAAGCCGTTGATAGGGAGGTCCATGGAAATATACGTAGACGACATGATCACTAAATCCACTACAAAAAAAGTGACATATAGTGACAAAAATTATTTGTCACTCCAAGTAAAGAAATTGTCACAATTTCAATATTGTGATAAAAAGAAGTGTCACTAACAATTCGTCACTTTTGCCCCCGTCACTAAAAGTATTTGTGACAGTTTTTTGGTACTTGTCATTAATCATAACTTTTAGTGACATATTATCACTCGACCTTAATTAGTGATAAAATAAAAATTGTGTCACTAAATTTATATATAGTGACAATTAATTGTTTGAAGATTTTGTCACTATACATCTTCTTAGTAACAATTTATAGTTTTAAAATTGTGTCATTATTCACAAACTTAGTTACAATTAACTATGTCAAAATTGTGTCACTATACATAACCTTGTCGATAATTAATTATTTAAATATTGTGTCACTATACATAACCTTATCAATAATTAATTATTTAAATATTGTGTCACTATACATAACCTTATCGATATTTAATTGTGTCACTATACATATCCTTATCAATAAGTAATTGTTTAAATATTGTGTCACTATACATAACCTTATCGATAATTAATTATTTAAATATTGTGTCACTATACATAATCTTATCAATAATTAATTATTTAAATATTGTGTCACTATACATAACCTTATCGATATTTAATTGTGTCACTATACATATCCTTATCAATAAGTAATTGTTTAAATATTGTGTCACTATACATAACCTTATCGATAATTAATTATTTAAATATTGTCACTATATACAAACCTAGTGACAGTTAACCATATGAAAATTATGTTTGTTTTACACAAATTTAGTGACAATTAACAAGAAGATAACAAGTTACAAATTCAATCAAAGTTAATATAATGGTTCATTCAATTATTACTAACTACAATAAAACTTAAATCAAAAAGTACAATAAGGAATTGATAATCAAAACTCAAGAAAGAAAAGAAAAAGAAAAAAATATATATTACAAAATTGTTACTGTACATACACCAATTTGCTACAAATTTTAAGATAAACGCATTACATCAATTAATCAATTATATCTGGAAAACCCTGATGAAGATTCTTAAAGCCTCAATACTAGAACACTTTCGTAAATGAAAAGATCGGAATAAACTTTTCCCCTAGATACAAACTGCAATAGATTAAAGTATATTATTAACACGGGTTCAAAAATTAAATGTCACTATTTGAGGCGGTTTTTTGGTAACTGTCACCACTTTACTAATCTAAGTTTAAAAGGCACATATTTGAGTGACCAGACAAAAATACCCTCATTTGTCTGTTTGTGCAACTTTTAAACGGTGAGAGAAAAAGTCACGTGTGAGCAGACCGGTGAGAGAAAAAGCAACGGGTGAGCAGAACCGACGGTCCAACAGCCCTAAAATTGACGGAAAGTGGACGGTGAAACACCGGCGACGGCGCTACAGTAAACACAACAGAAATGGCATCGACGAGAAGTCACCGGCGATCTCAAAAGACACGGGTAAGTTCTTCTTTCTGATGCGTTTTTCATGTTGATAATTTCATGTGTTTTGATGTTTGATGCCATACTCATGATGTAGATTAGGTTGGATTTGTGATTGTGGTTGATTATGTTTGTACGATGCAGTTAGGTTAGGGTTTTAGTTTCAGAAAAGTGTTGTTTTGAGGACGATGAATTTCTGGGTTTCCGTGACTTTTGTATAGTGTGTCGTGACTTTTGTATAGTGTTCTGTGACTTTTATATAGTGTGTCGTGACTTTTGTATATTGTCCTGTGACTTTTGTATAGTGTGTCGTGACTTTTGTATAGTGTCCCGTGACTTTTGGCTTTTGATAAGTGTCACGTGATAGCAGTATAGTGTCCCGTGACTTTTGTATAGTGTCCCGTGACTTTTGTACAGTGTCCCGTGACTTTTAAGTTTTGATAAGTGTCTCGTGACTGTTGTATAATGTCCCGTGACTTTTATATAGTGTCCCATGACTTTTGATAAGTGTCCCGTGACTTTTGAGTTTTGATAAGTGTCTCGTGACTGTTGTATAGTGTCCCGTGACTTTTTCATAGTGTCCCGTGACTTTTGTATAGTGTCTCGTGACTTTTGTATAGTGTCCAGTGACTTTTCATAAGTGTCCCGTGACTTTTCATAAGTGTCCCATGACTTTTCATTCATTTCCCGTGACTTTTGTATAGTGTCCCGTGACTTTTAATACACTTCTCATGACTTTTAATTCAGTGGTCCAATCTTGTTGTTGGAGCCTTTTCATGAACTTATATGCTTTTTTTCTGTTAATATGCAGAAGAGGAATGATCCAAAGGATTTTTTGAAAACTCCAGAGACAGATTGGTTCAAGGGAAAAATTAATCGCCATGACCATTTCGATGACCTGGAATATGTTGACACCGTACTTAACAGTGTACCTGAAGATCTGAAGATCGAAGACCTACGTCGGTATACAGAGTCATGTTTTGGTCATTTCCTTCAGATGCATCGTGATATTCAATTTTCGGGTGGGATTGTCCATCGGTTACTTTTGCGCGAGTTGCATCATGATGGGCCAGCTGATGAGATGAGATGAGATGAGATTTTGTTAGGTAAGCATATTGTTCGGTTCTCGAAGGTTAAGTTCTGTCTAATCACCGATTTGAAGTTTGGAGTCGATCCTGACACGACGAGGTATGAAGTGGTAGAGAATGGCATACAGGAGCGGTACTTTCGGGGTCAAGAAGAAGTCGAGATTGAAAAGTTGAGAGCTGTGCTGCGGATTGGTATTTTTGAACAGCAGTACGATGCGGTGAAGCTTGCCTTATTGTTTATGCTGAACCGGATACTGATGGGGTTCGACGGGAGAGATAAAGTTCCAGTATGGCAGTTTCGCCTAGTTGAGGACCTGGACGCTTTTGATATGTTCCCGTGGGGCACACACGTGTATAGGTAGTCTATTTATGGTTTCAAGCGGGCGTTTGATGGTCCACGACGGCGGTTGGCAGAAAAACGGCAAGAAGAGGGCGAGGACCTTGACGTACCGAACCTCGAGTTGACGTACAACATATACGGTCTACCGCATGCATTATTGGTGAGAATTTCAAAATTGAATCCGTACTTTAATTGTAGTTTATTTTATATGACTGTTGTATTTACATTGTATCGTACTTTTCTATTACGCAGGTATTTGCCTTTGAGGTTATCCCGGAGCTTAGCAATACTAAATGTGGGATTCGCCAGGTAATCGAGCTACCCCCACATATTCTGAAATGGGAATTGAGTCAGCGACCTCGGGGTGCAAAGCTGGATGGTGTTTTTACACAAAGGGTAAGTGCTGATGTTGTTAATGTTGATAGTTATTAGTATATATACAATGAGACCTATTTAACTTCGATTTCAGATGTGCGCATGGCCTGAATTGGTGCCGACGGCTGCGGAGAGGGCTCAACGGTACTTCGAAGGCATAGACCTAGAAGCCAATCTGTATGATTCCGATGCCCCTGATATACCTGGTCACCTCCCGGATCCGGAACGACATAGGACTGCAGGACCCAATGATATGGAGGGTCTGTTTTCCGGACCCAGTGATACTGAGGCTATGTTTTCTGGACGTGATGATATAGGGACTTCGTATTCTGAACCTACTGATATAGAGGGTTAAGAACTTGAGGGGCGTAGGCGGGTACGATTCACGTTTCCCAGACGGCCTAGACCTGGAGGTGGTGTAGACCTAGAGGCTCGCAGTGAGACTTCCCAGAGGCTTAGCCCGGTACCATCCACATTGCCTAGACAGCCTCAACCTGGAGGTGATTCACGTGGAGGTGATCCAGAGGTACGTAAAAAAATTAAAACCCTATTATTTAATTTCACTCAACTGAACAGTTTAAGTTCTAACAGAGTTTGAAATCCTTTCAGGGTTGGGACTGTAGAATCGTTGAAGTGATGGCTGAAGTTCGATCTATACGAGATTATGTGATGGCTGCTATCAGAAAAAGTGATGAGACGCGAGATAGGCAGCATGGAGAGTTGCTGGATATGATCCGGGCGCTACAGGGTCTATCGTCGCAGTCCCGTATGGATGGTCCACCATTCGATGACCATCACGGAGACTTTAGTCCCGAAGGCAGGACAGGTACTGGTTAGGATGGGACAGAGCCAGGGAGCAGACATGGGCAGCCACCAACTACGAAGGGTCAGTCTATGGACACAGTATCCAATCAGCGGGGTCAAGGTGCGACAGAACGAGAGGAGGTACCCGGTGATACAGAGATAGCAGAGGCAGCACAAGTACCACCTCCGGTTTTACCTGACACCACTACCGGTACAGAGATAGCACTGGTTGCATGGGTGGCACCTAGTGGATCATAGCTACCACTGGGACAGAGTCTGTCCTTACAGAGCACCCCACCACCGATCGTCGACCCCAGTGCAGTGCGACCCCTGAAGCGAACCCGGCGTAGCCCTCCCATTCCTCAGAGCGATACACGGAGGGAGAGTGTATACTCACACCGCAGCCATCCTCAGAGTGATGCACGAAGGCCGAGTTCATCCAGAGAGCGCACCTCTCCTCATACGGATCCCAATAGTCAGTACCGTACTCCACCTATGGTGCCGCGTGTTCGCAAGCCAGATTGGATGCTGATGTCCCCATACACAAACCCCTATCTGCCGAAGAAGCTGAGGACCAGGCCACCGACATCAGCGGCATTGGCGCATGTATTTGCACCCCATGACTTGATAGATCCCTACTACATTGCAGCGTACAAAGCCTACAAGAGGAACACGACGGGGGAAATGTAAGTATACGTGTTCATTTTGTAATATTTTATTATTATTACTTGGTTCTCTAACTTGTTCAACAATTATTCAGACGTGATGTGGATCTACCTTTACCAGTTGGCGTAACTTAGTTCTAACAGTTGCAAACCAACTTCATGGACTTGGAGGAATCGGTATGTTAATTAGTTTAATTGAGTGTATAAGTTTGTATGAGTAATGGTTCATTCCTAATAATATAAAATGTTTACATTGTCAGTACATCGACACGTACTTGAGTATTCTACGGAAGCGTCAGCGAGCATACCCCGACGTGTACACTCAGAGGGTCAACATACTCCATTCACAGTTCTATGTAAGTGACTGTATTCATCGGTTTTCATTTGTGCAGATTGATTTGTTACCTAATGCTGCGGTTATTTTTGTATGTGCAGTCATACTTTGTGATTCAGTGGCAGCAAATGTTCGGTCCTGGAGCTATGGCCAAACCCCCAGCTAGCTGGAAGTTGCTGGAACACAGGTGGCCTGCTGAGGACCTGAAGATGGTCCGAGGAATTATCCTGATCGGAACCCGGCCATGGCACAAGGTTGATTATGTAAGGGTTCCAATTATTTTTGTTTCCAAAATGTAATATATTATGTTTTAATTTCCGACAAATAAGACTATGTTAAAACACGTACAGGTTCTGATTCCTTGCAACCTTGGACGGATTCATTGGGTACTGGCCAGCATCAGTCTGAAGGAGGGGAAGATCTACCTATTAGACCCGTTCAGATAGCAAGTTCCATGGGAGCACAGGCTGAAGCAGGTGGCATGCCTACGTTGATTTATTCCGTCGATGTTGCATCAGGTCCGGTTTCACGAGAGCAGAACGAAGGATGATGAGACGTACAAATCGTCGAAGAGTCCCTTTCGGATGAGCATCCTCGACGGAAGACATGGGGTGCCCCAACAGCAACAGGGGTATGCCTGTTTTAACAGTTTATTCAATCCCTATTAGGTTTTAATAAAATTCCAATCTAATGGTTATTCAATTGGTGATTTGCAACGGTAACTGTGGTGCCCATACTTTGAGATTGGCAGAGTACTTGCTGGCAAATAGGAAGGAGTTTGATTGGACAGAAGAGGATATAGGCACCATCAAGGAGAAGATGGTTGTGGAGGTTTTTTGTAACTCGCTACACAACAGTGCTGTGTAGCGGATGTATATATGGGTTGTTCTCTGTTATACAGTTGATGTACATAACATATGTATTTTTTTATTCAATTATTCAATTATTCAATTACTTGTATTCAATTCCAGCACGCACAATATTTCCTATTTAAGTGAATAAGTCATTTAACTCCAACAAGATTGTAACAACACGATTAATTTTAACATATATCAAAGCATACACAAAGTTAAAAAGTACCATATATGAGTATATCAACTGGTACGGTGACTTGTGGAAATAAACAAACTACAACAGCTAAAATCCAAAACACATGACTAAAACATAAGCCCTAAGATGATTGCATCGTTCATTTTTTCGCCCTCTCTAGCTGAAACTCGTTGCACTCAGATAAACATCACTAACTCTGGCCTACTGTATATGTTATTATGCTCGTCGTCTAGTGTCGGATAAGCAACCACGAGAGCATCTTGAGCGCCAATATATAGAGAGTTGTAAATCTTCCAGTACACTTCCCTAACCTTCCGAACAGGATGGAAAAGCCCCTACAGACAGTAGTTTAGCACAACAGCAGCACCCAATGCAACTCTCATCCCTTCAATCGCTTCCATGACAGCATTTATGACGTGAGGTCAAGTCTCCTCTTCTAAGGCTCCATTCATTCGACGGTAGAGTCCTTCTGAGGGCACGTTTGTTTGTTGTGTCCAGTTGAATGACAGATGCTGCACTTGCGACGGTATTGTTCGGGAACAATAGTACTGGGACCTTCATTAACCATAAGCGGGTTGGAACACCTCCTGCTGTTATGTCCTGGTTGTCCACATCTTCTACACGACTGTGTGGTTGTCCTCTCCGAAGACGAGACATGTCGACCCTTCATCGGGCGACCGGATTGTCTCTTCGTCATTGGATTTAAAACCACCCGCGCTGTGATGTCGGATGGCACTACCCATGAAGAAGGATGACCAACAGGCATGATAGGACCCGAGTATGCATCAATAAGTGTCTCCCTTTTGTAGTAGTCCGCACATAGAGATGTGAAATCCATGTTTCGCTCCCTACAATAATGAACATAGTTAGATTCACGTTTGGGTAATATAAAGCGTTAACTGGACAGAGTCGTCATGTACCTTGCCGCTGCAAGTGCGTGTGAACATGGTAAAAAGTCCATTTGGAATTTGTTGCATGTGCATGTCTTCTGGGCTAAGTCAACCGTCCACTATTTTCCCTTGTGTCTAACGGAGAATATGTTCCAGTCAACTGGATTTATGGTCATATAACCGCACTTCTCGACACGTTTGAGGATCACAAGATGTGCTGCGTCGGTCAATCGATGCCGCATGGACTGTGCATTTGCATGTCGATCGTGGAACCACTTTTGTAGCATATTCCGAATGAACTCTGCCAGTGTCATCAGTGGCAGTTGCCGTGCAAATCTTAGGCATGAGTTTATGCACTCTGCAACATTTGTGGTCATCAATCTGTACCTTCTTTGGGGACAGTGAACGCGGGACCACTTGTGTGGACCGGCATCAATGGCATAATTGTATGCATCCTTGTGCAGCTTACGTAACTCCTCCATGTGGCGATCATACTGGATTTGACTGTACGACCTAGCTGCGTTATCCATTATGTCGGCAACATCCTTTTTGTGAAATCGCTTCTTCATATTCTCACCAAAATGCCAGCAATATATGGTATGGGTTGCATAAGGGAACACTTTAGAGATCCCTGCTTCGATGCTTGCATGACGATCGGAAATGAAAACCAGATCATCTATATGACCAAGGGCACCTCTCAAACATTCCAAAAACCACTCCCATGAAAGGTTGTTTTCTGAGTCACCATACCCAAAAGCAATTGGATACACCTGTTCGTTTCCATCTTGTGCAGTTGCCACAAACATTGTACCACCGAATCTTCCCTTCAAATGGGTACCATCAACTGCAATCACAGGACGCATACACCTCCGAAAAACCTCTAATTGAGGACCCTAATGACATGAAAAAGTAGAGGAATTTACCATCGTCTGCGCACTGTAAGTCTGTGATTGTGCTAGGATTCTGCTGTTCCAGAACGTATGCAAAAGATGGCAGCATTTGGAAACTTTCTTCATGCGTTCCATAGGTCAATAACAATGCGTATTGCAAGGCATCATGTGCCTTACTGTACATGATTTGGATGCCATACATTGTTTTCATATCGGCGATTACGTCCTTCGGACGCATGAGACGACCATCATGTTGTTGAAGTCTAGGTGCAATGAGTTCTCCGATTGTGACTGCACTGGCTTGTCTATGGCGACGGTGAACCTCCTCCAAGGGACAACTATGTTCATTGACAAAACTTCTGACTTGAAAGTAAGTCCCTTCATCTCTTCTCACCGCTCTTAATTTCCACGAACAGTCATCAACGATGCAAACCAGATGTAAAGTTGTCTTATTGGACCTTTTCACCTTCCATTCAAAGTTCTACCGCATCGCAAAATCGCCAACTAGCCTCTTCAAATCCTTTTTACTCGGAAAAAATTGACCTTTATAGATCATGGTTGTCGATTCTGGCGCTGCTAAGGTGCTGCTTCTACCAGTACCAAATGAGTATGAATCTGCTCCCGGAATAACCCAAGTTGTAGCATTAACAGAATCAGATGTTGTCACATTATAACGGACCTCGGACGTCCATGGCATATCTGGTGCAGTGCCACTAACTCCTTGTACACGTCTACCACATGTTTGCATTTGTGCAGGCTCTTCATCCATATTTTGCAGATCATCAACCTGTTCATTATTTGCCTCATTATCCACCTCATTGTTTGGTGCATCATACTGCGCATCGTACTCATCATTTCGACCACCAAACACATCACCAAATTGAGGTTCAGCTGCATCTGCATGGTTGACTGCAACCTGTGGGACACCACACATGTTTCCCCCACCTTCGCTGGCACTCCTTTGGGTGAACACTTGGTTTCTACCGCTAAAGGATCCTACTTGTTGGGCATTTCCAGGAGGACGAATATCATTCCCTACCACATTGGCAACTGTCCGCTCAGTTAGACTAACACATACTTGAGGGATCACTCGATCTTCCCATAGCATAAACTGGACATCATCGTCATTCATTATAAATGTGCGACACGTACTGCCAGGAACGATTGATATTGATGACAAATCAACATTGTATTTGTTTACATCATAGTTCACAATAGTATGTTCGATCGCCACCAATTCTTCGTAAGTCATATTCTTTAACACATACATTCCCCGGTTATCGGATCCAACAAACCTCTGACTTCTGTCAGGTAACTGCTCACATCGACCATTGTAAGATATTACTATTCTAACCCTATTCATTAGGCTATCAAATTAATAATCACAAACCATTAATAAAAGAAAACACATGAAAAGTCACGGGTAAGGCAACAAAAGTCACGGGTAAGGGATGAAAAGTCACGAGTAAGGCATGAAAAGTCACGGGTAAGGCAACAAAAGTCACGGGTAAGGCATGAAAAGTCACGGGTAAGGAATCAAAAGTAACGGGTAAGGCAACAAAACTCACGAGTAAGGCATACATCAAACATGAAAAGGCTCGGGAACAGATCTATGGAAAACTCTCAGAGATCCAAAAATGGCTTACGGCTTAAAAAATACTCAAAAAATACTCGGAAAACATATGAAAATGAACAAATGAAAATGTTAACAAATTAAAACAAGAAAGTTCAAGAAATTTTACCTTATTTTACTGAACCACGTCACGTCAGTTCTTTATAACTTGAGGAAGAAATTCCAGAGAGAGAGAGAGAGAGAGAGAGAGAGCTAACACGAAGAAGAAATTCCAGAGAGAGAGAGAGAGAGAGAGAGAGAGAGCTACTATCAGTCAGTTTTTTTTCTTGAGTGTGGAGGACAGAGAAAAGTACAAAGAAAGGGAATAACATAAATCATTTAAGTGAGGGCAATTTTGGTAGTTCACCATAATAGGTGCCTTTTAAACTTAACTTATTAAAGTACTGACAAAGTCACCAACTGACTTTAAAAAGATGACATTTCTCACCAATTCCACTTATAAACACCTCAATAAGATATAATTTTGTTTTTTCAATGCTGCATCAAACAATTGGTTGTTCTATAAGAATCATTTAATCAAACAGTTAATATGCACATCAACTGATAAATATCATGTATTGTGGAAATCTAAAAACAAACAACTATAAATCATGAAATAATAATTATGGGTTCCTGAAAAAAATTAAAAACAAATTAAAGTTAAGAATCATTCCTAAACACATATATATAATTCTATATATAACATACCTTTTTAAAAGAAACTTTCAATGTATGAAACTTGAATTTGAGATTCTAACCCTGAAAAACAAGTATAAGAAAACAAACCCTAAAAAAAATTAAATCAAGAGAAGCTTACCTTTTCTATATCAAGACAAAATTTTCTCTACAGTCTTGGTGACTTCTAAAGATGAAACACAATTTCAAACCTAAAAAGTGTTTTTAAGGAAAAGAAAAACTAAAGAAAAAAATTTTAAAATTAAGAAACATCCCTAAACATATATATATCTATATATATATATATATATATAAAATTCTACATAAAAAAAAAAAATATCTTATTCAAAGAAACTTTTATTATATGGAACTTGAATTTGAAATTCCAACCCTGAAAAACAAGTAAAAGATAACAAACCCTAAAAAAAAAAAAAAAAAAAAAAAAAAAAAAAAAAAAAAAAGCTTACCTTTTTCTATCAAGGCAGAATTTTCTCTACAATCCTGATGACTTTTACGGATGAATCACAGTTTCAAACCTAAAAAGTGTGTTTAAGGAAAAGTGAAAATAAAGAGAAAATCTAGATATGGCAGTGATAAAGGGAGAACTAAGAGACATGTGAAGATGGAATAAGGAAAAAAATATCAACACCACGATTGTGGCGTTTTTTTTTTCTTCCAAATAAAATAAAATTTGATTCTGATGCCTTTTAAAAACCCAATTATTTATAAAATAAAATCTTTCCGTTTTTATAGGGTAATTTTGTGACTAATTATATTATTTGTCACAAATTATCAAGTTTTTTTTAACTAATTGTGACAATTATTTTTTAAAAGTCTAAATTGAACAAAACATAATGACAAATAATATAATTTGTCAAAAAATAATACCTACTGTGATACATTTGAAATTTGTCACATAAAAATGTGTCACTATAGGTCACTTTTTTTGTAGTGATCTCAAATGACCCACCAGCACCCTTAAGATTTACGCCAGACTTTCCAAGTGATCAGGGAAAATCAGATGAGACTAAATCCGGCTAAATGCGCCTTTGGGGTAACAGCGGGAAAGTTCCTGGGCTTCATGGTACATGAGAGAGGAATCGAAACCAATCCCGAAAAGATCAACGCCATCATGGATCTGGAGTCTCCCAATACACTCCAACAAGCTCAGGGGTTGACTGGACGGATAGCAGCGTTGAACCGCTTCACATCAAGATCCACGGATAAGTGCCTACCTAATTAACAACAACAACAACAACAACAAAACAAAAATTCCTGCTAAAGGGTAGAGAACTATATATATATATATATATATATATATATATATATATATTAACATATTAACACATGAAAGACGAATTCGAGGGAGATCTCTTCCAAACACAACACCAAGTGCTCGATCAAGAGATTACAAATTTAAGCAGCATTGCAAATCATTTCATTCGAAAACTTTCTTTGGTCCTTGACAGCATATATAAATAAGAAAACAGTAACTTGACCTGCAAATTCATGTTATGCAGTCTTGCCTATGAACATATATTCCAAGCACCACACTAAAAAAAAAAAATCAAACAATGCCTAGTGCTACAAAGAATCAAGACCAAAATTATTACAATGCTCCCCCAACCCCCCTAGAAACATCTTGATATAGAAATTTGAGTGAACCGAACGAATTCGTACACAGTAGATTCCCTACTGGAAGCCAATAAAATTTAATGTACCACATAATTAATCCCTTTGCTTCAAATATACAACAGAACGTATCATCTTCATCTTCATCTTCATCTTCATCTTCTCTTTGCTAACTGGAATGATTTCTTCAAGAACTGATTTGCGGCACGATCGTTTCTATGGCACAATACTCTCAGTATTGTATTTGGATCTGCTCTATTCCACCTTCCTGTTGTTGGTGGCATAGGTAGTTTTTGCCCTGTACCCACAACCCCTAAACCACTTGTTTCACAGGAAAGTATGCTGAAATCTTCTATTAGCTGTTCAGTTTGCTGCCCCATCAATGCTACAACTCCTTCGACTGTCTCAGCCTCGCGGTCTACCACATTTTCAGCTATCAATCCTTCCCCACATGTGCAAAATATCCTCTTCAAGCTGTCGAAATCCTCCTCAACCATCTCGTGATCAGACCGATAAAAGATCCGACTGCATCCCCCAGCAAGCAAAACCATAAGGTAGGCTTCGAAAGCTGCCTTCATAACTTCCTTTATAGCTAATGCCTGAGCTCGGTCTGTGAGAATAGCAGTCATAAGAGTAAGATTCTGCTTGAGAGTTCGCAATGCAGGCCTCACTCTTGCATTGGCAACATCATAAACATAGAGGCTTTCATAGAATACGGAGTTGGAGTCGAGGAAGACTAGGCGATATGCAGCAACTTCTGATACATGTTGGCAGGCAGACTGAATGGCATTTATCGCATGTTCAAAGTAGGAAGTGGAAGTTCCATGGACCCTATGGTTAGTGAAACGGCTGCGCTGTGAAGGAACAACTCTTGGAGAGAGGGACAGAGTTTTGTCAAGTGCATGGATGTGAGTGAGAAGATAATGCAAAGTGTTGAGGCGGATATAGAGGCGTTGTGTTCCGCGGCTTGTAGAGGGGCGAGGATGGTGACCTTCATTCTGTCCATCGTGGTTCAAGTCTTCCGCAGTAACACTGCAAGGAGTAGCCTTTTTCCACAGTTTTAGGAACTTTGAATCTCTGTTGCATCTGGTGAGTGGAGGAAGCGTAGGCAGATAGCTCTGTCTTGTTCCTGAAAATATACAAAAGTTTGAGATGTGCTGCTGAGCTATGGCTTTTAGAAGATAAAAATGATTCTCACCACATGATCCCACAAAGGCAGTGTATTCTCTAAAGAGAATCTGCAAACCATCAGCTAGATCACGAACCAAGTCATCACTGATTCCTATTGGGATTTCAAAGAAATCATCCACAGTTTCCTTGGCCAGTTTCATTAGCTCAACGCCTGATTGCGCGTATGGTTCTGATTTGGACTTGGGATTCCATGTCTGCAACACAAATTGGGAACAAAATTTATTAAACATTAGACAAAAGACAAGCATATTTTTGACATAATAATAATAAAAAATAAATAATAATAATAATAAAATAAAAAATAAAAAAAATAAAAAAAACGTACTTCTGATTCTTTAGCTCTCTGATAGCAGTCCTTCCCTCTGTACATACTCTCATCAATCCATTGTCTCAAGAGCTTTAATATGATGGAATCAACTTCATATGGAATCATTTCTCTGACAATACCCTTGCCTCCATCTTCACAGTCAGCAGAGTCTTCAACCACCATTTGAACCAAAATCTTTTCAAGCTTTCCAGCTCTCTGCAAGACCCCAACTATCTCACTGGTGAGTGTGGACGTCCCTGCCAGATACTGCTTCAAAACTGCGCCATAGCACTGGTGCAGAGTCACTGCCGCAACACCAGCCGCAGTTGGGTGCCATCTCTTCAATACTGGACTAAAACTTTCCCTCTCTCTCAAAGCCAAATCCTCCGTTTCTTTCGCCAATTGAAGCAGAGCTTCCGTTGCCCCCAACTCTTTCCCATCCACATCGTGACTCTTTATACTCCCACTCTCAATAACCTATCATAAGCAACAACAACAACAACATCATCAAACCAACCAAACGCTAACAAGATTGATTATAACAAACTAATCTGACAACGTTGTTTGTAACAATAGTATTTAAGCACTTTAACAAACATTTGATCACAAACCTACCTTGGAAAATGCATGTTTCACTGAGGAACGAATGTAGTGATCGACACGATCCCCGGTGGAATCAACCACCACCTTCGTGTCTCCTTTCTCCTTCCCTGCACCTTCAGTGATAGTGACATCTTCACCTAAAATCTTTGATGCCAACAAAGCTAGAGGTAGGAGATTCTCAATCTGCCCAACTGTTCCTCTATGAAAATAGTCATGATAGTTTAACAATCTCTTCTCTGCCCACCCTTGCATTGAAGCCAAGACCGACGACAACATTTTCACATATGTAGCCTCTCTGTCCAGCTTCTTAGCATCATTTGCCAACTCCGCCAACATGGTATGCGCAGCGCAGAGCAGATCAGGCTCCGTTAGAGAAGTGACAACGTACTGTTGAAACAGAACCCATGTGAAACACACATTGTGTATTGGCCTATTGATCCCCAATGTCGACCAAGTCTTCTTCATCAGCTCAAGAAGCTCATCAACCTCGTCAAGAACCAATGTCTCGTCCCTGATGTCGAATATGGACTGGAGGAGAGCAATGTAGAGGTGAACATTGAGAGGGAACCCATCAGCCCAGTGACAGACGTCCGTGGCAGCTCCGTTCACGCTTCGCCAGGACAAAGAAACCACACTGTTGCATAGAGACCTCATGGTGTCTGAATTCTTTCCGGTGTCTATGGGTTTGTTTTCGCTGGCACGGACAATCTCACGTAGACGCATAGCAAATGAGTTGGATTTGTTGTCTAGTGAAATTGATGGGTGCAGAAGAAGCCCGGCTTCCAGAGTTTTGAGCTGCCGTTTTTGCCATATATGGTACTCGTGAACGTCATTGAATTCTGATGGTTTCAGGTGACGAAGAAGCTCCAATGGCAGAATTATCGTCTCTGCTCGCCTACCCATCTGCATACATCAATAATATTGTCAACTATCTCTTCAAAGATTTATGTTTTGAATCTAATTGAGATACCAACGATTGAAGATGATTAGAAAACGGCATTAATTTGACATATTGAGATTGCAGACTTTTGTCTCTGTTTTTATGATTGCAATGTAAAATTCAAATAAAACACTGAAAAAGCAGATAAAATTGACGGTGAATACAAGCTAGATACGAACCTAGTAATCCAGTTTCAAATTCAATCTTTCAAATTTTGCTGATACATATAATGATTTATAATGCTTATTATGAAAAAGATCGATACTGCATTGTTAAAAAAGAATATCAAAATCAATCTTGTAATGTTATTTTTTTAAAAAAAATTAGAATTATAATGTAAGTTGAAAAGTTGATGCATGAAGAGATCTCATGAGTCATGATCATGCAAAATGTAAAAAGAAGAAAAAAAATGGACGTACTTGGCCAACGAGAGTTCTCATAAGAGTCTTCCTCAGCCTATTATCACTTAGCTCTGTCACCTTCATCTGCTGTCTCATGATCTCCGCCGAGGTCAGAGGCCTCCTGGGTCTCGAAGGCGGCGGCATGGTGGAGAATCCCATGCCGGGGCTGCCACTGCTGTGCGAATGCCCGTGGTGGCCACCACCGCCATGACTATGGCTGTGGCCGTGTGCATTGGATCCCGGCGAGGTTGGAGCAGAAGACACCCCCATGCTAGACATCCTCCTAGAAGGTGACCTCTTCAACATCTTAAGGCCCAAAGCCCTCTTAACCCTACTACTAGGTGTCATCTGGACCACCCCATTGACCCGCCCGCCGCCGCCTGGAGACCCGGGACCTGTAGACCCACTTCCTCCGCCATCGCCAGTGCCACCACCACCGTGGTCGTGGGCGGAATAGAAGGTAATAGCGTTACGTCCACCGAAGCCAGGAGAGGAGCGGCAGGCTGTGAAGAAGACCTCGTAGGCAGCTGAACGGACATCGTCCGAGTCTATGCCGTCTAGCTTGCCGAAAGGCCAGTTGAGGTCGGAGTCGGCGGTGGCAGGGCCGGCCAGAGGGCCGGAAAAGGACTCCCGGCGCGGTGGTTGGCCCATTGGTTGTGGGTGGGGATTCGAAAAAAAGAATTTGCGTGTCAAGTATCTGGCGGGAGAGTGTGAGGAAAGAAGGAATGCATTTCTTTTAAGAGAGGGAGAGAAGGAGAGGCAAAGCTGGAGAGTTTGTTAATTATGACAGCATGATTGTGTTAAGACACGAGAGAGAGAGAGAGAGAGAGAAAAACTGATTGGAGGGGTTGATGGCTCTCTGCAAACCTTTTCTTGTTGCGATTTCAACGATGAAGATACGGTCCTTAATAATCACACCAATTTCTCTCTTTCCACAGCGAGCGATGATTCATCTTACTATTCCGCTTATTTCTCTTTTGTTTTCATTTCTTTTTTCTAATAAAACTAACATTACGTGTTTCTTGTTTATTCATTTAACATTTATTGTATTATCTATATAGGTCATTCAGCATTCCCATGACGGTTCTCATGCCATTTTTGGCGGTTAAGAAAAGTCTATTAGAAAGTGATACTGTATGTTCTTCCAATTTGTTAAAAACATCAATAGAACATTTCTTGACTCTTGCTTGATTCTCTGCACAGCTCTATGGAGGCCCAAAATGGCTTACTGTTAGATGGCATTCACATAACTACGTCAATAAAATATGTACTTTTGATTCTTGTGTTGGTTCACATTACTATGTTTTTGCTAATTATATTAATGCCAGCTAAAAGTAAATGTTCCTTACAATCAATTTTTTTTTTTTTTTTTTTTTTTTTGTAATTAAGGGGTTGTCAAATAAGGACTGGTTGTGAGGTGTATTCTGTTTCACCAGCTGATGAAGGTTAGTAGTTAGATTCATCATCAAAAATTTTATGCTTCAGATGAAGATATGGTTGGATTTTTATGATGACAGATTTCTGACAGAACTATAGTAGCAAGTAGTAACCTTCATATCCAAATTTGTTACACAAATAACTTCTCATTGTTGCTGCATTCTCACATGTTCTTACACTCCAGTGATACATATAATCCATGGAAAAGTATCTACAGTCTCCTGTAGTTTTGAAATTACAAGTATTCTGTCATCTCATCAAGGTATTTTGTCATGAGAACTTTCAAATAATTATATGGCAGTGATATTTTTCTTCGCCATGATAAGAATTTTATGCCCCGGAACCAAGCGGCATGGAGTGCATGAAACTTATAGGAAGCACAGATAGTAAAGTATGTCTGACATACTGGCTCAATGAGCTTCAGGTTCGTAACGTTGTCTTATCATTTATGATAGTACTGACTCAATGAGCTTTCGTTATACACGGTAATGCTTGTCCTTGCAGAATATTGGCGAAACACGTTTACCTTTTCTGGTAACACTCAATCCGGATCATACGCCAGAACATACATTACTCAAGTGGTCAACTGGCCATCTAGCCCAATCTGCCGTTGCCTCAAAAGCTTCACTTGAGCTTGATCATATTCAGGGCAAGAGAGGAATCTGGTTTTGTGGAGCTAATCAAGGTGAGCGTTATTAACTATGCGTGCTTGTCAATTGATTAACAACTTTGTTGTGCAACGCGAATCATAATAGTCGAGAATTGTACATCAAATATCCGTGGATGGTTTGCAGTGAAACATATATGTTATATACTCTTCATTCTTCGCAGCTTTTACTTTGATTTCAATAATTTGTTTTACTTTTATTTCAGGTTTTGACTTCCATAGGATGAAATAAAGGTTGCAATTAGTCCCCCTTATTTTAGCATTTGTGTGGAAAATCAGAGTGTTGTATTCAACTAATACAAACTCTAGAGAATATATAGAATAGAGAGAGAGAATTAATTACAACCTACTGACAACTTACTTACCGACTACTTAAATAAATGAAAGAAACTATAGCAGTGAACACCTAATTGGGACAGCTAACTAGGACAGCTGGGACAGTTATTCGGACACTAATTGGGACAGCTATTAGGACACTAATTGGGAGTGGGACAACTCATATGTACAGCTATATGTAACTTCATAACATACATCATAAACTTTCAACAAAATTTACAGATTTCCAACAATTTGCTTTGAATGTTTTCCCTCAAATTAAAACATTTTGTTTCGTTTTGATTTCCATTCATTCTGTTCTTTCCTTGTTCTTTTTATCGGTCATATTACGGCTTACAAGTGAGGAATATTGTTTCTTTGTAGTCGGGCTTGATAGCTGCACATGGTTTACTTGGAAAAATTAAGGTGTGTTCTTTTGAGCAAACCAAGACACATGGTGCCTTCTCTGATGGAAACAGGGGCCTGAGTTTTTGTTACTAGATTTCTTAGACATTATATCAATGCTGGTCATTTGACGTGAGTTCATTTATATTTTCATATTCTTTGCCTGTTCTGGCTTCTAAGCTCCATGATTTCAACTCAAGTAATATGAATTCATTGATATGGGTTGTATAATTTTCGATGTCACAGTTTGCTAGAGGAAGGAGGCACCATTTTTAAGTTTGAGGGAACCAGGAAAAACTGTGGTTTGAAATCTGTATTGAAAATTCACAATCCCAGATTTTATTGGAAGGTATATACCCTTAACTTATGTTTGATGTAAATGTCACATGCATGTATTTATTTATTTATATTTTGAACTATTTCAATTTGAGATTTTGGATAGAGGACATGACTCGAATCCACAATCTCATTGATGTCGATGTAAAGGGCATACAACTGGGCCAGCCTCATCTTATCCATGTCACGTTAATTTGAAATTAATCTAAATTTAAAGCATAAACATATAGTATTATTTGCAGTCACAAGCTTCTCACTGCCACAGTGCCACTATTGACCATTAGCAATTATTTGTAGCTCATGACAGAGGCTGATTTTAGGCATTGCAGATTCCTATATCAATGGAGATTTTTCTTTTCTTGATAAAGATGAAGGTATCATAAATTTGTTTTTGGTAAGACAATTCATCTGAGTCCGATGTCCAATTGTTTTTTCAGTTCTGACTATGAGAAATTTGTTCTTGCAATCTTATTTCTTAGATTTTCATTGCCAATAGAGATTTGGATCCTTCGCGTGCAAAATTGAACCAAAGAAGGTATATATTGATTGGTCAACTCCTAGAATGTGATATTGCTAATAACTAGTTCCCGAATCTTACTACATAAAGTATTTCCCTCTGTTCACTTTAGGGGTTGGTGGTCACCTTTGTTCTTCACTGCTGGTATTGCATCTGCAAAATATTTCATTCAGCATATTTTAAAACGAAATACTCTTACACAAGCTCGTAAGAACATTGCTCACCATTATGATATGGTAATTTCTTTTACTATTTTATGTATTTGGGAAAGGCGGAAAGCCATGAAAGCAATCATAGAGAGGAAGCTACTTAAACCTACTGCCTTGGTAATTAGTAGAATGGTTAGGCTTGTGGTTTGTCAAATTTCCACATGTTTAATGTTTCATAAGAATGGCAGCATTAGGGAAGTTAGCTTGGGGGATTTGGGGTTAGCAAAAAGAAAAAAAAAATGTTCATTTAGAGTTCTAATAAGATAAATAAGATGCTTATACGAGCTTTCCTCACATTGGACACGTCAAAAATAAGTTACCTGGAAATGGTATTATGATTTTATATATTGCAATAAATATCTTTCAATTTTATGGTGCAATGGTTGAACTTTTTTAGTTGTATATGCCAATATATACTACATTAAATTTTACTTAGCCAAAGTAAATTATAAAAGTTTCAGATTATTCAAGCATCTGTTTCTCATTGTTTGTAGTGATAACTTAACTTAGGTGAAGTGGAAACTTATAATTCCCTTTTTGGTTTGTGTTTCTAGAGCAATGAACTTTTTGCTCTGTTTCTGGATGAATCAATGCTATACTCATGTCCAATATTTGAGGTGAGGATCTCACTTATGATGATCATTATTCAAACAAAGAAGTGATTCTTGCACCACACTTCAATTTGTTATTGTTTTATTTCAAGGGAAAACTGACTATGTATTCATTTTGGGCATCAAATTGTTTTATAGAGGGAAGATTGAAGACTTGAATGTTGCACAAATGAGGAAAATTTCTCTTCTTAGTGAGAAAGTGAGTCTGTTTAAATTCGTTAATTTTTTTTTTTAAGAATATTCATGATATCTATTTATTTAATTTATGCCTTTTTGTTTAACTCATACAGGCAAGAATTAGTAAGGAGCAAGAAGTTCTTGATATTGGTTGTGGATGGGGATGCTTAGCTATTGAAGCTGTCAAACGAACTGGATGCAAATACACCGGCATTACTCTGTCCGAGGAGCAACTAAAATACGCAGAAATGAAAGTAAAGGAAGCTGGCCTTCAGGTAAATTTTTGAAGAATGACGTTCAAGTATTGAAACATAGTTAAGAGTCACTCATTTATACTTATAGTCATGAATGCTTTATTTCTCATTTACTCTGAAGTTGAGTTTTGCTAGGGTTTTTATAGCTGTAATGCTTATACATCATTAATCCTAAACTTATACTTCTCTGAATCAGGACCACATCAGATTATATCTTTGTGACTATCGGCAACTCCCTAAAACGAACAAATACGATAGAATTATTCCTTGGTATGTTCTTTTTTCACCAAGTATTGTGTATATGATAATAACATGTTGAATAATAATAAACAGTGTGATTTTTAACGGCCTTTTTTCAGTGATGATAGAAGCTGTTGGCCATGAATTCATAGAGGAGTTTTTTGGTTGCTGTGAATCTAAGATGGGCTTCTTGTTCTACAGGTAACGTTAAAATGGGAAGGAAAAAAGAAAGAAACCATTTAAATTTGCTTTGCTTGGTTGCAATTTCATTTTCAACATTCAGCAAAAGTCACTCGTGCTTTTGTTTGCTAATGGTTACAAGGGTGTTTGAACTATTTCAGTTTACATCAGTACCGGATCAGCACTACAATGAACACAGACTAAGTCCAGGTTTTATAAAGGAATACATTTTTCCCGGTGGATGCTTGCCTTCATTAAATAGGATAACGATAGCCATGACCTCTGCCTCCAGACTCTGGTATTATATATATAGTTAGCTCTATTTATTGTTTGATCTTGTGTTTCTTTAAAAAAAATGTGTAATTGAAGTTCTGCTAGAGCAGTGTGGAGCACATGGAAAACATAGGAATCCATTATCACCAAGCACTGAGATGTTGGAGAAAAACTTTCTTGGAGAACAAGAGGTAGTGAAAATAATATAGGAGTTGTATTTTATTTAACGCGTCACGTGTTGTTCTCATTTTCCTTTTTTTTCAAGAAACAAAAATTTGTCAAACGCTGGAATGTAATTAATTTTGTATCTTGATCGATTTATCTATATTTTTCAGGGAAGTTCTTGCTCTGGGGTTCAATGAAAAGTTCATTCGGATGTGGGAATATTATTTAGATTATTGTGCTGCCGGTTTTAAGTCTCGTACACTTGGAAATTATCAGGTAATTTCCAACTCTTTAGCCTTGATGTGTAAATTAGTTGCATTTTAGCTTTATCTTTTTGTTAATCACTTGAAGTTGAAGGAGTAGGTTATGTGAAGAGTAGCTTAATTAATTGGCAGCTTTTGAATGCTCTATTCTGATGAATTAGCTAGGTTGCCATAACTGCTAACATCTAAATTAATGTAAAAGGAGGTTACTATGGCCAAAATTTATAAACAGTTTCTGATAAAACAAAATGACTTTTAAATCTTTGGAAATTCTTATGAATTAGGTTCCCATGTAATCCCCAGATAATCTTAAAGTTCATTACTTAATTTCATCAATAAAATTAAATTAGGATTTATGTAAGCTTCTTGTTGCAGAAAGTCACGCTTACAACTATTCGTACAGATTATAGAATTACACTAACAAACAACAAACTTTGAATATATCGCAAATAGATAAATATATCGTGCAAAAAAAAAAAAAAAAAATTTAAATCAACATTTACGTGGTTCGCGTTACAATAACATAGAGAAATAGACAATGTTGATCTAGTGGTTTGCCGCTCACATCTACACCTTAAGATTGTGGGTTCGAGTCTAAAATCCCGAATTAATGTAATATTTCAAAAAACAATAACATAGAGAAAAGAAATCATACAATCTCACCAAAACAAACTCTCTCAAACTCTACATAAAGAGCTAGATAGGAATTCCAAGAACTCACTTCTTCAAACGGATTTGAAAATGGAGATTTTGGCCGCCAAACAGACACCAAATTTTTGCACTCTCTGGCATCAATATCATGTGCTGCCCACTCTGCCTTTTCGCTTCTAAGTTATAGGAAGTTTTTGTAAATGCAGAAATTATTGGTTTATACATTAGAGAAATCAGCAAATGAAATCATTTGGAAATGGCAGCTTATATTTATGGTGAATTGCAGAGTCTTGAAATCATCATTGTTTGTAGATAAGCAAGCCGTCATCTTTTTACTTATAATTGGGATTCTCTTATCTTCATGTAGATGGTGTTTTCACGTCCCGGCAATGTTGCTGCATTCACCAATCCATACAATCAAAGACTTCCCTTCAACTAATTCTGTCGTGTAAAGAAAGACCAATACATTCTTTCTTTGTTGCTTCAATTGGGTTATTAGGTGACAATATTGTTGGATTTGGGCCAATAAAAAAGCTCAAATTTGAAAAGGAAAAAAAAAATAAAAATAAATAATACTAATAAGTCTTGTAATTTTTGTTTCTTGTTTCTGGACGTGCAAACAATGTCTAGCTTCCATTGTAATGAATCTTGAAGAAGTACTTACATTTATTTCTGAGTGCAGATTAGCATGATTATCCATGTAAGATTAGGACTAGCAATTGTTATTATTATTTTTTTAATGTATTATAATAAATTATGATACCATTATTCTGGTCAAGAGTATGTCGCGAGGTGTACTACCAAAGTACTTGTAGTTCCATACCATTATTGGGTTGATGGAGAGTGTAAGTCTCCTGCCACCAAGACAATGAACATTGATAAGTCATGTTATGTTCATAAATATTATTAACAACATTTTTTTTTTTCGGATATGAAATGCAAATCTTCATCATCTTCGATCATTTCATTAACAACATTTTTTTTTTTCTTCTTCAATCATCATTCATCATTAATAACATTTTTTTATCTTCTCAATCATCATCAATTAAAGAAAAAATAATATATGTTTTAAAGAATTAGAGAAAAATATGGAAACCGGAATCTTTAATGGATTTTTTAAAGAGTAGTCATAAAAAAGAAAAGAAAAAATTAGAGTGTTTTTTTCATATATAGAATTGGGAACCCAAATCTCTCCAATTTTTTTAATAAGTTATTGTTTTAAATTTTAATTAAGAAAAATATAAATTATTATATTAATTGAGACTTAGGGGTAATTTAATCATTTCGTAATAATTGATCAATCAACCGTCAACTTTAATCGTCAACGGGTTAATTAAATGTATTTTCTTGTAATTTTGACAAAAATACAGTATTATTGCATTTTTATTACAATTTGCCAATTAATTGATTTGTTTCATATACATACACTCATATTGTTTTGACAACGGACACATAATGAAAGTTTTTTCTTATATAAATATTGTTTTTTTTTTTTTAAATAATATAGGCTAGTCAAAAAAAATTTTACTACATTACAAAGATTGTACTTCGAATTTGGAACATAGTTGGCTAATGAACGTCATTTAACACCAAGTTAGATTGAATGGTAGTTGTGCATAAATTAATGATGGATAACTTATGTTGAAATTTGGTTTTTTATCCACATGAGTCATGACAAACAATAATTAAACATCTTTAAAATAAAATAATTAACCATCTTAAAGTTGATAGATATTTAAGATAAGAAGCATATATTGATAGCAGACAATTAACAATGGTCACCCGTTTTATGTACGTAATATAAATTTATCATGTAATTATAGTAATTTGAATAGATTGGACGAACTTTAAAAAAATAATAATAAATAAATAAAGATTAGACGTTACGTATACCGACACATTTGCAATTCCTATTAACTATTATTCTATTAATCAACTTGTCTTCTCATCATGTCACTTTAAATTTTTCTTTTTGTTTGCTTGCCTAGAGCGGTAGAACCCCAAATGAGCCGGTCCAGAATCTAGATGATGACATTTTACTTAAAAAATAAATAAATAAAAGTGGTTCCGGGCCTTCCGTCATATCAAAAATTTCTCTCTCTAATCTCTGATCTCCATTATTGGCCTTATCTTTTATCTCAGGAAATTCTCTTCCTTGATTTAACGTTTAAAAAACGTATTTTTTTTTTTTTAATGATACTAGTCAAGCCAAAAATTTAATCCAAAAATCAACGATGTGGCGAGCAATTTGTAATTGTCATATCATTCACCACATCACCTCATGATTTGTATAGTGATGGCAACTCATTTGTCATATTATTTGGATTGAATTTTGGGTTAAATTTTGGGGTTTATAGTATTTTGTTTTTAACTATAATTCTACTTTGTCCAAATTTGATACCTTTTGGTACCCAAATTTGGAGCCGAAATGATGTGGCATCCTCAATTTTTCTATATTCGAATTAGATGATTGAAATCTTGGTTTTTAAGGATGCACATCATTTGGGCTTCAAATTTAGACACCAAATTTGGACAAAGTAGTATTACTCTTTTTTTAAAATATTACATAAATTTAGGATTTTTTTTTTAAGGTGGAGGATTCGAACTCACAGCCTCATGGCATAAACGTGAGAGGTATACCACCGACCAACCTCATCTCATCATTAAAAAACATTCATTTTATAAATCAAACAATATCAAAAGATGTTACACGTAGGAATGACAATGGGTCGGGTTCGGACAAAAATAAACAAGTTCGGGTTCAGGTTTCACCCGTGTGTTTTGGGGGCACCCACACCCGCCCATGAACCCGTGAAACTAGGTGGGTCCACAGACCATAGGTTACACCCTAAAAAAAAAAATATAAAATATAAAAAACATATAAAAATATATATAAAAAAATTATAAAAAAAACCTTGAACAATATTTTTGTATTATTTTGATATACATAATATTTGAAAGCTTCAACTCATTTTAAGTGTGTTTGTTAGTTGAGGCAAATAGCCAAAGATCATAATATATAGCCAATGGTAGAACATTGTACTCTTGTTTTTTAGATGTAGAACTTTAGGCTTTCTAGATGTGGAACTTTAGAAAAGTCCCACATGAAAATAAAAATAAAAATAAAAATAAAAAAATAAAAATAAAAATAAAAACAAAACAAGAGTGCAAAGTTATATAAATAAGAGTTGAGAATTGTAATTCCCAAACTTAGAATAAGTAAAAAATTTATATTTTATTCTCTTGTTTAGATAAAAAATTTAATGATAGTTGTTTGGATAGTTATGAATAGAGACAACACCATCCAGAGAACAAGTCCAAACTAACGAGTATGGGTTAGTGCTTACCACCACCTTCTCAATCTCAAAAACAACATCTGGGTAAGAAGTGTGAAAAGAAGCAGAAATATCCCAACCCGTAACATCTAAGTAAATATCACCCACAACAGAATCCAAAGGAGGTTGTAACGAAGACCTATCTTCAACCAGATCAATCAACAGATCTCTCAACCAGTTATCCATCTAAAATGAACCTTAGAGTGACGACCAACCAACCAACCACTTAGACTCAATTATCAGGGGAGTATAATATAGCTTTAGACCTAGCCAAACAGAAGAAAAAACATACCACATTCTAGGTCTGTGATCCTGGGTGAAAAAACGAGCCCAAAGATATACGAAAACGAAAGACTCCTCAGTCAACATCCTTTAAGTGAACTTCTTAAGCATGGCTTTGTTAAGAATACCAAGGTCTTTAACACCAAGACCACCACTATCCTTAGGCTTGTAGCAAGACTTCCAAGCAACTTGAACAGATTACGACCATCGATCGAACCAATCCAAAAAAAATTTCGAATAGCAGCATTTAAATCTTTCAAAAGAGATGAAGGCTAATGATAAACTTGAAATGAATGCAGGAAGGAACCCATAATCACTGAATTAATAAGACATAACCTACCTGCCATTGAAAGAGAGAAACCCTTCCACGATTCCAATTTACTTTTAATTTTATCAGCTCATGGGATCAACCATCGACATTTAGGTGCACCAATGAAAAAAGGGACCCCTAGATAAGTCATTGAATCACCGCCCTTACACATCCTAGACATTGAGAGAAAATTAGTAATTCGAGGCCCAGAGATGCCTCTGCCAAAGAATATGGAAGATTTTTCCTAATTAACTCGTTGACCTGAGAGAGAGCCATAAAGCGCAAAATCATATAAAATCACTCGTAAATTCTGAAGAGAGGCCTAGCAAAAGAGGATAACATCATCAACATAGAGAAAATGCGAAGGAGCACACATCCCAATAGAAGAAGAGATAAAAGTCATAGAGACCGAGTCTACTAGATGCGTAAGATACCTGCTCAAAAAATCTTCCGCTAAACAAAAAAGCAGGTGAGGGGAGGATCACCTTGCCGCACACCACGCGAACAGGCGAAATAGCCCTAAGGGTGATCGCGCTCCAAATGTTCACATTTAGCGCTCCTATTTCCTATCTTTTGTGTTAGTTTCCGAGAACTTTTGTGTATATAATATGTGTTTTAGCTATGTGTAGGTAAATATCTCATATAGAAGGTGTTTGTACCAAATGGGGGCAAAATAGGGCAATTTTGTGTGAAGAAGTCCAAAGCTGGTTTGTGCGGCTAGAATGAACCCACCGAGCAGGGGAGCATGAACCCGCCGAGCACCATGGCTAGTTCAGACCTTCGGGACGGCTAGACATGTCCCTCCGCACGAACCCGCCAAGATTCTGGCTAGTTCGTGTGGCTAGACATTGCCCGTGGAACCAAACCCGCCTAGATTCCCGCTAGCTCGTGCGGCTGGACATAATCCGCCGTCCAAGCTCACCAAGACCAAGGCTGGTTCATGCGGCTAGACATTGCCCGCCGCACGAACCCGTCTTACCCCTGTCCGAGCCAAAATCATGATATTTTCAAGGGCATTTCAGTCTTTTCACACCCCATTCCTGCCCAAATTTGCCCAACATATATATACACCCATTTTGCCTCTCTTTCAACCGGGTGACCAACCAACAAATCACTTAGAGCTTTTGCTTTTACACACCAAAAGAGAGAGAGCAACTCCAAGCCTTCCATGGGGGATTTTCCTCCATGGAAAGCCTTCCATGGAGAGTAGATATGCAGAGATAGGAGGGCTTGTGTTCAAGCCATAGGAGTTTCATAGATAGGGAGAGCTTTTGGAGGCTTGTCTTCAACGGTGATTTCTATATTTCTCATCTCTTTGTATTTATATTGATGTGTAATTTCATTTGGGAATATTTGTAACCTACACTTATGTTAATATATATATGTATTGTTCGTATGATTTGATTTGGTATTGATTCATTCCTTAGTTGTATATTGATTAAGCTTTTTTTGTGATATTCATATGTATGGATGATTATGTGTTGATATGTATGATGAATAAGATTAGGAGTAGATTAACTAACTGATTAGGAGTAGTTGTAATCAAATATCTCATTTGTTTATGTATGTTAATGTATGATTTACTATGCATGTGTTTAGAGTGATTAGAGTAATTAAGAGTTGAGATTGTGCTTGGATGACCATTCCTTGCATAATCTTGACAATTAGCTTTAAGGAATGGAAATAGCTTGTGTGTGCATGACTTGCCACTTAGCTTTGGTTCATATGTTCTTGTGCTTAATGGGTCTAAACCCTAGACACAATCACTTTTCCGACTGGAGAGTGATGACATGATTTCGGGAATTCCCTAATTAAGATTCCAGGGTAATCCCCTAATCAAGAGAACGAACCCTTTACTGGATTAATTGGATTAACATGTTATACAATCTACATAAATTGCATATTGTGTTTGGTGAATCGATTTCCCATATGTGTTATATATCTTGCTTATCTCCAAGCCACCTTTATTTTCGTAGTTAGGGTGTCTTGCCTCTAGGAGTAGATTAACTTAATTAGGAGTAGATTAATTAGATAGCCAAGACACCCGGCTACATTTCTACCTTAGTTAATTAGTTTACATTTCCGCACACACCACACCGCTTTCCTTTTTACATGCTTTAATAAACGCTAGAACTAGATACAATTAACGAATCCATTCCCAGTGGAACGACCCTTGCTTACTTGCTATACTTGTCCTTTGACTCGTTGCATTTGCGAGGTGATAAGAATAGAAATATATTTTCTCGACCCTTGGCGTCAACGGCCGCCGCGTAGTCAGAGGGTAACCATTAATAAGAATTAAAATCCTAGCAAAATAAAAAATAGTCGCAACCTAACCAATAAAACTCTCAGAGAAGCCAAAACACCGAAAGACTTCAAAGAGAAAAGGCCAATTAATGAAATCAAAAGCCTTACGAATGTCTATTTTTAAAGGCAAGTGCCTACCACAACTACCATTACTCAACACATTAAAATATTCAGAAGCACCAGCAATACAGTCTCCAATTTGACGACCCCTAATAAAACCAAATTAATTTGGGGAGATAATATGGGACCAGATTTCGGCCAAACAGTCAGCAATAATCTTAATGATAACCTTAAACAGGAAATTACCAAGAGCAATCGAGTGAAACTGATCAACCAGGAAAGCTTTCGGAGTCTTCAGAATAAGGACCAAGAAATTAGAATTCAAACCCGGAAAAACTCGCCTAGTGTGAAAAAAATCTTGCACAGCTAAAACCACATCATGTCCCACAATTTCCCAATAATGAAAATAAAATCTGTCCGAGAAACCATCAGGACCAGGAGCACTCAGAGGATCCATGGCAAAAACTGTACTCCTCATTTCATCAAAAGAGGGAACTTGGAGAATCAAAACATTCTCATCAACAATAACCAATAAAGGCACATGCCCTCGAATTATAGAGAAGTTCGAACTATCGTTGCTAGGATTTGAAAAGAAATGCTGATAAAATAAGTAAACATGCTCACCAATTTCAACTAGATCATAAGAAATATTCTCACCAATTTGAAGAGAGGAAAGGGACCTTTTTCCCCATCTACGCTTCAGCAGTGAATGAAAAAAAATTAGAGTTCCGATCACCCTCTGCAAGCCACCTGACTCTACTTTTCTCTTTCAGAAAAATCTCATGTTGTTTTAGGACACTATCCAAATCTACAAGAGCGGTAGCCTCAAGATGAAAAAGATCGTCTGAAAATCCTTCAAAACCAATCATACCCTGAATAAGCATCACCTTCTCATTAGCATTAGTGACATTCAAGGCAATATCCCTAAACACCTCCCAATTCCACCTCGTCAAAGCCTTTTTTAACAGCTTCAACTTCTGAACAACAATCCCAGTACCACTCCCAATAATAATGGATAACCAAACTGATCTAACCAAATTAAGGAAGGAAGGATGAGAAACCCATATACCTTGAAACCTGAAGAGCCGTGGACCCGGTGAAACACTCACAGAACACAAGTTAACACAAGAAACCAATAAAGAGTGATGATCTGAATGAGATCTAGGCAAGGTAACACAAGTTATCTATGACCAGGCATCCAGAAAAGAATGGGAACATACAGCTCTATCTAATCGAGAAAAAACTATACCAAGCCTACCCCAGCCGATCTGGGTATGGAAAACTCCTTTCATTTAAATGTCAACAAGATCACAGACCATCAAAGCAACACGAAAATCATCACAAGAGATAGTAGAAATATTACCAGTGGTCACATGAGCTCCTAGAACCGAGTTGAAATCCCAAGCACAAGTCACGGATCATCTGAACCAGCAATGTCCATAAGAGAGCTCCAAAGAGATCTACGTGTGATGTAGTTTACACTAGCATAAATAAAAGAGATCCATTGGACAATCCCACACAAATTAGCAGAGACAGTAACATGTTGAGAATGAGACAGAACAATAGTGGTATCCTGAAAAGCAGTAGACCCAAAAATCCACATACTAGGAGTACCTTTAGCATTAGCACCAATGAAGTGTAACCTCATAGAACGCCAAAAAGTAGGAGCAATTGAATCAAAAGAACACAACGGTTCAGCAATGCAAATAAAATTCGGTCTATAACGAGAACAAAAGTCTTTCAAAGTATGTTAGGTATCACTGTTTGTAATACCTCTACTATTCCAATAAATGACAATCATTTATGTAACAATTTAATTTTAACAGCCCTAGTTTTGGGCGAAACAACACTGATAACCTGTTTTTTATTTTTCTTACCTTTTTTAGTGGTAACCTTCTTCCAATTGATCTGCCTAAGAGACTCAACCATGAATACCTGTGATGTTTAGAGCTGTGGGGTGGCTGAAGTCTGATTCGGTGCCTTCACTATCAGTGTCGAAGCTAACTTCACCCTCAAGAGTGTGCAAATGTGGCTCTACCATGGGAGATCTATCAAGGGTTCTGATCGGACCATATTTACACCTATTTGAGGTCCCCATTTCCTATTTTTTGTACTCTTTTTCGAGCGTATTTTTGTATATAATGTGTTTTATGAGTTTTTTGTAGGTTATTCACCATAAATAAGGTATTTGAGCTTAATTGATGAGTTTTGGAAGTTAAAAGCGCTGAAATGGAAATGGCTCGTGCAAAACACCCACTTTTAGGGAGCCATATCTCTCTCCTCATATTGAACTAGGTTTCATGCTACCTATGTTTGGAAAACCCCAAATGTCTTCTTTCCAATAGTTTTTACAGAACATGATTCCGATATCTCTAGAGGAAGTTATTCCCATTTCCGTGATGGTGCGTAAAGTTGGAAATGACTAAAATGCTAAAACCGCTGTACACTCGCCCTATGTACAGCGGGTGAACAACGATTTTACTCCAGAATGTGTCCGCTTCTGATCCGCCTCCAACCAGCTATACGTACAACGATTTGGAGGTGACTGGGCACCAGTTTTGTGATTTTTGGTCGATTTTGAAGGGCAATCTTGTCCTTTTACACCCCATTCTTGCCCTAACCTCCCAACTCTTTAAATACCCCCCATTTGGGGTCTGAAACAAGAACTTCTACACCTCCTACACTCCGAAACCGAAATCACACCTTCTCTTCATCTTTTTCATTCCTTCACCAAATAAGTGAGAGCTTTAAGCTCCCATGGAGGATTTTCTTCCATGGGAGTTCACCATACATCTCTACCACCATTTTTATACTATATCCACCCATCTAGGAGTAGATTACAAGAAGAATAGAGTGGTCTTTGGATCAAAAATGAGCTAGGAAATCAAGGAGAGCTTGGAAGAGTTGTCTTCAAGGGTTGTCTCCCTTAAACTCATTTCTTTTTTGTATTTCTTGTTTTCTTGGATGTAATCACCAACTTGGGAATTTTGTAAACCTACACTTGGGCAATATATGTATGAATGTTTCTTAAATTCTTAGGGTTTTGTTTTACTCTTTGCTAAATCCATAATTGTCTCTCTTATTGTGATACTCATGTGTGTGGAGGTCCGAAATTGACATGTATGCATGATTGGGATTAGGAGTGGAGTAATTTAATTTAGGAGTAGAGTAATATAGTATCCCATAATTGTTTGTATGTTGATGGGGGAACCAAAATTACTATGTTTAGAATGATTTGAGTGTTTGAGTATTAGCTCCAAATAGTGGGAAAAGCTTGGTTGATTATGTATTCACATGCTAGATTAGGCTTAAGTTCCATATTCTTGTGCTTAATGGGTTTTTTTATTAAGGCACAATTGCTCATCCCATGGCTTGGGTTGGGTGATGAATTGATTTTGGTGAATTCCTTAATCAAGAGAATGAACCCTTAACTTGAATTGAATGTTCTTAATGATAACAATCAACTATTTGCACATTGTTGTTTGGTGAGCTTGTCCCATTTTTAGCCATCCATCTTAGAGAGATTTGAGAGATAAGGAGAGAGCTTTCTCTATGAGAGAGTTGAGCATTCATGAGATTGGAGACCGCTGTAATAGTATAGTGGTGAGTACATATCAGATTGACAACCGAGAAAACCCGGTGTTCGATTCCCAGTTACGGATGGGGTCTCCTTTCTATTTATTTTGTATTTCTTTCTTTGTGTTTTTGTCTCATCTTTGATGTGTACTTTCGTTCATTAGGGATTTGATGTAAACCTAGCATTGTTGCCTCTTTTATTAAATATGTTTGTTGATGGTTAAGTGGTCATTTGAAGTGCTTAATGCTTTTGAGTGGTTAGCCACCACTTGAATGGACCTTGGTTGTTGTGTGAAGGACCGAGAGGTGAAGCACGCAACGTGCATGAGTAGATTGGTCACTACATGCAGGGTAAGGTAGAGATACGCGAGGCTTTTGCATGTAAAGTTGCTATATGTGTCTCATAGTTCTTAATGAACTCATGTGCAGTTCAGGTAACCATCCGTTGATAGGTTGCTAGTGCATGTGGGTATAGCCTTTGTTACTCGAGAGAGAATATTGGCAAGGATTAAGTAAGCACGGCTTTCAACATTGACGATGCATGTTTGTATGAAATTGTGTGATTGCTATGGTTGAGTCACTTACTTAGTGTAAGCATTTATATGCCACATCTTTCACATCCATTCTATCTTTGTAAATACTTTTGTACGTAATTTATCTTTTCATTGCAATATTTACATTTAATGCACACACACACACCTCAATTCGTATTTTCCAAATAAGCTAAGCTAGTGACAGTTGATGGATTCCACCTCCCCACGAAACGATACTCTTGCTTGCACGCTATACTAGTCTTTTGACTCGTGCACTTGCGAGGTTGAATGTAAAATTCAAATCTTTTGATACACCTCAACAACGTGTCATCAAGCTCCATATGAGCAATATCAGGATCTGTCATGGCATCAACGTCTAGATGCTCAATGTGTAATGGGTCTATGGAATCATCTTAAAAAAACAGAGTTTTTCAAAGCCTCCCCTTGTCCAGTAGGAATGATTGGCCTTAGTGAACTAGAAAAGGCAACAAGGTCTAAAGCTGTCTTGTTTGGAAGAGAAGTTACAGTTTCATCGAGCTTAGTCGCAATGGCATAAATACCCGATTTGATAGTCTTAAAGACGCAAGAGGTTGGAACATCTCTTGACTTGTGTTTCGGTCTGTACTCTTGTCTAATTATGGATCTTCCTCTTCCGGATTCTTGTCTTTTGGCTCGGTTGTGACATTCTTTGTAAATCGGGCTGCATGGTGATATGAGGCAACCGAATGACCAATAGAGTAACAAACCGAGTAGAAACTTGGAACATTCTCAAAGTAAAGAGTCGGAAACAAACAATCTTTTCCAACCTCTATCATGATGGAATCAGGAAAAGGCTTAGAAAGGTCAATATCAATCAACATGCGAGCAAAGTGGCTATAATCACCCTCTAGGGTAGCTTTGTCAAACTTTAAACGATTTCTAATCCCACGTGCCATGTCTGAAAGGATTTGAGGGTGCCAAAACTCCCAAGGCAAATCGTAAAACCGCACCCATATTTGAGCATTCGTCGTGCGCTATATGTTAGAAAAAATTCTTAGTCCATGGCTGAAGCCTTAGGATTCCAGGTTTCAAATGAAGTGATCCGATGCCCCAAACTTGTGCTTTATCTTTCTCGTAATTCAAAAGAATCTGGAAGAATCCCCATCCAAGAGAGATGAGACGCCATTGAGAGTTCAATTTCCAAATAGATTGAAGTTTTTCTTTAAAAGCCAATATCTTCCATGGTTCCTCTCCCTTTGACAAGACAACTCGACCGATAAGAGAGTAACTATAAAGTTTCAACCGTTCTTCAGAAGCTTTCGGGTTGACTTTGACTACAACATAATCACCTTTTTTTCTTCGGAGCTGAAGAAACCGGGGCAATGGTAGAGGAGATTGCTTGGGCATAAGATTTCATTACTGGTTTGAGATTCGAAAGTCCATCCATGTGAGAGTAAGTTTGGATTGAAGGGGCTCTAGCCCGCAGTTCAAGCTCTGGAAAGAGATCAGATAACTCCATAGAATCCATAGGTCTAAACAAACATGTGAGAACGATTAAACAACAATATTATATTCAAGATTTATATTTTAATATTCGGATCTCCTCTCAACATAAGAAAACTGCAGATCCAAGTGAGCAGCTGAAGCAAGGAGATGGCAGTGAGGCAGCTGAAAACTGGACGAGATCTAGTCGAATAGAGTCCAACAGAACTAGTGCGTTCAGTGCGACGGAACTGGCTAGAGAAAAGCGATCGAGGTTGGAAAGCAGCAGCAACTAACGTGCGACGGAACTGGAGTGAAGTGCGATCAGTGCGACGGAACGCTGGTGAAGTGCGATCAAGGTCGGCGACCAAGTTGGAGAGGTTTGGGCGACTGCGGCGAGTCTTGGTCGGGCTGGTTCTTGGATGAGTAAAGACGGCAGCGGCTAGGGCTGAAAACTGTTCATGCCTATTATTTCCAAATTCTCGTTATACCCTTCTTTTATTGTTTCAACAAGAGATCAACATTAATCAACTATAGAATATAGCAGAATTCAAAACCTTCATCTTGATGTCTTGTTATACAGGCTTTAAATAGATGTTAATTAAATTTATCATTCAATATTAATAGGGTTAGTTTTGGGAAATTAAAAATATTATTAATTTTGTATTCCTTTCCCTCCTTTTCCTCCCAAATATGGTGGGAAATCAAATTGGGTAAAGCAAGAAGAAATTATTCCCTCCCTTTCCTTTCCTTTCCCTCTCATTTAAAAATCCAAACAAGATATTAGAAATCCATCTAAATCCTTTCCTTTCCTTTCTCTCGTATTCCATCAAACCAAACATCATGTTAGAGTTTAAATTTATAATATTTTATATAATAAATATTATATAATTTGTATAGCTTTGTGGGTTTGTGGGTGCTGGTTCTTTTTTCAAACCCACTGAGGGTTCAAATTATAGACCTACACCCGCCCATAGGTCGTAAAATCACCACCAAACACCGATCCTATAGGGTCGAGTTCGGATGGGTGCCCACGGGTGCGGGTCAAATTGCCATCCAAAAAAAAAAAAAAAAATTCCAAAGATACACATTGATTATTAAGAAAATCAATGATCCCGACATAATATAACATAAATTATGTATACTATATATAAAGAAAAATTGATACACAATTTTATTCTCGTCCTCTGGATGGAGAAGCCAACATTGTTATAGTCTCCATTGTTATATATTGTACTCCTTTTTTAAAAGTGGAAATAGATAAAAATGGACAAATCATTTAAAATTTTTCAAAATATAACACTGATATATATATATATATATATATGGGTGCCCTTGGCGCACCTATTGTGATGCGGCAAGCAAAGGCTTGGAGTTCATGGAGCGAAGGGATCGTCATAAAGGCAAAGGGCATTAGTGAACAGTTTTTGGGTGTTACATTTTAAATTTGACCCAATTTCGTGTGTAAATGGGCCAAAAAAACAGAGTCACGTGCAGTAGATGTGAAGTCGTTGGACTTTAGTCAAATTCCAACGTTCGGTCTTCGAAATCTTGTTTTTGCCGTTTTTGGTAATATTTGATTTAGGCATAATTTTTTCTAGGGATTTTATTTTGATACGCCGTTTGTGGGGTTGAGTCTTATTTGGGTAGGAGTCTCAAATTTAGTTGTTTTCTCAATTTTTTTTCTTTTTTGGAAAAAATGATTATTTTATTATTATTATTTTAGCTTTTTTTGGCTTTTCTAGTGTTTTTAGGGTTTTGTTTTTTAAATATTTTTTTTCCTATTTAAAGGCCTTGTGCCCTAGTAGAGATTTTCAGTTAATTATTGAATAAAACTCATAGTGTTTTATCTAAATATCTTCCATTACCTTTGTGAGGGTCAACGAATTTGAAGCCTATTATCCTAGCATCCAGGGGCGGATGCATGAAAGGGCTGCCCCGGGCTATAGCCCGGGCAGCCCTCTTCCAAAAGAAAAAAAAATTATATATATTATGACTAATTACACAAACACCCCTGATATTAGATCTAATTGTATTTATATGCAAATTTTATTAATAATTGCACTGACATCCCCTACCATTAGTATAATTTATTTCATTTAGTTATTCTAATTTAAAATCAAAAGACAATAATAAAAATTACAAACAACCAATCACAATTGACAAAAGTATTATTTTATGCTTGTTTTACATATAATATTTCCTTGCTTTTATTGATTGCACAATTTAGATTCATTCATTTTGTTCTATTTGTTAGTTTAAACAATTCAAACCGATCATTAATAGTAAATTTTCATAATATGTAGAATCTATTTAAAAACAAGATATATATTGAGAAACAAATCAATGTGAGGGTCTGTGAGTCATTGATTAAACATTCAAATATATTGACTAAACAATTCAATGTGAGGGTTTGTGAGCCACTAATTAAGTATTAGAATATATAGACTAAACAAAAATAGATAAATTCAACAATTGATAGTTAATGAATTGACCATATACTTTTAGTGTGTACTAAGAAAAAAAAAAAAAAAAAAAAAAACTATCTGTATATATAATTTAGCCCGGTCTGCAAATATTTTCTTGGTTCGGCCCTGCTGGCATCCTTGCACGGATCAATAGAATAATAATTGGTTGCTTTTCGAATTGTTTGTGTGAATTTTTCTCATAGAAACTTCCGCTACATCACATTGTGATCATGACTTTTTTTACAGTGATCATATCAATTTACGTGATCACATACAACTTACATACAGTCACATTAAAATCTAGTTAATTTTATTTTGTTGTAATCACATATAACTTATATGTGATAACACTATATACATACGATTACATACATTTAATATTTTGGTGCACCGACGCATATACATACGATTACATACATTTAATATTTTGGTGCACCATGCGTCGGTGCAGGGCCGGCCCATAAGGGCAGCCAACCCAGCAAAATGCTAGGGCCCCCAACTGATGCAATTTTCTTCTTCTTCTTTGGGGCCTCTTGATCCAATATTTGTTAATGATCTTTGGGGCCTCAATTAATAAAAAAAAAAAAAAAAAAACTTTAAAGACACAATATGATTATAAGACCATGACATCATTTCGGCCCAATATTTGTTAATGATCTTTGGGGCCTCAATTAATAGAAAAAACTTTAAAGGCCCAATATGATTCTGAGACCATGACATCACTGCACTACTATATATATATATATATATATATATATATATAACACCTGCTAAACGAATTACGAATCAAAATTCAAAACCTTCACTTTGCTCTCTCTTTTCTTCTCTGCCTCTCTGTTTTCTTCTTGAAGTTGTTGCCGTTTGAAGAATCGAACTTATCGAAGGTATGATTTTTGTTTTCAATTAATTTCTACATGTTGATTTTGACTCGAATTATTATTAATATTATTTTATGTTAATGATAATAATTTTATATAGGGCACCGAATTTTGTTAATGTCATAAAATCGCTCGGGCCCCAAAATGTCTGGAGACGGCCCTGCGTCGGTGCACTGTAGCCATTGGCCAATATATATAAACTTATTCTGACATGTAAAAGGAGGCCATAACAGATATTACTACTCTTTAAGTCTTTATTTCAAGTTTGAATTCAGATGACAAATTGTTAGATTTTGTACCAATAAAAAGCTGATGATTGACAAGTACAGGATGGAGGATTTCCCTCCATGTGTGAGTAGTGCTGTTCAGCAGGATTTGCCGATGTAGGATTTCCCTCGATCCATTTTCTGTTTTGTTGTTGTTTCTTTTGAAAAAAAAAAAAAAAAAAAGACAAGGACAAAAAACAAAACAAAAAAAACAAAAAAAAAAAACTAATAATTTGTAGGTAATCTTAATCTATATAACTGAACCTTTGGTGGACCTAGGATTACTATTAATATTAATAATAATTACGATTAGGTCTAATAAGGATTTTTTTAATTTTTTTAATTTTATGATTCAAAGAAGTTTAAATAAAACAAAACAAAATCAGACTTAGTTAAAAATATTTTATTTTTTATAATATTTTCATAATAGCCTCTATCAATTTTATTAAGAATAGTTTTCTCTATATGTGTGAACGAGATATCATTCATCCACTAATCTCCAATTTGATTATGTCATCAAAACTATTTCTATTTGTCAACAAAAGAAAATTGATTATAAAAAAGACACATTATATATATATATATATATATATATAAGTTATCAAGTAAGGTATACCTTATTTTAATTTCAGTAAAGACCTTGATGAAATCACATATATGTTTATGAATTTTGATTTGAATTTTTGTGTGGATAATAAGTTTAATGAAATCTACCTATTAACAAAATTTGAGAACTTTTCAAGCACCGGAACTATTTATCCCAATTTTTTAAAATATAAAGACATCGGGAAAAATGAGATAAATATAGGAAATTTTTTTAAAAAAAAAAATAGTTCTAGTACTTGAAAAATTCTCAAATTTTATTCATAGGTAGATTTTAATGAGCTTATCTTCCACAAAAAAATTCAGATCAAAATTCATAAAAATATCATTGTTCGTGCAGGTGTGGAGACCATGATGAATCTCACCCGCACTGCATAATCAATGATATTTTTTTTTCCAGTTTTTCAATTTTATTTTTTTTTGTTTTTAAATTTATGTTTTTCTTTTAATTTATATATTTTTTTAATTCAATTCAATTTTCAATTATTTAAAATTTTATTTGATCTCCACAATCCATCTTCGAGATAGATGGTGGAGATCCATTTTTTTTAAGAAAAAAGTTTTGTTTTTATTTTTTTATTAATTTAATTTAGGGATCAAGGGTAGTTTATTATTTTAAAGATAACAGTTAAGTTTGACCTAACGGCAGGGGATGTGAGTGTCAATTAATGATAAAGTTGTTTCTGGGTGTAAAAAATAAAACCTCAGGGAGGTTGAGTGCAATCTGCTCTATTTTTTTAGGACTAATTGCACAAACGTCCCCTAAGTTTAGGTATAATTGCATGCATATGGAACTTTTACCCATAATTGCACAAACGTCCCCTGCCGTTAGTTGACTTCCGTTAATTCTAACCATTGACAACAATTTTAACCCACGATTAAAAATCCACCATTGAATTCGAATATTTTTATTTTATTTTTTAAATAGATGTGGTTAACTGGTTGTGGAATTGATGGATTTGGGTTTTTATTTGTGGATTTGATTTTTGGTTGTTGTTTGAGGATTTGATTTTGGTTTTGATTTGTGGGATTAAGTTTTGGTTTTTGTTTGTTAAGTTTATTTTTGGATTATGTTTGGGGGTTGAGAAAATGAAAGAGAAAAAAAAAATGATTGATTTTGTTTTTTTGTTTTCTTTGTCTTTTCTGTTTCGTTTTTTAATTATTAATTTAAATAATAAAATAGGTAACTAGGGGTACTTTAGTCATTGTGGGTTAAAATTGTGGTCAACGGTTAAAGTTAATGGAAGTCAACTAACGGTAAGGGATGTTTGTACAATTATGGGTAAAAGTTCCATACGTATGCAATTATGCCTAAACATAGGGCATGTTTGTGCAATTAGTCCATTTTTTTAATTTCAAAGTTCAATTGGCAGACGTGCGTGGTTACCAATTGACAGACAATAATAATTAAAAATTTAAAATAGATAGAGGCGGACTCTGTGGAGGCCAGGGGGACCCCGTTTGGCCATAGAAAAAAATATATATATTAATTTTTTAAAATTTTAAGTTCTCAGATATGGATAGCCGGCCCACTAGGCAGACAATTACCATCGGAAAAAGTTGACCATCGAATATAAAAGATAATAACTCAGATATGGACAGCCGGCCCACTAGGCCCACTTGGCAGACAATTACCATCGGAAAAAAGTTGAAAAGTTGTGATATCAACCGGATATGCAATACTTGATTGCCCATAATTCACTCCTTGTCGATATTCAAGATTTGTTGTGTTACCTTTGTAATATTTTACAATAATTTTAATAATGATAGTAATAAAAGCTTACGTGCCGCCTTGGAATAAATAATGGTTAATTGGTCACGCATACAAGTATAACATCTGTAAATTAACCTCCTTTAAATTAATAACTTCTCTAAATTAATAAAAAAATATCGCTTTTGATCCGAGCTAGTGTAAAAAATTAATAAACCCCTTTTTTACCATAATAATTAATAATTTCTTTTTAAACATAGTGTTAAACATAGTGTTAAACCTATATTAATAATTTCATAAAAGTATAAAATATATTACATAATATTCAAGAATTAGAAAAGTAGTTCAAGATGCTAGTTTGTATAAGGCCAGATGTTTGATATTTTTGACTTTATCTTTCGTCTTTTGAATTGTCCTCAAGAAGTTATTGTGATCACATTCTTGTTATAGACAAAAGATTTCAACTAAATTTAGCATTTCAACAGCCTTATTTATAGAGATTTTAGGTATCTCATGACTATTGTCGTCGTCATCGTTGTCGTCATCATCTATCTCAACCAACCATCATTATTCTGCCTTGTAATATCATTTTATTTTTAGGTGTATCTTGAGATCTTTCTTGGTATATACAACCAAAGAAAAAGCCTCACTATTTATAGGGTGAGTATCCTTGGTCTCTAAGTAATCATATTCCCAAAAGGAACTAGAAATTTTCTTAACAAATCTTTCCTAAATAAGGAATCTTGGAAAAACAAAAAAACAAATATATATATATATATTTTGTAAAGAAGAAAGCCGATCAAATAAGGAATCTCGAAAATGAACCTTCCATAAACAATAAAACTGGCTTTCACACGTTTTCTAAGACAAAATAACACTTTACAAGGTAAAACCCTTCAAATTAATAATCCCTCTAAATTAATAGTCAATGGTGGGTCCCAACAATATTAATTTAGAGGGGTTTTACTGTATTATGCCATGTGATAGCTGCGAAGTCAAAAAAATTTGTCTCGAAGAACCATTATACAAAAATAAAAGATTTACTGGGTCAAAATTAAAAATAAAAAAGAAGATAAAATTTAGTTGTAAATTATTTATAATTTTTTCAAGAGATTTTAATCTTAATTTTAATTTTTTTTAGGGAAGGGACTTTTAATTTTATAGTGATATATTAATATATAATTTTTAATTCCAAAACTACTTTTAAAATCTCAAAAAATATTTATTTCTCAATTTAATAACTTTTTTAATTTCCATAATTCTCTAATTCAACACAAACTAATTAGACGTTTCTTAATTCGCAAAATAATTAAGAAAATTGTGCATATATATGCTATTTACATTCAGAACTTTATATTTTTTTCATCTCTTTATTTAACTCTCTAAAAACTTCCCTTGGTATTCTTTGATCAAATTCTATTATTTACATTCAATACTTTTTATTTTCTTATAAAAAAATAATTGATTTATATTTATACTTATATATATATATATATATATATATATATATATACAGAAATTCTATTATCAGTTCGAACTGACAAAAGTTATATCAGTTCCTTATATGTGGATCACTGGATTTAAATACTTTGACTTAGCTGTATGCACTTGTCAGTCAAAGTATTTAAATCCAGTGGCCCACATATAAGGAACTGATATAACTTTTGTCAGTTCGAACTGATAATAGAAAGATGGTATATATATATATATATATATATATATATATATATAAAAGTATAGATAGATATATATTACATATTTCAAATGACAAAATGGAGACAATTAAGTTGGTGTCCATTTTGACAAACTTCCTTGCTAGCTGAGTGTAAATAATGTAATTCTAAAGAAAGTTGATATAATTTGTCTTTTATTTAACTCGTTGTATTTCTGTCTTAAATTCCCAAGATATCTAAAAAACCCTCAATATTGCTCATTTCCTTCTCTTCAATATGAGTGTGGAGTAGTCTCCTAGTTTGCCTTCATTTACATTTCCAAATAGCTGAATTTCAGCTCTACTGAGCAAACCCTTTCCCGTTTCCTCCACTAATCATCGTAATGAACACCATCAACATGTATGGGACATGGACGATCCTCGCAGTAGTTTTTGCACTTCTCTTCTTCCTACAATCACTACTATGGAAAAGAAATGCAAAAACTAAAAGATTACCTCCTGGTCCAAGAGGGTTTCCGATTTTCGGATGCCTTCATTTGTTAGGGAAATTTCCTCACAGAGATCTCCATAAACTCTCTCAAAAATATGGCCCCATCATGCATTTACGCTTAGGCTTGAAACCAACTGTTGTTGTTTCCTCACCACAAGCAGCTGAGTTGTTCTTGAAAAACCATGACCAGGTTTTTGCTAGCAGGCCTCCTCTATTGGCTTCTAAGCATTTCTCTTACGGCCAACAAGCCTTGATTTTCGGTCCATACGGGCCTCATTGGCGAAACATGCGAAAGATGTGCACTTCAGAACTGCTTTGCAGTCAGAAAATCTCTTCTTTCAAGTCCATTAGAAAAGAAGAGCTTGATCTCCTCATTGAGAGTGTAAAACAGCAAGCTGGTGATCATCATGTTGTTGATTTAAGTGGTAAGGTGAAATCTTTCACTGTGGATGTGATATGTAGAATGTTATTTCGGAGGAAATATGTGGATGAGATCGATGAGATAGGGTTCCAATCTTTGCTTCGAGAAGTGTTGATATGGGTAGGAACTCCTAACATAGCCGATTACATTCCTCAAATTGCTTTTCTTGACCCTAATGGCCTTATAAAGCACATGAAGGCTATTTCCAAGGTGCTTGATGAATTCTTCGAGAAGATCATTGAGGAGCGTCTTCAATCCAAAGACGAAAACAGAACCAAGGATTTTGTCGATATCATGTTAGGGTTTATGGAATCTGAAGAAAGTGAGTACCGCATCCAACGCCACCATGTTAAAGCTATAATGTTGGTAAGTAACAATTAATACTTGTAGACCAAGCGGTTGCATATTTCTATAAAAATGTTAAAATCTTCAGGATCTCACACCTGATCAGCTCTTCGTTTATCTTGAAAGTGTATTGTATTATGAAAATTGTTTTCTGAACTACTTAATTATTATCTATAATCTTTTTGTTATATAGGACATGCTTGCAGCAGCCATCGATCCTGTAGCAGCTACAACAGAATGGACACTCTCACAACTCCTCAGGCATCCAAGGGTAATGAAAAAACTACAAAAAGAGTTAGAAAGTGTAGTGGGTTTAGACAGGATTGTTGAAGAATCAGACATGGATAATTTAGAATACTTAGAATTGGTTGTAAAGGAAACCATGAGACTTCATCCAGTAGCTCCCTTGTTAGCTCCTCATGAATCTATGGAAGACTGCACAGTTAACGGCTTCCACATCCCAAACAAATCACTAATTCTTGTTAACGTGTTCACAATCGGGAGAGATCCGAGTGCCTGGAATGATCCTGACGAGTTTTACCCAGAAAGGTTTGTTGGGAGTAGCATTGATTTTCGCGGACGCGACTTTCAGCTTCTCCCTTTCGGGTCAGGCCGTAGAGCCTGTGCTGGAATACAAATGGGGTTCCTTGAGGTTCGGTTATTGGTAGCACAACTTGTACATTGCTTCGACTGGGAGCTACCTGATGGTATGTTGCCAAATGAATTAGACATGACAGAGGGTTTTAGTCAAGTCATTTTCAGGGCCAATCCTCTTCGGGCTGTTCCTACCAATTATCGCCTTAACATATAATTATCTAGCTTGTTTAATTTCTACGTTATCGGCTTGATGTTGTATTTGATATAATAATTACATGTTCTGTTGTCATGTAACACTGCATATATACTGTGAAATTTAAGTCAAATAATTATGCAGTATGTACCGTTCAATATGTGGCTTGTTAGTAAATTATGCTTATTAATTCACTTTTAACTACTACTAATAGGGTATTTAGTGTCAATTTATTTGATAAATCTGATCAGATTTAATTTTATTTTATCTAAAATGGTGCTTGAATGATGTGACATTCTAGTAGGCTTTGCCATGTTATTGCACCATTTATTAGTTTTAATTAATTAAAATTTGTAATTTTAACCCTTATTTTCATTAATTATCAGATAATTCCTCTAAAATTGAAAATTAAAAACAACTAAAAAATTAAAACGTTATAAAATCAAGATATTCCTTGAATTAAAATTCCATCACAATTCGGGATTGTTTATGAAACCCTAAAAATTCTAAACATCCCAATCATCAAATCCAATATGAAAGATCAAACAGTAGTAGTTCGAGTCTGGTATTGCCACTGAGTCGACTCAGAAATCAGAATAATCCAATTCTTGATGGGTGTGTTGTTTCTCTGCCTTCTCTTCATGAGCTTCGAAATCCCTCATTAGTTTTCAAAACCGAGACCTCCATTGATGATGAAGCCTCCACTTTGATTGTATTTGACCGGGTGTGTATTTCATGAACATATATACGAATATACAATTGAGAAAGGCCATGCAATTATGGTTAATGACCAGAGTTTGACTATTTGATCAGGTGCTAGCTCTAGAAGTTGATAATGAATTTGGAGCTAGAATTCTTAAACTGGGGCAAGTTAGGATTCTTTAAAAAAAAATAATATAATAAGGCAAATTTTAATATTCTTCGTCACCGTCACCATCACCATCACCATCTTCATGTTCTGCCAAATCAATTTCATTGTCAGCTTTCACTACTTGGATAATCGATTGGAACAACTGGAGTTTGCCTATCAACGTAGTGCTCATCTTCTATGTCGAATGAAATATACTGGCTACGCAGAAAAGAATGCTCAAAATACAAAGAAATCGATTTTGAAATCTTATTGGTTTAAGTTAATTAATCAACTGATCATTTCATAGTTATTGAAAAATTCAATTTATTTTGATTTGTTCATATCATACATATAATCATTGTAATAGAAAAATTCAACTAGAAAATTTAAATATATCTTACCTTCAATAATATTCTGGTAAGTTACTTATCTGATGACAACAAATTTCATCCATGGTCATCATCTTCTTCTATTGATTCTCCTCATTCGGATACATGCTCCTCTCCGTTGTTCTTTCCCCTTAAAATCTAAAACCAAGATATTAATTTATTTGAAATATCATATTAAAATCTAGAAAATAAGTTTTAGTAGAATGTTTATGATCATTGCAGTTTTGGTGGAATTTATAGAATCGTAGAGATTTCAATGAACCCTTTTAAAAAAATTAATTTAGTAGTTTAAAATAGATTCATGTCGCCCAAAATCCGCTGCATAATCTGAATATCTTTACCATTAAAATATATGTTATGACTTATGAGGAAAATTTTGGTATAATAATAATGATAAAAAATGAAACTTTTTTGGTGACAAGACATTTCTTTGGTTTTATTTAGGAGTAATTGCACAAACATACCTGAGTTTAGGCCTAATTACACGCATTTGGACTTTTTACCAAATATTACACAAATATCCCCTACTGTCAGTTGACTTTCATCCAAACTAACTGTTGGCCATATTTTTAATATTAAAATTCCAAAATACCCTTAGTTACTTATTTATACTTTATATTGTTCCCCTTAAAATAAAAAAAAATTATATAAAAATGTAATTAAAAAACTTTTAATTATATTTTTTTCAAACAAATTTTAAAAGAAAAAAATATATAAACAAAAAATTTAGACTTTAAAAAAAAAAATTAGAAAAGGGAATAAAGGAAATTTTTTAAGAAAAGAAATAGATAATAGATCTCAAATACGTCATTGTTGGAACTTGGATCCACAATCATGTAAAACAAAAGTAGATTTTAAGTTTTTGACATTAAAATACAATCATTATTGATGATTGAAAATTGAATATGATTGTGGAATAACATTTATTGCTAAAAATCTTATAGCTTGAATGGAATCCTATTAATGATTGAAAATTGAATATAATTTTGGTTTGTTGGTTTATAAATCATCAATAATGATTGTATTTTAATGTTAAACTTAAAATCTAGTTTAATTTTTCATGATTGTGGATCCAAGTCCCAACAATGGAGTATTTGAGATCGATCTGTTCTCCATTTCTTTTCTTAAAATTTTCTTTTATTCTTTTTTCCAACTTTTTTAAATTCTAAATTTTTTGTTTTATATATTTTTGTCTTTTAAAATTTGTTTGAAAAAAATATAATTAAAAGTTTTTTATTTGCATTTTTATATAATTTATTTCATTTAAAAGGGAACAAAATAAAGTATAAATAAGTAACTAAGGGTATTTTGAATTTTTAATACTAAAAATCTGGTCAACGGTTACTTTGGATGGAAGTCAACTGACGGTAAGGGATGTTTGTGTAATATTTGGTAAAAAGTCCATATGTATGTAGTTAGGCCTAAACTCAGGGGACGTTTACGCAATTACTCCTTTTATTTACAATCAAATTAATCGATTCTATTATAATCTTGTTACGAACTGAGTTTTGTTTTTATAAAAGAAATATAATTGTAACTATACAATCTAGTTAAATGTACGTTTACTTATTTCACTAATTATTTTTAAAATCGTTGATTTTGTTACGGATCATTAGAATGTAATATAATGAATATTTAAAACTATAATGCAATGAGGAATGCTAGGTTGTTCAATAAAATTTATCCAAATCCATGTTTAAATGATATGATACGTAAATTGGGAAAATTTGTCCAAATGAGATTCTAAGGTAAGTGATGTGATATTGACAACTCACATATCACATAATTTAAAAATGAATTTTGATAAAATATATGTTTTTAGACAGTCTAGCTAGCACTCCTACAATGTAATATACATGCATCGTGATTTTCTTATAAATATTGATACGAAATAATACATTATGACAAAACATAAAACAATGTATATTTATAATCAAATATAATATTCCAAGTTCCATCTCCATCGGTGATGGAGAATTTTGTTTTTGTTGTTTTTTTTTTTTTTTTTCTTTTGTCTAACTTTTTTTTTTTTTCGTTTTTTTTTTTTTTTTTTTTTTTTTTTTTTTGCCTTTTCATACAATATAATATAGGAACTAAATTTATAATCGCCATTTGGTTCGAATCAAACAAGAATATTCGCTAAGCAATATTTATAATGATTTAATAGTAAATTCACTTCCTTAAAAAAGAAAACAGTAAACTCACTGATTAGAGATTCATCTAGAAGAGTTTGTAAGATAAAAGGATCTTTAAATAAATAAAATATTTTTAAGTTGATGAGATGAGATTGGTCCGGTGGTAAACCCCTCATATCTGTATCATGAGATTACATGTTCGAGTCATTCTCTCTTTAAAAAAACCTGAATGTAATAGTGTAAAAGTTAAATAAATAAATAAACATTTTGTTTGAAGTTTAATGATTATAAGGAGCCATTTGGTATGATGTAATTTTTGCATAGGAATGAGAATCTCATAACATTCCCATATTTGTTAGCAGTGTTGTGATTTTTTAAACCCGGGAAAAGTGAAACCCACGGTAATAATCACTTTACCCTATATGGGGTAATGTGAAACAAAACTCAATAGGTGGGTTTCACGTTATCCTCTATCTGATATTTATTGTGGGCCCATATTAAAATAAAAAATTCTTCATTACAGGAAAGTTGGAAAAAAAAATCATCAAACCCCACAATTGAAAAATAAAATTCTTCATTTTGGAGTAAGAAAAAAGAGAGAAAACCGAAAATAGCCATCTAACTTATCATACTTTTGTTTTTAACCACTTTTGAAATTATAATTGTTAATAACCACTTTTTTAAAAAACTTTCAGTGTATGTCCGTAAATTACAAGTATACCCCTGAAATTAGTTTTCTTTTTTAAAAACCTTTAAACTTGAAATCATGACTAAATTGAAAATGTCAAAACTTGAAATCATGGCTAAATTGGAAAGTCCAAACTTGAAATCATGCCTAATTTGAAAATGTTGAAACTTGAAATGTGGACTAAATTGAAATTAGGCTTAGGTTTTTTTTCCCCAATTCTTCTTCTTCCTCATCTTCTTCCCCAAATCCCCAATCACCGCCAGAGTCATCAAGGTAAGGGCCAATCATCGCCGGAGTTGGGCAAGCATCGCCGGACGACGTCGACTGGGCGTCAATCATCGCCGGACGTCGTCGGCGAGCTGCTTGGGCTCCGCGCGAACCAACGGCGAGGCTGCGAGCCTCGCCGCTGGTTCGCGCGGAGCCCAAGCAGCTCGCTGACGACGTCCGGCGATGATTGACTCCCAGTCGACGTCGTCCGGCGATGTTTGCCCTAGCTCCGGCGATGATTGGCGGCATGGAGGAAGAAAAAAGAGAGAGGATCGGGGAGAGAGAGAGAGCAGAGAAGAGAGAAAGAGAGAGAGAAAAGGAGAGAGAGAGGTGATTTAGGGGTTTTTATATGAGGGCTTTTGAGTAATTTCTCAAAAACATGGTTAAAAACAATTAAAAGTATGCATGTGGTTAAAAAAGAAAATCTCATAAGTAAATGGGTCAGTTTTGGCAATTTCCACAAGAAAAAATCATCAAAAATAAACATATTCAAATCATCAAACATCATCCAACTATCATCAATCCACCCAAAAAATAATAATAATAATCTTCATCATCATCAACTTCCATACCCCATCTTCATCAAATCACCAAAATAAGAAAAAATAAATTAAAATTCTATGAACAGATATGGAGTCGATCTCCGGTGGTAATCTTGGTCTCCGGAGAGGAGAGGATGTGGGTGTGCGAGGTCAGGGTCGGGTGTGGGGATCCGTATTTGAGAAAGCGTGGGTCCCGATCTCGAGGATCTCGAGCTTAGCTTTGACGGATTTCGTCAGATGGTCGTACATAGATCATGACAGAGGGAGGTGGCGGCGAGGGCGGTTGCGATGGCCAAGAGGTGGTGAGAGGGGAGGCGGTTGAGGAGGATTAGAGGGCGGTGAGAAAGGAGATGCCTGAACGCCATCGTTTTGACCAAGTGCAATTTTTCCTTTCTCTTTCTCTCTCTCTCTCTCTAGGGTTTGTTGAGAGTGGCTCTTGAGATGATGAATTAAAAAAATAAATATTATAATAATAGTGTAATTATGAAAAAAAAAATTATTATTAACAATTAAAATTTCATTCAGGCATGTTTACTAATCAGTAATCAAACTCAGGAAAGAGAATTAAGTTACTGATTTATGAATTCCAATGTTTACTAAATTTTTAGGGAATTAAGTTACGTGGACCCCACTCTCAAATCAGTAATTAAGTTACTGATGGAAAGGGAATGTGATTCCCCCCACCCATCCTAAGAATCAAGTTCCCTTTCTTGAATGAAAAAGGGAATTTATGTATTTTTATTAAAATATCCTCACTTATAATAATTTTTTTTTTTTTTTTAAATGTCTTTCATATCCTCACTTATAATATTCATGTATTTTTTTTTTTCATTTTACGTGAAGCTTGTATTGCATATTCATATATATATATATATTCTTTTTACAAAAGCAGTATTACATATTCATATATATATACAGAAATTTTATTATCAGTTTGAACTGACAAAAGTTATATCAATTCCTTGCATGTGGACCACTGGATTTAAATACTTTGACTTGGCTGTATGCACTTGTCAGTCAAAGTATTTAAATCCAGTGGCCCACATACAAGGAACTGATATAACTTTTGTCAGTTCAAACTGATAATAAAAAGACTGTATATATATATATATATATATATATATACATGCTGTTTTGTTTAAGTTTTTTTTTTCTTTTTCCATAAAGCATGTACTGCATATATATATATACACTACAGTGACTTTAATTTTATATATACTGTTTTGTTTAAGTTTTTTTTTTTTCTTTTTTTGTAAAGCATGTATTTCATATATATATATATATATATATACACAGTCTTTCTATTATCAGTTCGAACTGATAAAAGTTATATCAGTTCCTTGTATGTGGGCTACTGGATTTAAATACTTTGACTGATAAGTGCATACAGTCAAGTCAAAGTATTTAAATCCAGTAGCCCACATGCAAGGAACTGATATAACTTTTATCAGTTCGAACTGATAATAGAATTTCTGTATATATATATATATATATATATATATACACTACAGTGACTTTAATTTTTATTTTTTTTCATTTATACAGTTAATAATTAATCAAGTACTGTGTGAGCTAATGGTTGTATATGTTGAGTTATTTTGTGTTTTAATTTTTGAGAGAAGGAAAAAAAGCACCTAAATGTGAAAAATTAATTTGACATCAAATTAATTATGCTTTCGAATCTAAATTACTCCTCAATTTTTAAGTATTATTGACTAATTAGTTGAAAGTTTACAATATAACGATGTTAATTATTAGTTATAGTGTTATGAGCGGTATAAAAAATAGTTTTTCATAATAAAAAAATATATTTCAACATATTATATACACAAGGGTATTTTTGTAATCACCTATATATCATTCCGATTCCTTAGTTGAAGTAAACACTAGAAAGGGAATAAATTTGATTCCATTTATGATTCATAAATTGTTAGTAAACACTAGAATGAAATTTAGTAACTTAATTCCGATTCCCCTCTATTCCTTTTTCGGTGGAACTTGATTCCGATTCCCTCCATTCCCGATTAGTAAACACGCCATCAAAGAAAAAAAATAATTCTCATGTACAATCAAACACAGTTATCTGACATTCTCTGGAATCTGATATAATATTCCAATGTACAACCAAATACAAGTATACAGTTTTTCCAGAAATTACATTATCATGTTTAATTAACTTTCCAAAAAAAAAAAAAAACTTTGCATACCAAATGGCCGGCCCTTAAATAATGAGTGATATTATATTATATAGTCAATGATCAATTATATATATGCATGATGTTAGTGGAAGAAATAATATTAATTATTGATGGTGTTAATTAGTTGAAGGAAAAAGATCAATCATAAAAGATGTTAGTGGAAGAAAAAAGATCAACTAATAATTGATGTTAGTGGAAGCCAAAAAGATAAAATTATTGATTAACTTTCGTCTGAATTTATAATGATTATTATTGATATGGCGATATGTTTTGGATTTTGGTGCACTGGACAGAATTATTTCAGTCCCGCTCCAACTTCCTTTTTAGGGCCAACAAGATTTAATATCCTTTTTAGGGATATTTTGTCTTTTGTTACTAGTTGCAATTATCAAAAATAGCTTTTTTATAAACAATTTTTTTATTTTTTTTTTAATGTTTGGTTATATACGATTTTTATATATTGCTTTTGTTATTTTTGTCAATTTCGTAATATTTTTACTTTTTTTTTTTTTTTTTTTTTGAAGCAGTAATATTTATACTTAAATTTGGAATATACCATTAATTAATAATCGACCCTAATTCAAAATTTGGAATAATTTATCAATAGAGTTCTTAAATTTTACAGCACTCTTTTGAGCTGGTTTTGTGGGTTAGCTTGACACCAAGTTATCAAAAGTTGTTTTCTCAATCAACACGTAATTTGTTTTTTGTAATGGCAATGAAAACCGTAGCTGAGAAGTTAGAGAGAAATAAAAAATAAATATAAATTAAAAATTAAAAATTAAAAAATTAAAACTAAGTGTAAAACAAGAGGATAGATAAAATGGATATGGGAACCTACATAAAAAGAAGAAAGATTACACAAATCTAGGGGAAAAAAAAAACGATATCGATTGTGAATTCGAAATTTCGAATTGTATATACTTCCATCCCATAATCAATACAACAAATGTTGAGTTCATTTAGAGCCCGTTTGACATATTTTTCGGAATGCTTAAAAGAGCTATCTGAGCCTAAAAATAGCTTTCAAGAGTGTTTGTGTTATTTAATAAAAGAGCTTATGGAGCTCAAAAGCTCTTTTATCAAAGGCCAAGCCTAACCTACTTTCTCTCAAAGTGCTTCGGATTTAATGAGTGCTAAGGAGCGAATTCTTTTAACTATTTTGGATCCTCTAATTTCTTAATGGTAAGAAAATTAAAGAAAGATAATAACGGATAGAAAGTAATGAATGGCCTAAATTAGGGGCCAAATTCGCGCGCGGGGGTGGTGGTGGGGTGTAATCGGGAGATAAAATCAATCTATTTTCCTTCTTTAATTTTAATTTCCAATGCAAAAAAAAAAAAATCATTAAAATACTTATCTTATATTAACATAATTCTTTACTCTAAATAGATTATTTATTAGTAACTATTCAATTTGATCGTTCACATTATCTTTATCACACATCAAGATTTTAGGTTGGAAATCGTAAATTAATAAAAGTTTTATGTTTTTAACTTAAGAAATTTTTATTTTCAAAAAAGAAAAAAAAAAAAAAAACTTAAGCAATTTATTCCTATTGTTGTAAGTAAATTCTTCTTATTCTCTATCTGAATAATTTTAGGTACTAGATTACAAAATAGTAAATATTTTAGGTTATAAATATGATTTTGCTACATTTATTATTTAGTTTGTTATTTAAAGGTTTTCAACTACAACTATTTAGATGTCGTTTCCAATTATGCGTATTGTTAAGATTAGGTTTTGTAATAAGATGGGAGATGAATTTCTTACAAACTCTTTAATCATGTATATATATTGAAAGGGAAATCACATGGCAACTTAGTACATATTCAATTATTAATGATTTTATAAATTTAAAAGAGCATCAGGTTCCATTTTGATTAATATTTCAATCACATGGCAACTTAGTATATATTTTAAATATTAGTATATTCGTCTTCCATTAACTTGAATAACTTGAACATTTGTTAAAGCTGAATCATGTATCAATGGCCAATCTCTGGTAGAAGAAAATATTCTATCGGAACAATTATTTATTTCATAACACTTCAATGGATTATGGAAGCAGGAATTCAAAAATGGGGAAGCCAACAAGTCAATTCCTGTCGAGGGAGTACCCACCCTCGGTTCTGTACATTGACACAAACACCCGACCTCCCGTTAGTGTCAATGGATCGAGGGTAGGGGCCCTGACGAAGAATTGATCTTCATGTCAAGTCTCCCATTTGCCATCCAGGTGAATTAGTGGGCAGTGGGCCAATTGCCTAAACTAGAAAAGATTTTCGTATACGGTTCACCCCTCTGCCTTCTCTTTATACAACTATACCCATAGCAAACTTTATATATACTACACAATGCATGTCAAGTTGTCACTTGTCAGCTACCCTTAATTTCATCCAAATATCAATTTTCATCTATCTTTTGTAATCTCATGACTAAGCACTTTCAATTCTTTCAAACCAATTTAACTGCTAGTAAGGGATTATTCTTTTTCATGCTCAATTATTCATTCAAGGCTTCTCTTTGTTTATTAATAAATAACTCTCTCTGCTTCATAGACAAATATGAGTGGAGCAAGCAGTACTCATAATATCTTTAAGGCGATATTCCTTTCATTTTTTCTAATCAAGCCAAGATTGTCAATCAGAAAAATTGAAAATGTTTTGAAGCAACGGCATCACAATTCACAACCACGTTATACATGGGTCTACTTTGGATATTAAATGTTTCTTCTAATGTACGTATTATTATGAAAGATTATTATGACACTTGACTTACCTTATCTCAATAAAATTAATTAGGTGAACTTCAGGAATAAAATATAGAGTTAATCGGTGGAGAAAAACTTATATGGGACGATCCATTGACCGTCCATCCAATAAAAATGTATGGTACTTTAAAATATATATATTTATATTCTAAAATATAAATGACACATTTTCATATAATAGTTTAGGTGGTTGTAACAGTAAATTAAATTTATAATTTAAAAGTTTAATGGAGTGTGCAATGATGAATTTGATAAAGTGACCAATGAATGTATGACAACAACGCACAGGGTCAATTAATTGGTTCATGTCAGACAGAAAGTTGATAAGAGAAGGATTGGTAGACAATATCAGAATTGGATTTGCATGTCTAATTCCGCATAATTCGAAGAGTTCATTTTCACTCACCACCTTGAATGGGGCGAGCAAAAATAATAATCAATCATAGAGTTGCTTCCTCTTCTGGGGTCTAGACTCGAGTTGATCAATGGAAACTTATACAGTTTAATTTACACACGTAAACTCTACTTATTCACTTTATTTAATTACAGAACTAACTTAAAATTAAAATATAGATTGGTCTAGTGATATGTTCCTCACACCTATATCATGATATTGTGGATTTGAGTCTCTACCGTTTCCCAAACATTAAATTATTGTAATATTTAAAAAAACAAAACAAAACAAAACAAAACTAAGCTGGTTATCTTCGTGACCTTACAAAATTAAAGGTTATTATTATTATTTATTTTTTTCAAGTACATTCGCGCCGGAGAAGCACTTCATATCACCAATCACCATACTCTGCTTAATATCGTAATTTTTATATTGAATTTCCCCTAAACTATCAAATGAAACTTCATAGAAAACGTATTCTGGTAAAATTGCATGTAAATTGAAAGGGATTTATTATCATCATCATCATCATCATCATCATTTTGTTTTGTATTTTAGGATTGTGTTTGGGCACATGCAATAAAAATTGAAATGGTGAATAAAAAAAAAGTCATTTATTGTTTTTAAAGACAGAACTACTTATACATCGATGTTAGTACAAAATATATATATATATATATATATATATATATATACGGTCCCGTTCTTATCAGGATGCACTGATATAACTTTATCAGGATATTGAATGTGAGCCACTCATTTATAATAGTGATTTGACAAGTGCATACATACTAAGTCAAAGTATGTAAAACGAGTAGTTCACATTCAATGTCCTTATATAATTCTATTAGTGCGCACTGATAGGATAATTTCCATATATATATTGGTTTTGGAATTATTTGTTTTCAAATGTCTTTAAATTCAAAAATCGGGAACCAACAAGTCAATTATGGTCGATGGAGGACCACCCTCAGTTATGTTCTTGACACAAACACTCGACCTCCCATTACTGTTAATGGAGTGACACATGTTATTCAATGAGTGGATCCGATGCACCACCATTAGATTACAGTGTGGTGCATCGGATGCACTCAAATTTTTCTGGATTGAAGAGTCAATTCGGTGGGCCCACTCCTTATCCTGTTGTGGCTGAACTATTTAGTCCCACCATAAATGTTGGGACTATTTCAGCCTTTTTTTTTTTTTTTTTTTTTTAAATCGGTATTTATTCTTTCTTTTTTACTGGTATCCAATCTTTTGTTCTTTTTATATTTTAAATTTTTTACTGGGACTATTTTTGTCCCAGCCTTTTGTTCTTATTTTTTTTTAAATATTATTTATATTTAAAATATTTAATTTATTTAATTTGATTTAAAAATTAATTTAATATATGTTATTTTATTCAAATATTTAAAAATATTTTTTTATTTTCAATTAAAAATTAAATGTTATTTTATTTCAAATTAATTTTATTTATTTTTAAAATAATTTATTTCATTCAAAAAATAATTTAATAAATTTTTAACCAAATTTAATTTAAAATATTTTTTTTTCTTTGAATTGATTAAAATGATTTTATTTATATAATATAATTTTATACTTACCTCGATCTCACAAAAAAAAAAAAAAAACAATTATTTTCAATTATTTTTTATCCAATCCTATGTTATACCAAACAAAAGACAGTATTATTTTAGCCCAATTTGTACTGCACCAAACACATCACAAAACTAATTTAGTCCAGTCTAATCCAATCATAAAAAAATAGTTCAATCCAATCTTATTCACCAAATGCACTCATACAGTACTATTAAAGGGTATTTTTATCAATGATTTTTTTTTTATATAAAGATTTGGAGAAGGCCAAAAGGCCTATTATCTGTATCCAAATTCCCAAAGGTCTGGCCCATATCGAAAAAATAAATATGTTCCCTTGAGTGTGTTTGGTATGATTTTCTACTAGTCAAAGAGCTTTTTTAATGTTAAAAGTTCTTTTAATTATTATTTTTTATGTTGTTGTTTGGCAAGCCTTAAGAAGTATCTTTTTAATATTAAAAAATTATTTTATATCCATTAGGAGAAGTCTAAAATTTGAGATTCGATTCTCCCATAAAGCTCATTATCAGTTTTTTTAAGAGAGATAAATAATATTAACTACCCTCCATGAACTTTTGATATTTCACCATATACCTTCCTATTACAAATACTTTGTTAGTGTCAATTTTTGTCATTTTTAACAACAAAAACTCTTTTAAAGATATTTTACTAAACAATCTACTAACTTAAAAGCACTTTTTTAAATGAATAAAACATACGATTTTTGTTAAAAGCTCTACTCAATAAAAGTGTTAATTGCAAAAAATCTACTCCAGAAGCTCTACTCTAAAACTCTACTATAAAAGCTCTACTTGAAAAGCCTTTCCAAACATGCCCTTAGAGTATGTTTAGAAGAGCATCTCTACGCTAGAAGAACATCTGTTTAAAAGCTCTACTTGTACATACTCTACTTTCAAAAGCCTTTCCAAACACGCCCTTAGAGTATGTTTAGAAGAGCATCTCTACGCTAGAAGAACATCTTTTTAAAAGCTCTACTTGTACATACTCTACTTTCAAAAGATCAATTTTTTTATATATAATCTGAGACATTGCTAGGCTGAATTAATTTTTTTTTTTTTTTTAATTTTTTTTTCTTAACCTAAGGCAATGTACAATACGTATTGTAAAAATTGACCTAAGGCAATGTACAATACGCGTTGTAAAAATTGTCTAAGGTAACGTACAATGCATGTTACATCAACCGTTCATTGCATTAAATGTCAATGACAACGCACATAATATGTTGTTATTATACTACGACTACATACATTGTGCGTTGCCAAAAGCTTTGGGACTTTTGGCAACAGGCATATCAACAACATACACCTGTACGTTGCGAAAACTTTTCACAATGCATTTTATGCATTGCAAAAGGCCAAATTTCTTGCATTGTCTGGCCACTACAAAAGTTATGATTGAAGAATATGAACCACTTTAGAAAGTGATTGATATACATATATCCGACAAGAACAGGAAATGCAAATTGAATTGCACATCATTCAACAGTTGACATACCGTGGGTGGTGAAAAAAATAAACACGGGCGTAAATAAAATAAACGTAATAATCTTTAAAACTTATTAAACTAATAGTGATTATAAATAAGAATCTCCAACAACAATTTAGTTCAGTCAACTTTTGAATGAAAAGAGAGTAGTGGAGATTGTAGGAGATCGACAAAAAAATATTAACCGAACAATGACGGAGAAAATAAGAGTGGCGGTGGTGGGCGGCGGATTGAGCGGAGTGGTGGCGGCTCATGTACTCGGAAAAGCAGGTGTTGAGGTGGTGGTGTATGAGAAGAAGGACCACCTGGGTGGCCATGCTAAGATTGTCACCTTTGATGGTGTTCATTTAGACCTTGCCTGCATGCTCTTCAATGCTGTAAGTAAAATTCCTCTCTCTTTTCCTTGTCATTTGTTAACTATATATTATTCATCAAACAAAAATTTCATTATTTAAAATGAAAGAAATTAACAAGAACAATAATAGAAAATGGACACAATATAAATAGAAAGAAGAAAAAAAAAAAATCAGCCAACATTTAAAAATTTTAAAAAAAGAAAAAAGAAATTGGAATCAAAACTGGAACATTGCCTTGTGATTTAAGTTTCGTTAATTGCGTTTATTACAATCACTTCTTTTTTTTTTTTTTTGGAAGCACAAATTTGGGAGTTAGGAAGGGGTATATACCACTTGAACCCTTGACCTTGCTTGATGTAATGCTGTGAGGGACTTAGAACCGATTCACCTCAAATTTTGTCCTATCACAAATATTTTTTAAAATGTGTTTTCTTTCACAATATATTTATATGTTTTGGAGACTTTTGCTTATTGGAGTAGTTTTTGCTTGTTTCCCACCGAATAAGTTGTCTATTTTAATTTTCTACTTTTAGGGATATTGTTTGTTTGAAAACATCATTTTTGTTTGGGGTTTTATCATTTTGATCCCTAAGTTTGTGCAAAATATTTGTTTTTTAACAGTCTTTCCTTTTTTAGTACCCGAGGTCAATTTAACGAGTACAATTATGATTTTACCCTAAAACAATTTAACATATTTTCATAAATAAATAAAAAAATACCCATTAATTATGAAAATTGATTTGAAATATAGTAATAAAATGAATTGAAATAAATGGAAAAAAAAGAAAATAATATAATGTAAACTAAAAAAATTGGAAAGAAAAGATAAAATGTTGAAAAATATAGAGAAACTATTAATATAAAAGGATAAAACACAAAAATTTAAAAGATATAAAACTTTTTCTTGGGTAAAAAAATAAGCTTCATTGTTGGAAATCTGGATTTGATCTTCATCGTAAATGAAGATCCACCTCCATCGGAGACCCATTGATGGAGATTCAACCGATCCCCATTGGTCATGGACAATGGAGATACATCGTTGGGTCTCCATCAATCTTACATCAAAAAATTATTCTTTATTTCAAAAATTAATTTAATTTAGTCTTTTCCTAATCAATCTCACATTGTATCAAATAATAAGGCCATGTTTGTTACATGAGATGAGATGTAATGAGATATGATTAAAAATAGTCATATTCTCATGTTTATTGCTTGTATGGGATGAGATTATTTTAATCCATAGGATATGATTAAAAATAGACATATTCTCATATTTGTTGTTTGTATGAGATGAGATTATTTTAATCCCATGCAAGCAACTTATCTCACACTAGTCGTACTAATTAGTCCCACCACAAATAGTGAGACTAATTAGTCTCACCACTTTATATATATATATATATATATATATATATATATATATATATTCTCTTTTCAATTTATTTTATTTTTTATGTGATTAAAATATAAATATATTTTAATAATTAATAAAATATTTTATTTTAAACATTTTAAAAAAATAATAAATGTTCAATATTAACAAATAAAAATACATATTATTTGTTTAAAAATTGGTTTTAAATATTTAAATTATTTTTAAATAAATAAAATTTAATATCTTTTTTCAAAATTTAATTTAAATAATTATTTTAACCGGTCCAATTTTATGTAACCATTTTATCCAAGTGAGGTGTGGCTATTTACTCTCATGTTTTTTAAAAAATTATTCTTATTTTATTTTTTATTTAATTATAAAATTTTATATTTATTTAATATATCTTATTACAATAATTAAAAATATTTTTATTTTTTATTTTTTATTTTTTATTTTCTTTAATATTATTAATATAATATATTTTTTATTTATTTTCTTAAAATTAAATAATTAATTTATTTTAAAATAATTTTATTTTATTTTATATTAATCAATTTCATAGTGTATTAAATGTATAATAAAATTATTTTTTATATGATCTCATACCACACCAAACAAGAGATAAGACTATTTTAATTCAATCTCATACGGCACCAAACACATCACAGCACTAATTAAGTCCAATCATATCCCTCCCAATCCAATCCAATTATATGAAAATAATCCTATCCTATTCCGCGCACCAAACAAGCCCTAAGATAATCTTTTTTATTCAATCTCATAATAGTACTAATTCAATCCAATCCAATCTCAAATGCAAAACCAAGTCGCCTCCCTTTTTTGAAATTTTTTACATGTTGTTTGAAAAAAAAAAAAAAAAAAAATCACTTGCATGATCTTTTGGAATTAGGTAAAATGGTCCCTTTGGATGTTATTGGTTCAAGGAAATTCTTGGTATTTCGGTATGAAAAATAAATGGACTAAATTTATATAACCCTCAAATTTTGAAAAAAAAAAATATATTCACATAATTCTAAGTTTTGTTTTAGCTAATTTCACCCTTCAAAGACAAAAAAAAAATGCCAATAATGTCTCTTCACTCTACTCCACTAAATCATACAAAAAGTCTTCAAAATTAAAGAGAGAAACCCGATAGAAGACATTTTTTTTTTCTTGCTTCAAATATTGCTAGACCAACAAACATTTGAACTTCGGTTAATTTTTTCGTAACTGTGAAGTGTGAACCAAAATATTTATTAAGATGATTTTAAAATTCTGTCAAGATATTAAGTTACAATTTGTCACGGTGCAAAGGAAATTTGTGATGGTTACTAAATTTCTGTTCCTGGGACGCTTCTGAAATTATGTCCATGGGTTTGTACCTGAGAATTTTTATCTGTTTCTATTTGCGGAGTTGTTGATTATCTGGTTTCGCTCGACATGACAGGTGACATGTCCAAATGTGATGGAAATGTTTGAGAGTGTTGGTGTTGAAATGGAGACATCAGAGATGTCATTCTCAGTGAGCTTAAACAAAGGCCAAGACTGTGAATGGGGTACCAGAAATGGTTTCTCCAGTTTATTTGCACAGAAGAAGAATCTGTTGAATCCATACTTTTGGCAAATGCTTCGAGAAATAATCAAGTTCAAGGGCGATGCTATCAGGTACTCAAGTGTTTTATAAGCACAAGCATATATATATATGGTGCAATAATTGCAATTTGTTATTACTATTGTTAAATAATCTCATACAAAAAGCAAAGAATTAAAGAAAAGAAGAAAAGTTAGGGTTTCTTATTGTATAATGCTGAATACTAAGTTATAATGAAAAAGCTTAAGAAAAAGAGTTTATATAAGTAAGGAAAATAAAAGACTAATAAACCCTAACTTAACTAAGAAATATGACTAGAAATATAATCCTAATATAACAAGAAAATATAATATAATTTATAATTCTAACTACTATAATATGAGCTAAAAAGAACATGTGAGTATGTGACATTGCCCAACTGAGTGTGTTTTTGGAAATGACTCGTTACCTTTTATTTGTTTTTTTTTTTTTTTTTTTTTTTTTTATAACATTGCAGATATCTTGGAATGCTTGAAAACAACCCAGACATGGATCGTGGTGAAACTTTGGAGCAATTTATAATGTCGCATAATTACTCCAAACTATTTCAGAAGGCTTATCTTGTAAGACTGCTAATGAAACATTATATAATTATGTCATATTCTTGAGTTCTCAGTTTCCCACATTCCATATTTTGGTGGTTATTATCTTTGTTACTTATTAGTATCAATAACATTTTCACAATCTGTAGATTCCACTATGCTGTTCAATTTGGTCTTGCCCCTCGGAGCGCGTTATGAGCTTTCCCACTTTCCATGTTCTTTCATTTTTCCACAATCACCATCTACTTCAGGTACATTTTGATTCAATTGGATAATATATGTTATAAGCGAGTAGTTTTCCAGAGTTAGGAAAATAGGCTAGGAAAAAAGTCAAAAACAAGACTAGGAGAGGATCTTGACTTAGATTATTTTCTGACTTTGGCTCGATTCTCTTTGCAGCCCTTTGATGGTCCACAATGGTTTACTGCTAGATGGCGTTCACATAACTATGTCAATAAGGTGTTTTTGATTCCTGTGTTTGTTTTTCAATAATGTTTATGCTGAGGTTATATTAATGCTAACTACAAGTAAATTTTCCTTGCAATTGTACTTTTTTGTTATTTAAAAAAAAAAAAAAAAAAATCCAGGTCATGGAACAACTTGAAGGCTGGGGTTGTCAAATAAAAACTAGTTGTGAGGTGTATTCTGTTTTGCCAACTGATGAAGGTTAGTAGTTATATTATTAATTAAAATTTCCATGCTTGAGATGAAGAAAATCAAGGGCAATTCATCCTTTTTGTGTTCATTATTTCATATATTATATTACGTACTTTCTTGCCTGTAAATTGATATCGAAAGTTGTTACAGTTAAATACATGTTCTTATTGTTGATGCATTCTCACATGTTTTTACACTCCAATGATAAAATAAAATCCATGGAAAAGTATCTGCAGTCTCCAGTTGTTTTGAAGTCAATCATGTCCTTACTTTAATGGTCCACTTCCCATGAAACTTTACGGTTATCAGGTTGCACTCTGGTGTGTGGAGATGGTTCCAAAGAAGTGTACAATGGATGCATAATGGCCGTTCATGCCCCGGATGCTTTGAAAATACTAGGAAGCCAAGCAACCTTTGATGAAATGAGAATACTGGGTGCTTTCCAGTATGTCCACAGGTACTGTCACTCTTGCTTGATTACTTCTTATTTACAGAAGAATTATTTATCCACATACAGCTTAATATATAAATTGTTTTTTTTTTTTTTTTAATTAAGAAAAAAAATTGTATACTATATATTGATGAAGTTTGTATTGGCATTTGGCAGTGATATTTTTCTTCACCGTGATAAGAATTTTATGCCCCAAAGCCAAGCAACATGGAGTGCTTGCAACTTTATAGGAACCAGAGACGGTAAAATATGTTTGACATACTGGCTCAATGTGCTTCAGGTATAGTAGCATATACTATTTGGATAAAATGAAATTGTTTCTATGAATTCTGTTTTGGGCGTGTTTATTGATCTGGAATCCTATTGAGGGAAACATAACTTAATTACTGATATGTAATTAATGTGTTTACTAAAATCAGTTGAGAATCTCCAACACACAAATGAGGAATTAAGTTTCCGCTAGAAAGAGAACTTGATCCACTCTCTCATCTTAGGGGTCGTTTGTTTTTTTGTTTAAAGACTAAATAGTCCTGAATTTTTCTAAAGACTGAATAAAGACTAAAATCTGAACTTGAATGACTTTTTTTTTTTCTCACATCTGAATGTATTGTCAACATATTTATTTTTTAAAAGTAAAATTGTCTGAAAATAAGTAATTTTACATTTATACCCATGTTAAACAATTATACATATAACATGGAATAAAAACAATCAAAAAAATAATAATTATATATGAACACATATGATTATGATCTTCTTCTTCAATTACCAACAAACTTCATTTTTACTAAGAAAAGAAAATGTTTTTTTTTTTTTTTTTCAAAAAATAAAAGGGGCAGTAGGAAAACTCATACAAAACACTCTAAAAAAATAATATATAAATACATCACCCTAATATCATAACAAAGTATTGATATTAAACACCAATATGATAAGTGATTAGAGTTCCTTTTTATTTTTAAAGCTATTTAAAATAAACAATATATTAAAATAAAGATTTTTATACCATATATAATTATGATAAAATTGGAAATATGTTATATATGGGAGATAGTATCGGAAGAAAAGATTTTGGTTTGCATTTAATACAATTTAGTTATTTACAATCAAGTGAAAAGTCGGGATTTTTTAGTTTTTATTTTAAGTTGTTTTTTGTTATTTTTAAGTTATTTGACCACTTAAAAAAAAAAACAAAACAAAACAAAACAACTTAATAATTATGATTCAGACCCATTAAGTTTTAAGCGTAAAAAATAAACGACCCCTAAGAATCAAGTTCCCTTTTCTCATTTCCTTTCCCATGGAACTTATTGATTCCCTTTTTTTTTATTCTCGATTAGTAAACGTACCAGACTATGTGGATGCTTCCCACCTAGAGATTTGTAAAAAGTAACAGATTTTGTAAATATAATACTTTATGGTGTTTAAATCCTCTAATTATTGCTTGGTCTTTTTGCAGAATATTGGTGAAAAGAGTTTGCCTTTTCTTGTAACACTGAATCCAGATCATATACCAGAACATACATTACTCAAGTGGTCAACTGGCCATCTAGTCCCATCTGTTGCTGCATCAAAAGCTTCACTTGAGCTTGATCAAATTCAAGGAAAGAGAGGAATTTGGTTTTGTGGAGCTTATCAGGGTGAGCATTTCTACACTATCTATTCCTGCAATGTCAATGGAGTTAACAACATTTTCTTGCAATGCAAGAATAATAGTGATCATAAAAATTTGTTTCTTCCTTTATTACAGGTTATGGCTTCCATGAGGATTCTCTAAAGGTTGCAATCAAACATTTGCTTGGTTTTTAATTGCTGTTCTGATATATGACTTACAGTGAGGTATATGCTTGTTTGCAGTCGGGCTTGATAGCTGCGCGTGGTTTACTTGGAAAAAGTTGCACCATTTTGAGCCACCCAAAACACATGGTACCTTCTCTGATGGAAACAGGGGCTCAGCTCTTCGTTACTAGATTTCTGAGACAGTATATCAATGCTGGCCGTTTAATGTGAGTTCATTTTCATCATATCTGTATATTTTATTTCTAGGACTAAATTTCTAGTAACTTGAAGTCATTGATACTTGTACTTTTCGGTGTTACAGATTGCTGGAAGATGGAGGCAAGATTTTTAATTTTGAGGGAACTAGGAAACATTGCCATCTGGAAACTGCATTGAGAATTCACAATCCCGGATTTTATTGGAAGGTATATACATAATACATGCCATATGAATATATGATGTTATTAATTAGACGGTGTTAATTATAATATTTTATCCATCATCACTAATGACCACTTAATTATCTTCAGCTTATGACAGAGGCTGATTTAGGCCTTGCAGATTCATACATCAATGGAGATTTTTCTTTTGTGGATAAAGATTGTGGTCTTCTAAATCTTTTTATGGTAAGACAATTAATTTGTGGCCACACTCCAATTGTTTTATTAGTTCTAAGACTAAGCAAATTTTATTTTGTTTTAGATTTTCATTGCCAATAGCGATTTGGATCCTTCGCGGGCAAAAGTGAACCGGAAAAGGTATATTGTGACCGGTGTATTCTTTACTAATTAATATCGATTTATTGAATCTTATTTCTTCATGTATTTCTCTTCGTTCACTTTAGGGGTTGGTGGTCACCGGTGTTCTTCACTGCTGGTATTGCATCGGTGAAATATTTCTTTCGCCATATTTTAAATCGGAACACTCTTACACAAGCTCGCAGGAATATTTCTCGCCATTATGATCTGGTAATTTCTTTACTATTGATGTATTTTTGCATAATGCAATTGTTTTGATCCTTCGAAAGCTAGAATAGTTTCAAATTTGTGTAGAATAATTAGGTAGTGAGGGAGGGTTACTAGAAACTTGTGAAACACTCAAGAAAAGCAAAAATGAAGTTGGGAAAAATAATGCATGTTAGTTTAATGCCAGACCCAAAAGATTAAGAGTTCAAAAAATAGTTTAATGCATGTTAGTTTAATGCTAAACCCAAAAGAATCGGTTTCACAAACTAGACTTTTCGATACTGAAATTTATTTTTAAGACCGACCTTAGAGAATTATTATTTTCTTCTTTTTGTATATAATGATAACAATGTAACAACTACTGAGATATAACAAGTGGAAACTTACACTTCCTTTTTGGTTTGTGTTTGTAGAGCAATGATCTTTTCTCTCTGTTCTTGGACGAAACAATGACATACTCATGTGCAGTGTTTAAGGTTACTATCCCATTCTTTTTTTATTTTTTTATTTTTTTATTTTGTGTTTTTCCTCCTTCTCTGATCCTTAAACATATGATAAGTTTTATAATTTCTCGGAGAACTGATCAAACATAGATCATTTGTGGATCAAATTGTTTCATAGAGTGAAGATGAAGACTTGAAAGCTGCACAGATGAGAAAAATCTCTCTTCTGATTGAGAAAGTAAGTTTGTTCAGATTGGTTAACTTTATTTTATTTTTTTTTTTAAAAAAACTTCATTTTAGCTTATATTGTTTTATATTCATGTCTTTTGTTTTAATTCGTACAGGCAAGAATTAGTAAGGAGCATGAAGTTCTTGATATTGGTTGTGGGTGGGGAGCCTTAGCTATTGAAACTGTCAAACGAACTGGATGCAAATTCACCGGCATTACTCTCTCCATCGAGCAACTGAAATATGCAGAAATCAAAGTGAAGGAGGCTGGCCTTCAGGTAACTAACTATTTTTCGCAGTGGCGTTTATGAGTCAAATCGTAATGAACAGTCACTCATATCATATAGGGTCCTTCTTTGGTAAAGGTCAGTCGTGAAAAAAATATTAAAATATTTTTAACTTAGGTCCTGAAATTTTAAGTTCTTGAATTGCATCACTGCTGGCCTTCATGTGGAAGGAAATTCCTGTAAAAAATTGTCATAATTATACTGTCTCTGTTGATTAAAATATCCAGTTGAATATGACACATGGATTTGGATTAATAAGAAGAAATATATATATATTTCTGAAGTCTAGGTGAATACAAATTGACAACCTAAACATTCTCTGCTACCAGGATCGAATAAAATTAATTCACTGCGACTACCGCACACTGCCTAAAACCAACAAATATGACAGAATTATATCTGTGTAAGTTATTTTTACCATCCAAGTATATTATATATGATCACAACAGTAATCTGTAACATAATAACATGATATCCAATGGCCTTTTTTCCAGTGGGATGATAGAATCTGTTGGCCATGAATACTACGAAGAGTTTTTTGAATGCTGTGAATCACTATTGGCTGAAGATGGGCTTTTTGTTCTCCAGGTACATTCGGCACACTATATTGTATTGTATTGGATTGTATTAGTCTTTTACAATCTTTCATAAATTGTTAATGTTTAAGGGCGTTTGTTTTGTTGTCCAGTATATATCAGTACCAGATCAGCATTACGATGAACATAGGCTGAGTCCAGGTTTTATAAAGGAATATATTTTTCCTGGTGGATGCTTGCCTTCATTAAATAGGATAACAACAGCCATGAATTCTGGCTCCAGACTTTGGTATTATTGTTGTTGTTTGGTGATGTATCTTATGTTTCTTTAATTCAAAAAATGAGTAACTGAAGTTCTTCTGCTAATACAGTGTGGAGCACGTTGAAAATATTGGAATCCATTACCACCAAACTCTGAGATGGTGGAGGAAAAACCTCTTGGAGAAACAAAGGTACTCCAACTATATATATATATATGATCCTTCTCTAATTAGGTCTGGTCCTGAAGTTTTTCCTCAGGTCCTAAGGATAGAGAATTATTATTACTATTATTATATAAAAAAGTTGTATTAATTGTGTACTGAACTTGGCATGGATTAATGTAACTAACTAATTATATGTACGTCTTGATCTTATAATTTATTTCAGTGAAGTTCATGCTCTGGGATTTGACGAAAAGTTCATTCGAACCTGGGAATATTATTTTGATTATTGTGCTGCTGGGTTCAAGTCTCGTACACTTGGAGATTATCAGGTAATTAAGTTCCAAATTTAATTCAAGTCTTGGAATGAAATTGCAATGTTGATCAACTTTATAATTCTTCAAATCTGCTTATGATATGTTGTAGATGGTGTTTTCACGTCCTGGCAATGTTGGTGCATTCATCGATCCATACAGAGGATTTCCTTCAACTGATTGTGTATGAATGAGTAATTAAGGGAGACCATACATGCATGCTTCCTTTGTTGTTGCTTCAGATTCAGTGGACCATGTATGATGTATTAATGGATTCACCAATAAAATTCCAATAATTATTTTAAAGGACACTGGATTGGATATGTATCTATCGTCTTCAGAAATTGTTATCAATAAAAGTCTTGTATTTTATTTTTACTTTTCAATGGGATTTGATTCACTCAAAGAAGGCCTGGTTTTCTCCTCTGTTAACAGCTTGACCAGTTGAGCTTGTGTGTCTGTCTTTTCAAGCTTTCATCACAAGACCAGTTGCACTTGTTTATTAATTATTGCATTTATTAAACAAAAAATTTACAAAACCATCTTCCAAATCTTTAACATTTTCTCTTCGGGTAGATAGACTTTGCAAACTAAAAGGCTTCTACACTTTAAAGACTCACAAATTAGTTAAGGCCTATTTGATGGACCGGAAAAGGGAGGATTAGACTATGAGTGATGATATTTGCACCCCTCTAAAACTGTATGTACATCTTATACTAGAGAGTTTCTTATTACAATCCAATTTTTTTTCTTTTCACACACCTTTTCTAAACACACTTCTTTCTAAAAACTTAAATTTTAAAAAAATTTTAAAGACATTCCATTTTTTCCAAACTTATCCTTTTTACCTTTTACACTAACTCATCATAAAAACCTAAATTTTTAAAAATAAAATAAAAATTCAAAATTATCTTTAAAAAAAAAAAATTGAATACTGAAATTGGAGTTATTTAAAAAAAAAAAAAAAAAAAAAAAAATTCTTCATTTCACTCTTTTTTTTTTTCAAAAAAATTAAGATTCAACACTTCATGAACAAAAATCTTCTAATTTTTTTTCTTATTGTTTGTGAATCTCCTGCTCTCTAATCATTTTCAACCCAATATATCTGTCAAATAAACTTAAACAAACATACTCTAACACAAAACTTAATACAAAACGATCAATTATCTTCAAATTAAAGTAACATGAGGATTGTTTCCTAGTGAGATACTAAATGTTGATACAGCAATAACTCGAAGAGCATTAATATCAATGATAGCCATAGGGTCAACAACTCTCTCCACAACATAGTCCCCATGGTAATGCCATATAATGCTCACAGTTCTGCGTCAAAAGTCAGTCATTTGAGCAGAGCACTCATTGTATCAATGAGTGGGATTGGGGGCATATGCAACAAAATCTGTAAAAATAGATATTGAAAAAAATATATATATTTAAGGGTTTGTAAAATGCTACAAAATTAAAAATAATAAACTAGCAAAATTGTTAATTTGTTATGTAGTGTATTTAGAATTCTTTTGTATTTGTTAGTAATTTTAATTGGGATAAAATTATTATATAATAAATAAATAAATAATAGAGTGTAGAAAGATATTTAGTAGATTGTCAACAGCATTACTCCTTATATTAATAAAAAAAAAAATTCACAATTCCAACATTATCCTTAAGTAAAAGCCATAAAAATTTAAAATAACCGTATATATTATTACTAATACAATATTTATTATTTTGAGCATTTTAATATATATATAATTATCTTTTGATCATATTGTTAACTATTTATTAATGGAACAAAATTAAATATCGATTATTTCACCGTTATGAAAAACTTAAAAAATAAAAATCAGAAGACATTAAAATTTTTGTTTAAAAACTAAACATAAAAAAGAGAGAGCTATTGAATATCAGAGTTTGATTTTAGTTTTTGTTTAAAACTTTGAAAGTTACCTCTATATATGTAACATCATGATTCTCTAAATTCATTTTCAAAAGTCTGATTTTTAGGTTTGTTTCAAAACCAAATGGATAAGAAAACAAAATTTAAAAGATTGCTTGAAACTTAAAAGCTAGTTTCAAGCCAAGTCTTTTGATAATGGAGATCAGAATTTTTTTTTTTTTCTTTCTAAGTACGTATTCATTTTTTTTTATTTTCGCTTGGAAGGAGGAGTCTTCTCCTGTGTTGTTTCATTTTTATTAATTATATTATAATATATTAATTTATGGTATTTATAAAAAATAAGAAAGGATATATTTGGTAAAATGGGGAATGTACTTATAAATTATAATATTTTAAAAAATAATAATAGGGAGTTCATAAGAAAGGGTACACATACAGTTATAGTGGGGGGTAAATATTGCCACTCTTAAACTATTTTTAATTCCCCATTACTCTTGTCTTGTGTTTGAACTTTGAAGTCCAGCCGGATTGAAATCCCACCCAAGTGAGATAATATAAACCCACCATTTTGACATGCCAATTTGACAAACCGACACAGACTATAACTTTTTTTTTGAATGGCAGAAGTTTATTAAAGATGCCAATCTAGACCAAGGCACAAAAGCCACACCACACTACAAATACAAAAAGCCAACGAAGGCAAAAAAACAGCCAACCAAAGCCTGCAACAAAACTCCCAAAAGCATCCAATCAAGACAAAAACAAAACAACCCAACAAAGAGACTCAAACAGCAGCCAAGAAGCCAACCCATCAAAGAACAACATGCCGACCGAAAACAACTCATGAACCTCTAGGAAGAAACTAGCCTTTGACAACTTCTTTACCTTCGACAGTATTGTCCAATAACCAAGGTTCTAGTAAGCGCTAGGCGCTAGTCGGGCGGAGACCCAGGGCCAGGGCCAGCGCCTAGGCCGATTAATCGGGGATTAATCAGGGATTAATTGGAAAACATAATTACAAAGAAATTCCAATTAGAAATCCAAAGAAAATTCTTTCTAAATCCACAAATGCTAAATTACCAATCAAAATCCCCGAACACCCATCCAAATGCAATTACAAACCAATCCAAATCCAAACATAAAGTTCAGGGGCATTGGAGTAATATTGATCAATTAGGATTTAGGGGTATAAGTGTAATTATTGAAGGAAGATTGAAGATATTGTGATTTTATAAGAGATCAGGGAGCGTTTCGTAATTTGCCACCAAAATCAGAGCTCACGCCACAAGCCCAAATACAAGCCCAAACATTGGCCTAACCTAACTCAAGTGAATTCTGCATGCACCCCAGCCCGCTGCTAAATGCACCCCACCTTCCTCAACTTCATCTTCAACCTCCCGCCTATCTCCATTGCCGACCAAACCTAGTTGGTCCAGTCACTGGAAATGGTGATCCCAGCCTTATTCCAGCTGATTTTCGATGCAAAAAAACGACAGAGTCAATGGCTTGGACCCGCCTAGCCCGATTACTCGGCCACGTGTCCGATTACGTGACCACGGCAGAATCAGTCCGATATTCCCCTTTTCGCCACAGTTGCCGACCGCCTAACTGTTTTACTCCGAGTAATCGGCCGACTAGGCCAATTACTAGAACACTACCAATAACACATCATCTAACGCATTGAAGTCGAACCCGCAAGCCCCACTTCTATCTTCATTCTGTAAGATGTTGAAGGGAAAAAATTCTTATTACTCCGCCTTGCAATAGACGGGCACGAAGAATCCACAGGATTTCCCAACTTACCTTTCTAAGCAAAAGGTTCCAAATCCCCAAGATCGACAAAAAGATCAATAGCTGGACCATCAAAATTAACCCTCTTCAAATCTTTGTCTTCTTCAAAATTAATATACACCACTTGGTTACCAGAAACACTCACACCCCCCACGGGACCTATCTTTCGAACCAAAGACCTTAACATTTCGTCTATTAGCCAAATCACTCACAACACTACATAAAGAAGCTGTTGGAAATTTTGTGATAAACTCTTAATTTGAGAGCACAAATTGAGTATGATAAATTCCATGAAAATGGAAGATTAAAGTGGATTCGAATTCTCCTCTGTGAGAGCTTCGAAATGATATACTTAAATTCACAAAATGGTTAATGGGTGAATGAGAAATTGAGTCTCAAAGTGAACCCATTGTGTAGGGATCAAAGTGAATCCCACATTGCTTAGGGAAATCATATATATGTAGTATATAAGTGAATGTGTGATATGAGCTATCAACAGTGTGTGGCATAGAGGCTATCTCTCTCGCACGCAGGGAGGGGTGCAAATCATGGACCTCGAACCTTCGAATGCACGACTCATTTGTGGGCGCGACTTGCGGACACGAATGCTGCTCCGATTGGACCGTGAGAGTCCAGTTGACTTTTTGCCACTTCCTTAAGTCAACGTTTTTGCAATTGATAAGGAAAGGTTTAATTGTTTGGATTCTGATTTCTTACTTGATCACTAAGAATACAGAATCGGTATTTAATTAGGAATGAATCTCTTTAAACGGAAGATTATTCTCTAATTAATTTAATTTCCTTATCAGACTTAAAAAAACGTGTTAATAAAGTGTATTCCAACTAAACCCTAGTTTCGGTTTTCTATAAAACCCAAGCTTCTCTTCACTGAAAAATTCATTCTGAAATACACAGTAATTTTTGCAGCAGCCGAATACATACTTCTCTGTTTCTTGGTGAGTTTAAACTCGATTTGAGTTCGTTGGTAGTGGATAGTGCTTAGGCCTACCACTGTTGAATCGTTGTATCCTAGGAGACGATCGTCAAACACATACAGTGTTGCCAGGCGAAATTGTCTTAAGGACACCGTGTGAAACACGAGCCTCGGTTCTTTGTTGTTTTCTAACGTGGTTTTTCTTGTGTTGTTTGCTTTCTGTTGTTCCAGATTCGAGCCAGGTTTGTGTTGGACTTTTACGATCTACAATCTTAAGACAATTTTCTTTTACTAACTTTTCAAAATGTTTTCTCCTTCTTCAAACTATCTGGCTTCAAATTCTGGTTCAGATTGTGACAAACTTGAATCATCACTGGTACGGTTTACAACTGTGGAAATCGGGTTTCTTTTTTGAAACACTGATTATTTTTAAAACATATGCAAATCGGGTTTCTTTTTGAAACACTGATTTTAATTTAAAATATATGTAAATCGGGTTTCTTTTTGAAACACTGATTTCAATTTAAAACATATGCAGATCGGGTTTCTTTCGAACTAATTGGTTGATTTTAACTTTGGAAAATCGGATCTGGTTTTCAGACACTGATTTTGAAATTTCACTTGGATAATCGGGTCTATTATTAGACACTGGTTGTGATTTCTCTTCTGTAATCAGGAATCGATTTGATTCACTGTGATTTTTTACTGAAATCTGTTACAATATCATTTGATATTATATCTAACATAATTCTGTTCTTACTGTAGATATTATAGTGAATAACTCTAACGTGAACTCGAGCGTTCCATTAGAGACTCTAAACGCAAATCCAACTGTGGGATTACTTGCTTCGGCTGTGAACTCCGTGCTTGTGGGCGAAGTGCTTATAGCGTTGCCTACTGTGGCCTCAACGACTCCGGCCATCAACTCCTTCGTGAGAAACATGCTTGATCCGGTGATGAGCCAGTATATGAGTCAAGGGAATGTTCCTATGGCAAATCCCTACATGAATTCGGTACCATTACCAATGAATCATATGGAGAAACCTGATAAGTTCAGTGGACCGAACTTTAAGCAATAGGAGCAAAAGATGTTGTTTTATCTGACCACGCTGAACCTTGGCAGGTTCTTGACTGAAGATGCTCCTAAACCTAATAGTGGTGAAGAGCGAGATGTTCAGGTATGGAATGCTATTGATGCATGGAACCATTCGGATTTTCTGTTCCGTAATTACATACTAAACGGGCTGTCAGATTCGCTATATAGCGTCTATTCTTCAAAGAAAACAGCCAAAGAACTGTGAGAGTCATTAGACCGGAAATATAAAATCGAGGACGCTGGTTCCAAGAAGTTTGTTGTGGGCTGGTTTCTTGAATACAAGATGGGGGACTCTAAGACAGTTATGAGTCAAGTCCAAGAGCTACAGGTGATTATGCATGAGATACATACCGAAGGGATGGTCCTGAGTGAAACCTTCCAGGTGGCTGCAATCATTGAGAAGCTTCCTCCTTCATGGAAGGATTTCAAGAACTATCTCAAACACAAGCGAAAGAAGATGAAGATCGAGGATCTGATTCTCAAGCTTCGTATTGAAGAAGATCACAGGAAGTATGACAAGAAAGATGTCAATGTGCCTGAAGCGAAGATCAATGTAGTTGAGCATGGGCAAATTTCTAAACCAAAGAAGAACTAGCCTGGGAAAGGATCCAAATTGGGTCCAAAGGGAGGAGTCTCTAAGAAGCCAAAATTCCAAGGGAAGTGCTTCAACTTTGACAAGTTGGGTCACAAATCTTCTGAGTGCAGGTTGTCGAAGAAGAAAAAGAACCACGAGGCAAACGTGGTTGCTGGGATCTTAAAAGATGTATCCGAGATCAATCTCTCTGCAGTTGTGACAGAAGCAAACCTAGTCGGGTCAAACCCAAGAGAGTGGTGGTTGGATACTAGAGCCACTCGCCATATATGCTCTGACAGGGAGATGTTCAATACTTTTGAAAAAGAGGCGAATAGGGAGAAGTTGTATATGGGCAACTCAGCCACATTTGACGTCAAGGGACGTGGGCAAGTCGTTCTCAAGATGACCTCTGGTATAACCCTGAGCTTGAACAATGTGCTGTATGTACCTGAAATTCGCAAGAACTTGGTGTCCAGTTCGTTGTTAAATCAACATGGGTTCAAGATGGTGTTTGAATCAAACAAAGTAGTTTTGACTAAGCAGGGTACTTATGTGGGTAGGGGATATGTAACTGAAGGGCTTTTTAAGCTCAATGTATCTGTTGTTAAACGAACTATCAATAAAGATAATTCTTCAGTTTATTTGCTTGAGTCTTTCAATTTATGGCATGGTAGAATAGGACACGTTAATTATGATACTTTGCGTAGATTAATTAACTTAAATCATATTCCCACGTTTAATATTGATCCTAAACATAAGTGTGAAGTTTGCGTTGTGAACCTCTTGATTTAATTCACACAGATATATGTGACTTAAAATTTGTTCAAACAAGAGGTGGCAACAAATATTTCATCATGTTTATAGATGATAGCACCAAATACTGCTATGTATACTTGTTGAAAAACAAAGATGAAGCTATAGAGAAGTTTGGTCTCTATAAAACTGAAGTTAAGAATCAACTCAACAAGAAAATCAAGGTACTAAGAAGTGACCGAGGTGGTGAGTATGTAGCACCATTTGATGAATTATGTGCACAACATGGAATCATACACCAAACCACTGCACCATATTCCACTCAGCAAAACAGCATTGCAAAACGTAAAAATCGTACCTTGAAAGAGATGATGAATGCAATGTTGATAAGTTCTGGATTGCCTCAGAACATGTGGGGTGACGCTATATTGTCTAGCAATTACCTTTTAAACAAGGTATCCCGAAAGAAAGAAGACAAGACCCCATATGAACTATGGAAAGGAAGAAAGCCTTCCTATAAATTCTTACGAATGTGGGGGTGTCTTGCCAAAGTGGCCGTACCTTTACCTAAGAAGGTGAAAATAGGTCCGAAAACTGTTGACTGCATTTTCATTGGATATGCAAAAAACAGTAGTGCTCATCGATTCTTGGTCTATAAATCTGACATACCAGATATACACAAAAACACGATAATGAAATCTAGAAATGCAACATTCTTTGAACATGTATTTCCATGTAAATCCAATGATGAAGCAAGTTCATCAAAACGAACACATGCTGATAGCTGTGAGGACCAAGAACAAGAAAATGAAGTAGAGGATGAACCTAGACGTAGCAAAAGAGCAAGGATAGAAACGTCTTTTGGTCCAGATTTTATGACCTATTTGTTAGAAGGTGAACCTCGAACTTTCAAAGAAGCGGTAAGCTCTTCAGAAGGACTCTTGTGGAAAGAGGCAATCAATAGCGAAATTGATTCCATCCTTCAAAATCATACTTGGGAATTAGTGGATCTTCCTCTGGGATGTAAACCGCTAGGATCCAAATGGATTTTTAAAAGAAAGATGAAAGCAGATGAATCAATTGAAAGTATAAAGTCAGACTTGTAATCAAAGGTTACAATCAACGAGAAGGCCTAGACTACTTTGATACATATTCTCCAATGATGAGAATAACCTCCATTAGGATGATACTTGCAATCGTAGCTTTGCGAAATCTTGAAGTGCATCAAATGGATGTGAAAACGGCTTTCTTAAATGGAGATCTAGATGAAGAAATTTATATGGAACAACCTGAGGGTTTTTCTACTCCAGGACAAGGAAATAAAGTCTGTAAATTGGTGAAGTCTTTATATGGTTTAAAGCAAGCACCAAAACAATGGCATGAGAAATTTGACAATGTTATGATGTCAAGTGGATTTAAAATCAACGAATGTGACAAATGTGTTTATGTCAAGGACACAGAAAATAGTTATGTCATTGTGTGTCTTTACGTTGATGACATACTCATTGTTGGTAGTGATGATAAAATAATCAAATCTACCAAGGATATGTTGAAATCAAGATTTGATATGAAAGATATGGGACCAGCTGATGTAATGTTGGGAATGAAAATCTTAAAGACATCTAACGGACTCATACTAAGTCAATCACACTATATTGACATGATTCTTAAGAAATTCAATAAAAATGATTTTGGATTTTCCAGAATACCAATAGATACAAATCTACACCTATCCAAGAATAAGGGTGAGAGCGTCTCTCAACTAGAATATTCTCAAGTGATAGGAAATCTGATGTACTTAACAAGTTGTACAAGACCAGACATAGCTAATGCAGTCAGCAAATTAAGCAGATACACGAGTAATCCAGGAACCGATCACTGGAAAGGAATAGTAAGAGTACTGAAGTACTTACGATTCACTTGTAATCATGGACTACATTATACCAGATATCCTGCTGTCCTAGAAGGATACACCGATGCAAACTGGATATCTGATATGAAAGATTCAAAATCCACTAGCGGTTATGTGTTCACACTAGGAGGTGTGGCAGTATCCTGGAAATCCTCCAGCCAGATTCACCATGGAATCTGAGTTTATAGCATTAGATAAATGTGGTGAGGAGGCTGAATGGCTACGCCAATTCTTAGAGGATATTCCAAGATGGCCAAAGCCTGTGCCAGCGATTTGCATCCACTGTGATAGTCAATCAGCAATAGGAAGGGCACAGAGCAACATGTATAATAGAAAGTCTAGACATATACGTCGAAGACATAATACCATTAGACAACTAATCTCAACTAGGGTTATCACTATTGACTATGTAAGGTCAAAAGATAACATTGCGGATTCGCTAACCAAAGGGTTAAATAGAGAATTAGTTGAGACATCATCGAGAGGAATGGGACTAAAGCCCATGAAATAAAAAGTTGATACAATGGAAACCCAACCTAGTTGACTGGAGATCCCAAGATCTAGGTTCAATGGGACAACCAAGTTGTAAGACTTAGTTGGATCATTGTGAGGGTTACCCTCAAGTCCATTCATGATCCGAGGGTTACCCTCAAGTCCATTCCTATGATGAAATAGTGATGCCCGTAGGAAAAAGGTTAAACTATGTTTTTAATGATTCTTATGCGTCGAAATTCCAAGTTATGGAAATCCGAGTAGAGTAATGCGGGTTGCTCTTAATTAAGAAATCACCTATGTGAGAGAGAAGTGGGGCCGCTTCTAAAAGAGAATAGTGAAGGGCTATATTCTCTAGAGACTCTCACAGAACCAGGCGCATGTTCATGGCCAAAACGAACATAACAATGAGAACCAAATCAGGTCTGGAAGATACCTGTGTGAGGTGTGTGATCGTTTACACAAAACGGCAGAACAGTTCAAAGATATCACATCTACTGATCATTCAGTAAAGTAAGCATACCTTTACAAGGGAAGGTTCAAAGGGTAACACCTACCTATCATATGCAGGTTTCGACCATTTGAACTTACCAAACATCTTCTTTGTGTCTTCTAGGTCAATTTCATTCATGTGGGGGATTGTTGGAAATTTTGTGATAAACTCTTAATTTGAGAGCACAAAGTGAGTATGATAAATTCCATGAAAATGGAAAATTAAAATGGATTCGAATTCTCCTCCGTGAGAGCTTCGAAATGGTATACTCAAATTCACAAAATGGTTAATGGGTGAATGAGAAATTGAGTCTCAAAGTGAACCCATTGAGTAGGGATCAAAGTGAATCCCACATCACTTAGGGAAATCATTTATATGTAGTATATAAGTGAATGTGTGATATGAGCTATCAATAATGTGTGGCATAGAGGCTCTCTCTCGCGCGCGCGCGCAGAAGGGGGTGCAAATCATGGACCTCGAACCTTCAAATGCATGACTCGTGTGTGGGCGCGACCTGTAGACACGAATGCCGCTTCGATTAGACTGTGAGAGTCCAATTGACTTTTTACCACTTCCCTAAGTCAACGTTTTTGCAATTGATAAGGAAAGATTTAATTGTTTAGATTCTAATTTCTTACTTGATCACTAAGAATACAAAATTGATATTTAATTAGGAATGAATCTCTTTAAACGGATGATTATTCTCTAATTAATTTAATTTCCTTATCAGACTAAAAAAAACGTGTTAATCAAGTTTATTCCAACTAAACCCTAGTTTTGGTTTTCTATAAAACCCAAGCTTCTCTTCACTGAAAAATTCATTTCGAAATACACAGTAATTTTTGCAGCAGCCGAATACATACTTCTCTGTTTCTTGGTGAGTTTAAACTCGATTTGAGCTCGCTGGTAGTGGATAGTGCTTAGAACTACCACTATTGAACCGTTGTATCCCGGGAGACGATCGTCAAACACATACGGTGTTAGCATGCAAAATTGTCTTAAGGACACCGTGTGAAACACGGGCCTCGGTTCTTTGTTGTTTTCTAACGTGGTTTTTCTTGTGTTGTTTGCTTTCTGTTGTTCCATATTCGAGACAGGTTTGTGTTGGACTTTTACGATCTACAGAAGCCACCCTATTATCATTAATATTAACATTTCTACCACCTTGCCCAACACAAGACCCCACAATATTAACACTTCTATCATCTTTCCCAACACAAGACCCCATAACCCCATCAATTGAATCACAAGAGTCCAAATCACATTTTCCAACCGCACCCCACTCCTCACTCTCCTCCTTTCTTTCGATGTTCCTACTAGCTTTTCTAAGCTTTAGATTGACCCTCATGTTTTGACTTTCTCCTTTACCACCTTCCATACTTTTGTCCATACTTTTGCTTTGAAAAACCGAACCACACTTGAAAATACCTACAAGGTTATACTAAACAACCTAAGGGGGGGTGAATAGGTTGACACACTAGTTTTAAAAACTCTTTCGTGACTTATGTCAAAACCTTGGTGAGCATACATATTAACCTTAAACATGATTGTTATGAGAAAACAATTATCACAAGTATGCTCAATTCACCACCTTTAGTCTACAAAACATATATCAATAAACAATGTATCTCTTTTACAGGTATATTCAATAATGAGAAAATTTAAATTCCACAAGTTGTACTTTGAATATTACAATACAAACTCACCAAGTTGAGTTTTACAACTTGAAATAGAATCACAAGATACAATGTTCAAACACTTACAAGATACAAAAAACAAATGTTGATTCAACCAACAATGTGCGCAACTCTTTCTTTATCAATAACTTGTTTACAAGGATGTGAGGAAATGAAGAGCTTAAACAAGTTATATAGATCATACATACAAATATAAAGTGATAGTGATAGAGATAGAGACATTTGACACATTGATTTTTACGTGGTAAACCTCCGAAGAGGAAACATCCACGGGTTGAATCCACAACCACCGGCAAAGCAATTCACTATGACGAAAAGGACTTACACACTCAAGCTACCAACTCATGATATCCGCTCAAGCTATCAACTCCTAGTCTACCCTCGGGCCTAGTGAACCACCTAGCCTACTTCCTATCCGAGATGTGTCCTACACCTCTAGGAAGCAACTTCCTATCCAAGACGCTCACGTCTCTAGGAAAATTTCGTGCTTAGCTATCCGGATCACGAAGATCCTAGTTAAGCTCTCCTAGCTCAACCATCCGGAGTACCACACTCCTAGCTAAGACTTTTACTTGACTATCCGAACCAAATGTCCTAGTCAAGACTCCTTGCTCTTTCCACAAAGCTTCACTCACTTTGCTAGAGACTTCCACCTTTTACAAGGAAATGATCTAAGTGATGCAAATGATGCAAATACATGCAACATAGAATATATGATCAATACATCCTATGGAAACTAGAAATAATCAACGAGCACACAATGTACATTTTTCTGGTTCATGATCCAAAACATGACACCATACAAAATGATGCATGAGCATATGAAATGTATGGATAAGGTACACTTCATGAAGATCTAGACATAGGCAACAAAGTTCACAAAACAAAGTAGTCTAGATCTTAAACATGAACAAAAATCTAGAGCATGCAAAACACCTAAAACATGCCAAAGCCTAGATTCTATTCATGTTTCTAAAGCTTGAAAACAAAGCATGTTCATTAAGCATATAATCAAGACTTTAGAACACAAACAACAAAAAATGCTAGAATCACAAAATGTATACAATGAATATTCTAGCAAGTATTTATAGCAAGGATATAATGAATAATCAATTAAATCCTAATTAGCTCTAAATACAAAATCAAATGTGCTAATCTTAGATTTGTTCAATAAGAGGATCTAAGCACATGTGAGGATTATTAATCATAAAATACATCAATCAATCCACAAATAATCCTAGATATCAATCTAATCACAATACAACTCTCAAACATGTGAAAAACCTAGAATCTAAGAAACTAGTTCACATATGTCTCTAATTAGACTTTTGATTAAGATTGATTATAAAGCTATCTTTCTCTATAGCATTCATAATACATAAAAATACATATAGAAGAAGAAACCCCAAGCAAATTGAAGGTTATAAAAGAAGAAATCCCAAAGATATGAACACTACCTTGGATTCTCGAGCCGGTTCGGTTTTCTATGTACAACCACTAGAAAAGTCGATCAAACAGCTGCCAAATCACTTGAAAAAGGTAGAGGACTCGATTACGAATGTTCTCCAACTTGAATCACTCAAATCCAACTTCGTATGAGAAAGTTATGGTGTTTGGAAGTTGGGAAAATTTGGGAGAAAAATTCTGACGGGAATTCTAACTTTTTCTTCTTGAAAATGAATTGGAGGGAATGGAAGGGTTTTAAAAGGAGGAGAGAGGAGGCAATTTTTGGCCAATCAAAGAGGGCCACCTCAGCCCAGCCCCGTGGGGGGCGCGTGGGCCACACGGGGGCAAAGAGCCCCTCTGGCCGTGGGGCCCACGGCTCACCCACGGCGTGGGCCACACGTGGCCTCTTGGCCACTTATTCCCTCGCGCGCTCCCTCGGTTCTTCAGCTCGTATCTTGGGCATCCGAACTCTGATTTTGAATCTGTTTTTGGATTATGAACCGTGACTCCCTCACGCACAACGATGACTAACAACTTTGAAAAATGATTGAGAAATCATCTCGAAAAATGATGATGAAGTCAACTCAACTAATGAGAACGAAAAGTAGCGTAGCTACATCGTTTGGACTCGAAACTACATGAATGAGTAACCGAAACGACCGGAACTCAACAAGGAATCATAATAGAGCATATTCAAGTCCAAATACAAAAATACGGAAACATACAAACACAAAGACACACACATATGCTAGTTTCCGGACATAGTCCTAGAAAATGCAAAACACAAAGTTTATCAATATAATATGAATGCATGAGCATATTTTGCCAAGTGTGTGAAAGTGATATATAAATGAAATTAAATCATGAAGGAACACACAAGAATGTTATGTGTGTGTGTGTGCCTAGCCTTGTAAGAGATATGAGGTCTTTTAATACCTTTGTTGACCAATGGTGCACGAATCTCTTAAAAGCCGGCTTCTTGAATGAATTGTGGTTGAGACGTCCTTCGTCTTCTTAATTCTTCAATATACTAACCACTAAACATTACAAGAGAAGCACGTTTTGATATGGAATTGATGCCAACACAAACTATAAACCTTACAATCTCCCCCTTTGGCAAATTCCATGTCAAAACCCCTAAACATATACTAAAACAATTACAAAGAAAATTTGGTCACAATGAGTACAATGAGTTACACATATAGACACAAATTAAAACAACAAGTCTTGAACTTCATCTTGGTCTTCTCTTGATATCACCTAAAATAAACTTGAAAGCACAAGAATATCCAAGAGACAACACATATGGCAAGAAAATAACACATTTAAAGTTCAAATGGATCATGTATGCTCCCCCTAAATACATGCATCCAACAAAGATATCATATCCAAGATATTACACGCCATATGAAGTTCAATACTTAACACATACATAAAGAAGATATGCTAAAACAATATCATATTTCTCCCCCTTTTTGACATAAAATGAAGCCAAAGGGAAAAGAGAAAATATACCTTGAGATCACAAAAACTTTGCTAGCAACTTGTGCCACCAAAGAACGTTGAACGATTTGATGACCTCATATTTGGAGGTGGATGCTTTGCTTGAAGAAATGCTTTCTTCCAAGTTCTTGATTTTTGCATCTTATTGAACCACCTTTGTGTTTAGCTCTTATATCTTCTCCCTTGATTCTTGTTGTTATCGATGTTAACCTAGCAAGGTTATACAAATCTAGACAACACAACAAACTCATCAAGGTAAAATGAATCACAAATGCATAAATTTTACTCATAAGCACATTGGTCATTTCTATCAAATTCAACAATTGCATAAACAATCATATCAACCCCAAATATGAAGGAATTGGTATCAAAAACAATCATCTCGACCCCATTCAAGAAGAGATTTGATTAAAACAACAACTACTAACACTCTAAGCAAGGAGGAATTTTTTGCAACTACAAGCAATATAATTGATTACAACCACAATTACTATCACTCTAAGTAAGGAGGAATTTTTTGCAACCATAATCAATTGAATTGATTACAACAACAATTACTATCGACTCTAAAACAAAGAGGAACTCATTGCAACTACACTCATCTAAATTGATTATAACTACAATTACTATCGGCCCCATACAAAGAGGAATTCATTGTAATTACTCTTTTATCAACCTCAAAAATGAAGAAATTGAATACAATCTCAACTACTATACAACCCCAAACAAGGAGAAGGTGATTGCAAACACAATCATACAATTATTACAAAAAGATTCATGCATTAATTGTGATCAAACATACAAAGGCATATATCATTATGAAGAATCATCATGCATATCAAGACATATGAAATAACATCTTCAAGATTCATCATATTTAAAAAAAATATGCCAAACAAACAAGAACCTCCCTTATCTCAAACAAACGCTTTATCTCAAATAAATGTTATATTTAAAGCTCTCCCTAAGCTCCTTAACCTTATTAAGCAAGAATTCTTTTCTCCCCTTTATTACAAGAATTCTCCCCCTTAAGACAAAGTCTCAATTAAGCACAAAAAGAAACAATACACTCACATTTGGAACATTTCTCCACACATTATGAGGTATACATTTTTCCCCCTTTTTGTCAAGGAATACACAAAGGATACAAGAGATAAAGAACGAGAAATTAAGCAAACAAATCGTATAGAGAGCGAAGTTGAATAAACTAAAGCTCCCCCTAAACATATGCTTCACATGTTATCACAAAGTAGATTTGTTCACAAGGGATTATGAATCAACTCGAAGCATGTGAATATATCATAAAAGAGAACAAAGTCTAGCATACTATGCTCCCTCTTGATAAGTGGTCTATCTAAGATCAAGATAGAGTATTGTTCACAACGAGATCCACACAATCACACATTCAAGCAATTAGAGAAAATATTTTATCACTTTTCAAAGTCCAAGAGAGAATCATAGATTTTCATTAATCTCTCAAAAATATTCTCACATTGCTAATGAATCAAGCACATAAGCAAAATATGTGTGTGTGTGTGTGAATGCTTCTCAAATATATAATAGGAGTAATTGTGATATCAACATGCAAATAATTTCCACACCTATCCATCTAAAGCATTTCCAAAAATAGGTCAAACCGATATTCATCCGGTTTTTGCTTTAAAAGAATAGATATCAACATGTGAGCGTGTGTGTGCATGTGGCTCGTTTTCCCGTTTCTATTTGTCAACCCGAGCTTTTTCACAATTCTCAACTATACACCAATAAGCCTTTTATTTTTCATTTCTTTTAGGCTTAGAATCAAAGATTTTTTTTTTTTATGATTCATTTCAACACTTCTTTGATTTTACTAACAAAAACATATACTCCTCATGGCGGCTTTCACTCATCACAATGGCATAGCCCTTTCCTACATTGGGTGGCTTCACAACCAAGGTGTGTAGCCCTTTCCATGAGGGTGCTCGTTGATTACTATGTAGTGCCGAAGCAAAATGGATATATACCATAGGTCATCTATCATGTACTAAGCAATAGGCTTCTAAATGCATCCATAATCTACATACTTTCAACCACACATACTCAAAAACTAAAACATATAAGAGAAGCATTAGTGCACTTTTCAAAAAAAAAAAAAAAAAAGATTTTCAAGCTCAAGTGCATGATCTAGAAACAATACAAGTTACTTGTTTAAAGATCATTACTTCTCAAGTGAGTAGCTCTCAAAGAAATTGATATTAAAATTAAGTTTTACTCATCAAGCCACTCAACAATCACACAAGCATTTTAAGCATCATGTATAAGATCATTGTGAACACATCACTAAAAGATCTTTAGAGAGCAAATGTCAACAAGAACCATATGAATGCTATACTAGTTCTATAATATGACATGCTACATGATGTAATGCAAACATAGAGTCGAAAGATGAAAAGCTAGAAAGCAAGCATTAGGGTATTGAAATACCTAAGCAAGCTTTTTCATCAAATGCAAAGCCTTCGCTCTTTTTATGAGCTCTCTTGGCTTGTTTGTCCTCATGACAACAAGTTGTTGGTGTTTCATCCCAAGAGAATAAAGACCATGCATTTCAACTCAAACAACAACAAAAATGACTTTCTCCAAAAGTCTTAACATGATTATCACCAAATAGATTTCATGATATGCAACTTCTCAAAAGTTAATCAACGGATTTTGACTATCATAATGATATTTGTGTGATAGCTAAGTTCATGTCAAAGTCATAGAGAAACAAAGCTAGCTAGCTAAGTTACTCAAAACTAGACACTAATCTTAAAGCTAATTCACATGTGCAACTTACACTAATGGTAAGAACACTCACCCTTGACCCTTTTGGTCTTGGGTGCACAAACACAAAAAACCATCATGATCATTTCTTATGGCAATATAATATCTAGAAGATAAACATCAACCATCTTCTCTATAAAGATATTCTCATGTTATACACAACATTATTGCCAACAACAAAGATATTATCAAGACTATACATATGATCATGTGAAATACTCATATTCACCCAAATCTTCTTGACAATATTCCTTACATGATTATCATTAACACACACAAAATTCAAAGAGTTATCATGCAAGAAACATACATAGAAGATTTTCTCATCTCACTAACATGCATCTCATTTCCTAGTTTGCAATATCTAATATACTCATGGCATATATATTTAGTATGGACTACAACATTTCAAAAATTGGCAAACCGGAATACATAAGGAGATGATACTATTTGGGTTAGAGTGTACCGACGGTGAAGGCTCCTTACTCTTCTTGATTTTGCACTTGACCTTGGAAGATTGGCCTTTGAAGTCCTTTTGTTCCTTAGTGACTTGCCTTTAGTTGTAGGAGACTCAACTTGCTCAACTACAAAGCATAAGTCACTTGAATCTTTATGAAGATCACCAAGCTTTTTGGCCTTCATGATTGCCAACTCCTCTTCCTTGTCTTTGTTCGTTTCCTACAAGAAAGAAAACAAATTATTAGCAAAAACATTTATTAAACTATCTAACACAAGAGCAACTTCAACCGTGTCTTCTTCTAGACATTTGATCACTTCATTCTTCACTTTGACTTCCTTCAAAGCTTTATCTATTTCCTTCTCAAGAGATTGAATTCTAGTGATCATGTCTAGCATGATTATCCTCCGGGAAAACTTCCTCATCTTTGCATTTGACACTAACATGCTTTTCAAGCTTATCAACAAGATTGCTAGTAGACAAATGAAATATAAAACAAGAAGAACCTTTTTCACAAGTAGCTTGGAGTCTATTCTATACCTCTTTTGCCATATTTGAATCTTTATTAAGAGTAAGATGTTTAAAAACATACATAACTATAAATGGCAAAAAAAAAGGTCTAAAAGTTTCAACTTCTCAAAAATAAACCTCATTCATACTTTATGAACATATTGGTTTGGAGAAACTACTCCATTAAATATAAAACACGGAGAAGAGAAACATTTCATGACAATCCAACCAAGCTTGCTCATCACTAGACATAGCAAAGTCTATCATGAGCATTTTTCATCAAAACAAACATTTTCCCAATCAACAAAGGAGGACAACCATTACAAACAAAAATAGACTAAAGGTTGTTATCATAGTAAATAACCTTGTAGATCCCGAATCACACTAATTGCTTTAAGTGACCCGCTCTGATACCAATTGAAAATACCTACAAGGTTATACTAAACAACGTAGAGGGGGGGTGAATAGGTTGACACACTAGTTTTAAAAACTTTTTCGTGACTTATGTCAAAACCTTGGTGAGCATACATATTAACCTTAAACATGATTGTTATGAGAAAACAATTATCACAAGTATGCTCAATTCACCACCTTTAGTCTACAAAACATATATCAATAAACAATGTATCTCTTTTACAGGTATATTCAATAATGAGAAAATTTAAATTCTACAAGTTGTACTTTGAATATTACAATGCAAACTCACCAAGTTGAGCTTTACAACTTGAAATAGAATCACAAGATACAATGTTCAAACACTTACAAGATACAAGAAACAAATGTTGATTCAACCAACAATGTGCGTAACTCTTTCTTTATCAATAACTTGTTTACAAGGATGTGAGGAAATGAAGAGCTTAAACAAGTTATATAGATCATACATACAAATATAAAGAGATAGAGATAGAGACATTTGACACATTGATTTTTACGTGGTAAACCTCCGAAGAGAAAACATCCACGGGTTGAATCCACAACCACCGGCAAAGCAATTCACTATGATGAAAAGGACTTACACACTCAAGCTACCAACTCATGATATCCGCTCAAGCTATCAACTCCTAGTCTACCCTCGAGCCTAGTGAACCACCTAGCCTACTTCCTATCAGAGATGTGTCCTACACCTCTAGGAAGCAACTTCCTATCCAAGACGCTCACGTCTCTAGGAAGATTTCGTGCTTAGCTATCCAGATCATGAAGATCCTAGTTAAGCTCTCCTAGCTCAACCATCCGGAGTACCACACTCCTAACTAAGACTTTTGCTTGACTATCCGAACCACATGTCCTAGTCAAGACTCCTTGCTCTTTCCACAAAGCTTCACTCACTTTGCTAGAGACTTCCACCTTTTACAAAGCAATGATCTAAGTGATGCAAATGATGCAAACACATACAACATAGAATATATGATCAATACATCCTATGGAAACTAGAAATAATCAACAAGCACACAATGTACATTTTTCTGGTTTATGATCCAAAACATGACACCATACAAAATGATGCATGAGCATATGAAATGTATGGATAAGGTACACTTCATGAAGATCTAGACATAGGCAACAAAGTTCACAAAACAAAGTAGTCTAGATCTTAAACATGAACAAAAATCTAGAGCCTGCAAAACACCTAAAACATGCCAAAGCCTAGATTCTATTCATGTTTCTAAAGCTTGAAAACAAAGCATGTTCATTAAGCATATAATCAAGACTTTAGAACACAAACAACAAAAAATGCTAGAATCACAAAATGTATACAATGAATATTCTAGCAAGTATTTAGAGCAAGGATATAATGAATAATCAATTAAATCCTAATTAGCTCTAAATACAAAATCATATGTGCTAATCTTAGATTTGTTCAATAAGAGGATCTAAGCACATGTGAGGATTATTAATCATAAAATACATCAATCAATCCACGAATAATCCTAGATATCAATCTAATCATAATACAACTCTCAAACATGTGAAAAACCTAGAATCTAAGAAACTAGTTCACATATGTCTCTAATTAGACTTTTGATTAAGATTGATTATGAAGCTATCTTTCTCTATAGCATTCATAATACATACAAATACATATAGAATAAGAAACCCCAAGCAAATTGAAGGTTATAAAAGAAGAAATCCCAAAGATATGAACACTACCTTGGATTCTCGAGCTGGTTCGGTTTTCTGTGTGCAACCACCAGAAAAGTCAATCAAACAGCTGCCAAATCACTTGCAAAAGGTAGAGGACTCGATTACAAACGTTCTCCAACTTGAATCACTCAAATCCGACTTCGTATGAGAAAGTTATGGTGTTCGGAAATTGGGATAATTTGGTAGAAAAATTCTGACGGGAATTCTAACTTTTTCTTCTTCTTGAAAATGAATTGGAGGGAATGGAGGGGTTTTAAGAGGAGGAGAGAGGAGGCAATTTTTGGCCAATCAAAGAGGGCCACCTCAGCCCAGCCCCGTGGAGGGCGCGTGGGCCACACGGGGGCAGAGAGCCCCTCTGGCCATGGGGCCCACGGCTCACCCACGGCGTGGGCCACACGTGGCCTCTTGGCCACTTATGCCCTCGCGCGCTCCCTCTATTCTTCAGCCCTTATCTTGGGCATCCGAACTCTGATTTTGAATCCGTTTTCAGATTATGAACCGTGACTCCCTCAACCACAACGATGACTACACAACTTTAAAAAATAATTGAGAAATCATCTCAGAAAACGATGATGAAATCAACTCAACGAATGAGAACGAAAAGTAGCGTAGCTACATCGTTTGGACTCGAAACTACATGAATGAGTAACCGAAATGACCGGAACTCAATAAGGAATCATAATAGAGCATATTTAAGTCCAAATACAAAAATACGGAAACATACAAACACAAAGACACACACATATGCTAGTTTCCGGACATATTCCTAGAAAATGCAAAACACAAAGTTTATCAACATAATATGAATGCATGAGCATATTTTGCCAAGTGTGTGAAAGTGATATATAAATGAAATTAAATCATGAAGGAACACACAAGAATGCTATGTGTGTGCGTGTGCCTAGCCTTGTAAGAGATATGAGGTCTTTTAATACCTTTGTTGACCAATGATGCACGAATCTCTTAAAAGCCGGCTTCTTGAATGAATTGTGGTTGAGACGTCCTTCGTCTTCTTAATTCTTCAATATACTAACCACTAAACATTACAATAGAAACACGTTTTGATATGGAATTAATGCCAACACAAACTATAAACCTTACAACACTCCTCTCTTTTTTTGGTGTCCCCACCATTTGTACCAACACTTATCGTGCTTTGAATTTCCCCTTTATCACTTTCCATACTTTTGCTTTGAAAACCCCCACTAGCTTTTCTTATCTTTAAATTGTCCCTCATGCTTTGTCTCTTTCCATCATCATCATGTTTTACAGCCTTCTTATCTCGATTTCCAACCCCCTCAATCTTGTCATCTTGATCACTAGACCCAAGAGAAGCTATACATACCCCTATCTTTTGAAAACCATCGGAATTTTCCTTCTTCTTCTACAAACCCACCGAATGGCCACCACCCACCCCTTTCTCAAACTTATTCCTCCATTTTTCCAAATCCAGAAAAGAATTCAAAACCGAGTGAAAAGCCTCCATATTCAACCCCAATTGCTTCTCCAGCCATTGGATTTCTATCGGAAACTGATCTTTCACAACTGAAACAAAATACGATCTCCTGTCTTCAACCACCTCAATCTTCTTAGGACAACAAGCACCAAAGGGAAACAACACCAACACTCTTCCTTTATCCAATCTTTATCTTTGTGAAGTGTCCAAATCGATCAATAAAGGTTCTCTAAGGACTCCTCCAGCCTTTAAAAAGAAAAAATCACTCCAACAATTCAAAGGAACCCCCAAAAACTCGATCCACACTGGTCTGGACTAAGAAATAAGTCTTGAGGACCACTTCTCCATCGAAGAGAAGCAATCATCTCAAAAAAATTTGTTGTTGATGAACCATATACTGTCAATCTTGAATTCAAACCTCCAAAGAATTTTCTTGTCCCCCAAATAGGAAGAAGAAAAAGAAATATCTCTATTGGATAAACGATTATTCACACTTGAGACACTAGAAAAAACTTTCAGCTCACCAATAACACATTTTGAGAGCCACTTTCCTGCACTTGGATTTCCTTCCCAAAACAATCTAAACAATTCCTTCTCCTTCCTCTCCCCACTCTCCCTAAAATATAAGTAAATTTTATGAATTCAAAACTATTTAAAAATTAATAATGCTGCTTTGCTCAAATTTGATGTCCAAATCTAGTGCCCAAATGATATAGCGAGATGCACGTTTGGGGAATGGGGATAGATATAGGTCCCCCCCCCCGGAATTTTGGGGGGACCTATATCCATCCCCATCCTCATCCTCAATTCCCCATTTTCCCCATTTTTCCCGTTCCCCAATTTCTCCATTTGACTAAAAATTATAAATTAAACTAAAAAAACACAAACATTTCAATAATAATAATAATAATAATAAAACAAACTAATTAAAGAGTAAATGTGTATATATACTTAGGGAGTTAGGGTTTTCAAAGAATTAAAATAAAAATAAAAATATATATTATAATTATATTTATATATGTTTGGGGGAAATTGGGATGGTGGACCTCCCCCCCATCCATATACTGCCCTACCACCCCCCCCCCCCCCCCATCATTTCCCCATTTTTCCCTTAAAAAAATCCCTAAATGGGGATGGGGACATGGGGAATTGGACCCCCGGGGAAAAATGTGCATCTCTACCACTGGCATCACTATAATCCATTTATTTAAATTGTAAGTTGGGAATTCGAACCGATGAACGCGGAAACGACATGCCTAATATTCGCCCATAACTCATAACAATTAATGTCTATAGTAAAAAAAAATAATAATAAGATTAGAGAAAATAAAACAATCACAACACAAGATATACATGGAAAACCCCAAATCGAGTAAAAAACCACGAGCCGTCAGGATGATAAAGAAAGTTCCACTATATGATAAATTGTTACAACCATATACTTCGAGATTCTCTCTCACACCTCAACCCCAAACCATAGAGCCTCACTAAGTCACCAAGCTCATAACCAAGCTTTACATCACGACTCTCAACTCACAATGCTCACAAGATCCTCACCAAGAACCCCCCAATATCCCCTAGGTCTCCCCTGAATATCACCCACGAATCTCTAATTTGATCCACTGATATTCCCCGGATCCCTCCACTGATATTCCCTTAGGGTCTCCCCTAGATCTCACCCACTCTCTTTAATGTTATATGGTGTTCTTTTTGCTGCACACAAAATAACCTAAATATAAGGTCTATTTATACTAGTTACTGGGAGTTTAAAATAAAAGGAAATCCTACTCATAAACGTACAAAACTTACTTGTTTCACATAAATACTATTTCCTTTTATGACAAGTCTTCTTGTAAAGAGTATTCATTTTTCCTTCAAGCACAAGAACTTCCCAAAAGAACACTTTCCTTTTCCGCCGAAGATTTCCCGTTTCACACATGCTTATGATTGATTAAGATTCGGGTTATATGCAGGCCAGCCACACCCTACATCGCGTAGAAAACCGCGATCCATACGCTGAAACGATCTTCATTCTTCCATTCTTCTGGTCTTCAAACCTCCCACAAACAACACCATTCCAACTTCGTTTGGTTCAATTGGGTTCATTCGAGAATACGAGCCAAAACCTAACATTGTATTACTCTTTAAAAATAGTTTTCAATAAACTAGTTTGATTTCACGATAAGTTTTGTATTATAAATTAAAAATCATAAGACAGATAAAAGAAAATTTATGCATTGTCACCTAACTCGACCTTCGTCTTTTACTAGATGTATTATTTAGAAGGGTGACTCTATTGTCACACAAAATAGTTCTCCGCACACCCATTTGCTCCCCATACTCCCCATAAATATGTTAAATTTAATAATTTACTTTTTATAATCTCTAAAATGTAAAGATTGATCGACCTTAAATATTAATAACCATTTTAATTAAATTGTTTCCCTTCAAATCCACACAAAATCAAATTTGGGTGTGAAGAATCCTAAATCAAAAAAATACAATTTTTTCTCTCCCTAACTGTTAGGAAGCCATTGAAGATGTGGAAAGATAATCTCATATATATATATATATATATAGGTGTATATTGATTAGGGGGATAAAAAAAAAATGGAGAGAGCTCTACTTGGAATTTGGAGATGTTTTCCATGGAGAGAATTAATAGGGCTATATATGGAGAGAATTAATAGAGCTATATATGGAGAGAGTTCTATGTTTGTACCCAGGGCTAGCCCTAAGATTTTCGAGGCCTGAAGCACACTATAGAAAATGATGCTTTCAACACTATGTGTACGTTTACTTGATTTTTTTTTTCTTCTAATAAATACTTGTAAAATTCAATATAATAACTCAAACAAGGCTATAACACAACAAAATAGCAAATACATTTCTTCAAATATCTGATTAAGTCGATTTGATCAAGTCGAATGTGGGCCTTTTTTTAGTTATTGGCACAAATGCTCTTGAAGTATACATGAATTCGCATGTTGCCCCATAATCTTTTTTTTTTTTTTTAGGCATTAAACCCCTCAAACTCTCGTTATTGGCAAAACCCGACTGTAGATGCCCCCTCAAACAAGCATTTAGGAGGCAATAAACCCAACTGTTTGCCAATAAACGAGAGTTTGAGGGGTTTAATGCCTAAAAAAAAAAAAAAAAAGATTAAAGGGCAACATGCGAATTCATGTATACTTCAAGGGGCATCTGTACCAATAACTCGTTTTTTTTTTTTTTTTTTTAAAGAAAGAAAGAATGTGAGCATTTTTTTTTTTAATCAAAATGGATGTTTTCTTTAATCATATGTTAGCTACTTAGCTTTTTTAAAAAAAATTATATGTGTGTCGACCAAATTGTTAAATATATATCTAATAATAACAAACAAAATTCGGGGCCCTATATTTTTGGGTATTTTTGGGAGCTCTAGATGGTGGCTTCACTGGGCTCTCCCTAGGGCCGGCCCTACCTCTACCTAAGCAAAAGGTATATAATACGTCGCACAGAGTCACAAACACACATGAAGAGAAAAAAAAAATAGAGACTTTAGAGAGAGAGAGAGAGAGAAGTATGAGAAAAAAAAAGTTTATAGCTTGCATGATTTAGGGATCTTCACATCCGGATTTGATTTTGTGTGAGTTCGGAGAGAAACAATTTAATTAAAATTGTTATTAATATTTATGGTTAATTTTATTTTATGACTAAAAATGTATTTAGGGTTAATCTTACATTTTAGAATAGGGTGAAATTTAAAAGTAACCATAAAAATTAGTGGGTTTATTGTTTTTACCCAAGATTAGTATTTTTATTGTTTCCATCAAAATATCCGCTTTTTGGACAAAATGCCCTTCTTTTTTTTTATTGATTTTTATTTTTAAAGACTAATTTTCTTTATTAAAAAAAATAACAAAATTCTCTATTTTTTTTTTCTTTTTCTTCTTCTTCTTCCTAGACCTCCATCTTCTTGTTCAATTTTTTTTTTTCCCTTGTGTGTTTAATTGTGTTAGAATTAGTGTGTTTAATTTGGTCTTGCCCAGGTGTGTTTAATTGATTTTCCATGGTGTGTTTAATTAAGTTGCCTTGGTGTGTTTAATTGGGTTTAATTGATTTGCCCTGATGTGTTTAATTGGGTTGTCATGGTATGTTTAATTGGTTTACACCTTGTATGTTTAATTGGTCTGCCCTGATGTGTTTAATTGGGTTACCATGGTGTGTTTAATTGGGTTGACCTGATGTGTTTAATTGGTAGCCTTGTGTGTTTAAAGAAATCTGGAAAAATTTCCAAATTTGAATAGGCTTGGAAATTTTCCAGATTTCCTCGTACCAAAAAAAAAATTAAAAAATCTTTGAAAAGATCTAGATGGATTTTCAAATCTCTTCAAATAAAAAAGTAAATAAAAAAATAAAAACTAAAAAACCTTTGAAGAGATCTAGAGAAAAAAATTAATCTCAGTTCATCATCATCAAAAATTCCCCAGTTCATCATCAATCTCAAACATCTTCATCATCAATGTAAATGCCTCACTTTTTGATTGGCTTATTTCGTTGACAAAACCACAATGGGGTTCAAACTTGTAAGGGTAGCTTAGGGTTGAAGAAATCCTCATCAAATGCTAATGGACCTCATTGTGGACATCAAGAGCTTCAAGGAAGGTAATTTACTTGACTTAACTCTTTATTGAAGAGATTTAGAGTGCACACACACACAACCTATGCATTTTAGTATTTGTGTTTGTTTTGGTATGGTTGGTAAAATCTCATTGTGTTTCAAAGAAATATATTTTTGAGATTTTTCATATTTTTATGAGCCTAACTGTGTGTGAATTTGTCTCTAGATTAGTTTCGAGTGATTCAGAAACTTATCTATATGTTTCGGATGATTTCCGATACATTTGAGACATTCCGTGTTTTTATCGGAAACCGGAATTCAAATCCGAGCTTAAATTGGAAAGTTATATAATTTTTCATTTGTATGATTGAGTCCAGATCTCTATTTCGAAGTCGGAAGTGAATTCTGAGTTTTGAGGTCAACTGGACTGAAGAATGCTCGGGACCGAAGCCGGCTTAGTGTTGCATGATAGCCACACCAAGCAAGGGTTGGCATGTGAACCCCCGTGCAGCCCACGCCAAAACAACCTCTCTGTCCGCGTTGCACACACGGGGCACACATGCCACTTCCTGATTCTTTTTGTTTTTGATTTTTCATGTTATTTTATTGAGTGCTTTATGTCGAATGTGAGCTTGTTTGTGTTGTGTGTGCATGATGCATGAGTGGAGTTGACTTGTCAATTCATTGGATTGCTTGACTTTCTCTCTCGTGAGCTCACCACACAGGATTACTCTCTTTTGTCTTTCACTTCCATGGTCCAAAAGTTGTGCGTTTTGATTGTTTTAACACAAATATATATATATATATATATATATATATATATATATATATTTACAGAAATTCTATTATCAGTTCGAACTGACAAAAGTTATATCAGTTCCTTACATATGGGCCACTGGATTTAAATACTTTGACTTGGCTGTATGCACTTGTCAGTCAAAGTATTTAAATCCAGTGACCCATATACAAGGAACTGATATAACTTTTGTCAGTTTGAACTGATATAACTTTTGTCAGTTCGAACTGATAATAGAAAGACTGTATATATATATATATATATATATATTTAAATGGCACCTGTTTGTGTGTTAATATATTTAAATATATGTTAAAACGTTTTTGTTTGTTAAAACTAAATATATATATATATATTCATAAAAACGTGCACATCTGATTTTTACAAAACCTTATACATATATATATATATTTTTTTTTTTTTCTTCTTCTCTTACACACACATTTTGGAGAGCAAAAAATCATTTTAGAGAGAGACTTCCAAGATCCCATTTTTACTCAAACCCTAGAGAGAAAAGCTCCCAAGAACTCACATTTACTCAACCAAATCACTTCCCATGACCATCTAGCATCTTCCTAGCATCATCCAAGCATGGGCTTTCTTGTTTTCTTTGACTAGGTAACTTCTACATGTCCTAGAACTTCTTATTTCATTCTTATGACATGTATGCCTAGGTTTAGCATTTATTTGTTAATTAAATGCATGTCTTCTTGCCTAATGTTATTCTTAGCATGTTTGAGACTTTGATTTTTGGTTGAAATTAGTTGTTTGTTGATAGCTAGCATTTAGGACCATTTTGCCCTCTAGCTAAGTTTACATGATTTTCATTTAGACATTGATTGTAGAACTCATTGATTGCATTTGTTAATTGCATTTATTGTCCTTGCCATGTTCATTGACAACTTATGTTGATTGGCTTTTGATTGACAATTCCTTAATTGCATGTTTTTAGTCTTTGCCATGATTATTGACAACATGTGTTGAATTGGCTTTGTTTGTTGACAATTAGGTTGCTAGAATCTCCTTGCATCTAATTGAGTCCTCACGTATGAGCATGTAGACATTGTTGATAACTAGAGTGTTGATTAGCATTATAACATCTAGTTAAGCATTTAGTGTAGCCTAGCATTATTTGCATTTTGGATATTGTCATATATTCACATAGGTTATTGATCTCTTCATTAAGAGTTAAGTCTTGTGAATACCGGTGTGTAGTGCTCAAACAAATTGGACTAGGTTCACTTTTAAGGGCCTACGGGTAGTAGTGGTGGGTTATAGACCGTGAGAGGTTGAGGTCAACCTAGGTTGTAAATACCATTACAATTAGTGGATTCAAGGTTCGTGTGTGGCGTACATAACAGCTAGTGGTTTTTCCCTGTTGAGGGTTTCCACGTAAAAATCAAATGTTCTTTAAATTCCGCATTTTTACTTGATTTTTATTGTTTGTTGAATTGGGTTAATAGTGATTAATTTTGACTAATCGAAAAATTGGTAGTAATCGATTAACAACACATTCAACCCCCCCCCCCCCCCCCCCCCCCCCCTCTAGGTTGTTTTAGACACACGCGAGTATATATTTTCAATTGGTATCAGAGCGGGTTCCTAGACATACTTAGGTGATCCTTGCTCTTGCTTGTGTGTCTTGTTTTTGTGTATTTTGATTGCTACATTCACTTGCATTCATTTGCATTCATTCACCCAAACACTATGAGTGAATTTGGGACTAGCAAAGAGGGAGCATCGAGCATGAGGCCACCATTGCTCAAGGGTGACAATTACTCCTCGTGGAAGGGGAAGATGGAGTCCTATCTATTGGCGAAAGACGATTGGGTATGGATGGTCATTGAGGATGGATTCACACCTCCAACCGTGACCGCCGAAGATGGAAGCATTGTGCCCAAGCCCAAGGCTCAATGGAGTACCGAAGAGTTTAAAGCTTCAAAGTCGAACAACAAGGCCATGCATGCCTTGCTTAGTGCAATGGATGATAGTCAATATAAACTCATCCAAATCATCAAAAATGCACATGAAGCTTGGAAAATCTTGGAAGCGGCACATGAGGGAACCGAAGTGGTGAAAGACTCTAAGCTCCAAGTGCTCCAAACCTTATTCGAGACTATTATGATGGAGGAGCATGAGTGCTTAAATGACTTCCAAGTGAAGTTGATGGACATCGTCAATCAAAGCCATCAACTAGGTGACCCATACTCGGATAGGAGGATCAAGCAAAAGATCATGAGGTCACTACCTCCTAGATTTGAATCCAAGGTGACGGCACTTGAAGAAAATGTTGACTTCAAGAAGATGAAGCTAAGTAAAGTAATTGGAAGGCTTCTTGCCTATGAGTCAATAAAGGCTCCTACCTTCTTATCTCCCAAGAAGCAAAAGGGAATAGCCTTAAAAACCTCCAAAGTTGAAAAGGAGGATGAAGACTCGGATGAAGATGTGGCTCAAATGGTGATGAGATTCAAGAAGTTCTTGAGGCTATAAAAGAATGACTCCAAGAAAGTTGAGCCAAGCCAAGAGAAGTCTTTAGAAAAGGCATTCAATGCTTTGAATGTGGAGGATATGGTCATATCTCCAAGGTTTGTGGTAAATTGAAGAACAAGAGAAATGGAAAGGAGATGGCCACCTCATCAAGTGATAGTGAGAGTGTAGAAGATTCTTCAAGTGATGAAGAGCTTGCAAATTACTACACGGCCTTTGGAGCCTCTCATGTGGATGTTGGAGAAGAAGGCAAAAATGCCTCTATTTTTGACCTTGAAAAAAGAGTAGATGAAAAGGTAGCTAGAAGTGCGATTGATGTAGCTACGTAAAGGGAAGTTGCTTGTATGACATCAAATGGTCAAGGCAAAGGTCTTGATGAGGAAGTTGACTCAATTAACAAGAGACAATGTGATGAGTGTTGCTCATACTCATGTGATGACGACAACTCCGACTTGGAGAGGTTTGACAACAAGGAAAGAATGAGTTATGAGGATTTTATGACATTCTTTCATGACTCTTTGAAGAAGAAAAAGAAGGAGATTTTTGTGTTGAAGGAAGATAATCTTCAACTAAGAGAAAAGGTGATTCTCTTGGATGAGGAAGTAAAACTTGTCAAAGAAAATGAGGACAAGTTAAAGAAAGAGCTTGAAGAAGCAACAAGGATGTCAGTTGCCAAATTCACTTTGGGTACGGGGAAGCTCAACATGATGTTAGGTTGTGGGAAGATGCCTAGTGACAAGAGAGGCCTAGGTTTTGTTGATAAAGAAGTCACACCATCATCCAATAAGACAACTTTTGTGAAGGAAATTGTTCCTAAGTTGCCTCCTCAATCTTCTTACCATAAGAAGACTCTTAAAGTTGGTGAATCTTCTAAGAGTGCTCCCTTGAGAATTGTCAAGGAAAAAGGGATGAGGTATCTAGAAATTTTAAGAAGGCTAAGGTCAAGCAACCTCAAGCTCAAGGAAAAAGCTTAACTTCACCTTCTGAACACCCTAGGAGGAAGATTGATCTTAGAGAGTCATCCAAGAATGGCAAAATGAAGATGCCAACAAAGGGAAAGCTCAATCTCAACATTCAAGAGCTCAACACCCAAGCTTTGCACAACCAAGGAAGAACATTCAACCGGCTCAACCACCTCAACGAGCTACACCACAAAGGTGCCGCCAATTGGTTCAAGCTCCAAAGAGAAGCAAACCGATGCACCATCAAAGATAACCTCATCAACATGGCAATGGCTCGATGAGATCTCAATGCAATGGTATAAATTCTTACTTTGTACCTACTTGTCATTTTTGTGGTATGATTGGCCACTTAAGACCAAATTACTTTGATTACATCAAGAGGTGTAGGTTAGAGGGCATGAAAGAAAAACGGTTGAAAAAGAGGGCAAGTTTGCATAAACCTAGGGAACTTAGAAATATGTCTATGACCACTAGAAATGATAAAATGGAACCTAGGTGGGTTAGAAAGAATGAACCCGCTTGCCATTGTGCCAATGTGATACCCGTTGGTGCAACTAGGTCCAATGGACTTGATAAATCTATAGGGACTCATGTCTCCCTTTGACTTGGTTGAAATTGACTCCATAAGGGGAGCTCAAGCAAAGAGAGCAAACATGCATGAATTGTCATATGTAAAAAGTTGATTAAATTTATGCCCTTTTGATAATTGCTTGAGATTGTTGGTTGCACATATATGCTTATATGTTCCTTTTTCATAATAAGTGTGCACCCTTGCTTTACTTGCAATCCATGTCATATTTATGCTCAAACATGCATTTTTGGACTAGGAGAATTATTTGGGAAAGTACATATGAATGACCCATAATTTATCTCCATGACATGAGAATTTTATGACATGCTTAATATGATATGCATGAAATGTTTTTGATTGCTTATATGCAAAATATGTGTGAAAAGCAAATGAGAAGACTAAAATCAATAAGGATCAAGTATCCATTCAATCAATAAGGATTTTATATCCAAATTAGTCTTCTCTCTCTTCTTAAAGGTGTAAACAAGGCTACTATTATACGGATGTTTAATCCGGAAAAATCAAATAGGATCCTTGAATCCATGTCTTGGTTTTCCTTTAAGGATTGATATAGTTGCTCTTAGCTCGAAAATATCTTTTGAAAAACTATATATTGCTTATTCATGACAAAAGGGTACAAATTTGTTTGAATTCTCTTAGAAACCCTTTTGATGTTTGCTTTGCCAAATACCATTGATTTTGAACTTGAATGCAACATGTCTTGCATGCAAAGCATCTTTGTCACACATTTTTTTAAAAGTAAAACTCCTTGAATCTCTCTCAATTACTTAAGTTGCATAAAGTTCGTTTATATGATTATGCAAATGCATTTTGTGCTAATAGCTCTCTTTGCTAAAGTAACCCGATAGGGGGAGCTCCTTTGGCTATCTCATGACAAAAAGGGGGAGAAGTCTTGAGAGATATAGGGGGAGCATTATGTATGCTTTAGGGAGAAGTTTGAAAGAGAGTACCCATGTTGGGAGTTGTTGCATTTATGGGGAGTTGCATTGCATTGCATGATTATAATTATTTATTATATCAATTTTCTTTGGCAATTGCAATTAATCTTGTTATAAGCACCTCTCACACACTTGCTCTTAAAAGGTATCTTTCTTGTTGATTGTGTGTAGGTTGGATTTTTTCCATAAGCTTGGAATTGACTTGAAGATGTTCAAGACTTAGTCTAGAAACTTTTTTTGTAATGTAGAAAAATTTTGTTGACCAACATTTTTTGTTTTTGAGAGGATGCTATGTGAGTGTTGATTTTGTCACGAAATAGCCAAAGAGGGAGATTGTAAATGCCTCACTTTTTTATTAGTTTATTTCGTTGACAAAACCACAATGGGGTCAAACTTGTAAGGGTAGCTTATGGTTGAAGAAATCCTCATCAAATGCTAATGGACCTCATTGTGGACATCAAGAGCTTCAAGAAAGGTAATTTACTTGACTTAACTCTTTATTGAAGAGATTTAGAGTGCACACACACACAACCTATGCATTTTAGTATTTGTGTTTGTTTTGGTATGGTTTGTAAAATCTCATTGTGTTTCAAAGAAATATATTTTTGAGATTTTTCATATTTTTATGAGCCTAACTGTGTGTGAATTTGTCTCTAGATTAGTTTCGAGTGATTCGGAGACTTATCTATATGTTTTGGATGATTTTTGATACATTTGGGACATTCCATATTTTCATCGGAAATCGGAATTCAATTCCGAGCTTAAATTGAAAAGTTATATAATTTTTCATTTGTATGATTGAGTCCAGATCTCTATTCCGAAGTCGAAAGTGAATCCCGAGTTTCGAGGTCAACTGGACTGAAGAATACTCGGGACCGAAGCCGACTTAATGTGGCATGATAGCCACACTAAGCAAGCGTTGGCGTGTGAACCCCCGTGCAGCCCACGCCAAAACAACCTCTCTATCCACGTTGCACACACGGGGCACACACACCACTTCCTGATTCTTTTTGTTATTGATTTTTCATGTTATTTTATTGAGTGCTTCATGTTGCATGTGAGCTTGTTTGTGTTGTGTGTGCATGATGCATGAGTGGAGTTGACTTGTCAATTCATTGGACTGCTTGACTTTCTCTCTCGTGAGCTCACCACACAGGATTACTCTCTTGTCTTTCACCCCATGATCCAAAAGCTGTGCATTTTGATTGTTTTAACACAATTATATATATATATATATACAGTTTTTCTATTATCAGTTCAAACTGACAATAAATATATCAGAACGAAGAATGTGGACCACAGATTATGGAGAAGTTTTGACAAGTGCATATACTTTAAGTCAAAGTATGTAAATTTAGTGGTCCACATTCTTCGCCTTGATATATTTATTGTCAGTTCGAACTGATAATAGAAAATCGGTATACGTTTCTCATTATGGCATAATATTCAACTAATACATTTAATTGCACAAACAACCCCTCCTATTGGTCAACTTCTGTTAAAAATAACCATTGACCATTATTTTTTTTTAAAGCCAAAAATTGCCCCTGCACTTTATTAAAAAAAATCTTAATGGCCCTTTATTTAAAACATTATCTACTTTAAATTATTAGAATATAAGAAATAAATACTAAACATAATCCTTTTTAAATCAAAAAAATTCAAAAATAATATATTAAAAACAAAACAATTTAAGAAAAAGTTATTTTGAGAAAATACAATTTAATAATATATTAAAAACAAAACAAAAAAAAAAGCATTATTTTGAGAAAATATAATTTAAAATTATGCAAGTCCAATATGAATAGTGGTAATGTGCTACATATTTTTGAAATTTAAAACATTTTTTTTATTTAAAAAGAATTATGTTTAGTATTTATTTTTTATTTTTGAATCAAAATATAATGCGTAATTTATATTGAATCAAATTATTTTGTCTTATAGAGATGAACATTGAACAAATTTTCGATGCTACTGTATTTTATTATGACAAATTATTATATTTTTATTTCAAACTCTTGATGATTTTATTTATATTTGTGTTTAGAATACTAAACATAATCCTTTTTAAATAAAAAAAAATTCAAAAATAATATAATAAAAACAAAACAAAAAATCAAAAATATGTAACACATTACCACTATTCATATTGGACTTGCATAATTTTGAATTATATTTTCTCAAAATAACGTTTTTTTTTTTTTGTTTTGTTTAATATATTATTAAATTGTATTTTTTTTTTCAAAATCACGTTTTCTTAAATTGTTTTGTTTTTAATATATTATTTTTGAATTTTTTTATTTAAAAAGGATTATGTTTAGTGTTTATTTTTTATATTATAATAATTTAAAATAGATAATGTTTTAAACAAAGAGCAATTAAGATTTTTTTTTTTTTTTTTTTTTTTTGTAATAAAGTGCAGGGGCAATTTTGGGCTTTCAAAAAAAAAATATGGTCAATGGTTATCTTTAACCGAAGTTGACTAACAGGAGGGGTTGTTTGTGCAATTAAAGGCATTAGTTGAATATTATACCATAATAGTAAACATTAGGGTAAGTTTGTGCAGTTTTCCCATATATTTCAATGGCACCTGTTTGTGTGTTAATATATTTATATATATGTTAAAACGTTTTTGTTTGTTAAAACTAAATAAATATATATATATATATATATATATATATATATATATTCATAAAAACGTGCTCATCTGATTTTTACAAAACCTGATACATATATATATATATATATTTATTTATTTATTTATTTATTTATTTTTCTTCTTCTCTTACACACACATTTTGGAGAGTAAAAATTCATTTTAGAAAGAGACTTCCAAGATCCCATTTTTACTCAAACCCTAGAGAGAAAAGCTCCCAAGAACTCACATTTACTCAACCAAATCACTTCCCATGACCATCTAGCATCTTCCTAGCATCATCCAAGCATGGGCTTTCTTATTTTCTTTGACTAGGTAACTTCTACATGTCCTAGAACTTCTTATTTCATTCTTATGACATGTATGCCTAGGTTTAGCATTTATTTGTTAATTAAATGCATGTCTTCTTGCCTAATGTTATTCTTAGCATGTTTGAGACTTTGATTTTTGGTTGAGATTAGTTGTTTGTTGATAGCTAGCATTTAGGACCATTTTGCCCTCTAGCTAAGTTTACATGATTTTCATTTAGACATTGATTGTAGGACTCATTGATTGCATTTGTTAATTGCATTTATTGTCCTTGCCATGTTCATTGACAACTTATGTTGATTGGCTTTTGATTGACAATTCCTTAATTGCATTAGTTAATTGCATGTTTTTAGTCTTTGCCATGATTATTGACAACATGTGTTGAATTGGCTTTGTTTGTTGACAATTAGGTTGCTAGAATCTCCTTGCATCTAATTAAGTCCTCATGTATGAGCATGTAAGCATTGTTGATAACTAGAGTGTTGATTAGCATTATAACATCTAGTTAAGCATTTAGTGTAGCCTAGCATTATTTGCATTTTGGATATTGTCATATATTCACATAGGTTATTGATCTCTTCATTGAGAGTTAAGTCTTGTGAATACCGGTGTGTAGTGCTCAAGTAAATTGGACTAGATTCACTTTTAAAAGCCTGCGGGTAGTAGTGGTGGGTTATAGACCGTGAGAGATTGAGGTCAACCTAAGTTGTAAATACCATTACAATTAGTGGATTCAAGGTTCGTGTGTGGCGCACATAACAGCCCGTGGTTTTTCCCTGTTGAAGGTTTCTATGTAAAAATCAAGTGTTCTTTAAATTCTGCACTTTTACTTGATTTTTATTGTTTGTTGAATTGGGTTAATAATGATTAATTTTTACTAATCGAAAAATTGGTAATAATCGATTAACAACCCATTCACCCCCCCTCCCCCCCTCTAGGTTGTTTTAGACAAACGCGAGTATATATTTTCAATCAATCTCAAACAACAACAGTACAACACCAATCTTCATTAATAATTCATTTATTGTGCTCATTCCTAAAGTGAGGAAACCAGAGTCCATAGGGGACTTTAGACCAATCAGTCTAGTGGGTTTTCTTTATAAGGTGTTGGCGAAAGTCCTTGCCAATCGTCTGAAGAGAGTTATGAATGGGGTAATTGGGGATTCTCAAATGGCGTTTGTGAGCGGCCGTCAGATTACAAATAGCTTCGTTATAGCTAGTGAAATCATTAATATGTGGAAAAAAGATGTAAAGGGTGGCATTTTGATTAAACTTGACTTCAAGAAGGCCTACGATAGTGTAGACCATGCCTTTCTGGACTCGGTTTTACGTGATATGGGTTTTGGGGAGAGATGGAGGAAATGGATGAAATGTTGCATTTCCTCTTCTATGATGTCAGTTCTGGTGAATGGTAGCCCTTCTAGGTAGTTTCCTCTGAAGAAAGGGTTTCGCTAGGGTGATCCATTGTCTCCTTTTTTGTTCAATATTGTGGTGGAGGCTTTGAATCAGTTGTTCCTAAAGGTGTCAGATATAAGGTTGATTAGGGTTGCGGTTATAGGTGACATGCATGTCTCACACCTTCAATTTGCGAATGATATGATGTTTTTTTTAGAGGTCAATATGGAGTGTGTGAAGGCTGCAAAAAGAATACTAAGATGCTTTGAGTTGGCTTCCGGTTTGAAGATTAATTTCCACAAGTCGTGCTTGGTGATGGTAGGTAGATCGGATGTGGCTTCAGAGGACTTTGCGATAGCTTTCCGTTGTAAAAGGGTTGATCTCCCTATCACTTATTTAGGCATGCCGCTAGGTGCCAATCCGAATTCTAAATTATTTTGGGAGCCGGTGGTTCAGAAAATTGAAAATAGGCTTGCCCCTTAGAAGAGAAGATTCCTCTCAAAAGGTGGTCGTATGGTCCTCATTAAATCGGTTCTAACTAGTATTCCAAATTTTTATATGTCTATCTTCAAGATGCCGATGGGTATTGCTAGAAGAATTGAAAAAATTCAACAGGATTTCTTCTGGGGTGATGGGGTTGCCAAGAGGAAAATTCACATTATCGATTGGGATTTGGTTTGTAAGAGCAAGAAAAATGGTGGTTTAGGGATTGGCCATATGCATCAGATGAACAATGCTTTGCTTGCTAAATAGGTGTGGAGATTTGGGAGAGAGGTCTCGTCTCTATGGAAAGAGGTTGTGTGCGAGAGATATGAGGTGTGGAAGAAAGCCATGTACTGGAATTGGTTTAAAAATTCTAGAGAGTCCTATTTTATCAAAGCAATTAAGTCTTTGTTCACCCTAGGTTCCATAACAAGGGAGATTTTGTAGGATGATTTCTTTCCCGTGTTGGGGTGTGGTGATAGATTGGATTTCTGGTCTGATATTAAATGGGATGGTATCTCTTTAAAGCAGGCTTTCCCAAGAATTTTTTCTCTTGCTATGTTGAAGAGTGGCGTCGTTATTGAGTTTGGAAGCTGGATTGACAGAGAGTGGAAGTGGAACATTTTGCTGCGTAGACCCTTGTTTGATTGGGAAAGGGAGCAATGGAGATGCTTGATGATTGCTTTACAGTGTGTTGTGCTGCGTCATTTGATTCCAGACTTGGAAGGCAAATTCAGATGGCCAATTCTCTATCAAATCTTTTCGTTATAAATTGGAATGCTAGCCCACGGTTAATTTTGGTTGTAATGGCTTGCTTTGGAATGGGGTGTGCCCTCCAAAGATTTAAATCTTTGCGTGGCAGCTGATTAAAGGTAAGGTGTTGGTCAAAGATGTCTTTATGAGGCGGATGGGTGGTGCTGGGATTTTAGTGGAGTGTCCCCTGTGTAAGTCTGATAAAGAGACGATGGATCATTTATTTTTAAAGTGTAAGTGGTCATGGAATCTGTGGTTGAATGTCATCAGTATTTGGGGGGGTGCATTTTTGTGGTGGTCGAAGTGTGAAAAAGTGGGCTGATATCTGGAATGGTTTATGCCCGAGTCCTAAGAGCAGGAGGTTCTGGTGCAACCTTTTCTTCACGGTGGTCTTATCCATTTAGGAAGCCAGAAATAATTTGATTTTTAAAAGGTTTGAAGCTTCGATGTCTCAGACGGTGGAGATGGTTCGGTTAAGGGTAGCTTGGTGGTTCAAGCATCTTGGTTGTGGCTCAACTGATCCTGTGTCCCTGTTTGTCCTCAATCTGAAGGATGGTTGTGTTGACAAGCAAAGGCAGAGGAAGTCGGTCTTGGTTGAGTGGCAACCTCCTCCTTCATAAGATCTCAAGTTCAATGTGGATGGTTCTTCGAGGGGTAATCCCAGCCAAGCTGGGATTGGTGGTGTGCTTAAAGACTCTAGTGGGCATGTGTTTTGCCTTTTTTCACTTCAGATTGGATCTTAGGATTTGAACACTGTAGAGATCATGGCGATCCTTAAAGCTTGTCAGTTATGCTCCTCTTTTGAGCTGATTGGGGACCGTAAAGTGATGATTGTTAGTGACTTGAAATCGGCGGTTGATTGGTCTAACAATTTGGATGGTTTTAGAAGCTTAAAGAATGTGTCTCTTATTTATGATATTAAAGAGTTGTTGAGCCAAAATCAGAATTTAGAGATGGTGTTCAATCCTAGATCCTCCAATTCTTTCGTGGATAGTTTGGCCAAGATTGGTTCGAGTGGTGGGGAGAATAGAATTGTATGGAACTGATGCTATTACTGTTTGTTTCGGTTGTGGTTTTGGCTTGGGGGTTTGCTATGTCAGTGGGTGCTTGGGTTGCTTCGCTAGGCTGCTGTTGTTGCTTGGTGTTTCTTCTTTTGTTTTTTAGCTCGTCTATTGTTTCCTTGTTGGTCTTTTCTTTGGGTGTTTTTGGAGGCTGCTAGTGCCTGCGCTCTGTCTTGTGTGGGTTGTGTTTGTGTAGCTCCTCCTGGGGGTCTTGTATAATATTTCGCTGTTCAAAAAAAAAAAAAAAAAAAAAACTTTTTTAAATGATAAGAAGAAGAAGAACAGATCTGGAGAAACAAAATAATAATAATAATAATAAGAAGAACAGATATGGAGAAACACCGCCAAATCTGCAACAAATGAAGCCAAACTCATGACAAACACCATCAAATCCGTGACAAGCGAAGCCAAATCCGAAATAAATGATTGAAAAACATATCCTCGATTGAGATTACCAAACCATTTTTTTTAACAGCTTATTTATAAAAGGCACTAAAAGGCAAAGGCACAACAATTTCCAGGCAAAGAACGAACAAACAACAAAACGAAAGCATAACAACAAGAGCACAACACTTATCTGCAAACCAGGCAAAGGCACACAAGAACAGCCAACAAAGCCCACAATAGAGACTTAAAACAAAGGAACAAAAAAACACCCCACACAAAAACCATTGTTACCTGTTAAAGCATGTAGTGAGGTAGTTGTAGGGAAAAATACGTGCACGCAGCGGAAGCGAGACTAAAATAGAGTTTAGTATGTTTTAAATTTTTTCCATAAAGTGAACCTTAACCCTTTAATTAATTAACATATAATACTAACGATATCATACCTTTGTCGCGTGATCCAATTGACATTGCGTCGATGGTAATCTGCAAGATCTTCCAATCCAATCACGAACTTGAATCACCTAGGAGCGTGGTCTCCCTTCTCTTTGAATTGTGTACCTGAGGATGGATTAACAAAACTTTTTCTTTTTCGTTAGTCACTAAACCTCCAAAAGATAACAAAGAACGTTCTTGTCACTTTTGAATTCTCAATCTAATGATCGAAACTCGCGTGAACCTTATTCGAAGTTGTGCACAAAGTCTATTGATGTATAAACTACTAGTGCACTATCGAAGTAAAACGATCTCTTCTCTTTTTCTCTCTTGGCAGAATTATCACACTAATCTCTAGAGTTGGATTTTATTTTTCTTAAGCAAAAGAAAAATATTCTCAAGCCAAAGACTTAGGGTTGCCGAATTCTATACAAAGAATATATATATATATTGGCCGCAGAATACTCTTTGCACAAAATATATATATTAGGTCGCCAAAACCTATTTTTTACAAAATAATATATATATATATATATATATATATATATATATATATATATTGTGAACCAATTCTTTAGCCCATATACCTATATTGTTGCAGAATCCCACTTGCACATATTATATATCTTGACCGAATTCACTTGCTATATATTATATATATTTATTGAATTCACTTGCCATATATTATATATATTTCCGGATCCTTTATAAATATATATATCTATATATATTTTGGCTAATTGCCATATATATTTTATATATATCTATATATTGAGGCCGAAATCCTTTTCCATGTAGGATTTGTGTCTTTGACTTAAATCCTAACTCTATGTAGATTTCCTTAGAATTCCAAACCCTAATCCAACTTTTTAATGTATTTGTGACTATATCAAAGACTTCCTAATTTGACTAGATAAATAAATTCCCTTTATTTATCTACTTACCAAATAAAGTCTTTAATATTTATTATACTACCACAATAGTATACTACTAAGAAACATATTTCCTAGTCAGAAAAAGATTTTGATTTAAATAATTAATCAATCATTTAATTAATTTCCATTTAATCAATTAATAAAAATAAAACAATATAATATCATATATATATCTCGGCCATGTGCCATATATATTAATATATCTATATATTGTTTTTCTATTTTATTAAATCCATTGGACCTTAATAAAAGGCCCACATATGAACTAGGCCCATTCTTACTAAAAGAAACAAGTCCACATGCCTTAATACAATTCTAGATGAACCCATAAATTAGTCCGGTAGAATATATCAAGTGATTCATGCAAGTCCGTGTGGATTGGGGATCTTGGCGAGCTATCTAAATTTAAGCTTCAATAGACATAACCTAATCACAATCAACAAATGATTCACTTAGGTCCGATCTATTAATTTTAACTTATTCCACTAAAGAGCTAAAATTGAACTCTTAAATAAAGATAGAATAAGTAAATATTTCTCATTCGTACCCTAGACAATCTTATTGGAGATGGTGTATCCTCGTGAAGAATATCAGTAATCGCCAAGAGCTCATAGACCGCTTATAGCTCTCCAAGTTACCATATTTACTCATATGACCACATTTTGAACTTGGATATTTTGACTTGTCCAGAAGCCATGTTTCAATAGACTCTATCGAAAACTTAACGTTAAGATTCAATATCCAATACCTCAAAGCATCCATATGATGATATTCTACTCTCATTTAATAAATGGAGCCACGATGTCCATATCTATAAATGAAGTCCTCTATCGATTAACAAATGAATATCACCAAACTATCGAGGATAGACTATGCTATATAATCGTACTCATTGATAACTCAAATGATACCACTTGCAACCATAAGTCCATCATTTATCTCAGGATTAAGATAGACTCTCCGATTGTCCTGATAATGAAAAGACTATTATCTATTGACGGTTCTAGATAAAGTATTTCATTGTGATCCAGTTCAATGCACCCAGTGCACTAAATTCTTTTACTCGAAGACCCTCCGATGATTTCAGACTCATCATAACTCATTTGATCCCACTCAAATGCTAGCAAAAGAATTCTACAACTTTAACAAGATAAAGGTGCCCAACCTTTAACTTAAGTTGTGAACATTATTCAAGACTAACTAAAGAATTGTGTCTACCTCATACATATCCAGATGTACGAACAATTCTTCTTTTCTCATAGTCTTTTGACCTTATGATTATTTACTTTTAACAATTATAATATTCAATCTATAAATGCTATAAGATTTGTTTAAATCAGAAATCACTTTATTAATATGAAAAGATTGTCAAAAACAATATTACACTCTTGCTATTGAGCATAATCCTAACAGTAGTGAGAAAGAATAAAGAGAGAGAAGGTAGTTAGGGGATCTGGGTGTTAGCGAACCAGCGTCACTAAGCGCACCGACGCTTTGCCAGATAGAACACAAACAAACACAATGATAAAGAAAAGATAAGATGAAGAGAAGTAATTAAATTCAATCACACACAACACAAGAATTTATATGGAAACCCAAATCAGGGAAAAAACCACGACCAGCAGGACGATAAGAGAAAGTTTCAATATGTAATAAATTGTTACAATCACACACTCAAGATCTCTCTCTAAATAATACCCCAAACCCAATTACACCCAATGCTCACTTTGAGATCTCTCTAGTATTTACTATTTTGCTCCACCACTAATAACCTAGTTATTATGGTCTATTTATATGAATTACAGGGAGTTTAAACTAACAAGGAAATCTATCTCCTAGTCATACAAGATTTACTTGTTTCACATAAACTCTATTTCCTCTTATGATAAGTCTTCTTGTAAAGGAGAAATCGTTTTCCTATTTGAACTTCAGAAACAACCTATTTCCTCTTCCATGAATATTTACTGATTTAACGCATGTTTATGATTGACTACGATTCAAGTTGCAGTTGGCCACCCGCTTCCTAAACCGTGTTGAATTTGACCACTCAGAAAATCGTGATCCATGCGCCATATCATTGTCGACCTCTGTCATGGCTGCTATGAGAGCCACAACGCCACCCACAGTGTGAAGCACTGGAATTGGACCGCTCTCGTTATCGCTACAGAAATTCACAGTGCTTGACCACCACTGTCAAAGCCACAGCGGCAGTGACAACGGTAAGCAACGTTCTTCACTTCTACTATTTGTCACGTCTTCCAAACCTCCCTCAAACATAACCTCTTACTCCCAAACGCTCTCACGTCTCTAGGAAGTCTCCACATTGGTAAATCGTGTTTGATAACCATTGGAAATTCAAGCCATATCCAACACTGGGTTGCCAAAAAAAAAAATAAAAAATTGTTTTGTCTTAAAGAGGAGAGAGGATAGAGGAGAGATGCGTGAGAGAGGAGATCTGAGTTGTAAAAAGAAAAAAAAAAATTGTTTTGCCTTAAAGAGGAGAGAGGCGTGATAAAGGATAATTGTTTGACTGGAAAAATAAAATGAAATAAAGAAAATAAGAAAATGAGGGGCATTTCAATCTCCATAATCAGTTATAGTATAGAAATAATAAAAATACTAATCTTGGGTGAAAACAATAAATCTCCTAACTTTTTTGACTAAAAAGGGGTATTTACTCTTAATGTGTGTATATATATATTTCTAGGCCTGGTTTTCTCCTCTTTAATTTAACTGCTTTTCATTTAGGGAGAACTTTATAACTAGCCAAAAAATTAGTGGCTTTACTATTTTTGTCCAAGATTATTATTTTTACTGTTTTTGTTAAAATTTCCACTTTTTGGACAAGATTGCCCTCCTTTATAAAAAAAAAATCTCTTTTTTTTTTCTTTTTCTTCTTCTTCTTCCCAAAAAAAAAAAAAAAAAAAAACAATTTTTTTCTCTATTTTTTTTTTCTTTTTCTTCTTCTTCTTCCCAGACCTCCATAGTGTGTTTAATTGGTGGCATAGTGTGTTTAATTGATGACCTGGTGTGTTTAATTCGTTTTACCTTGGTGTGTTTAATTTATTTTGTCTGATGTGTTTAATTCGTTTTGCCTGGTGTGTTTAATTTGTTTTGCCCTGGTGTGATTAATTGTTTTTGCCCTAGTGTGTTTAATGAGTTTTGGCTGGTGTGTTTAATTGGTGGTCTGGTGTGTTTAATTGATAGCCTAATGTGTTTAATTCGTTTTACCCTAGTATGTTTAATTGTTTTTACCCTGGTGTGTTTAATTCATTTTGCTTGGTGTGTTTAACTTGTAGCCTGGTGTATTTAAACAAAATGAAATCTGGAAATTTAAACACAACCACAACCCAAACTTAAACACAACCACAAATCTGAATTTTTTTTAAGCACAACCACCCTTAAAAAAATAATCTAGAAAAAAAAAAAATTAACACTTAAAATCAATAACTAACACTCAAATCCAAACATTATTTAAATCTGAAAAATTTTCAAAAAAAAAAAAACTGAAAATTTTAAAAAAAATCTGGAAAAATTTTCAAATCTGAAAATTTTTGTTAAAAAAAACCTGAAATTTTTTAAAAAAATCTAGAAAATCAACCACAACCACAACTAAAACTTAAAAATCTGAAAAGAAAAAAAAATTCAAAAAAAAAAACTAAAATTTAAAAAAAAAATCTGGAAAAAACATGAAAGAGAAAGAGAAGAGAGGAGAGAAAGAGAAGAGAGGAGAGAAAGAGAAGAAGAAGAAGGAGGGACGATCGAACGACCGACGATCGGAAAACCACCAAATCTGAAATTTTTTTATTTAAAAAAATCTGATTTTTTTTTTTTAAAAAATCTAGAAAAAAAAAGAAAGAGAAAGAGAAGAAGGAGAAGAAGAAGAAGAAAAAGAGAAAACGACAATCAGACGGAGGGAAAACGACGATTGGACGGAGGAGAGAGGAGGAGAGAGGTGGAGAGAAAGAGAGAAGAAGGAGAGAAAGACGAAGAAGGAGGCATGAGAAATGGAGAGAGAGAAAGAGGAAAAAAATCTGGTGAAGATGAGAGAGAAACGGAGAGAGAAGAGGTTTTGAAAAAAAAAAAATAGGGGCAATTTTGTCTTCACAGGCTAATCACAGCCCATTTGTTGACAAAAACAATAAGAGAGCTTCTTTTGACAATCCAATTTTTTCTTTTTACACTTATTTTCTAAAAACACTCCATTATTAAAATTAAAATTTTAAAAAATTATAAAGACACTTCATTTTGTTACAAAATTATCCTTTTTATCTTTTTTGAATTAAATTATTAAAAAATATTATCTCTTATAAATCATTAGATTAATTATTATATATTAAATACTCTCCTAAATTTTTAATTACCATATTAAAGTCTCTCTCCTCCAATAAATATCTCTAATTTTCTATCTTCATTCTTTCTCAAGCAAGACTAACAGTTAAGAAAAAAAAAATTACTCTTTTGGACGTCGAAAATCAAGTTCACTTAGTAGATACTTTTCCCAATGACTGCTCAGATATGATTTCAAACCACATCATCTTCCGCCTGGTTCTTAATCTATCTTTCCATTTTCCGATTGAATTATGGAAACTGGAACTATAGTTGATGCTGCCTTTTATTTATTGTGGTTCTGTGTGTAGATAGATGTCTACAAATGGTGGCATTGTTAGAAGTGTCAATATATGTTCAAACGCTTTTTGAGAAGCAGTTGAAGACTCGTAGTACACAAATCATGAATATATTTCCTTGTCGATCTTCTAATGGGAAGTGGCCATTAATGGCAGCTTTTGTACAACTTCAGATTCTAAACCACAAACCTCTTGATGAAGATTTTTTTTTTTTTTTTAATTTGATTTTTAGGAACTATACGTGTGTGTGTATATATATATATATATATTACAAAAAAAAGTTTTTTTTTTTTTTAAATCGAAATATTAAAATACTTTTTGTTACTCTTGTAGGTATGTGATTCTTGAGAATTTTAATTCTTTCATTAGTCATAGAAATTATGAGTATAATCGAATCTAGTTGAAACAATTCAAGTTTTCAAATATATTTTTATATATGTGTGTGTGTGTGTATACTGTTAGTAAAAAACTATTATATATATATACATACATATATATTCAAGTTTTTTTTTTCTTTAACTATTAATCAGAGATTGATAGAGAAAGTATGAAAATATGATTTATTTATTTTTTTTGTTTGAAAAATGGAGAGAGATTAATTAGGAGAGAGTATTTAATACGGTAATAACATATTTAAGAGAGAGAGTTTAATACGTAATATTTAATGTAATGATTTAGGAGAGAATTTTTTTTTTAATAATTTAATTAGTTTGGAATGTCCTTAATTTTTTTTTTTTTTTTTTTATCTTGTTTAGTAATTTTAATTTAGGTTAAATTGTCATTAATAAAAAAAATTAAATTGGAGTGTGGATAGATAATTTGTGGATTGTAAGAAAAAGCTCTCAAACAATAATATTGAGATTATAAAAGTGTTTATAGAAGAATATAAAAGCAGAAAATGAAGGAGAAGAACAGAGCTTTTGATTGCTTGACAATGGTGATCATCGAGAGAGAAAACTCTCTCTTTTCTATTTCATTTGTTTTTTGAAAATTGAATTGCAATGGTGTAGAATAATGAGCACATTTATACAACACTCAGATTGCGTGACTCTAACAACTTCCTGATCACCAATTGGAATGCCACCTGTCAATTCTGTTTTGCCAGGTGGCAATTCTGTTGTAACAGAAAACTTTGTTTCCTGCCAACTGTCGAGCAGCTCTATTTGCTCTGTTTGACAAATGATCATGAATGATCTGTCATCCATAGTTCTTGCTAGATGTGCTGATGCTGCAATGATGAGCCTGAGACTTGATCAGACTAATTTGTATCTCTAACATTCCCCCGCAAACGAAACGTGGGTGAAATCACCAAGTTTAGTTTGGAGCGAAGATAATCAAAGCGAGAGGAAGGAAGAGCCTTTGTCAATATATCAGCACATTGATGTTCAGTGGGAACATACTGAACTCTGAGTAAACCTGAAGCAATTTTCTCCCGAACGAAGTGAACATCAATCTCGATGTGCTTGGTTCGAGCATGAAATACAGGATTTTTAGCAAGCGACCCAGCTCCCTGATTATCACACCACAAAATAGGACAGTGAGGTAATTGAATACCAAGCTCGGTAAGCAAAGAGGTCAACCAAAGAACTTCAGTGGTGGCTTGAGAAAGAGCCCGATATTCAGCTTCGCAGCTGGAACGAGTGACGACAATTTGCTTCTTTGAGCTCCAAGTGATTAGATTGCCACCCAAGTAAACACAACAACCACTTGTTGATCGGCGATCATCAATGCAAGAGGCCCAGTCTGCATCAGAAAATACTTCAACCGACAATGAAGATGAAGGCTTGAAGTGTAATCCTAGACCTGCAGAGCCTTTTAGATACCTGAGAAGACGCTTGCAAGCTCTCCAATGATCCTCTGTTGGAGAGGCCAGAAATTGGCTAAATTTATTCACACTATACGAAATATCAGGCCGTGCATAAGTGAGATACTGAAGAGCACCAATGGTACTCCTATACCGTGAAGATTCAGTAAACAGTGGCCCAACTTTGGTGAGTTTGGTGCCTGCTGACAGAGGTGTTGAACAAGGGCTACAGTTTGTCATGTTGGTCTTCTCAAGAAGGTCCAGAATGTATTTTGTTTGTGTCAAAAATAAACCCTCTGATGATCTGAAAGCTTCAAAGCCTAGGAAATAGCTGACTGATCCTAGAGACTTCAAAGCAAATGAGGCATTAAGAGTACTAATGGTCTGCTGAATCAGAACTGGATCATTTCCAGTGAGCAATATGTCATCAACATAGACCAAAAGGAATATAATCTTTGAGCCTTGTTTCTTGATAAACAAAGAGACATCAGATTGTGAGGACTGGAAGCCCCAACCGAGCAAAGCATCTCTAAGCTTGGTGAACCAAGCCCTTGGCGCCTGTTTTAGGCCATAAAGAGCCTTATTTAGCTTACAAACATGATGAGGATGTTGAGTGTGCACAAAGCCAGGTGGTTGAACCATGTACACAGCCTCCAAAAGATCACCATTGAGGAAGGCATTGTTGACATCAACTTGTTGGATGTCCCAACCATAAGTGACTGCCAAGCTAAAAATCACACGAATGGTGGATGTCTTGATGACTGGGCTGAAAGTATCATGGAAATCAATTCCAGGAGTTTGGTGGAAGCCCTTGGCAACCAAACGGGCTTTATGCTTCAGCATAGAGCCATCAGATTTGTACTTCGTCCTGTACACCCATTTGCAGCCCACCAAGTTCATAGATTGAGTATGAGGAACTAGATTCCATGTGTTGTTCCTTAAGAGAGCTGAGTATTCCTCATTCATGGCATTGTGCCAATGAGGTGTTGCAATAGCTTCTGCAACATTTCTTGGCTCAATGGTTGTAGGAAGAGTCTTGACAGCCTGACATGCTAGTGGATATGTGCGAGGCTTAATTGATCCTGACCTTAGTCTAGTAACCATAGAGTGTGTTGACTGAATTGGTGGTACATGTGACGAATTATTTGAAGATAAGTCTATACAAAATGGAACAGCTGGAGTAGCACTAAGTGGCATATCAGATTGTATAAAATCTGAGGTATTATCCCCAGTAACATTTGGTGGTGTCAAACTTGCATCAGATCTGTTGGTGTTGAACGAGGCAGAGGATAATACTGAGATAGGGAGACTACTTTGAGGTGTATTGAATGCCTTTGGAGGAGGAAATAAGACATGGTATGGAAATTCAAATTCGTTGAAGACAACATTTCTTGATATGTAGATTCTTCCAGATGGATGGAGGCACTTGTACCCTTTTTGGCTGAGGCTATATCCTATGAAAATGCATTTTGTTGTGTGAAAATTGAACTTTTGATGAGTGTAAGGTCTGAGATATGGAAAAGAAGAACATCCAAACACCTTGAAGTAGTTGTAGTTGGGTTGCCTATGATACAATACTTCATAAGGTGATTTAAGCTTGAGGACTGGTGTTGGCAAATTATTGATAAGAAGAGCTGCCGTCTGGAATGCTTCAGCCCAGAAAATTAATGGCATATTGGCCTGAGCAAGAAGTGTAAGGCCTGTTTCCACAATATGGCGGTGCTTCCTCTCGGGAACTCCGTTTTGTTGATGTGTATAAGCACATGAGGTTCTGAAATGGATGCCATTATTCTTCAAAAAGGGAATAAGAGGTTTATATTCAGCTCCAAGATCAGCCTGCAAACACTTTAGTTTGCTGTTGAATTGAAGTTCAACATGATTCTTGAATTGGTAAAATACTGCTGAGACGTCTGATTTGAGCTTCAAGGGATATAACCAACTATACCTTGAGTAAGAGTCCACAAACACAACATAGTATCTATGACCATCTAGTGATGGTAATGGAGATAGACCCCAAACATCTGTAAAAACTAAATCAAGAGGGCCAGAGGCTTTATATGATGAGTGTTGAAAAGGAAGTTGGTGCAATTTTCCTGATTTACATGCATCACAAAAACTGAGACGAGAATCATTGTATTTTAAATGCAAGCTGTTCATAACAGTCCTTAACACAAGAGGAGCTGGATGGCCAAGCTTCAAATGCCACATGTTTTCATTCAAGGAGAATCGATTACATGTGTTACCAGCATTCATACCATATGTACAAGGTGAGCTGGTTGTGTTATTTTTCGAAATTGAAAAAGCAAAGTGAGAATTATTCTTCAAAGAGTGCAGTGAATCCGATCCTTTGTGAGTTCCTTCCAAGCACAGCTTATAGAGTCCATTTTCAAGCTTGCCTTGAAGCAAAATTTCCTTGGTATTCTTGTCCTTGATTGCACAGGAATCACAAGTAAATTCAGCATAGGCATTGTTATCCCTAGTTATTCTAGAAATACTTAACAAATTCTTGGCTATCTTGGGCACACAGAGAATATGATTCAGATGCAATATTTTGAGAGTTAATCCAGTTGAAGATAAGACTGTCTTACCGGTGTGTGTAATTTGTAGCTGCTGTCCATTGCCAACAGCCAGGCGATCAGCTACTTGATATTCTGAGTGTAGTGAGAGATTGGACAAGTCTGATGTAACATGATTGGTAGCCCCACTATCTGCATACCAGGCTGAATCACAGACCGTCTCAGGTGTTGCATAGTAAGCTGTTGATTGGTGAAGATTAGCCTGATGAGGTGAGTTGGAGATTGCTGGAAAGTTGTATCCATTAGGCCGATTGTTGTGTGACTGAGGTGATGAAATCTTATATGTATTGTTCTGATTGTTGCCTTGGAAATTTTGATCGAAACGATGATAACAATTGAGTGACACATGCCCAATTTTCCCACACAATTAGCATGTAGGTCTGTTATTATTGTTCCATCTACCATTGCTCCTTCCTCTGCCTCTAGACCTGTTCCCATTGTATCTACCTCCAGTGTTGTTGTAGCCTCCTCTTTGATTCCTCTTATCATATTGATTTCTAGAAGATATGAAGTTTGCACTAGCTTGAGGAACATCAATCTGACCAGCCGAGTCTTGTTGAGCCATTCTTTGTTCATGAATCATCAGCAGATAACTTGCCTCTTGTAGACTCATCGTTTGCCGCTGAGAAGTTATGACTCCTCCTATTGAATCATACTCACATCTAACTCCACTTAAAATGCTCAATATCCGATCATACTCACTTACTTTTTGACCAACAGATCTTAGACTTTCACTGATTGTTTTGACTTTCAAAACAAAATCATTGATAGAACCAGAACCTTTTTTAACATTCTGCAATTGATACTTTAATTGAAGCACCTTTGCCATGGATTGTTGTGAGAAAAGTTTTTCTAGGACACTCCAAACTTCAAAGGCACTATTACAATCTGTAACCTGACCTATCAAGGTTTGATTGATTGAAGAAAATAACCAGCTCAAGAGTAACTGATCTGATTTGTTCCACTGAGTATATTCTTTATTGGTTATAGTTTTCTTTCCAGTTCCATCTACTGAATCTATTTCTATGAACTTTGGTGGCACAGATTTTAAACCAGAAATAAAATCTTCTAACTCAAAGGCTTTGATTATAGGTAATACCTGTGCTTTCCAGGATATGTAGTTGTCATTGTCGAGCTTCACTTGGAGATTGAAGTTCAACGCCTTTGCGAGAGATGTGAAACCTCCTGTCATCGATGAAGACGACGATATTTCTTGATTTTCTTCACTGTGACTTGTAGATGTGCTTGCACCGGAAGCCATGGACGATTAGTCCTTAATTGGCTCTGATACCATATTGAGATTATAAAAGTGTTTATAGAAGAATATAAAAGCAGAAAATGAAGGAGAAGAACAGAGCTTTTGATTGCTTGACAATGGTGATCATCGAGAGAGAAAACTCTCTCTTTTCTATTTCATTTGTTTTTTGAAAATTGAATTGCAATGGTGTAGAATAATGAGCACATTTATACAACACTCAGATTGCGTGACTCTAACAACTTCCTGATCACCAATTGGAATGCCACCTGTCAATTCTGTTTTGCCAGGTGGCAATTCTGTTGTAACAGAAAACTTTGTTTCCTGCCAACTGTCGAGCAGCTCTATTTGCTCTGTTTGACAAATGATCATGAATGATCTGTCATCCATAGTTCTTGCTAGATGTGCTGATGCTGCAATGATGAGCCTGAGACTTGATCAAACTAATTTGTATCTCTAACAAATAAAAATGATAATTGTTGACAAAAAACAATAATGCCCATAATTTTTGACTAAAAAGCCCTATTTCCAATTTTATTTATGTCTTTTTAATTACATTTTATTAATCTTGCATGAGAGGACATTAGGTGCAGGATCCTGCATATCTGATTGTCACAGACGATTAAAGGTGATACAACATAAAAAATATATATATATAAAAAATAAAACATATGAGATCTCATACCGATAATTTCTACTTTATATAATTTTATTTGAGTAATGCTACTTTGTCCAAATTTAATGTCCAAATGACGTGGCAACACTCTCATCCATTCATTTAGATTGTATTAGATTTACTTGATTTAAATGAATGGATGAGAGTTTTGTTACGTCATTTGGGCACCAGATTTGGACACTAAACTTGGGCAAAGTAGCATTACTCATTTTATTTTATTTTAATTTCCTTGGTAGCTGAAGTCTGAAGAAGAATGGTATCCTACCTGAGCTGTGTCTTTTCGACCTTTCATCACAAGACCAGTTGCACTTGTTTATTACATTAATTAAGCAAAAAAATTACGAAACCATCATCTTCCAAATCTTTGAATATCTTTAACATTTTCTTCTCTAGATGTCTGTTTTGGACACCGTCTTTCATGTTAGAGAACGCAAATGTATAAAGGAGGTCACAACTCACAACACATTAAAATATTTCATATTTTAAAATTTTTACTTTGACCCCCTAAATATTATATATTAGTATATTGACTCCCTCAAACAAAATTTTATAACTCAATCACGTAATTAGTTTAAGAAGTTTCAATAATAAATCATTACTTATTTCATAAGTTTTGAGACTTAGAGGGCGTTTGGGATTATTGTATATCAATAAATAATCACGACTTTAAGGTTTTTAGTAAACTTCTCAAAATCTACTTATTTAGATTTTGAGAAGTTGGTTGGTAATTGTTTTTTAAAACTGATTATTGGAGAAGCTAACTCTTTACTTATGCAATGTCCAAAATACCCTCACTATTTTAATAAAAAAACAATAATACCCTTTGGTTTAATAAGTATTTTTTTAAAAACCGAAATTTTGAATGGTTTAAAATTACAAAATTACCCACAAATAAAAAGAAATTACAAAATCAAAAATCAAAATATATTTCATTTTAATCAAAATATTTTATTAAAAAATTGAAAAACACATAAGAACATCCATGGTGGCCACCACTGACAAAAATGGCAAGAGGAGGCAAAAGCCACCTTCGTTCTCGCGATTGCAATAGCAAGATTTCGTGAATCCAGTCGCGAAAATGGAGGAGGCTTCCTCCTACACCATCACTGGAGCAGACCGGCCTCTCCCACACTAAAGAGGCCAATTTTGTTCTGGCGATGGAGGAAGAAGAAGCCTCCACCATTTTCACGATAAATCTGAGACGAAATATCATGATTTTAAAACTTGAATGTCGGCAGCGAGGGAGCTGAGAGAAGGTCGACGGCAATGTGACGAAGGTTGGCGACACTCTCAGTGGAGCGTTAGTGAGTTTCCATCGATGAAGATTGAGTGAGTTGTTGAAGAAGACCAAGATGACTCGCTATAATTTGTTTTTTATTTAAATTTATATATATATATATATATATGCTTTATATTTATATTTTTAATATATAAAAATTCCAACGTTATGTCAAAATTTAAAAATTATGTTGATTAAAATTAAATACTCACAATTCACAATGATATTATTGTGTCCTTTTTGGTTATTTTACATAATCATATTTTATAAAAGTAATGTTTGCCGAATACATTTTTCTTGATTTTTATAAGTTAATAATTTTTAAAGTTAAGCTATAAATGATTATTTCTCAAGTTACGACAATCTCTAATTCGGAGGGTTTGGTTATGGCTTCCAGTTCTCAGAGAATTGAAGCTACTTATTCTCCGCAAGTGGCGGAAGCGGGAGCTATCCTTCGAGGCCTTCAGCTTGGCAGGGATTCTGGTTTATTTCCGTGCAAAATTGATTCAGATGCAAAAGTGGTAGTGGGGTGGATCAATTCCAAAACTTACTTCTGCTCTGAGGTTGGGACTTTTATTAGTATTATTCAATTACTTTTAGAGCAAATGCGTTGTATTTCGGTTAACTTCTGTTATAGGTGAAAATAGTCATAACGGACACGTCATCACCATAAAAGGCCATGTAAGCAGGAGTCAAGATAAGTCAACAACTGGAGCTGAAATTCCCCACGATAACTTACTCGAAAAAAGAGTGAGTTAGCCCGACCACGGACGAAGACGATCAGCTCGGGCGGTAAACCCTACTCGGGCGCATACTCAGGCATGCTCGGGATTTAATCAAAGAGATAGTCCCCAGTGTTCATATTCCAAACGCAGGACAGAATCAACGACCTGCATCTCCAAGATAAGCAACGGTATGGCTTCTCAAAGTTTAAACGAGGAAACAAATAGTTTTTCCCTTGAATAAAGGAAGAGGAATCAGAACCAAACTCAAGCTCAGCTAAATCAGGAAATATACAACAAGAAAGGAAACAGAACCCGTCTAGGATGGAAACACTCGCCCAAAACTTGGGCACCACGACGCCAAACCCTAGCGGCCACCCCAAACCCTAATAAAAACATGTATAAATACCCCCCTTAACACACAAAATAGGGGGACGCGAGAAAGAGTGAGAGATCAGAGAGTATTATTTTGTAACGATTCTTAATAGTGGATTTGGCTTCGTTGCTCCTAGCAGCAACTCGTGGATGTTTCTCCATCACTGGAGTTTTACCACGTAACTGTGTTTGTCATTCTTCTCGTTTTTGTTTCAATCATGCTCATTCAATTGATATCGTAAACTTCAATCAACCGTTGACCACGTGACCACGAAAAATCACCGTCAACAACTTCGTTCCCAAAAAGGCTAATCAGGTAGCCCATATATTAGCTAAAAACGGTCTCTCCTGTGTTGAGGACATATTTTGGCTGGAGGATTATCCTCCTTGTGTTAGTTCCTGTGTTTCGGCTGAATGCCGGGTGCGTTTGTAGTTTGTTGTTTGGTTATAAAAAAATTTAAAAAAAAAAAAAAAAATGCATACTAAAAATCATAAGATGGATAAACGAAACTTTATGCAACATCATGTGACTTGCCGACTTGGCTTTTATCCAACTTGATCTATTGTTCAGAACCCTACAACCATATATATCTGGGAGAAAATTGAAAAAAATAAAAATTTCATAAGACCTTAATGTTTTTATTTTTTTTTTTTTTCTTGTTGCAAAAAACATAATGAACTATTTCATGTAACTACAAAAATCTGAATATCTGATACATCCATCATACCAAACAGGTTTTATTAAAAAAAAAAAAAAAAAAATTGAAGTAGGTTTTATTATAATTATTATAGGGCCACATACCAAACGGTTTCTTGTACTCATCAACATTTGATTACTCGTTTTAATAATATTTAATTTATCTTTCCATATCATTTCATACCAAATAGTTTTATTTATTTATTTTAGGGTCATACCAAACAGTTTTGTATAGAATTTCAAATTTTGTCGACATTTGTTTACGGATGATAAGGACATATATATACATTAATAATAATTGTAAAAAAAAATTCAAAAAAATTTCAAAACTGGAATTATTTTTTTATTGATATTTTGAATATAAATTATTTTTTTTATTTTTTTTTTTTAAAAAAAGGGTGATAACATAGAAGAATTCGAAATAAAATAAAATCTAGAGCAAATATGTTGATTAACTGAGCACCACGTAAAATATACAATATTTTCTGTTAAATTCTTATTAAACATTTTCCTTTGCTGTCTAGCTTACATATAACAAAGAATCAAAGACCATTTCAAATTTTGATTGGCTCTGATTCTGATTCTGATTCTCTCTTACACCACTAAGATAAAACAATTAGATTTTGTGTATTGGAAATATGGATAAATACATTAACATCTTCTGAAGTTTGATATAAAGACAATTGGAGAGCAAGATTGAGTTTGTCTACTGAAATCTTCCCTAGCGTTAGTCTTCACTCTTCGGCCCTTCATTAACAACTCCATCAAGTTGACTTTGGTTGACTTGTTAAGAGACTAAATTAGCCCGAAGTTACCGTGAATAAATTAATATTTTTTATTTTTTGGGATTTTTTTTATTGTTAAAAATTAAAAAAGAAAATAATTAACACAATATATTGGGAGGAGGCGGCATCAAAACCACATCTAGATTTCCTAAATCGGGTGCTTTTGTCTGTTTTTTTATTTTTGAATGTTTTAAAATGTTTTCATCTGAAATTACAAAAATGTCCTTCAACCGTTACTCATTAACGGATTGAGGTTAGTTGCATACTTGCATATATAGGAGGTTAGAGTGAGGCTCCATTTGGAAAAGCTTCTTCAAGTAGATCTTTTATAAGTAGAGTTTTTAATGGGAAGTTGTTAGTTATTTGGTTATCAATTAGAAAAAGCTTTTTAAATTATAAGATTACCAAAATATTTAAGAGAAATTTAAGATAAAATAAAATGAATCATAATAATAGATGGACTATTTTAATAAAATAAATTAAAATTTAAGATTTTAAGGTTTATTGATTTGATATGTTAGAGCATCTCCAATGGTATAAGCAAATTTGGATCCTCAAAAGTTACCACCTCAGCATTTGAGGATTGTTTTCAGGGATTGCTAAATTTGATGATTGTATAGTCTACAATGATATACTTGTATACCACAATGGTATATTAGGTTTTTTTTTTTTTTTTTTTTTTTTTTTTTTTGGCCAAAAAATAAAAAAAAAAAAATTATAAAAGACAAGAGATGGTATATGATATGGGTATTGATCCATTCGTAATGAAAAGAGGAATTTTACCTGATTGAAATTTTTTAGGTTGAAACAATGATGAAATACATAGATGATTAAAGAAAAAAAGAGGGAAAAAAAAGCCATAGAAGAGAGAGAAATAATAAAATTACAACAGTTAATTTGGGTTAAGTTTGTATTTGATGATTGAAAGTCAATCTTCAAATTTGATTATTGAAGAGGCAATTTGATTATTGATAACTGCTATTGCTAAATTTTAGTGACTCCATTGGACAGTGTTTTTTGGATAAATAATCAAATTTTGATTACTCTCCTACTTTTGAGGATATTATTGGAGATGCTCTTAGGTATATTAAACTAAAACTATTGGAAATAATAATAGATAACTTAATATAAAGTAAAAATATTGGAAATAATAATAGATAATTTAATATAAACTAAAATTTTAATTAAATAACCACAAATTGAGGGTAATTAAGAAGTTGATAATTACCTAAAAGTGAATTGTTTGGTTTCATGAGAAGATAAAAAATTGAGAAAGGAATTGGAAAAGATGATAAAATAAAAAAGACATAAAAAATATTATTAAAATCACCGGATAAAATTGAATTTAAAAATAAAAAGATATTTAGTTTGCTTGAAAAATGGAAATGGTAGAAATTGAACCCAACACCACAAACTATTGTGGAATGGAGGTGACCAGCTATGCTGAAAGGTGAATTACTGCAATATGTGGTAATTAGACCCGACATAATTCCGGTCCGAACCGTCGAACCGGATCGGAACAGAAACCGAAAAAATCGAAACCGGGAGCCAGACCAGGGCAATACCGGTTCCAGTTCCACTTTTCCCATAACCGCCCGGTTCAAACCGGACTAGAACCAGCGGTCCCTGTTTTTTTTCTTTTTTAATTTTTTTATTTATTAAAAAAAAAACCCTTTATTTATAAAAATAAAATGTTTAAAAAAAAAATGATATTGAAGAGTAGTGAACCATGGTCTATAGCCCTTGTCCAAGTAGATATTTTTTCCTTTGCATTCTCCTCATTTTTATATAGGTTAGGCCACTCTTCACTTTTCTTATTTATCCAATGTGGGATGTAAGATTTTCTTATCCTTTCTATTCTAGTTGTTTTGTTTTTCTTTGTTGTTAAATGAAATCAAATAATTGAGACAATTAACAATTTACACATAGAGGTTGTTATTTCACCATATAAAACACCTTTAGCTTTCAGCAGTGTGAAATCTTTCATTTTAAGAAGCAAAGATCTTGATTTGATGACTCAACGGATGAATAACCATATATAAATTAAAATATTTAAATTGTTACTAAAAACATCATTAATATAGTGTTATAATATTGTTGATCACCAGTACGTGGGGCACTGGGGCCTCAATGGAGCTATATGCCTATATATAATATAATGGAAAAACTGTTGTGGGCACTAATAAATTAGCAATATTAGCTAGTGATCACAATGTCGATGGAGATTAGTTGCACTTGATCGTCAGTTTAGATATTTTCATCTTTCAATTGCTTATATAAGGCCAGCCAATTAATATAGGAGTCCGTATTCTTGTAAGTTAACAAAAGTCATACTATACAGACCAATAGTTTAATTAACCGGTGTCTGTGGGATTAGGAATTTTGTGAGAATGTAAAGGTCATATACTCATATACTCTTATATACTTGCATCCCACAATCCCATATCGGATAAATAAAAGAGTGGAGAGCGGCCTAACCTATATAAAAAGGAGGACAAAGGTTATGGGCCATAGTCTAGTACTTTACGATGTCTTTTTTAACATTTTTTTTTTTTTAAATATTATTTTTTTAAAAATGTTATTTTTTTGTATATATATATATATTATAAAATAATAAAAAAGCCGATTCTAGTTATACCTAACTGTGGACTCCACTTAACTTTAAAGTGGGTCCGCCATGATATGAAACTTGGCTAGCCATGCATGCCATGCATGCCAATGCAGGCAATAGAAGAAATTGGGGGTGCACGTGCAAGATGACTACGTCAAGGAAGGGGTCGTGATTATTATTTCAATACTATTTAGTTGTTGGGTTGTTTCGATTGCCAATTGTTATGTTAGTTGTTAGAGTCGAGTATCAAGTTGTTGTTAATAATGGCAAGGAGTGCTCCTATAATCATGGACCACTTCATGATAGCCTTTTATTTTTTTGTTACAATTTTAACGTATTTGTGTATTTGTGTAGGCTATAAATTAGCCGGTTTAAATGAAATAAAGAAATCAATGAATATTAAACCCAAGATCTCTACTATCTTTTTTTTGAAACCGCTTACTTTACTAAAGATGGGGGAACCCCAAAGGTAAAAACATACAGACCATACTGGCCCAGAAGAAAACAAAAATAAACAAACAACACCAGCCATAGAATCAGATATCTTCTATCTGTTTCTATCTTTTATTTCTCCTTCTCGGCTCTGTTCTTAGAGTTCTTCTTTCACACAAAATTAAACCTTATCACGCCCCTTCCCACAAATTTTGAACTTCTTGTATTAGTGGCCGGGATGACTTTAGAAAAGAGGTTACCATAAGTGATTAGTAGATAGAATTTGATCTCATCTCATAATAATTGTTGGGAAAACGAAATAGCTAATGATATCCTTAAAAGTAACAGCCTAACAGGTGTGTGTTTTCTTTTATATTCTTCTTCTTCCCCTTTGGTATGTTGAAGCTATTTATATATAAATCGCAGTAGATTAATGGTAGGTTTTTAGTTAATTAATTGTAAATACTAAATATATAGCTACTTGTGTTTAAACAGTACGTAATAGAGATCACTGGACTGGGAAAAAGATGAGAGTGGCGGTGGTCGGTGGCGGAATCACCGGTTTGGTTTCAGCGTATGTTCTTGCAAAGTCAGGTGTTGAGGTTGTGCTGTACGAGAAAGAAGACTACTTGGGCGGCCATGCTAAGACTGTCACCTTCCATGGTCTCCATTTTGATCTTGGTTTTATGGTCTTCAATCGTGTAAGTATTTTACATTTTCATTTCAGGGGAATATTAATTTAACAATCATTCATTCATGTGGTTCCATGAAATGTATTTCACCTTTTTTAAGGAATTTTTTTTAAAAATATTCTTAGTTCATGACAAAGTATACTTTTTTGTTCTTGCTTGTTAACTATTAATTATGATATTGCATACGAGTAGGCCTATATATCATCATCATCGACGATTTAACGGTTTTTCTTTTATAGGCACACAATATAGACATATTTATACCATAAATGATATATATTAATATGTTATGAATATACCTATATTGTGTGCCTATCGGAGAAAAATTAGACAACTTAGTTACCCTTTGTTTCTTTATTGGTTTTTTTTTTTTTTTTTTTTTTTGAAGTTTGAAAAGATCTGATTTGAATTGAATTGATTGGGCTTTTGAAAAACCTCTACTGGTAAAATATCTACTTGTAGTAGATCTATTAGAAATAGAGTTTTTGAAAAAAAAATTATAGTTGTTTGGTTGGTAGACTTTAAAAATAAAAAAATTAAAAAAAAAAAAAAAAAAGGTTTAATTGGAGAAACACCTTCCCATGAGCTTTTGCCTAATAGAGGTGTTAACCGAAAATTGTCACCGGGGTGCAATTTCTAATTAACAAAATATAAGGGACCCGGATTCGGACAGATCGAGGTTGGCGGGATACCTAGTAGCCCGAATCCCGCTGATTTTAGCAAATCTACTGGGTGTAATGAGTGTGTGTAGTAAGATAAGAAGGATTCTGATATATAGTAGAAGGTGGACTGGCCTAGGGGTAAAAAGCATCATGTAGGATCATATGCTGAAAAACCCCTAGGTAGTATCCGGTAGAGAGAGATCTTTTATATATTTATGAATAGGGCGTGCTCCGGAGAGCTTACATAAGTAGGAGAATAACACAACATAAATGCTCCAGAGAGCTTACAATATTAGGCGGGCTAGGCCCTTTTCTCTAATCAGTAGAAAAGAAGAAAAAGCAGAAGATGATCCCGGTTGGGGAAGAAGCCGTAGGTCTTTTTTGGGAGCAGAAGAAGATCCCCTTTCTGTCGAATATCATGTCATATATATAGGTTTTATTTCTTGTTGCCCACTCCATCAATTTAGTCCATCAATCCACAATTATAGGAACACTGATTTGGCATTGATTGAGTTGAATATTCTCTCATTAATGGCGTTGTGAATGACCATTAAAGAGTTGACTAATCTCTCATTAATGGCGTTGTGAATGGCCATTAAAGAGTTGACTATCTTCATTAATACGATTGATTATCTCCATTAATAGGGTTGACTATCTCCATTAATGGCGTGGTGAATGGCCAGAGAGGTCAACCTTCCTTGTATTTGAATGCTGGCGCATACTGTCCTTCTTGTAGCATGGTTCTGGTCTTCCTTGATAATTTGACAGACAGTGTATTAAGACCTCCCTTGTTGACGCCTTCTATGTTAGGTGGTTGGGAGGTGCTTGGAGGATCGGTCTGGGCAGGAAACATGATACGGGGTATCGAGTGCGGGATACTAGGTACCAGGTGCGAGGTACTGAGTACTAGGTGCGGGGTACCGGGTACCAAGTACGGGGTACCAAGTGCGGGGTACTGGGTACTAGGATACCAATGTGGCGCGACATTAAGATACTGTGTATCATGGATCATGCTGTAGCGGGGTACCAAGATAGTGTGGTAGCGGGATCCTTAGGATCCTGGGTTCATTCCTTCATCAATCAAATGACTTTGACATGGATGGAAAATTCTTCTTTGGACCCTTGGCAAAAAAGATGGTTAACAAGAGGTTTAAACTCTACTAGTCTCTACTCAATTTGAAATAGAGAATCTCAAAAGCCCAACCAAACATCTCTAAAAAACTCAAATAGACGTTAATAGACCTTTTGAGGCAGTAGAAAGCTCAACCAAACAAGCATAAAGTCTGAAATGTTCTACACAAATAAATCTTAACAATATATTTATTTTTCATATATTAACGTTGTAATAAGGCATATATATCCTTTAACATTCATTTGTTTTATACATTGATATTTAGTATAAATAATTTCATATCATTTTTAATTTAAACTAACAGTTAGCAAATTAATGAAATTACTAATTAAAAATGTAAGGCTAATAAAATTATAATTAAAAAAATAAAGTTTATAAAATTATATTTTTAAAATATAAAATAAATAAATAAAATTTTAAAAATGTCATTAGTGAAGACGAAGGATTTAACATAAAATAAATAAACTTTAAAAAAAAAAAAATGGCATAAACTTTATTATCAATGTTTTATTTTAATTAAATTTTATTGTTATTTATGTCATTCTTAGAGGGCAACTTTGGAAGTAAGATGCTAAACTACATTTTACTAAGATTTGTTTCAAGCTTTTATACTTTTTGAAATCAGATGATTCTGTGACTCTCCAATGGGAGACTCCACCATCACGGTTCAATGCCCCGCATGTGTATATATATAAATATATAATTTCATTCCTTGTCCCACCTCATGTGTGGGTACCCTCTCCCCCTTGTGCTAGTAGAGTCCAATTTTTGCAGGGTTCCGGCAGTTGTTGTAATTTCAACAAAAAAAAAAAAAGATTTCAAGCTGTTGTAAAAAATAAAAACAAACAAATATGAATGGATTCATTTAAGACCCAATCAAATTTCAGACCAAAAAACAAACAATGCACAAGTATCTTTTTATTACATCAATAAAATTGTACCCTCTAAGTCAACGAATATTACAAATTTGGATTCTGATTTTTTTTCTTTACCTAAATAGATCTACTGACATGTGTAATCAAAATGGCTAAATTTATTTCTTTCATTTATTTCACTTTTATTGTCTTTAAATGCAGTGCATTATATCAAAGTGTTTTAGATCAGGAAAAAGATCATATCAGTAGATGATCCAAATCCTACATCTACACCATGAGGTAATGAGTTTGAGTCATCACCATTCCCAAAAAACCCCAAATTTATGTAATATTTTAAAAATAAAAATAAAAAGTCAACGAGGATTAACAATTATTCATTTTGTTCAAAACATCTTTTTGGTACATAATTTTTTAAAGAACCATGGCCCATGGGTACAAGAAATCAAACATTGCATTCACACTGAAATTCGAGAGAGATTTAAACCTTTACCATAGTGTAGAAAAGGAGTGTAAACCACAGCCGTCAAAAAAAAAAGGGGGAATTACAGTTTAGTCCTTATCTTTTAAGAAAACATCACTTTTTTACCCGACTTATATGTATTAAGGTTTTTAGTCCTCATCTTTTTAGAAAACATCAAAAAGGTCCCTCTAACAAAAAATGTTATAGTCTATGTTAACAGATATGGGAAAAAGACTGTTTTGGCCCTATGGACTGTTTGTGTTTGAAAAGCAACCGTTTAACATGGACAATTACACTTAAAACTCTTTAATTTTATATTATTATGAATTTATCCTTTAATTTTTTAATATAAAAAATTCTAAAACTAAAAAAAAAAAAAAAAAAAAAAAAACTCTTTAATTTTATATTATTCCAAACCAAAAGTGTACATAATTTTTGAAAAAAATAAGAAAAGATGTGTACATCCATCAACCAAGAGAGGATAGACGGTGCTTTAGAAAATGTTAAGGATCATTTATGTCAAATCGTAGATTTTCCAAAAAACATGGAATTTTGCAAAAATGTAGGGATCCGTTAATAAAAGTTTGTCTTTGTTACATAATTTTTGAAATATTTATATCTTCACAAATCAACTGCACTCGTAATTAACATCTCTAATTATTCAATTTAACTAAAAGATAAATCTAATTGAAAAAAAAAAAAAAAAAAAACCCATTCATGAAAAATAACTATAGACAAATCAACTGCACGCGCAATCGTTTTCTCCGTTTTACAATTAAATGGAGATTTTAGGGTTCTCGAGCATTTCTGGACTAGGGTTCTTAATTCCTGATTTATGTTTGAGACCTCAGTAATTTGGTTGCCAACCGATTTTAATAAACACCTTAACCATATATCAGGAATTAAGTTCCCTAAAGTTTTGGAGATAATCTGTTGCATTAGCTGTCTATATCATGTTGCTTGGAGTGTGTTTCTTTTAGCAATTTGCAGATATGTATGGAGGGAATAGTGAAGCAACTCTAGTGTTTGTGTTATTTTATTTTTTTTTATTGGAATACAACAATAGGATTACAACAACTGGAATACAGATTCAGGACATAATTAGATTACATGATTACAACAACAACTAGGTCTGGGACCCATCGAGAAGCGCAGCCCAGATTGAAACTCCCACGGACAGGGAGAGAGAACCCACACGAAGTGGTTTTGTACTTCTCTAGATAATTTCAAGAATATTTCACTGAATGATATGAATGCAGTCCTTTCCTCTTACTCTGCTTCCTCTTAGCTAGGAAAAGAACAATTCAATTTCAAATGTGAGCATTTTCCATTCTTATGTGCTGAGCTGCTGATTATAGGTTTTGGGTTGTGTTGAGACAGGTAACATATCCAAATATGGTGGAGTTCTTTGAGAGTCTTGGGGTTGAAATGGAGACATCAGACATGTCTTTCTCAGTGAGCTTAGACAAAGGCTATGGCTGTGAATGGGGTAGCAGAAACGGATTGTCGAGTTTGTTTGCGCAGAAGAAGAATGCAATCAATCCCTACTTTTGGCAAATGCTTCGAGAAATAATCAAGTTTAAGAAGGATGTCATTAGGTACTCAGCTGTTCTCTTTTCATTTTTAACATAATTTAATCTCATGTAATAGCAACTTTGATGTTAAACTACTATTACTAGAAATCCAGTCCAATAATTGCCAATTATCTTTTCTTTTCAATTAGTTTAGTGTTCTTGAGCTTTTCATTCTTGGTTATCCAGTATATATTGCCAACCAGCATCCCTGTTTTGAGCCCTTTTTTTCTGTTATGTAAATAAGGGTTTAACACATTTATATAGTGTAGAAGGATCCTAGGATTGTTTCCTATTAAGTTATGAAGTGTTAGAGAAATTTCCTAACTAGTTTGAATTCTTTTTCATCAAGAGAACACCTCCTATATCAGATACATCAACTTGTTTTATTCAAACATCTGCAACAGTTTTCTATCAAAATGATTGAACCAGAAGCTAGCTAGTGCCATTTGCTTTTGAGTGACATGCTCCAAGAACTAGTGGTTGCATTCTTGAAAGCTTAAAATTTCAGAGCTAGTTTAATCATGACGTCCTAAGTTTGAGTTCACAGAATTTGTACAGTATTTGAAGATGTGTCAGTTTCCTAGGTTCGAGTTCGCAGAATTTATCACTATTTGAATATCTGTGTGTGTTTCTGGAAATGATTGCTTACCAGTTTCCTTTTTTTAATTTTAACTAGGTAGTACATCATCTTAAAACGCTTGAAAAACAACCCGGACATTGATCATAATAAAATCTTGTGTGTGTGTGTGTATGTGTTTCTTGAAATGATAGCTTACTAATTTCGTTTTAAATTTTTTCATGGCAGTTATCTTGAAATGCTTGAACACAACCCGGACATTGATCGCAGTGAAACCTTGGGGCATTTTATTACATCTCGTGGTTACTCTGAATTATTTCAGAAGGCTTATATTGTGAGATCGCTAAAGCATTGCTACTAATTCTAAATCTATACTGTTGATTTTTGAGAACGCCCAACAATTAGCACTATAGAAATAACTCAACCCATGAGAGCTACATAGCGTTAATTAGATCACACGGTAACAGAGATCTAACTGAATCCTACCAAGATCCTTATCAAAAATAAGATAACCTAAATAATACATATAAAATACTAAGAAATCTATGATAGTAATTGCTTTTCTCTTTTACAAACCTTGATGGAATAACATTATTACATGATGTAAATATCATAATGCTTTGTTGTATTGTCTCCCACATCACATATATTTGAGCCTTTATAGTCCATTGTAATGAATATTGTGTTTGTTTATAAATTTTATAGATTCCGGTATGTGGTTCAATATGGTCTTGCCCCTCAGAAGGAGTTATGAGCTTTTCTGCTTTCTGTGTTCTTTCGTTTTTTCGCAATCATCATCTGCTTCAGGTACATCTATTTAAAGTCTACTGTTTATCTATTATGTTCAAAACTTCCTTCTTGTCTACCATTGGAGCTGTTCACCTCCAAGCTAGTACTCTGGTATATCCTTACTTTGACTTGATTCTCTCTGTAGCTCTTTGGCCGTCCACAATGGTGTACTGTTAAATGGCGTTCACATAACTATGTCAATAAGGTGTTTTTCAATTCACTTGGTTGTTGAAGGCACTAGATCGTTTAGTTTTTTCTTAAAGGGCTATTTTAAGATTGTTGATGCTAAGGTTCTATGAATGCAAGCTCAAAGTAAATGCTTCTTTTTAAATTATATGTAAAAATATAAAAATCAGGTCAGGACACAACTTGAGAGCTGGGGTTGTCAATTAAGAATTGGTTCTAAGGTGTCTTCTGTATTGACAGTTGAAGAAGGTTAGTTGTTAAATTCATCATTAAATTCTTAATTCAATGCTTCATAACAAAGAAATATGAACGATGAAAACATCCATAATGCTACATAGAGAGTGATCCCATAAAAAAGCATCTACACTCACCTGCAGCTTGAAACTAATTAAATCCTAACCTTAATAGTATAGTTCCCATGAAACTACTGTTGTCAGAATCCATAAGATTCTTTTACAATTACTCCCCAAGTTATGATTTTCAGAAACAAATTTTACTGGCTTTGTATTAAGTTGGCATTGTCTCGTGAGAAATTTCAGTTATTTTTAGTGGTTAGTGATGAAGGTACTTTTGCAGGTTGCACTGTAGTCTGTGGAGATGTTTCAGAAGAATTGTATAATGGATGCATAATGGCTGTTCATGCCCCAGATGCTTTGAAAATGCTAGGAAGCCAAGCAACATTTGATGAAACGAGAATACTCGGTGCTTTCCAGTATGTCTACAGGTACTGTCTTCCATTATCATCCTTCATCTTTCATCCATTTTGTTTTTCTGCCATTAATATATATATATGAATAATTTATGTTCTAGCAATACCTCATTAAGAGTTGCATATATTACATGATACTGAATAATTGTTTATCATCATACAGCAGAAACGCTTTTCAGTTTGTATTTTTCATTGATAGGATTCTTCTTTCACTTTCTTTAATTATTTTTCTTAAGAGAAAAATCTTAATTACTGCAATTAGTATATTTGAAGGATGATTTTCACTAGTGAGTGCTGACTAGCTTTGTTGGTGAGATCTTTCATAGTTATGTAGGAATTCTTGAGTTAAATTCCTACTCACACTAGGGGTTGGGGGTTTATATTTATTTTTGAGTTGTATGTTATATGACTATAAAATGAAAATAATTTCAATAAAAATTTCTTGAATAACAAAGTGATTCTTTTTAGTAAGGATGTCATGATGTGTCAGAAGCTAGTGTTCTACTTATTAATGCTATGGATTTTTTAGTTCACTAGTCAACCAGACCTGTGGGTTATCAGAGATTTACTTTCTCCTGGCAGTGATATTTTCCTTCATTGTGACAAAGAATTTATGCCCCAAAACCCAGCAGCATGGAGTGCATGGAACTTTCTAGGAAGCACAGACAATAAAGTATGTCTAACATACTGGCTCAATGTGCTTCAGGTTTGTAACATTTTCTCAGAATGAGCTTGTTTTGGTATTCATTAAAATATGTGGATGGTATTTTCACCTGTTGATTGGAATTTAACCCAGTTTTATTTGAGCAAACAAGAAACTTGTGGATTTGTGTTTAATTCAATGCATGCAATCCTGCTGTTTAAATGCTTTATTCCCTGAAATACTTGACCTCGCAGAATATTGGTGAAACGAGTGTACCTTATCTTGTAACACTCAATCCGGATCATACTCCAGAAAATACTTTGATCAAGTGGTCAACTGCCCATCCAGTCCCATCTGTTGCTGCATCAAAAGCTTCACTTGAGCTTGATCATATTCACGGGAAAAGAGGAATTTGGTTTTGTGGAGCTTATCAGGGTAAGTATTTTTAGCTTACTGAAGAAAAGACATCAGATCAGAGACTATCTATAGCTCATCACTCCAGTTTGATTGCAATAAAAACCTTTTGTTTCAATGCAAAGAATCATAGTGCTAGGAATTGTACATCAGAGCAGAAATTGAATTTATGCTAGAAAGGTCACAATCTACAGCAGAAAACATAGCAACAATTTCGGATTCCGTAAATAATAAATGAAACATCACCATCCGAAGTAAGTCAAACATGTGGATTAGCTAATTGCTTGATTGCCAAGGAATAGAGGGATGTGGCTCAATGCTCATAATTTCAGGATAATCTTGTACAGCAGATATTAGGCTTCAAACTGTCCAACTGGAGCATTACATTGTTTGCTCTTGTTACGTTTTACTTTGTTATGTAAATCTAGATTATCTTTGAAGTTACGTATCACCTCAATGATTTGTTTTACTCTCATTTCAGGTTATGGCTTTCATGAGGATGGACTAAAGGTAGCAATTACTGCCCCATAAATTTATTACTTTTTACGTACTGTTACATTCTGCCGTAATGGACTAGCAAATGTACCAGATACTAGAATGCAATGAAATTTTACAATTGACTTAATTATCTTCACATTATGAATCCTAGACATTATGGTCCTTATTATTCTATTAGCATATATCAATTTGGTGCTTTATGGCTTACAAGTGAGGTATGCTTCTCTGCAGTCAGGTTTGATGGCTGCACATAGTTTGCTTGGAAAATGTTGTGCTGTTTTGAGCAACCCAAGACACATGGTACCTTCTCTGATGGAAACAGGGGCCCGTCTTTTTGTCGCTAGATTTCTTGGACATTATATTAAAGCTGGCAGTTTGATGTGAGTCAATTTACATTTTCATTTCATTTGCCTTTTGGTGTAGTAGACCAACTCAATCTGGGGGATTGGTGATTGTTTCTTAATAATGAAACAACATTACATTAATATATAGCTGACTTCAAATGATAACCTTCCCGGAATTTGCGCCCTTCATGTGTTTGTATGTGTTTTTCTCTCATAGCCTCAATCCACATTCATCAATGTATCTCTTGTTTTCCTTCAACCTGAGATGTATTGCTCACTGTTATATGGGAGATGTAATTAAATCTCATTTCAAAAGAAAAAATCTTTTGAAGAAATTGATCTTATAGCTAGCTTTGCCATTGTTATCATCAAACTTGACCAAACTATTCTTAATGATTCTTGGTTCCTCTTAGATTGCTTTTCCAAGTAAATATGATCTATCGAGCATTTTTCGTTCTACTTTTATATATTTTATATTTCCAACTTTAGTTACAGTAATATGTAGGTGGTATTGATATGGTGTGCTTTGTATGGTATCATAGTTTTCTGGAGGAAGGAGGCACGGTTTTTACTTTTGAGGGAAGCAATAACTGTCAAATGAAATCTATTTTGCGAGTTCACAATCCCCAGTTTTACTGGAAGGTAGCATACATCATTTATGGGACATAAAATATATTATATATTGAACTATAGAACCATGTCTAGGTATGCTTAAGAGTCTCACCGCCCATGTTGACCGCTAGAATTATTGACAGGTTATGACAGAAGCTGATTTAGGCCTTGCAGACTCATATATCAATGGAGATTTTTCTTTTGTGGATAAAGATGAAGGTCTTCTAAATCTAATTATGGTAAGAGAACTTATTTGAGTCCAAAATCAAATTATATGATCAATTCGTATTTCCATACCCTTCTCTTGCTAACTTCTATTTTAGATTCTCATTGGCAATAGAGATTTGGATTCATCTGTCTCGAAATTGAAGCAGAGAAGGTATATTGTGATTGTTGGCTTCATAGAGTATGTATCAATAAAATTACTTTCATGAATCTTATGAAAAGAAGTATTTCACTTTATTTGCTTTGTTGGCTTTAGGGGTTGGTGGTCACCATTGTTTTTCACTGCTGGTATTGCTTCTGCAAAGTACTTCTTTCGGCACACTTCAAGGCAAAATACTCTTACACAGGCTCGCAGGAATATCTCTCGTCATTATGATTTGGTAATTTCTTTCACTATCGATGTCTTTGGGCAAGCCTAAAAACAAATAGAGATCAATCTATATATATATATTTGTGTGTGTGTGTGGGGAATATTTTCAAGTTTGTATAGAAGCATTAGGTGGAGGATTCTAGAAAACCTGAAGAAATCTCAAGAATGCAAAAGGAGTTAGGCAAATAATGTTTACAAAATTATGCAACAATCACCTTATCCTTATGGGAGTTTAACCTTATGCAAAAGGAGTGCGCACTGATGTAATTACATTAGTACTGCATGTGGACCGCTAATTATGGAGAATCTTTAACAAGTGCATACACTTTGAGTCAAAGAATGTAAATCTAATGGTCCACATCCAACATACTGGTGAAGTTATATCATGCGCACTGATTTGAACATTTCTATATATATATATATATATATAATATTATATATAAAAATTATTAAGTGCAGGATCCTGCACAAAAATTTCGGAATCACTAATTCCAACCGATTGAAATTAGGGTAAAAAATTTTACACTAATTCCAACCGGTTGGAGGTTGGAATCAGTAAAACCGTATGAAAAATTTGTACGGGATCCCGCATTAGAAAGTTAATATATATATATATATAGGGGGAGATGTAAGGGGGGCCCATAGGGACCATGGCCCCCCAACCAAAAAAAAAATTACAATTGTTAAGTTTGATCTCTAAATGAAGTAGAATCAAAGCAGCAACCAGGTCCAACAGATGAGTTGTGTCATCTTTTGGATAGTGATTTTGTGAATGAGCTTGAACAGTGGATGAACCAATGGGCCCCATCTAGATCCAAAAGTCTTCCCATCTTTGAAGATATTTCTTCATTTAGAGATCAGTTGTATTTCTTCATTTATAATTATGCTATTGTGGGTTATAATTCTGCTATTGTGGGTGTGGGTGTGGGTGTGTTAGGCTGGATTGGCGTTTTTCTTTTTCATATTCATATTCGTAAATGTATATGGATATAATTTCCTGTAAATGAAATAAGCTCCCTGCATTACATTTTTTTTCTTAAATAAAAAATATAAATAAATAAATAAATAAATAAAACTTATAAAGCCAAAAGGGGAAAAGAAGAATTCCAAAAAATAGTGCAAAATATACAGAGATCCTATCCCCTACCGCCCTATTATTGCTTTAAACATTCCCTATTTTCACTCTTGATCCAACCTTTTCTTCGCTTTGGGCTAGTTTTTGCTTGTTAGATCTATTATCTTTTTCCGAATGATAGACTCTTTTCATTAGCTTTCTCAATGAGAAAATATATCTAATGAAGTATGTGGGCTTCCTATTATATTTTAATTAAAAACATAATTATTACAATAAATAAATATAAAGTATGGCCTCACCAATTATATCTATATTCATGTACCATTTACACGTGTTTACAAATCGGGAGTGAAATAAAATATAATCAAATCCGGTGGGAAAGGGAATCTTGAAGGAGAACTTGATTCCTTATATGGGAAGGAGAATCAAGTTCTCTTTCCAGCAAGACCTTAATTCATGATTTATGTATAGGGTCGGTGAATGAACGTGATTAAATTCATCGAGCTTATATTAAAGCTAATCCATTCCAACCCAATCTTGACCACTATGATAAATCTGGACCGGATTCTCATCAACGTAACTTCTAGTATTTTTGGTTTCATTTATTTTCTACATGGTTAGAATATTCTCATACAAAACTTGCAACTTTATATAAACCGTGCTTTCTCTTTAGTATGCCAACTAGACATTGTTGCTGTGACTACTTTCCCCACCGATGAATTTAAAAGTTGGAAAACGGTCAGCGATGGCAACAATTGTGCGTTTTTAACTCATGTAGGAAAAGACCATAATCATATCATTACATATGAGACTAAACGATATTACATTTGGTTTTTTAATACCTCAATTTTTAAATATTAGTTGGTATATTTGTCTTGGCCCCCCCAAAGTCAAAATCCTGGCTTCGTCCCATATATATGTTGGAATAAATGTCTTTCAATTTTATGAAGAAATGATTGAATGTTTCAATTACATTATATACCTTATTAAATTTTACTCTATAGTATTAATAAGGTAAATTAGGCCAAGGCTGATGATATGAGTTTCAGTTTTCAATATGTAAGTTTCTTGCTTTTTATGTAATGATATATGAAGTGGAAACTTACAGCTCCTTTATGGTTTGTGCTAGAGCAACGAACTTTTTGCATTGTTCTTGGGCGAATCAATGTTATACTCATGTGCATTGTTTGAGGTTAGGACCCACTCTTTGATGGATTTACTCAAAACAGAGATGTGATCTTCTTGTTGGTGTACCATACTTATCATAGACTTTTATTTCAATGAAAAACTATGGAATTATTTTGTGTGTTAAATTGTTTGATAGAGTGAAGATGAAGACTTGAATGTTGCACAAATGAGGAAAGTTTCTCTTCTTATTGAGAAAGTGAGTTATGTTTAAATTTGTTAATTTTTTTAATAAAAAAAATATTGTGGTTATTTCGTTATACTTTTTATCTTTACTCGTCCAGGCTAATATCCGTGAGAAGGATGAAGTTCTTGAGATTGGGTGTGGGTGGGGAGCTTTGGCAATTGAAGTTGTCAAACGAACCGGATGCAAATACACTGGCATTACTCTGTTCGAAGAGCAACTGAAATATACAGAAATGAAAGTGAAGGAAGCTGGCCTTCAGGTAACTATATATTTTGAGAAATGACATTCATGTAACAAAACGTAGTTAAAAGTCACTCATAATCAAGAACTGTTTATAATCCAATAAATCTGGCCCTAAGTGGAAATTAATTGAAAGCTTACCACATTTGTTGAGCTTCACTTACCTGAAAAGGATTCTGTCATAATATGTGCTTCCATGTAATAAAAGGTTAAAAAATGTGGAGCCTCTCGTTTAATCCAACAATAATTTGGAAAGTAAAATATTTTCTAACTTTTAACTCCTTTGCTACCAGGACCACATCAGATTATATCTCTATGACTATCGCCAACTGCCTAAAGCGAACAAATATGATAGAATTATTTCTTGGTATGTTCGTTTACCAATTATATTTTATCTTTGTGCTAGTAACGTGGTGAATAATAAACAGCAGGATTTTCATTGATCCTTTTCAGTGAGATGATAGAGGCTGTTGGCCATGAATACATGGAGGAGTTTTTTGGTTGCTGCGAATCACTATTGGCTAAAGATGGGCTTCTTGTCTTGCAGGTATAAAATGGGATTGAAAACGAAAGCTGTAAAGAAAGGATCCAAGAATAGTATTTAAGGATAACATACACAAACACATAAAATATAATAATAATCACGTTGGGGACTGGGACCCAAAAACCTGTTGTAAAACAAGGCTCTGATAATAAGTTAGTTATCGCTATATCCAAAAACTTAAGTTGTTAAAAAAAAAGGTCCAACAATAGTATTTAAGGCACTTTAACTCAATATAAGAGCAGCTTGAGAATACAAAACGTACAATTGAAATGAAATTGAAGAGCTCTCCGAACATTAAGAAGAAAATCCTTTTGAATTTCTTGAGGGGATTGCATTTGTTATAAGCGAAATTTGGCCAAGATGACTTTTACTTCTGCTTGACAATTCATATGTTGCTAACAATTAAGGGTATTTGATCTTTTTTAGTTCTCATCAATGCCGGATGAGCATTATGAAAAGTACAGATTAAGCTCAGATTTTATAAAGGAATACATTTTCCCTGGTGCATGCATGCCTTCGTTAAGTAGGATAACAACAGCCATGGCTTCTGCATCAAGACTCAGGTATAAACTATTGTTAGAACAATTGATATTTATTTTATGTTTCCTTTTCCTACTTGTTTTTTTTTTTTTTTAATTTAACAAAAACGAGTGACTGGATTTATATATACAAGTGCAGTGTGGAGCAGGTGGAAAATATAGGAGGCCATTACTACCGAACACTCAGATGTTGGAGAAAAAATTTCTTGGGGAACCAGAGGTGCTGAAAAATTTCTTGTTTTTAGCTTCTCATGTGTTGTTCTCTTTTTCATTCTTATGCTGCACTAGTAGACAGTAACAATTTTTCTGTCTTGATCTCATACTTTTTAGCAAAATTCTTGCTCTGGGATTCGACGAAAAGTTTGTTCGGACATGGGAATATTATTTTGACTATTGTGCTGCTGGTTTTAAGACTCGTACGCTTGGAAATTATCAGGTAACTTCCAACTAGCCTTAGTGTATGGAGTTGCAGTTAAAGAACATCTTATGTGAATTGTGAGTTGTTTGAAGTAGTAAATTATGCCCAGAGTAGTTGGGGGCAGCCTTTCAATGCTCCTTTAGATTATTGAGTTATTATATTGCTACCATTTGATTGTTTTGAATTTACAATGCTCATGTAAACAAAAAAAAAAGTATTGTAATTGTTTTTGTTTATAAATGTGCTATCATCTATATATGATGGAAATTGAAATATTGAGCTTGGATTTCTAACTCAAGAAAACAAATTCCCTTGTGATGCAGATGGCATTTTCACGTCCCGGCAATGTTGCTGCATTCACTGATCCATACAAAGGTTTTCCTTCAACTGATTCTGTCATGTAAATGTAGAGACCATACATACTTTTGTCGTTGCTTCAATTGGTGATTAGTTGTGAATTTGTGATGATGTTGGATTTGTACCAATAAAAAAACCCAGGACTGTAAACAAGAAAAGGATGCTATTCATTTTCACAAATTCTTATTAATAAGTCTTGTAAATCTTTCCTTCGTTGCTTTAACAGAATTACAATGTTTAGCTAGCTTCCATTGTAGTGATTCACTAAAAAAAAAAGTAGTTTCATTTATTTATGAGTGTCGATTTTACCTATTATCCATTAGTTTGCACCACATTATCAATCTTTTGATATTCATGTTAGTTACTTTGTTCAATGTTTTGTTTTCAACATTTATTTGAAGAGAGTAAAGATATATAAATATATTATTTCTGAAATTTGACACCGAACAAGACAAGAGTATGTTAGGATCTATCGAGATCAAACACAACACGATACAAGCTGCTCGGATATTTACTCTTAGAGCCATGAAATATTTTTGTTTTTGAGTGTAAAAGTTTGCATTCAATTGATATACACGATAAAACTCAGGAAAATGTGAAAAAAATTTAATTGGAAACTTCAAACTTGCAAGTAATCTATATAGGTGCACCAAGCACCATAAAATATACAATTGGGCACTCACTTTTGTCACTAACAATGAAGTTTTGCGTCCAATTCAGCACTAAATGGTCTTCCCCCTACTTAAATCGAAGAAAAAGGATGGGAATTCATGCAAAATCTTAGATCGTTAATATTTTACACTTTGTTTTTATGGTATTTATCTATCCACCTATCTAGATCAGGGTTTTTTTTTTTTTTTTTTTTTTTTTTTAAGCTTTTTACCATTTGTAGGATTCGAGTCGCTGACTTTGGAGTCATTTATCCAAACTCAAAACTCATCTATCTATCAGCTGAGCTATACTCTTAAAGGCAATAGTGCAATCTAACATCTCGTAATATATAAATGTTAAATTATTATTTAAAAAAATTATAACAAAATGATATTGCATATAAGTTATAAAATCATGTAAATTATATATATATACAATCTTTCTATTATCAGTTCGAACTGATATAACATATATCAGTTCGAACTGATATAACATATATCAGTTCTTTGCATATGGGTCACTGGATTTAAAAGATGCTCTGACAAGTGCATACAGTCAAGTCAAAGTATTTAAATTCAATGGCCTACATGCAAGGAATTGATATATCTTTTGTCAGTTCGAACTGACAATAGAAAAACTGTATATACATATATATTAATATTTATGGGTTACAATTAATATGACACATAATGGGTTAATTGCATTAACTTATCTTTACTTTATTGAATTGAGCAAGATTTCAAAAAGATGTCCTAAATTAACACAAACACCCATTGTCATCAAGTCAATCCGTTAACTTTAACGGTTGACTAACATTGACCTATAAAAAACCAAATATACCACCGCCACATCTTCTCAAACATAAAATATTTTTAATTAAAAAAAAATAATATATCAGTCATCTACGGAAACATCCTCAATTCGCGGAGGAGCCTCCTTTGCGAATTACAGGAAGTCAATCTCCGAGATCGTGAAGATCTCTTCCAGTAAGTAGGAGATCATCAAAGATCTCTTGTTTCCTTAGTAGATTATCTTTTTAAAAAAAAAATGATTTTTCAATTTTAATTAAAAAAATCATTTATGTTTGAGATGATATAGCAAGGGTATATTTGGATTTTCAAGGGTCAAGGTTAATCAATCATTATAGTTAACAGATTGACTTGATAGCAAAGGGTGTTTATGTTAATTTAAGACATCATTTTAAATATTGCTATATTTAATAAACTAAGGGTAAGTTAGTCCAATTAACCCACACATAATTTGAGTATGTATTTTAGCCAAACAAAAAGTTATAACATCCAGCATCACTCTCTAGTTTCTACTCTTTTCTGTTTTCGATAATATAAATAAAAATTGTGAATCACAATTACCAAAGCTCGGGTAAGAGAATCGATCCGCAAAAACTCAAACCAACGAGACGAGACGAGACGAGACTATCCTTTGGCGACAAAAATCTAGTTTTCTGTTCTTCAACACAGACAACTAACATTAACAAAATTGTTAGAAAATATATGAATCTGACATGCACACTCCATTGCCCTATAATTGATTCGTGATCATTTGCTACGTATTCAAGATTCGATGACTCTTTTTTATAATATATATATATATATATATATATGATAATTCTCTAACACTGATTTTCAAAATTCTTACTGTCCATGAACGTTTTGTGTACATGGCTGAGATTGTAAGAACTTAGTAGAATTGTGATTCTGTTGAATCAAGATTTTCATATTTTATTAAAAATTCTTTGGTGTTCTCTTTAGCCGTATACACGAGGTGTTCATGGACCGTAAGAATTTTGAAAATCAATGTTAGAGAATTATCATATATATTATAAAAATGAGTCACGTCTGACATTAATTTGGTGTAAGGTCCAACTCCTGAAAATGTACCCAGATCCAAATCCAAGTGCATGTGTGAGAGGTGGCATGTGCTTGTGTGTGTAGTGGCAAAGCAAGAGGTGGGATAAGATTAAAAAAAAAAATGAATTTAATGTTTGAAGCGGTGCATGCCATGAAAAGGAAAAAGGTGGCAAGAGTTGGTGAAGATGGAGAAAGTTAGAAAAAAAAAAAATTAGGAAATAGATACAGAGATAGAAGAGTGAGTCAGATAAATAAGGGCATCACCCACCCATCTCTATCTCTATCTCTATCTCTATTTAGAGAAATTAAAATAGAGATCCAAAAGGGAATATTTCTCCCAGATTCCATTTCTAAATTTTATTTTATTTTTACTCCCACCACACTCTCTATCCTTATCTCTATCTCTATCCCTATTTCTATTTATATATTCAAATAACTTATATTTTCATTATTATTTTTTTACTTTCTTTAATAATTATTGTTCAACTAAATTTTAATAAATATTATTTATAATAACATTTGTAATTATTTTTTAAAATTTTTTTAAAAATATAATGTTTTATTAGTACATGAATTTATAATAACTAATTTTTAGGTTCTAAAACATTTTTCAACTAATTTTCTCAACCTACTTATTTCTTTTCTAACATTTATCAACTAATTTTCCCAACCTATTTATTTCTTTTCTAACTTTTTCAATCAACTTTTTTTAATCTACTTTTTTAAAAATCCCAACGAACGTGAACTTTTTCAAAGGAAAAAGATGGAAATTTTAGAAAAAAAACACTCACAATTCCCAAATACAAGGTGGATCATTTTCGGGTGGATATGAAAGTCATTTGGATGGCCTTCCAAAATATTAATGTATATGGACATTATCATATTTTATTTTATTTTTATCTTTATTTTAATATTTTTATGTTACTATAATTTTTAATATTAATATTTTTTATTTTAATACTATGTTTCGGATTTTTTTTATTACTAATTTATAATTATTAATATGTAATAAGAGTTTTTTTTTATAATATAAAAGAAATTTTTTTAGAGAAAATTTTAACAAAATAATAAAATGAATAACAAATGATAAAGTATGGTAAATAAAAAATTATTAATTAATATTCAATAATGGACTCATTTTAAAGATCTAGATGAGACATTTTTAATGGTATAATTTTTATGTTAACAAAATGTATAAATTAAAATTTATTATACATTAATTGAATTTAATGAAAAAAAAAAAAGGTAAAATGATATAAATGGAATAAAAAATATTGAAAAGTGAATTTAAAGAATGAGCTTTGGTTCTCTAAATTTAGAGGATCAAACTCTTGGTCTCTAAAATTTTTTCTTGGAAACATAAATTTAGAGTATGGTGGGAGCAACTGATGCAGGAGGCATGCCATCCCAAAGCTCAAGCTAATAGGATGTAGAGGCCACCTATATATAAGCCAGGCACACTAGTTAAACCAGTCGATATGGGACTTTGTCCCAACATCAATCACTCACACTCGAAAGGCTGTCGCCCCGACAGGGTACTCCTATCAAAAGGGTGACACGCAACAGGGAAAACCCGCTCTAATACCAAATGATGCAGGAGGCATGCCATCCTAAAAGCTCAAGCTGATAAAATGTAGAGGCCACCTACATATAAGCTAGGCACACTGGTTAAACCAGTCGATGTGGGATTTTTTCCCTACATCAGTAACCTATACTCTAAAATGTCTTGGAGACATAAATATAGAGATGGGTGAGAGCATCTCCCACCCATCTCTATCTCTATCTCTATCTCTAAAATAGAGATCCAAAAGGGAATATTCCTCTCAGATTCCATCTCTAAATTTTTTTTTACTCCCACCACACTCTCTATCCTTATCTCTATCTCTATCCCTATTTCTATTTATATCTTCAAATAACTTATATTTTCATTATTATTTTTTACTTTCTTTAATAAACTATTTTTCAATTAAATTTTAACAAATATTATTTATAATAACATTTGTAATTATTTTTTTAACTTTTTTAAAAAATATAATGTTTTATTAGTACATGAATTTACAATAACTAATTTTTAGGTTATAAAACATTTTTCAACTAATTTTCTCAATCTACTTATTTCTTTTCTAACATTTATCAACTAATTTTCCTAACCTATTTATTTATTTTCTAACTTTTTCAATCAACTTTTTATAATCTACTTTTTTAAAAATCCCAACGAACGTGAATTTTTTCGAAGGAAAAAGATGGAAATTTTAGAAAAAAACACTCACAATTCCCAAATACAAGGTGGATCATTTTCAGGTGGATACGAAAGTCATTTAGATGGCTTTCGAAAATATTAATGTATCTGAACATTATCATATGTTATGCTATGATTATTTAAGTTTTTTTTTTCTATATTTATTTTAATATTTTTATGTTATTGTAATTTTTAATATTAATATTTTTTATGTTAATACTATGTTTCAGATTTTTTTTTTATTACTAATTTATAATTATTAATATGTAATAAGAGATTTTTTATATAATATAAAAGAAATTTTTTTAGAGAAAATTTTAACAAAATAATAAAATGAATAACAAATGATAAAGTATGGTAAATAAAAAAATTATTAATTAATATCCAATATTGGACTCATTTTAAAGATCAAGATAAGACATTTTTAATGGTATAATTTTTATGTTAATAAAATGTATAAATTAAAATTTATTATACATTAATTGAATTTAATAAAAAAAAAAAAAGGCAAAAGGATATAAATAGAATAAAAAATGTTGAAAAGTGAATTTAGAGGATGAGATTTGGTTCTTTAAATTTAGAGGATCAAACTCTTAGTCTCTAAAAAATTTTCTTGGAGACATAAATTTAGAGTATGATGGGAGCAACCCATACTCTAAAATGTCTTGGAGACATAAATATAGAGATGGGTGGGAGATGCTCTGAGAGCAGAAAGAAAAAGGAAGAAATAGATGAATCTAGATGGAATCTAGTTCCAATAGATGAATCCAGACGCAATCTAGTTCCAGAGTAGATTTGAGAACAAGAGTTTTGTAAGTGAATAGTTTTATTTATTTATGATTAAGTTAATTATTTTAGAATTATATGTTAGCTTTAATTATTTAGAAAGTTATTATAAATAAATGATTTATTCATTTATTTAGAAAACAGATTTCCAAATAATTTATATATTTTTAAGAAATGTGAAGATTTTTAGAATTCAGAAATAGATTAACTATTGAATTAGATTTATTGAACAAGTTTATACAAAGAAGAATTGTACAAGTATTTTTAGACTAATTTCTAGATTTTCAAATCCAAATTATCTATGATAATTTTCTGAAAAGAAAAGAATATTTATTCATGTTTTGAGAAAAGTATTTATAAAGAATTATATATGTATGTTCAGAAAGCTAAAAGAGTTTTCAAAGATTGATTAGATTTTAAGATATCAAATTCAGATTATAAGCCTTTGGGGCTTCTCTGCACGTGTATGTGAGATTACTATGCACAAGCGGTCATATCGCCGTGTATGTGATATTACTCTACATGTTCAGTCAGATATTGACGTTTATGTTAGATTATATATATATATATTACTCTGCACGAGTGATTAAATATCGCCGTATATGTGAGATGTATTTCCCCTTACTCTGTGTGTGCACTAAGATTTTCTGCCACGTATAAGAGATATTCCACTAGGTACCAGTTTGGTAAAGAGTTTTCAGATTATATATATATATATATATATATATATATATATATTACTGATTATGATCAATAGAGAAAAGATTTCAGATGAAATCAGATATTTTATATTTTACAAAATCAGAAAGGGTTTTATTATATTCTATAGTATTTATAGAAAAATGTGTTTTACTTACAAAAAGATATGAAATTAGAAAGAGATATATAAAGAAAGATAGAACGGTTTTCTACAGTTAGATAGTTTTCAGATTATGTTTAGCCAGTATAAAGTTTAGAAAGTATTAATGTTTTCAGAAAGAGTTTTATAGATTTCAAATGTAAAGAAGTTATAAGTTAATTTAGATTTACAAAAAGATGGTTTTAGAAAAGTTTACAAAAAGAAAAGATTTTTTTTTCAAAGCTTATTTCCACTTATTGGGCGTTAGCGCTTATTCTTTTATTTTAAATTCTTTTTCTCAAGTGATCACTAGGTTCGTGTAGATTCTTTAGTATCGTGAGATGAGCCACATATGGTGATAGAAATGGTAGTTCATGATTTTAATTAAAGCATGTTATGCAAATGTGCAAATTTTCAAATATCAAGATTTTTCATAATTAGTTTCGAATATGTTAATATTGAACATATGGATCCAACACAAATAAAGCAATTTTTTTTTTATTTTAACTGTATTATATTTTATAATGGGCCATAACCCACATATTTAAATTGCACTTTTTAATTACAAGGTGGAAAAGTTTTGAAAAGCCAAAGTGATTGTTAAAGATTTTATTAGAAGCCACCTTGAGATTCATATAATTTTGTGTAAGGTTTTCCAGAAGATTCTGAATTCAGTTAGAAAGATCAGAGTTTCCACATGATTCTCCCGTACTCAAGACAGGAGTCGGGGCAAGTCCTGTCATTTGGCTGGTCAAATTTTTTCAATCCAACATAACAAACATTTTTTTTTTTAATTATTTAAATTTTTTATTTTTACGATTGTTTTATTATTTTATAATTAATTAATTGTTATTTCTCTAATGACAAAAGTGACATTACCCTGTCCATGACCGATTAACGGATTAAGGATTAGTTTTTGTTATTATGACACTTTTTATAGTTTTAGTGTAATTATGTGTACACTTAGGGTAAATTAATGCAATTAATCGTTTCATAAAGAATATCCATATTCCGGGTTTGGTTAAGTTGCCGTACTAGGTCAATTTCAGTCTATAGATTTCAATCCAGTGGTGTATAAAATTAAGGATTTGAAATTTTTTTTGAATTAAAACAAAAAATAACCAATTATCTTTCACATAACTACTCAATAATCTTACTGATAACAGTAAGATAGCAAAACCCCCCATATTTCACGTGTAAAAATCTAGGGGTAATTACCCTAGTGGCCATTAACTTTTGCCACCACTATCAAAATGGCCACCAAATGGGGAAATTGATGGAAAATGGCCATTTTTGGCAAACATTGTTACACTAATGGTCATTCCATCCAATTTCATCAATTTCCATCCAATTCCATCCAAAAAATGGCATTTTGGTAAATAAGGGGATGACATTAATTTATTTTAGATGTTTTTTGGAAATCAATTTTTTTCTTTTGTTTTAAGAAACAAATAATTATATTTAGTGTGTACATATAAATATAACATATCTCAAACATATATATATATATATATATATATATATACATATATATTTCTTTTCAACTTATCTCAAATATATTTTTTAGAATTTTTAAATTTTGTAACCTTAATCTTTTCAAAAAAGAATATATATATATATATCTTTTCAACTTATCGCAAATATGTTTTTTAGAATTTTTTGATTTTATAGCCTTAATCTTCTCAAAATATATATATATATATATATATATATATATATTTATATATATTTCTTTTTAACTTATCTCAAATATATTTTTTAGAATTTTTAGATTTTGTAGCCTTATTCTTTTCAAAAAAGAAATACAAATATATATATATATATATATATATATATATATATGTTTGAGATATGCTATACGTATATACACACTAAATATAATTATTTGTTTCAAAAAACAAAAGAAAAAATTGATTTCCAAAAAACATCTAAAATAAATTAATGTCATCCTCTTATTTACCAAAATGCCACTTATTGGATGGAAATTGATGGAAATGGATGGAATGGCTATTAGTATAACAATATTTGTCAAAAATGACCATTTTCCATCCATTCCCCATTTGGTGGCCATTTTGATAGTGATGGTAAAAGTCGATGGCCACCAGGGTAATTACCCAAAAAATGTATCTTAATGTGAAATTGATAATTCTCTTCTAACGACTTACACAAAAGAAGGAAAAAAAAAATGATTGAGAGAAAGAGTCATAGAGATGGCTCTAGAGAATCTAAATATTGACATGATTGAAACGTAAATAGAAAGCCATTGATGTCATGTAAATACTTAATAAGTCAATTTATATAATTAATTATTAATTTGATTTATGATGTTTATGGGTATGTGATTGAACCACGTGGCTACCAAAGTAACTGCAAATATGCACCAAAAACATGTGGACAGCTCATGACATTGACAGTGACACTTAAGATGTGATCCATGTCCATCAGTGACCAGTCCATGTAGGTCTATGAAATTTCTAGAGTCTGGCTACTATATCCACACGTTATGTTAGTACCAAAAATGAAAAATCTAAAAACCATTCGGGGTTAAGCGTGGAAACCACTAAAATCAACAAAAAAATAATTTTTTTTTGGTAGTACAGTAATCATATAGGTAGCCAATCCCTCTGCACTAACCAAACAATGTCAAAATTATGTGAAGGAAACTGTAATTTTCATACCAGAAGAGTTGACCAAGTGGTTTACCATTGACATCTACACTATAAGATTGTAGGTTCGAGTCTATATTCTCTTTTAAATCCTAAATTATTATAATATTTATAAAATAAATAAATAAATATAATAAAAATAAAAATAAAAATAAAAGGCAAGGAGGTTCGGGTTCTACTAACAGAATGTGGGGATATTCCTAGGATTCATTATCTTGAATGATTAAAATTTAAAAAGACTAATAATGACTTATGAAATTTTTTATAACAACTTTCATCGATACGAAGTATATGTTTTTTTTTTTTTTTTTTTTTTTTTTTTTAAATTTTTTTTAACTGTATCTATTTATATGCCAGGTATATTTTGAAACTTTTATCATTAGTAAAATTCAAAACGCTGACTTAGGAATCATTTTCTCAAACCCCAAACTCATCTGTTTACCGGCTGAGCTACGCCCTTATTTGTTGGGGAAAGTGCCCTAAGAACACATATTGTTAATCTTCTTGCTGAATTAATAATTAGATTGGCATTCTATTATATATTTGTGTGCATTTAATGTTATTAATATTGTATTAATAAAATAAAATTCCATGATTATTAAATGTAATATTAAACATAGTATATACGTTGTTATATATGGTTTATTTCCATTAAGAATGGAACAGTTTTATCCGAACTGTTGATGTGGTGACAATAGAATGAAAGTATTTTGTATGATAAGATTATACAAGACGTGGACACGATAAATTGAAATCTTTAATAATCTCCGTCTTGAAACAAAGTATTCTCATTTATCAAATAGATGGTCATATATGGAACGATCTTAATCCTAAGTATTTAACAGACTCCTACTTATAGAGTTGTGTCTTTTGACTTACTCGGTATGGTTTGCTCATATTGCCAAACCTAAAACCTTGTATCTTGGAGACACGATGATATACTTAGCTGGGAATGATAATATACAAGATGGAATCCATTCTTTCTTAATTGAAGTAGACAAACAGTTCTCTTAAATAAATGATTCGGGTCTTGAACAATAGAGCGCTCAATTTATGATAAGATCATAAATAATTGTTTATTAGAGAATCACGGGCACTCGAGGATAAAGATGTAAATGAGAGGTCAACGGGTTTGAACCTAGATCATATTACGAACTGTTTATGGAGGATTGATCTATATGTAGTGATTATAGATACCGCCGCCCTTCCGCTGCGCAGATACCGATTCCGATTCCCAGAACCAACATTATTAGCTTTTGGCTAATTGGCACAGATTCCCCCTGAACTCTTCAAAAATTTGCACATTGCCCCTTGAACTTTTTTTTTCGGCAGTAAACCCCCTAAACTAACGGAAATTTGCAAAAGTTGACGGAATGGCAACGGAAGCCACATTTCGTCTAGTCACGTGCGCCTCACGTGCGTCCCACAGTATAAAATTTCAACGAGTTCAGGGGGCATCAGTGTCAATTATCCTAAAAACTATTATATAAACAAAAAGAAATTAATAAAATACATTAAAATAAAAATAAATGTTATTAAATTAAATATTAATTATTATTATCAAAAAATTAAATAATAATTCAATTTTAAAAATAATTAAATAATATTAAAATAATTAATAAAATATACAAAAACATTTTACAAAACTAAAATAAATAAAAAATAAAAAAGAATATTGAATAATAAAAAAATCTTATATCTTAAAAAATCTTATCAACTAAATCTCATCTCCAATCACCACCACCCAATCACCATCTTCTTCTTATTCAAAATATTATAAAATAAAATAAAAATTTAATTAATCTAATTATTTAATATTTTGATTAATTTTCTACTGATGATTTTTTTTTTTTTTTCCTATTTTGAATAAGAAGAAGATGGTGAAGAGTTTAGGGGGCAATGTGCAAATATTTGAAGAGTTTATGGGCCATCTGTGCCAATTAGCCTTAGCTTTTTTTACATTACATGCTTATTAGTTTATTTGGTCAATAATTTACCTGCTAGTCGAAACTAATAAAGCATTTACGTCTTTACTCTTTCCATGCAGTAAATATAAAAATGTGAAACAAAAAAATCAAATTTTTTTAAAAAAAAAAAAGTAAAAAAAATCCACCTTTGGTCGGTTGATCTACTCCACGCGCACAGGAGATTGCAATCTCTAATATCGAGGAGGTTGTTGGTAGAGTTTAGTTTTTCTATTTTTTTAAATATTTTATTGTTTACTAAAAAAAATTGTAAATGGAAATATTTGAATAAAAATCATTTTATATATTTTTAAGGGGTTTAAAAAAATTGGAATTTTTTTTTTCTAATTTACAAGTAATTTTTAGAAAAAAAATTTATGATAAAAGAATATTAGTAATAATGAATGAATTTTATGGACATTTTTTTTTTTTTTACCAAGATTAATTGTAAATAAGCAAATAGTTCAAATGGTTCTACTATCATGGATTCTGTTATATACTTATGTTTGATTCATATTTGAAAGGTTAAAGACTAAATAAATTAACATGGATGTCAAACTGACAAAGTGATATTTTTTAAAGGATAATGTTTAGGTATTGATCGGTCAGTATCCAAGATATTGACCCACCAATGGAGTGTTGATACGTGACATTTTTCTTTCACTTTTTATATTTATCTCTTTACATTCTTTTAAAATGGACCACGTACCAATACCCTATTGGTGGGGTCAGTACCTACTGACCTGACAATACCTAAGTATTGTCCTTTTTAAAAAAGTTATCAACTCAAACATCATCGAACTAAATGCGCGTATAATCCTAAAAACAAATTGTTATACTCTTTACTAGGGACAAAGCTATGAAGGGATCTATGGGGCCAATGCCTTAATTCATTTTTAGTTCTTATAATTAATATAAGGGTTGGTGTAATATATAGTAGGAATAAAAATAAGCAAAAAAATAGTAATTTATATAGCAGGCACAGCTTGACTTTACAGGCTTATCTCAATACCATTTATTATTTATTTGGTTTCCTTATTTAGCTGTTAATAAAAAGTTAAAAACACTTCACAATTTCCCTCTCTTGTCTTCTCTAGTCTTTTACTCTGTTCTGCTGCTATCATTTATTAAAGCAATGCAAGTCGCTTTTTGAAAATTGAAATTGATATTTACTCAAATTCTTCTATCCTTTAATTATAGTTATCTCTCTCTCTCTCTCTCTCTCCACAGAATTAATCAGGTAATGTATCATCAATCTCCATTAATTCACCATTTTTTCAATATTTCATGAAAATGAAGACATAATCACCGCCTCAACAGATTTTTGGAGGGAGGCGCGTGTGAACAATGTCGGAAAAGATGAGAGTGGCGGTGGTCGGAGGCGGAATCAGTGGACTGGTGTCGGCGTACGCTCTGGGAAAAACAGGTGTTAAGGTTGTCTTGTACGAGAAGGAGGACTACCTCGGCGGCCATGCCAACACTGTTACCTTCGACAATGTCGATTTAGACCTCGGCTTCATGGTCTTCAATCGTGTATGTTTTTTGTTTTTTATTATTATTATTTACTCCAATTCCTTCTTCTTTTTTTCTTTTTCCTTCTTATTTTAATTCATTTTATTGTTAATAGAATGAAAACTTAGCATCCACAATTATTAAAGGTTTGAAAAAAAAAAAAAAAAACTAGCGATAATGTATCGTAACTAAATGCAGGAAATATTACACACACACACATGTATATATATATATATATATATATATATATATATATATATATTTAAAAAAACGAAATATAATATCTATAGATGACTTTAATATACGATCAAAATAGGAAAAAGAAAGCAATTATTTATGGAAAATGATGCATTTTATAGTTTTATTTTTTAAAATATTTTCTATGGTGCAGCAACTCTAATCTAAAATATTGCCAAGAATTAATGATATTTACTACTAAATCGCATCATAGTGGTATGATTTTCGTTTAGGGTGCAAGAGGTTCCGAGTTCAATTATCGGAATGCCCCCATATTTCTTTTAACGAGATGAGATTGATTCAGTGGTAACCTCTTACACATGTACTATAAGGTTGTGGGTTCGAGTCATCTCCTTTAAAAAAAACCCTAAATTTATGTAATAGTATAATATTTCAATAATAATAATAATAATAATATTTTTCTATTAAATCTAGTGACTTGGGAGATGAACTTATTTCTGTATTTGTTAAATGAAAATGTCTTCTTCTTCTTTTTTTTTTTTTTTTTGTTTTTTTTTTTATGAATGAGTAACTTTCATTAACCAACAACTAAACACTTAGCTAAAGCCGAAAACACCTATACAAGCAAAAAAAACTGCACAAAATTAAACCAATATCCTATCTATACCCCAAGCACTACAAAAAATATCATTTCCTCTAGTCTTTTTAAATCTACCTTTTGTAGCAAACCGGATCCTCACCTCCCATCTAATACATTGGATAAGTTTCTCTTCGGTGCACGGATTATTGTTATGCCGCGAAACATTACGATTCTTCCAAATATTATATATCGTAGAAGCGAAAACTAGCCTACACAAATAAGCAAAATGTGCACATTGGAAATGTAATGAATTTTTTATATATATATTTTTATATTTTTTTAAAAAAATTATTGTTTTATAATGCTTTGAATATATGAATTGCGTTCCTCTAGAAACTAGTATGTGATGGATGTAAAATTAATCAAGAGAGGGTGGGTGGTCCACTGATTGGGTGGCGGAGAGTTGGTCCACGTAGAAAAATCACAATGTTCCCCTGTCATGGAAGTAAAGTCAAATTTATCTTTCTTGGGCTCATAATATTTTCAAACATTTATTTCATAAGATGTTCGAAAATTATAAGTTAATGACGTGGGTACTTAATAATGTGGGGTTGTGGGTTCACTGTGAATATATGGATGTGGTTGGACATCTAGAAATTAATAAAATCAGAAAGGTCCTGATCAGAGAAGTATTTTTTATTTCATATATAATATATATTATAAAATTGGTCAAAACCCTCATTTAAATTATAAAGAGAGTGACCATGTTAACATTGGTAGTGCAAGTTGAAGAGGAAGGAATCTGAAGAAAATAAAGAGGGCATAGCTGGAGTCTTGTCATTTTGTCTTTGGTTTTGTGGATACATACATATTACATAATCACGAGCTCTCGTCTCCTGTAGTTTTTTTTTTTTTTTTTCAATTTAAAAAAAAATTGATGACTCATATTATAGAATGGACATGGACTGATGGACCCCGGTGCCGGTTGGTCTCTATGCCTTTCACCCTGCCTACCACATTTTCACAACTATGAAATAACTTTTGAGTGACCGGTTTGACATCTTTTTTATCGTTTGTATTATGATATATTACTATGCTACTGCAGCCCCCAATGTCACTGTGTGGTAAAAAGCACAGTATATATATATATATATTTTTTCAATTATTAGTTCGTCCTAACAATAAATATATCAAGACGAAGAATATGGACCACTAGATTTACATACTTTGACTCAAAGTGTATGTACTTATCAAAACTTCTCCATAATCTATGGTCCACATTCTTCGTCCTAATATATTTATTGTCAGATATACAGTCTTTCTATTGTCAGTTCAAACTGATAAAAGTTATATCAGTTCCTTGTATGTGGGCCACTGGATTTAAATACTTTGACTGACAAGTGCATACAGCCAAGTCAAAGTATTTAAATCCAGTGGTCCACATGCAAGGAACTGATATAACTTTTATCAGTTCGAACTGATAATAGAATTTATGTATAGATATATATATATATATATATATATATATATATATATAATAAAATAATTAAAAAAAAACATTAGTAGGCTTTGTTTTTCTTTATTTTTCCACTAATATAAAGGAATCTCAAATATTAATATTACTCAAAATGCAATTTTAAGTTTTAAGAATGGTATTTTTAAAAAAAAAAATGTTTTTCGATTTTATTTTATTTTTGTTCAGTTACTTAACTATAGATAAATCTTAAGTGAGAATTGTAAAGAAAAAAAAAACCATATAAAATATATAAAATTTATTTTTTACAACATAAGAGAGTTTAACCGCATTTCAAAAAAATAAAAATTCAATCCATAACCAAATTTTAAAAATACGTTGAAACTTCGTTTAGGAAACACGTGAAATTTGAGAGAAAAACGTGAAACTTTAGGGAAAAAAAAAAAAGAAGAGAAAAACTTGAAAAACATGAAACCTTGAATATTTTTTTTTTAAAAAAACAGAAAATTACTGAAATCTCCTCCAAAAACCCTGTTTTTAGTTTTTTTAAGGATAATTACCAAAACATCCCTCTAGAAGGTATGTTTCAGTAATTTTACATTTACGGTTTTAACATTTTTCCCTTTACCTTCTCAAAATTGATAGCGCCACCGGTATGGGCATTCCCGGCAGCAGTGCTGCCACGCCTGGGCAGCGGTAGTCCCGGTAGCGCCTTCGCCGAGCAGCACCATCTCTTGTGATAGCGTCACCAATGTGAGACGAGAGAAGAGGAGAGAGGGTTAAGGCCTAGGGAGTGTTTTTATATGGGGTATTTTGGTAATTGCACTAAAACATGGTTATAAATTAAATTTTCGTACGCGGTTAAAAATAAATCCTTAATGTTATTAGGAGCTTATTTTGATTTTTTTTCCCTAAAACTAAAGAGAATAAAACCATTCATAAAAAAATTACAAATTATTTCCAAAAAAAAATCACAAATTTAATTTTCGTATAAATGTAAGACAATGTACCGTGAGAGAATGAGAGGTAAGTGAAATTTAGATAATTTTCATATCTAAATTTATATCTAATTTTATCCATTGAGTCTAAATGATTTTTTTTTAGACTCCAGCTAGTGGTCTTGTAGTTTTCTAGATAATTTTAAGAATATTTTCACTTAATGATAGATATGTATGTATGCAGTTATTTCCTCTGTTAATGTGAGCATTTTCCATTCTTGTTTTGCTCAGCTGATGATTGTGGGTTTTGGGTGATGAGGCAGGTAACATATCCAAATATGATGGAGTTCTTTGAGAGTCTTGGGGTTGATATGGAGATATCAGACATGTCATTCTCAGTGAGCTTAGACAAAGGCCATGGCTGTGAATGGGGTAGTAGAAATGGCTTGTCCAGTTTGTTTGCTAAGAAGAAGAATGCACTCAATCCCTACTTCTGGCAAATGCTTCGAGAAATATTCAAGTTCAAGGAGGATGTCATCAGGTATTGTGCTCTTCTTCGCTTTTCACTTTAAACATGCTTTAATATGAGCTTGCTTCAGTTTTGTAGCTACTCATCGTTGTTCATTGAGTCTAAATCATTAGATATAGATAACGAACCATGTTATGGTATTTAAGCACCGTAACACGGTGTAATTAAATGCCAAATGCTGTCAAAAAATATAAGATTAAGAATCAATGACAGCATGTGAGTGTGTGTCATTTGCTGAAGAAAGGAAGATATACTAGATTTGATGCAGTAATGGGAATTGGACTCTTTATGTATATGTTGAAATGACTGATTACCATTTTTTCTTTTGAAAAAAAATTATGTTGCAGTTATCTTGAAATGCTTGAAAACAACCCAGATATTGATCGCAATGAAACCTTGGGGCAGTTTATTGAATCTCGCAGTTACTCTGAGTTATTTCAGAAGGCTTATCTTGTGAGACTGCTAAAGCGTTGTATTCTGTCATATCCTTGAGCTTTTACCATCATTCCAACTAATGTTGTGTTTACTTATTAGTAACAATAACATTGTGCATTTTGTAGATTCCAATATGTGGTTCAATATGGTCTTGCCCCTCGGAAGGAGTTATGAGCTTTTCTGCTTACTCCGTGCTTTCATTTTGCCGCAATCATCACCTACTTCAGGTTTTTTCTTTATTTTTTTGGATCATCCCCTCAAAGTGTTCCTTTCATGTATTATGTTCAGAACTTTGGTTCTTGTCTACTTTTAGAGCGAGCTGTTCACATCAAATTATTTCCTGACTTTGGCTTGATTCTTTCTGCAGCTCTTTGGCCGCCCACAATGGCTTACTGTTAGATGGCGTTCTCATAAATATGTCAATAAGGTGATTTAAAAATAAAATAAAAAAATTCAATCGGAAAACATTTGTCAAGACATTGATTGTCATTCATATGTTTGTTTAAGCACCACAGATTTTTTACTTTCTTCTTAAACAAGTTTTATCAAGAATGATCTTGCTGAGGTTTTATGAATGCAAGTCAAAAATTAAGTGATCCTTGCCATTGATTCTTGGTTATCTTAAAAGTCAGGTCAGAGAACAACTTGAGAAGTGGGGTTGTCAATTTAGAACTGGTTGTGAGGTGTGTTCTGTTTCGTCAACTGATGAAGGTTAGTAGAAATTCATTGATGATTTATTATTGAAAAATTTAAGACAAACCTATGGTGAACTTCATAAGAACTTACAATATGTCATAAATATGAGATTGTCACAAAATGTACATGAAGGCAGTTCTGTTTTAAAACGCTTGAAAGCTTGTTGATGTCTGAAATTTCTGCAGAAGCAAATGTATGCCAGACAAAAACAACTGAAGAAGAAATGTGACATGAACCGGTGTAAACATCCAAAATGCTATATATAATCATGGTGCTTTTAGGTCTTTGGCTAGTTTATACTGTAGCGATATTGTATAATTAGCTCATCAAAAAGTATTTACATTAACCTGCAGTTTGGAAACTAATTAAATCCTAGCCTTAGTGGTCCATTTACCATTAAACCACGAATCAGAAATTATATAGTTATTATACACATATAGAACAAGTTATAATTTTTGAGAGGGGCAAACAGATTATACTCGCATTATTTAGCTAAGCAATATTTCATTAGAAATTCAAGATAATTTTAACGATTAATGAGCAAGGTACTTTGCAGGTTGCACTGTAGTTTGTGGAGATGGTACGCAAGAATTGTACAGCGGATGCATAATGGCTGTTCATGCCCCAGATGCTTTGAGAATGTTAGGAAGCCAAGCAACATTTGATGAATTGAGAGTACTTGGTGCTTTCCAGTATGTCTACAGGTACTTCCATAATTACCATCCTTCATTTTTTATCCATTGCGTTTCTGCCTGTATTGTATATGAATATTCATATCTAGATATACCAGCATTCAGCAAAATGCTCATGTAATCTGTTACAGTATATTGAAAAGTGTAATCATTCATTAACTTTCTATTGGCAGTGATATTTTCCTTCATCGTGACAAACATTTTATGCCCCAAAACCCAGCAGCGTGGAGTGCGTGGAACTTTCTTGGAAGCATGGACGGCAAAGTCTGTTTGACATACTGGCTCAATGTGCTTCAGGTTTGTAACATGGGGGTCTTGAGTAAAATAAACTTTGGTACTCTTTATAATTATGGTATTTTTTAGAATATGTGGATGCTTCTCACACCTAGAGACTTGTTTTAACCTAATTTTTAGTTAAGCAAGCAAGAAACCTGTGGATTTCTGTTTATTTCTAGTGCATGGAAGTCATACTCTAAACATCAGAAATGAAAGACATTGAGCATTTTGTTTATGGAACATGGAAAACAAGATTGGAAACTTCCACTATAAATTAATCAGAGCAAATTTTTATTGCAATGTACAAGAAAGCAGAAGCCAACTTTTGTTGAGGCCCAGAATTATTAGGAACAACCAAAACCATTGGCTACATTGTGTTTCTGACATAATGAGATAGGTTCTACTGTCTATAGAAGGTGATTTCGCTTCGAAACTGTGGTCTCTTCTATAGCCATATCACCTATAAGAACATTAATTGTCAGCTTTTCTAGTGTGCTAACTGAGTTGGCTGTCGCTAAGGAAATGAATTACTCTTCTGCTGTTTAAATGCTCCAGTTATTCACTGTAATGCTTGACCTTGCAGAATTTAGGTGAAACGGGTTTGCCTTTCCTTGTAACACTGAATCCAGATCGTACACCAAAACATACATTGCTCAAGTGGACAACTGGCCATCCAGTCCCATCTGTTGCTGCATCAAAAGCTTCTCTTGAGCTTGATCATATTCAGGGAAAGAGAGGAATCTGGTTTTGTGGAGCTTATCAGGGTGAGCATATTTAGTTAATTAGGGAAGAAGAGGCATCGAAATTAACACCGTCCATTATTTATCATGCACACATTCAATTGCATTAAAAACATTTTGCTTCACCAGTTAAGATCGTCTATGTAATTTGTTTTACTTTTATTTCAGGTTATGGCTTCCATGAGGATGGACTCAAGGTAATAATTAGTGCCCCTTAATTTTTTTTACTTTTACATACTGATATCTTCTACAATGAAGTAATAGTAAACGTATTGAATATTTGGAGTGCAATGAAATTTTTGCATTTTACTTAACGCCGTGACAATATAATAGCCCTGAGATTTTGGCTTTTGGTGAGAACGTTTCTCAAACAAAATTTTTATTTTTGTTTTATCTGTTTATTTTGTTGTGATCCTTAATTCTTCTTTCATGAATCTATCAATTTTGTGATATGGCTTACAAGTGAGGTACACCTCTTTGCAGTCTGGCTTGATTGCTGCACACGGTTTGCTTGGAAAAAGTTGTGCTATTTTGAGCAACCCAAGATACATGGTACCTTCTCTGATGGAAACAGGGGCCCGGCTTTTTGTTGCTAGATTTCTTGGACAATATATCAATACTGGCTGTTTGATGTGAGTCCATTTATAACGATACGACTATGTTTCATGTGTTCTCTTTCGGAAGCAATCTGGTATAGACACTTGGTAGCGTATCTTATCTTGGTTTGAAGCTGAATAAGCATTTGAAACCTGTACTGTTTGAAATATATTGTTTTATACGGAAAACATTGCAAAATAAGTTTACATATCCTACGACAATATCATGTTTTCAAGTTTATGGAAAACATTGAAATATATTGTTTTATACGGAAAATATTGCAAAATAAGTTTTATGATGAAGCTGCAGCAACATTACATGGATAACTGAGTTCAAAACTTAAGCTTCTAGGAAAGTTGAATTTAACATATGTGAATGCATGCATCCTCACTCACTATGTTTCACCTTAACGATATGACTGTGATAAGTTGACTGTATTGCTTTAAAGCGAAATTGCTTAATACTATCTTCTTCGTATTGATAGTTTATATACAAACCTTGTTCATATTAAAATTTCTAGTTGCATTTTTAGCTAGCTCTGTCATTGATTGTACTACACTTGACCAAACTATTCTTGGCTCCTCATTGATTTTGTTTCCTTGTAAATCTCATCTATCTGCACTATTTATATTGTGTGCTTTGTGTTTTCACAGTTTGGTGGAGGAAGGAGGCACAATGTTTACTTTTGAGGGAACTGGGAAAAATTGTCATCTAAAAATTGTTTTGAGAGTTCACAATCCCCAGTTTTACTGGAAGGTATATATGCTTAATTCATGTTATTCTTTTGATAGAGATCACTTGCGACGTGATGCTGAAATTCATTAACAGGAAAATTTTAAATAAAACATAGGCCGTAAAGGATTATTATGTGTAAAACCTCAGAACCATGTTCTTGTGCACAATATTCTCATCATGATCACTGATAATCACCAGATATCATTGTCAGGTTATGACACAGGCTGATTTAGGCCTTGCAGATTCATATATCAATGGTGATTTTTCTTTTGTGGATAAAGATGAAGGTCTTCTAAATATGTTTATGGTAAGATAAATTATTTGAGTTCAAAATTAAAGTGTGTTATCAATTCTGACTTCAAAATATATTTTATTTTCAACTTATTTTTCAGATTCTCATTGCCAATAGAGATTTGGATTCTTCTGTCTCAAAATTGAACCAAAGAAGGTATATTTTGACTGGTGGACTCCTTGAATTTGATTTTCATAAAAGTTTTTTTTTTTTTTTTTGAATCTTATTACATTCAGTATTTCCCTCTTGGCTTTTAGGGGTTGGTGGTCACCATTGTTATTCACTGCTGGTATTGCATCTGCAAAATATTTCCTTCGGCATTTTTCAAGGCAAAATACTCTTACACAAGCTCGCCGGAACATCTCTCGCCATTATGATCTGGTAATTTCTTTCATTATTTATCTTGTTGGGCAAGTCTAGAATGAAATTACAGAGAGGAAGCTAATAAATACTTACTTTCCGTATAATTACTAACTAGATATAACAAGTGACCTTACAGTCTCCCTTTGGTTGTGTTTGTAGAGCAATGAACTTTTTTCTCTGTTCTTGGACGAATCGATGACATACTCGTGCGCAGTATTTAAGGTTAGTCTCTCATTCTGTTATTATTTTACTTCACACATGGCCGTGATATATTGAACTTCAATTTATTGTGCATTATTATTTCAAGGAAAATCTGTGTACGTTACTCTCATATAATCGAATTGTTTTATAGAGGGAAGATGAAGACTTGAAAGCTGCACAAATGAGGAAAATTTTTCTTCTCATTGAGAAAGTGAGTCTGTTCAAAATAGTTAAATATTTCAAGAATTTTTATTTTTTATTTATGCCCTTTTATTGTAAACCCTTCCAGGCAAGAATTAATAAGAATGATGAAGTTCTTGAGATTGGTTGTGGGTGGGGAACCTTAGCTATTGAAGTTGTCAAAAGAACTGGATGCAAATACACTGGTATTACTCTATCCAAGGAGCAACTAAAATATGCAGAAATGAAAGTGAAGGAAGCTGGCCTTCAGGTAACAATTTTGATAAATGACATTCAAGTATTAAAGCATAGTAATAGTCTCTAGTTTATATGCAAGAACTGTAAAACGAGATAATGCTGGATTTCATGTTGAAAAATTCCTGCGAAAGCTTGTCATAATTATTCAGTCACATTGTCCGTTAACTATATAACTTTTCCAGCAAAATACTGATATAATGTCATTTCATTCTTCTCGCTTTGCATCGCCTAGTTAAAATATGAATTAATCGGAATACATTAATCATAATCTCAACCTTCTCTATTACCAGGACCACATAAGATTGTATCTTTGCGACTATCGCCAACTGCCTCAAACCAACAAATATGACAGAATTATTTCTTGGTAAGTATTTTTCACCACCGAGTATAATATATATGACCATAACAATCTACAATCTACATAATTATCAACATGATTTTCTCTGACCTTTTTTCCAGTGAGATGATAGAAGCTGTTGGCCATGAATACATGGAGGAGTTTTTTGGTTGTTGCGAATCACTGTTGGCTGAAGACGGGCTTCTTGTTTTACAGGTAACGATAAAATGGAATAGTGCCTGATTGCTTGCATTTTCAACAGGTGACTTGTAGTTAAACACTATAAGTTGCTGATTGTTAAGGGTGTTTGATCTTGTTCAGTTCATATCAATACCGGATGAGCGTTACAACGAGTATAGGCTAAGTTCAGATTTTATAAAGGAATACATATTCCCCGGCGGATGCTTGCCTTCATTAAGTAGGATAACAACAGCCATGGCTTCTGCCTCCAGACTCTGGTATTATATAGTTATAATTCATTATTTGGTCTTTATGTTTCTTACAACATATAACTGAACTTCTGCTAGTGCAGTGTGGAGCATCTTGAAAATATAGGAATCCATTACTACCAAACACTGAGATATTGGAGAAAAAATTTCATGGAGAAACAGAGGTACTGAAAATAATATGTACAAGTTGTATATGTAATTTAACTTGTCATGTGTTTGTGTTGATCTTATTCTTACTTTTTGTAGCAAAATTCTTGCTCTGGGATTCGACGAGAAGTTCATCAGGACATGGGAATATTATTTTGATTATTGTGCTGCTGGTTTCAAAACTCATACACTTGGAAATTATCAGGTAACTCTTAACTTTCTACAAGCAAATCGATTCAGTCAACGAATTCTATAACGTAACAAAAATCTGTCGTGAAACTTGTTCTGTCGTAATGTAGATTGTATTTTCACGTCCGGGCAATGCTGCTGCATTCAAGAATCCATACAAAGGATTTTTCCTTGAGGAAACTGAATCTGCCATCTAAAGAGAGAGCATATATACTTTGTCAAAATTTGTAATAAAGGTGGTGATGATATCATGATTGAGAAGGAACAAGAAGATGATAATTTCTTTCATATTTTTATATACTCTCATTGAGCAAACTGTTTTGATATTCTTTTGGTGACAAAATTTACCTTCCATTGTAATGACATGTGAATTAAAAATTATATTAGGATTTGGCTCTGAATTCTGATGACTTTTCCTTCATAGCTTTTGAATTATTAATTTTTCAAAGGATGTATTAATGGAAGATCTAATTGGTGATATTTTTTTTTAAGTTTGTGTAACCTTATTCATCTAAATATATAGGTTATTAAAATATATTTATTTACTTACAGAATAGATTGTTCTAAGGAATAATTATTTTTTTCTTTTTTTTCTTTTTTGATGCAATTTAAATAGTGAAAACCAATACAAAATCTAAAAATGTGAATTATATTTTCAAAAGTTCCTGAATGAAAGGGAACTTGATTTCTCACTCAATCGAACTTGATTTCTCACTCAATCTCGGAATTAAGTTCCCTTTCCTGATTCAAAAAGGGAATTCATATCTTTTTACTAAAATATCCTCACTTAATTTCGTTTTCAAAAAAACTACATACATAAATAAAAGTGAAGTATGAAAAAAAAGAGTAAACTGCGAAGTATATATATATATATATATATAATTGTGAATTATAAAAAAAAAAAAAAAAAAAAACACCTTTATTTATTTATTTATTAGCTACCCTCGTACTGTTGTACATCTCTTATATGTATATGTATATATACAGCTATTTTGTGTATACAAAGGTATTTTTGTAATCAACTTTATATAAATTTGATTCCATTTATAATTCTAAAAAAGTTAGTAAACACAGTAATTGAATTTACAACTTAATTCTGATTCCATTTCATTCTCTTTCCAATGGAACTTAATTCCGATTCCATTCATTCCCAATTAATAAACACGTCATTGATGCAATTTAAAATTTCAAATAGTGAAAACCAATACAAATCTAAAAATGTGAATTATGTTTCCAAAACTACATTGTTTGACTGTAGTTGCAGGTATAGTCTGGTGGTAACAACAGCTCTCAACAAACGTTAAGGTCCCAAATTTGAATATGCTCTCCCCAAAACTAAAAAAATAAAAAACATATAAAAATATCAAAATGAGCACACTTTTCACAAGGAATGTTGTAGAAAATTAAAGGCACCAAACAACACCAACATCAAAGGAGGAAAATTCATACTGTTGACTGTTCCTTGATGGACACGTCATTGAATGCCCACTATGCAAGTTGGAACTGAACGTGTTTGAATATGAAATAGAAACTAGTTGAATTTCAGTTTCATGAAAATGAAAAATGAATATGAACCGTCGAAATATGTAAATAACAAGAATCGGGCTCTACTTTTCCAAGCTTGAAATTGCTGATGGTCAAATGAAGCAACAAACAACGAAAGAGCCCATTCCCATAAGGGAGAAGATATTGACTGACAGGCAGGCAGGCCCAAATTGGGCCCATGTCCCAGTAAAAAATTCCAGATCCAGATTTTCTCACCTTCCAAACAAAAAAAAACAAACGGAGTTACAGAGACCATACAAAAAATACTACAAAGCCAACACACGTGTCCAGTGTCCTCACAACAAATCAACTACAGTTCAAAGCCAGCCACCAGAAAGAATCTGTGGCTCTCAATTATCTCCCTCCAAATATATAAACAAACCAAAGGCCCTCATAATTTCCTCCATACAAAAAATATCATCTCCTCTCATCGAAAACTCAGAGTCAGTTTACCATCGAAAACCCACCAAAAAAAACACAAACCCACTTGTACTGCACTTTGGTTGTTTGAATAATGGCTGCTTCGATTTGCGCATGTGGGTTGAAGGGTGGTTTAGGGACTTCTTTGAGTTGCTTAGGTGGTGATGACTATGCGATGCTGGTGAAATCGTCAACAGGGGCGAGTAGTAGTAGTGTGAGAGTAGCTTCGTCGAAGCCGATGAGATTGCAGCCGATGATGAAGAATGTTAATGAAGGAAAAGGTCTTTTTGCTCCTGCTGTTGTTGTCACTCGTAATATTATTGGCAAGAAGAGGTTCAATCAATTTAGAGGCAAAGCTATTGCTTTGCATTCTCAGGTATTCTTTTAATTAGCTTTTTTACATATATATAATCAGTGAAATTAGTTTAACAAGAGGATTACTACAACATGTGAAAGAAATTAAATTGTGATATGTGTTTTTTTTTTTTTTTTTTTGTTGTTTAGAGAAGAAACAATATTAATTAGAATAATTAGAGACTTTTTTAATGTTACAACTCAAAAACTATTTCATTTTGGACAGGTAATAACAGAGTTCTGCAAATCAATAGGAGCTGATGCAAAACAAAGGCAAGGACTGATTCGTTTGGCAAAGAAGAATGGAGAAAGGCTTGGGTTTCTTGCTTGATTAAAACTTCATCAATTTATATTTATTTTCATGTACTAAGTTGATACTTCATTTCAATAGCATTCAGATATAATGTAAACATACTTATTTTTCCATCTGGGTTCACCATTAAATAGAAGAATGTAAACTATATATATATCTCTCCCTCTCCAACTAAAACTCACAACAATTCAGCTAATGGAGACTTGACAAATAAACTCGGGTATAACTACAACATTTCTCGGTGTCAAATAATAAATCAAAACAAGGAAAGTTGTATTACATCTGAAAAAAAACAAAACACTTCAATTGCAAAATATTTGAAATCATCTAATGTTTTCGGTAACTAGAATACAGAAGAAAATAAGGTAACAGGTTCATTTTAGCCACGGTGGCAAGAGTGAAGGCCCCTGCGCAATAAAATGATCAGAGTGTTCACACATTGTATCGACTTTTCACAGATCTTTCCCTTCTAGAATCATCCTGCAATAACCCAACACAATGAGAGATCCTGGAAGAGAGAGTATGCATTCAAAATCGGAAAAATAAGAAACATGAAAAAGAAAAAGTACATGAAAACTGTAAGTGATCCTTTCAGTGACGTCAATGATCTCCTTCCACTTCTTCCCTATGCTCATCTGCACGAGGTTCCAAATGACAGCACTTGAGAAATCAATGTAAAGTGTTTCATAGGATGTAATCTATAGTCAACAGAAAGGTATGCGTGCAAAAGAAGTAGCCAACTTTGCCGGCATTGCTTTGTTTATGCAAATCCATTTATTGTATAACACCCGGAACCCAAAAAGGTGACTTGATTCAGGACAAAAGATTTTCATATTAAGAAAGAAAATCCACATATAAAACACGTCATACAGAAATAGGCATCATATACATGCACTAGTAGTAATTTTACTGAAATAAGCAATGTGTACGTCACATCCATAGGCTAAAACCATTTATTGGTACAATAACCATAACGAACTCTCAAGAAACATAACAAATAAACTTCATTTTATCTAACACCAACAATATGACCTATTAAAAGCGAAAGATAATGCTGCAATCACAAATCTTATCTGCATTCATGATTCATCACAGATCATGCTTGCAATTACTTGGGCAATAATTTTACAAAACTATAACATTAAATTTTCTGATTTTATTTTTTAAAATTCTTAGTGAGCAGGGGTGCCAGGGGGGCATTACTCCCATCAACACTCAATTGATCCACCCTTGCCCCCACACAAATAACTAGAATGGTTTGCAGGAAACCAAAAGATCCCTAATTTCAATTGCCCTACTATTGCAGAAGGTAAGTCGGTCAAATCCATGTTCAAAGGACAGATGCAGCTAACCAAGCAAACCTGTAACCGCTTTCTTTCCCGCAGGGGTAGAAATAGATAGAAGACCTAACAGGAAGCCCCAGGGATAATATTTAAGAGGTCGGTTTACTTGTCATTGTGAGCTGTAGGTTACAACTTTAGTTGTTCAGCTCCGTCTCATGGAAAATAAGGAAAGGTGGGTCGGGTAGCTGAAGGAGAAAGAGAGCAGAGCGGTGAAAGTGTGAAACAACGTAGTAAGGTTCCATCGTTCAGTCGAAGGTGAAAAGAATACAGAGAAATTCGAGATGAAGCATGAACAAGTAAACTCTTCCTTCAGCGCCTTAGCTAGGTCAAAGAAACGGGAAGTTAACATGGTTCAACCTGCAGCATAGTAGTATGTTTTAGCAGTTGGCAAGAAAGAGACAGAAAGCCCACGGCCAAAAGAAGGTGCCTACATGGTGGCCGGATAACTATTGATTGGCTAACTGCTTCAAAGCAAACAGCAAGTATAGAACCCGTTCCTCTGTTCCCAAGTTTTACAAGCATTTCTACATCTGTATTCACTGAAAACCTCAACAGGAGAAACTACAAGGTACACTCTGGTATATATGCTATAACTTAGAAATTTCAACAATTCCTCTAAATCAAAATCTTGATCAGGTAAACAAGAAGCAGATAAATGACACCAAAACTCTAGCACTGAAAGAGGTTGTAATAAACTAATTTAAATATCATACCTCAAAACAAGTAATCCATACTGTCAAGGGACTAATTATGAGGTACTAATGTTGGTAGCAGCATCAAAAAGTAATTCCTCCACAGGACAGTAAAGCAACACAAATCCAAACCACAACCACATATATATAATTCCTAGTATAGATACAGTAAGGGATCATACCTGGGCAGCCTCATTTGATGCTGTCTTGGTCCACAAAGCAAGTTTGTCTTGCCTCTGGCGTACGCTAGCGACAACACCGCAAATCTCATCTGCCTCATCAAATTGCTCTCCAATCAGGGCCATCATCTACAAGACAATTACCAATGGCACTGGTTACCGAAATGCCAACAGACCCGATAGTAACAAAAGCAAACTACCGATTTATAAATTGAAGATATACAAAACGAAAGCCATGAAGTTTACAGTTTCAAGCCACATGGTATCAAGGGTAGCTTTTCTGTTGCTGGTGACAGACCACTTTCCTCCATTAGCACACTCAGGATCTTCCCATTTTGGTTCAACTCCAGCTTTAAACAAATGGAAATCAGCATTCATAGTCAACCTGCTGGGCTTGAATGTCTGATCATACAAACTGCAAAAAAGCATTTTCAAAAATCAAGAAAGCATAGCCAGGTAAAACATTAAATTAAATCAAATTTCCATGCATATATGTAAAATAGAACGAAAATCCAATAAGCTGAAGAATATGGAAACCCCAGAAAGCTGTTGAGCTTTAAATAACAATTGTGGTTGTATAAGCTGAATCAAACCAAAAAGCTAAACTATTGATAATAAAAATAATAAGCCTAAAGCTAAAAAACTGATTTTAAAATTATCTAGTTTTGGATCCTGGAGAATCGTGTTTTCTAATAAGATCACAAACAATAAAAATACTGAACAACAATTTCCTTTTACTTATAATAAGCCTAAAGCTAAAAATCTGATTTTAAAATTATCTAGTTTTTGGATCCTGGAGAATCGTGTTTTCCAATAAGATCTCAAACAATAAAAATACTAAACAACAATGTCTAACCCTAATTTACTCTCTGTCCCTCCGCTGGTTAGATAATTTTTCCATTCTACTATTAAATTTATCATAAACCAAACTAAAGATACACGAAACTAACCACAAAACGATAAAATCAACAAGAACAATACAGCAAAACAAAAAAAATAAAAATTCATATAAATCAACACAACCATCTCAGTAAAGAAACCCAATAAATAAAATGAAACGATTCAAATGCATCACACAAAAAAGAGAGGGTATTAGAGTTGGTACCTCCAGAATTCTTCGACAGTGTCGAAGGTGTAGACGTTACGAAGAGAGGATCCCCAAGCAGCGCCTTGTTTGGGCTTGGATTGGTTATCGAACCAAAACGTCCATTTTCTTTCTAGCTTGTGCGGCTGTGTCTCTGTCGTCACACCGGCCTCGCTCGTTGTCATCCTCTCTCTCTCTCTTCTCTCTTCACTCTTCTCTCTCTTGTATTCCTTGCAGCTTCTGATTCATTGCAAGAGCTTTTATATTCGTTTTTATTAAGCAACTTTTGAAGGGCTTCTTTGGATGGGCCTTTTCATTTCCAAGCCCAAAACCATTCGGGCTTTATTGGCCTGGATTGGGTTAGCCCAAGAGGTAATTTCAGTCCAGCATTGGATATTATGTGAACTTTTTTTTTAAATATTATAATAATTCAGGGGGTTTGGAGGAGGTGTCACGACTCGAACCCACAACCTTATAGTATAGGTATGAGAGATATACCACTGGATTTACCTTATTTTGTCGATTATGTAGATAGATAGGATCCAGAACAATAACAATCCAATACAGGTAGAGTTAGAGTGGTCTCAGGTATAACCTGGTGTCAATCAGATATAGACCTCGCACGGTTCCAGTTCCGGTTCCAGTTCCATGGTTTGGTGGAACCGAAACTGGAACCAGAACCGCTATATGCCGATTCCGGTTCCGATTCCGATTTCGAAACCGACGGTTTTGAACTTTTTTTTTTTTTTTTTAAATTAAACAAACAAAAAAAAAGACTTCTAAGTTCTAACTTGACAACTTGTAACTTATAAGTTGTAGATTGTAATTGAATAAAATAAAATATATAAATGACAAATTACAAAATTAAATTAAATTCATTGGGTTATTATTTGAATAAAATAAACAAATGACAAATTACAAAATTAAATTAAAATTAAACTAAACAAAATGACAAATTACAATTTACATTTCATTGGGTATTTGGAAATTGAGTCACCCAAATTTTAAAAATAACATAAAATAAATAAATTACAAATTAAAAAATTAAATTAAAAAAAAAAAAACAAAAAAATATAATATGTAAACTTATTAGCCTTGCACTTAATTTTTACCACAATTAAGTTGCCTACGTATCCTCTTAGGGGGGTTCAGAGGAATCATAGGCCACGTAGTTCTCTTACCTTTTATTACAGGTTTGGTGATGACGTGGAGTCGTGGACTAATTTTTATTACAGGTTTGCTATTCCGGCTCCACTGCTCCAGAGCCTTCAGGTTCGTCATCTTTAAAGAAATCGTATGTTGGCTCCTGATCGATTTCTTGTTGTTTGTTTTCCACATTTGTCCAATCATCAACACAAACCTGTATCTGAAGTGCTTTCGGTGTCAAGCACGAACGTCTTTCATCTAGGATATTCCCCCCAGCGCTGAACTCTTGTTCCACCGCCACAGCAGAAACTGGTGTTGAAAAAATATTTTTGGCTATCATAGCCATGATTGGATAATACATTGTAGCTTCATTCCAATATTTTAAAATATCAATTGCTTCTATAAACTCACAAGAAGAAACTAGATAAGATTCAAGCTCGGAATACAAACCGGAGCTTGATGAAGATCATTTTGGTTTTTTGGTTTTTTGGTTTTTTTTGATAACATACTATACCCTAAATTCAAAAATCCAGAGGAGGATGATGGAGGCTGAGATGCAGTTTGTGTTCGTGTAACATCTAAGTTCAGTGAGGATCCATACAATGTAGCATATTCATCATATAAACTATACAATAATTTCTTTACTCTACCACAACATGCATCAATATCATATTCAATATTTAAACCTTGTTTGCCATAATAACCATCTAGATAATAAGACAAAGATTGTAATTTACAACGTGGATCAAAAACCATAGCAATCAAATAAATATTTGGAAACTCCTTATAATAATTTAACCATTTTGCCTTCATAGCACTAACAGCTTCCGCTATTGCTGGGTCAGATTCACAATAAAAAAAAGCACCAGCAACATTAATACTCTCAATAATAAATAAATGTGTTGTAGGAAAATAAATACTAGATAAATTTTTTGTAGCATTATTAAAAAATTTTAACATATTGAAAACATTGTAACAAGCATCCCAATGATTTTCAAAAAGTTCAATGGCAGGAACATGAAATTGAATTAAAAAAACTAATAAATCCATATACTCATACCTTTGAGCAAGCATTTTATAAGTAGAATTCCAACGTGTTGGAACATCACGAGCAAATTTAACGACACGTCTACCATTTTGTTTACAATATCTTGCCCATGCTTTCATTGTAGAAGAATGTCTCCATAAAAACATTAGGGCTTTTCTAATAAGTAGAATAAAATCTCCAAGAGTTTCTAATCCTTTTTAACACATATATTTAAAACATGGCATGCACACCTTTGATGAAAAAATGTACCACCAAAAAAGGGTTTGCATAAATCAATTAAAGATGGAATAGCAGCGGTATTGGTAGAAGCATTATCAAAACCAATTGCAAAAATTTTGTTTTCAATATTATACTCTGAAAAAAATAATTCTAAGCTGTCTATAAATATTTTGAGCAGTGTGTGCATTATCAAAAACTCTAAATGCAAGAATTCTTTTTTGGATAGTCCATGCATTATCTATATAATGGCAAGTGACACCCAAGTATGAATGCGATTGCCAATGGTCAGTCCATATGTCGGCACATACGGTAACACGACCATTATATTTTTCAAAATATTTTTCTAACTTTTTTTTCTCTCTCGAATAAATCTTTTTAAGTGTTTGTGTGAGCATGGATCTAGGGACACAGCATGCAGCAGGGTTTAATGCTCATCGACAATAGTTAACAAAACCAACCCTTTCACCAAAACTGAATGATAAGTGTTCTACTGCTACCATCCTAGCTAATTATTCTCTATTTTGTTCATCAGTATAACGAAATAATTGTTGGTTAGGAGTAGCGTACCTGGAAATTTGTGATTGTGACCTCGTTCTGGTCATTGCGTCTGGATGTTTGGTTTCAATATGCTTCCAATAAGTGTCATATCCTCCGGATTTGCTCCACTTATATGTTTTGGTGCAATAATTGCAAGCCGCTACATAGTTTCCATCTTCTTTCCTAACTTTCTTCATATGTTTGGAGAAGAGATCAGATTTGTTCCGCTTCTGTATCAGATCTTCCTCCTCTTGTAGTTCCACTTCCGGTGGATCATAATCAAAATCCGGAGGTGTATCAATATCAGGCATATTTTCTGACTGGCTTGTCAAATTGGGGGTGGTGTCATTGGAATCTGGTTCAGAAATTATTAGAGGGGGAGTACGACAGTTTAGGCCTAGGTCTTCAGCATAGACCCGATGTTGTAGATATTCATGATAGGTGGGGTTGTTATGATTGAGATCATCGATCATAGCACCCTTACCTTTCATCGAAATCGAACGCCTAAGACCGTCACGGCCGTGACCCCTTCCATTTCCACTTCCACTTCCACTTCCACTTGCCATTTAAAAATAAATTTGGGAGAGAATTTGAAACTTAGAACTTAGAACTTAGAAGAATAATAGTATTAGACTATTAGTAGAATAGTAGGTAGTATGTAGTAAAGTACAAAAGTAGTAAACTAGTAATTGCAAATAAATGAAAATGAAATTGGAAACTTAGTAATTGACTAATTGGAAATTAAATAAATTGGAAATAAGATTAATTGCAAATAAAATAAATTGGAAATAAAATTAATTGAAAATAAAATATATTGGAAATAAAATAAATTGCAAATAAAATAAATTGGAGATAAAATAAATTTGAAATAAAATTAATTTCAAATAAAACAATTACAAAATGAAATAAATATTAAAAACCTTGGAAACTTAGAGAGTCGGAGAGGATTGAGAGACTTGAGAGTGTTTGAGAGAAATTAGAATTAGAGAATAGAGAGAATTGAGAAGAAATTGGTGTGAGGAAAAATGAAAGGGGTGGGGGGTATTTATAGAAAAAAAAAAAGGGGGAATTACAGTTTGGTCCTTATCTTTTAAGGAAACATCACTTTTTTACCTGACTTACATGTATTAGGGTCTTTAGTCCTCATCTTTTTGGAAATGCATCAAAAAGGTCCCTCTGACCAAAAATGTTACAATCAACGTTAACAGATATGGGAAAAAGACGATTTTAGCCCTATAGACTGCTTGTTTGAAAAGCAACCGTTCAACATGGACAATTACACTTAATACCCTTTAATTTTATATTATTCCGAATTTATCCTTTAATTTTTAATAAAAAAAATTCAAAAAGTAATAAAAAAAAAGGACTCTTTAATTTTATATTATTCCAAATTTATCCTTTAATATTTTAATATATATATATATATATATATATATATATATATATAAACTGGTCATTTTGGAGGCTATAAAGCTGAGGATGCCCCCCATTGTACTCAGTTTCACGTGTTGAATAATTTGATTTTCACTCCAATTTTTTTTTCATTATCTTTTATCTTCACCATTTTATAATACCCAAAATTTCTTTTCCATATTTCATTTTTTTTTTTTTTTTTTTTTTTTTTTTTTTTTTGTAGATACATTGATGTATGACTTCATCAAGTTGTACAAGTCCAAATTGTTGTTGGATCAAGTTTAAAAATATATTGTGCAGCTCTGGCCGGAAAGCATTGTTAAGAATATTTAAGACATTGGAAGATCATATTTCTACTATGAATCATGCAAAATTTCAAGCGGTGGACACTTAACAACAACGAATTCAATAGTATCAAAGATGTTGTATCAATTATAGTAGGGGTACGTTTGGGCATGAACTTGGTATGTAAAAATTGTAAGTATGATGCAATTAAATAATCCATTTTGTGACACCTGACAACAAAATTTATGGATGTTAACAACAAAAACTGCATTAAATTATAAGATAACAGCCCTAAATCAAAGAAATACAGAAAAGTAATACATCCTAAATAACAAAAACAGTTACATCCAATAAATCGCATCATAACCTATTGCTATCAATCACATAATTCTCAAGAATCCAAATACTTACAAACTAATTGTCATCAAGCATAATTAAAAAAGCAATAAACAACTGCATTTCAAACCCACCAAAGTAGAATGTTTTGAGCAAAAAAATGGCAGAATAATCTACTAGCATAATCTACTGCCATCATATTCCCATGTGATAAACACTAAAGACATAAACAGTATTTGTCTTGAAACGTTACTAAAAAGCAAATAACAAATCTATGGGAATCACACAAAAACAAAAAAGAAACACTTCCGAGTAAGCCTTCAAATATGAGAAGTGGAACCTCTCTGTGAGCACATATCAGAGACCGGAACACTCATAGCAGTAGTTAAGTTTGTTTGACCCTGTATAAATGGGAGAGAAATTGTAATGTATTGAATGTTAAGATTTTGAAGAAAAAAAATGGAGCTTAGTAATTGTAACTGATTCGCTCCACTTGAAGTCGTGGTTTCAGGTGCCGTAGCGTTTTTTTCGTTTTCTTTTTTTCTTTTTTGCTGCGTACAATCAAATTAAATATTTTAGTCTCATATTTAACCGCAGTAATTCAGTTTATTTAATCTTTAGTCTCACCTTTTTTTTTTATTGGCTTCCACCATTACCGGTACATGTCCTTTTGTTGTGTCTTATAGTCCCATATTTTTTGCACTGATTGGAAAATGTCCTACCAGCTGCAGGTCCTTCATCAGGTTCTCTTTTTCTATTCTTCTTCGGCCTACCAACAAGAGTGCGTCTAAGTGGTGGTTGAAGTGGAACATTATCCACTATAGGCCATCGAGAAGCATCTGGAATTGGGTTTATGGCCCCACTATAAGCAGCTTGGAAAGCTTCTTTTGAGTAATACCAATGAACGAAATCATGTGCATGTTGTCTATTGTATGTCAAAACAGCCATTGCATGCATACATGGGCAGCCACTAATTTGCCATTCCCCACAATCGCATGTGTTCTCACCAATGTTGACGAGCCATGTTTTGTTGTGACTATCCATTGTCTCGTGGAACTCTCCCCTACCATGAATGACTTGTAACTTTCTAGCTTCCTTGTCAGTTTCATTTAGCCTATCTCGTGTATATGAAGTGATGGTGTCATTCAATTTCTCAATTTCAACCCACTTATCTGTGAACCTCACCATAACCTTCCTCCTTATAATCTCAAAAAGAGTGAGTATTGGCTTGTCCCTATCCTCTTTAATCCAACTATTAAAACATTCAGACATGTTATTAGTTACATGGTCTGACTTGATTTCCTCCTCAAATTTATGCCTTGCCCATTTGTGTGGTTTGCTTTTCATCAACCAAGTATGAGCCTTCTCAGAAACTTCACGGATTTCTTTCATTACATCATTAAAACCGGTCACATGACCCACCCTAGCTGCACGCCATACTTTCTTTCCCAAATCAAGTGATTTGAATTTGGCATTGTAGTTAGCAAAAATATGCCTAAAACAATACCTATTCTTTGTCGTAGGCCATTCTAATTTCAGTGCTGCCAAAATGCATTTCTGTCTATCACTCATAAAACAAATCCTCTTGTTGTCATCCCAATCTAGTGCCTCATGCAGCAACCTCAAAAACCATATCCAACTCTGCTTACATTCAGTCTCACACACTGCATAAGCTATTGGAAATATCCCACTGTCTGCATCAAGAGCTATTGCTACCAACATAACCCCACCATATTCACTTGTCAAGTGACAGCCATCTATGCCAATCAGTGGCCTACACCCATTCACAAACCCAGTCTGCATTGCACGGAAGCTTAGAAATAATCGCTGAAATCTCGGATTCTCTCCAATGATTTCTTGGGTATTCACTTTGGCATAAGTACCCGGATTCATAACAATGCACATGTTTGCATATCTCCAAATCATTGTATACGCTTCAATATGATCAGCTCTTAAATTCTTTAACACCCTCTTCTTCGCTCTATAAATAGACTGTGATGAAGCTTGAACGCCAAATTTATCTCTCAACTCATTCTTTATTACGGCTGCTTCTATGCTCGGATTTGAGAGTATCATGGCCCCAAATGCTGCAGCTATCCACTTGGAATTGGCTTCCCTGTTCACAGGCTGCCTTTGACATAAACTGTGGCTGCCAGTAATGCTCCTAATAATGAAAGTGATTCCGTCAATCATGGTAGATGCATGTACCCTCCAATCACAGTCTTCATTCAAGCATCTCACAGTATATCTGCTTTTGTCATTTTTAAGTTTTTTTAATTGAAATCCCTCTTGAATTGCAAATCTTCTTATCACATCTCTGACTTCTTTAGCATTGCTAAAAATCTACCCAGCACTTAAAGAAATGGAGCCATCTGAATTAGGAGTCCATTCATTATCGATACAATAACGAACCATCCTAGTTGGACCATCTTCTTCACCGGATGAGTTTTCCCAACCAAATTTGTCACCATCTGGTTCACAACGACCAGGAATGCCACCCATAACATGCCCCTCATCCAAACTGTCTACAAGGCTAGCATCAGAGTCACTTACTGATTCTGAAGGCTGGTACTTATAATCCGGTTCTACATCTGAACCGTCTACCTCATCAGAGTTATCATCCACCTCAAGTATTGCATCTTCCTCTAAGGTTGGGTTCTCAAGTGTTACGTCTACGGTTTGGGGGTTTGTGTTTTCTTAGATAACTGTTTCTTGGGGGTTTGTGTTTAGGGTGTTTTCTAGTATAGGTACTACACTAATGTGGAAATGGATGATAGGATTGTTGCGTCTATCAAACTCCTCAAATACAAACATCAACTCCTCATCAGAGAAGACTGTATGTTCCAGTCCATTCCAGGGAAACATAATACGCAACTCCCACTTCTCCCATGTTTGAATACCATCTCCCAAAAACTCCTTCTTTGCATCATTGATTATTGAGATAACAGAGCACTCTCCAGGTTCCACCAAACCCATATCACACAATTCATTGCCATTTTTCACATATACTCTGAAGGGCAACATTTTCCTATTACAAACAAAAATATTATATTAATTAAAGCATAGTCACTAAGGAAAGAAAGAATAGTCAATATTTATCCATTACTCAACAACAACCAAAGAAATAATAGAATATTGCATATTTATCTATTACTAAACAACACACAAAATATTTAATGTTATCTCATAAGTTAACAACAAACAAAAACTGATCCCAACAAAAACGAACCCAGGAAATAAATCAATTATATTAAAGACTAGACTACAATTTATGCATTAAAAAAAACTTATAAAGTGAATAAAGCAATTGACAACTTTATTAAATACTTATCACCCACTGCTAATGTAAATAGTTAGAAATCAACCATAAGCAGAATCCCAAAAACAATACTAACCCTACCACTTTATACACAAGCAGAATACCAATAACAACAGACCCTATCAGTTTTTTTTTTTTTTCTGACAGCTTAAAACAGAGCAAACATACAAGAAACAAAAAGCACACAAATAGGGGCAACGAAGTCCATAAAAACAATCTTGAAATTAACCCAACAAAATGCATAGATTCGGTCCCCCCATACTGTAACTCATATAAGTTTGACCCCACCACTGTCTGAACAAGCAAAATCATAGCAAAAACAAATAGAAACCAAAAAAAACAAAACCTAACACAATAAAAAACTTTAAGAACCAATGTAACACCATATTAAAGAAAAAAAAATCGAAATACCAGTGATGACTGATGAGTCTCCTTCGTGCGATAGCCAAGGGGTGTGATTTCAGCCTGGTCTCCTTCGTGCGACGATCTAGGGCTTAGTCAGTGAGAGAGTCAATTTGTTTTGACTCCAGATTAGATTTTTTTTCACTTTTAACTTCTTTTTTTTTTTTTTAATAATATTTCATGTTAATTAATTTATTTACACACTTAATAAATTGTTAAAAAAAAGCCACGTGTCACTGAACATTAAACCATTACTAAAAGTACCGTTTTACCCCTAGACCAGTTAAATTTGACTAACTATTGACTGACGGAAGGACCTTTTTGATGCATTTCCAAAAAGATGAGGACTAAAGACCCTAATACACGTAAGTCGGATAAAAAAGTGATGTTTTCTTAAAAGATAAGGACCAAACTGTAATTTCCCCCCCCAAAAAAAAAAAACAAAAAAAAAAAGGGTAACGGCCTGCTGATGTCAACAGACCGTTGTGCCCAACGATCGGCTGAGAATAGAGAGAATTGAGAAGAAATTGGTGTGAGGAAAAATGAAAGAAGGGGGGGTGGGTGGGTGTGGTATTTATAGAGGAAAAAAAAAAGGGATAACCGTTGGAGGCCGTTGGGCCCAACGGTCGGCTGACGTCAGCAGGCCGTTGGGCCTCCAACGGTAATCCAAAAAAAAGAAAAACAAATAAATTGCTCGAACTGTGGAATCGTGCTAGGTCTAATCAGACATCTCTTTCATCGTTGTTTCCAAAGTTTGAATCCCATATCCCCCGAGTCAAATAAAAAGGTAGAGTTCGGACTTGATCCATGTAAAGTCAAAAGTTAGAGTCCATCGGTTCAGAACAAAGGCACAGCCTGTGATATAGGGGGACGTGATGGCTCAGTATACGTCCCTATACTTTACAAATTAATGAAGTATTTGAAATTTTTTTTTTTTTTTTTTTTTTTTTTTTTAAGTACAATATGTGGCATCCACAACTCTGATACATTGTCAAACACTCTTTCCGGGTCACATTGGACAGCCCATAGTATTTTAGGTAGTAATGACCGGTCCGTTACAATAAGCAGCCGAGCTGGCAGCGAACCTTAAACAAATAGACGAATGATGTCTGACAAACACAACGTGTGCCGTGTGCGTTTGTGCCATTGTTCCAAGTTCCAACTTGAAACTGTCAAAGACCTTCACAAATAACACAGTTTAGATTTCATATCTTCTTCTAACTCTCTTTCTTTCCAAATCAAAAATGGCATCACTGGCAACAAATTTCACGGCATTCCTTTTCCTCGTCCCTTTAGGCCTACGCCGTCTTCTCTGCTCCTCCTCTCTCTACCTGAAAAACCCTTCTCTCTACAGATCAAAATCATGGTATTTCTCTGACCAAAAATTCAAAAACATTGATCTTTATTTCCTCATAATATCCCTCCCTATTGCCTCCTTTAGCGAGTTCTTCTTCTTCTTGACATTTTCAGGCCACCCCACTTTCAAATTCTCCTTCTTCATGCAATCGACCTTGCTTTTTCTCTTCTGGGTACTGATTCTTGTCATTGTTTTTCGCGAAAGTTTTGACTCTTTTATCGTTAACGATAGTTTCGTGTTTCTTTTCGCCGGAGCTTCGTTTCTTTTGGAATATTCAGTGATTGGGAAAAACAATACAGGTGTTGGTGGGACTGTATACGGATTGTTAGGCGAATTGACTCTTGTTTGTGCCAGTGCTTGCTTGGTTTTGTCAATCAAACCAAGTGCTTTTTTTGCTGAGTTTTTCTTGTCTTGTGGATTGGTCTTTAAAGGAACCTGGTTGTTGCAAGCTGGGTTCTCTTTGTACACTGATGCCTTTACGTTTAAAGGGTGTCATAAGATCACAATCCCCATAGCCAATGAAGACGTTGACCTTAAGTGTGATCTTAAGGAGGATAGTTTTAGGGGAGTGGCATTGGTCAATCTGTTTTTTGTTGCACATGTAATTGGGGTGTTTATTGGGAGCTTTTTGTTGTTTGGATTGATGTCAAGTTATAGGAATTTGAGGCATGGTGAGGCAAGCGGTCCATTGTTAGCACAGCTTGAACCGGATAGCATGTTGGTGCGCCATGAATTCGAGCTGGAATGATGCGTATGTTATCTTTCTTCTTTCCTTTTTTTTTTTTTTTTTCATGTGTTTCGTACAAAGATTTGATTTAAGGAAGATTACCTTTTTGTTCTTTCTCTATTGGAGTTTTCATGTTGGCACACAGCTTACTTTTTATTATATTGTCTTCTAATCGTTGAGTATATACCGATAAATGATGCCTATGGATGATCATTCTTAAAAATACTGACTAATGCTGGTCATTTGATGCATATATGCCTCTTTGTGAGGGCTTTAGTTTATGCAAAAGTTAGGACAAGAAATGCAGCATGTAGCTGTTGTTGGGAAGCACGTACAATTGCTTTATGTTTGAATCCTGTCTTGCCTTTCTCTTAATAATCATTAATCAGATTACTGGATAACCACATTATGGGATTCTCAAAACCAAAAAGTAATTGCGGTATATATAATTTATTAACAGAGTGGGAAAGTTCGAGCACAAAAGGCAGTGTGAAGTAATTGGTGGAAAACTGAGATTCTTCATAAAATTTGATGAATTTGTGTGGTTTAATGAAGAATAACAAATGCAGCTTAATTAAACACACCCAAGAAAAGAAAAAAAAAATAACGGTTGGGGTATTTCCATATTTCATAAGAATTGATTTGGCATATTCGTTTGATCCTTTTGTCTGAAGGAAGACCCAATAACCATCACTCCCTCCTTTTTTTTTTTTTTTTTTCATTTCTCTAAAATGTGATTAATGCCGTTGTTGCATGAACTAAGAGAAAAATCTTTTCTTTCCATGAATTTATAGTATGCCTGCTAACACTACAGATGTGTTAGGTATGAATAAGTTAATACAGAAAATTGCTTTTAGATCTGTCGGGGCAGGAGAAGAGGGTTCAAAATGAAGAGAAATATATATCTAAATATGTGCATTTCCTTTTTGGATTTTGTACTCTCGAATGCAGACCAGTGAAATCGGAAATCACTTGATTCATTTTATGTTATGCGGTGTTTCCAAAAATGCAATTAACAGAGAGCGTTGAGAAATCCTAAGTAACCAAAAGGCTCTTCAAATGTTGATGCTAATATTTCTCTTTCACACATGGTTTTGGGCTAAAGAACAGAGAGCTTTCAAAGATCCTAAGTAATTACGGCGTACTTGATACCCTATTTAATATGGATTAATAAATTTTATCTAATCTTCAGAGGAACTTTTTTGGGCTAAGGATTGGATGTTCTTTTATGTTGATGACTTTATTAGCAATTCATTTGTCTCTCTCTAGTCTCTAATAAGGAATAGTCGGTTTGACTTCCAAACTTAAGAGATGTGCATCAACTGTTCTATCTATTGTGTGTTTCACTTTGGTCATCAATATTTAAATGTATAATCCCTGGCAAGACAGGATAAAACATCTATGCTGCTTGTCAATTGTCAAAGTCAGATTAGCAACATTGACACTGAAGTATGAGGAACCTTCAAGATTTTTAGGTTACTATGTTCATTTGCCTTTGTAGTTTATGTTTCCTTGTTAACTTATCAGCATCTGTATTGATATTAACACTCCCCTATTCACCAATCACTGTTGCTCTTTTGGCTTAATTGGCAACCTTTTTTTTTTCTTTATCTTTTTTTGTATTTGTTTGAGTGCATTAAATGGATATATAACTGCATCTTATTGATAATCCTTATTGCTTCGCTCGACCTGTTTTTGCTTGGTGGTCGGTGCAAACATAAAGGACATAGAACTAAGCATACAAAACAAAGATATTCAAAGCCTAAAATGAGTTAAATGACTGTACATGGCACCTTCAGTAAGGATGTGTCACTAAAAGCAGTCTCAGACTCTCAGGCAGTTTTAAGTGGATCTGAAAGAGCATCTTTTAGAGTTTAGTAAAATCAAATTAGCTGCATTTCTTTGGGATCGGTGGCAATGGCAAGAGCTTCTCTGTTGTTTGGTGCCCTTTTTCAGATAAATATTCTGATGTAATTTACTTGGGAACTAGTACTCTAGTGGTGGCTACAACCATTTGCGCTGTCTCTTCTTATGTGAATCCTAGACTCTGCTGGCACAAGAGTGTTATTGTGAGATGTCTAGACAAGTTATCCTGTGTGCAGGTTGTCATTATCAAACCTGGTGGTTGTTTTCCCTTGTCATTTGAGTACCAACAAACCTTCAGGAGGCAGGACTATGGGAATTAGAAACTGAAAGCATTGATAAGGAGGTGAATCCATATGATTCCTCAAGCATGCCGAATTGTGGCTCCTGTAAGTTCCAGTATTATATGCACAAGCACCTGGAATTTTCATCTTTCTTCCTTCCCAACAAAGTCCTTAGAAACAAGGTAAAGACAAAGGGTTCATTTTCGAGTTTTCCAAAATTTGCTGGCAATGGATAAGTTCTCCGGTAAGTTTCTTCTAGACATCTTACAACTATTTCAATATGTACTTATGGATTTAGTTTTGAAGTTCAGATTATGTTGAAATGCCAATGGTTGTATGCAGGAAAATAGACCAGCTCGGTTATTTACTTTTCCATTTTTGGTGCTTAAACAGGCATTATATGCAAACTAATGGTTACATATTGAATTTTCAATACTAGTGATAATTTAATAGGATGAGCGATCAGGCTCTTCAGTTGTTTTTCATTGCAGAATTTTACCAGATTTGAATAAACTGAAGGCTTACATGCCATGTTTTGAGAGAAAATGCATTTTTCAAGTGCAATGTTTCCTTTTTCTCTATGGGAACTGTAGCCTGATAAATAATTTAGAAAAAATTTGGCTTATCAAGCATGCTGTTCACAATTTTGTTTCTCTTAAATACTTACCCATTGCTTTTGTTTAAATATCTTTTACATAATTTCTTGCCTATAATTATATGACATGATTGAAATAGATTAAGAATTTTTGTCCTTCAGTCTCCGGTATGAACATCGAAGTTTAAGAAATTTATAGTTGTAAATAATTTTATTGATGTTGAAGGATCAAGAACACAATACTGTTTTGCCACAGTTGATGAAGTAATAAAAGTTTATTGCAGTATCATAATTGAGAACAGAGTTATAGATAAATATAGAGCATACATCAATTCAATTTCGTATATTTCATCGAAGAAGAAAACTTTGGGATTTTCAACCATCGTTGACGAAAGCGTAAAAATCCTTGGATTTTAAGTCGGAAACGTATTCTCTTGATCTTCTTGATAAATTCACCACATTTTCGTTTCAGGAATTTAGATTTGGGGAGTTTGACCCATTTTCTTGTATGCCTACATCCTGCATTCACTTGAGACAATAATGTCATAGTTATAACCAAAATCTAAAGCATAAGTTTTGGTGTTTCTTCTACTATCATTACACAACTGGTGATAGGTATGGAGAATAAGCAATTCACTCTACTTTTGAAGATGTGCTTTTCTGAAAAATTTCTTTAATCCAAGGAGTCTCCTTAAACATTATTGTACGAATGATGGGTTTACCTAATTTCATTTCGCAACTTTGCTTCCATCAAAATCCTAACACTGCAGCTTGTGGTTCATTCAGAGGGTAAAAAATGGTTTTGTGTGTGTGTGTGTGTGTGTGTGTGTGTGTGTGTGTGTGTGTTTTTGTGTTTCTTCTTACTTTTTGGCTATCACTAATTGGAGCCAGAGGGAGCCATGGATCTCCTGGCCAAGCAAACTCTTAAAATTTCTATATAGGATCAATAATTTAATATGATAACATGGTCACATTATATGTTTTGCTTGGTTGATTTCCTATTTTTTCATATCAAATTTATTTAAAATCTCTAGTGAAGTGGAGTAATATGTGGATACTTGAAAGTCATATTTTATTTGTCTGTGATACATAGATTTTCCATATGTTTGATTTTCTTGATTCTATAGTATAAATATTCAGTGAAAAGGAGGAAAAATAACTAAGTTCATATTACCTTTTTTTTTTTTTTAATCTAAATTCAACTAATATTCTCATGCTTTGTGAATTTAATAGTATATTTCTTGTTTTCCTTAAACTTTGAGTTATGCAAATGAATATCTGTATCAAGTCTGTTTATTTTATTTTATTTTATTTTTTCAGTTCAAACCCTTCTCACATAATCTCTAGTTCTCCCACTTATAAGCTGGAAGCATACCTTGAACCATTTTAGTAGGTTCATCTTCTTCTAAGTTTGGCTTCTGCAGAACCTGCAAATTGAATAAAAGAAATTAGTGTTTCCATGTTGTTTAAGTGTAGCTGCAGTGTTTTTTTTTTTTTTTTTTTTTTTTCAGAGCAGTTTCATTAGAGTTTGCTCGTCTCTACAATTTTGATTTACTAGGTCCACACCCGAAATAGGCTTCCAGTATGAGAAATAATAAAAAATATGAGAACAACTACAAAGAAAAATGTTTTTTCAGGTTGTTTATATAGTTACTTGTAGATTGTATGTCATGTGTAAGGTTCGGTTCAGTACCTCAACCAAACTATCCAAACGCTTTCTCATCCTTCTTTGTATGAAGCCTTTGGTGCACTATTTTGAATAAGTCAAAGATGTAAGAAGGCTGTTGCTTATAATTCCAGGAAGAATGACAAAAGAATTATGATCAGGTAAATTACCTTGACATGGTATTTCACGTAGGCATAGAAGTTTAGTAGATTCCATACAATCTTATCTAGCCTCTTACCTTTGATGTGATGTGGAGCAATATCTGTAAACACATAACGCAAATCTGTCTCGATAAGAGCAAATGAAAAAGAAGAAAATATTATAGTTCTATGTTTTGCTGAAATATTCTCTCCTCTTGAAAAGACTTGTATGGGTTAACAGGAGATTTTTATTATAGCATTTTAAGAGGAAATATATGTATTTTTGAGTATTTGTGTTTTATTATTTGCAATATATGCTGTTGTACTCATTCTGTGTTAGTTGATCAGGATACAGTTTATACTTTACAGTGGCTCAGCTTACCAAAAGTGACGAATCCTCCATTTGTGCTCAAATCTTCAAAAGGTTCTCCTCTCAATTCTGGTGGAGGAATAGGTGACCAGCTGCAGGGAGGTGCCTTGGCCCATTTTTCCGAAATTCCCACATCCATGAGTTCCTGTGTCATAATTATGTCTTCCCCAAGATTAGCAAAAGGATTTTGATTTAAAAATAGTTAAAATTTGTTTTACATTATCAGTAAAATACCTGAAAGAAGGCTGTTGCAATAATCACATCTGAATATTCTTTGAAGCGCATTGGGAATACTGTGATGATTTTTTGTGGCTGCCAAGCTCATGAAATTTTCTTCAATTTAGGTATAGCAGAGTTAACAGGAAATGTATATTTATTTTTCTACATCATTATCTGAATCATCTGATACGATAGAAGTATTATTAATTTAATAAAAAAAATGCAGAAAGGAAGGATTTCATGGCTTCAACTGTAGCTTTTTGTAAAATTATTTTGAACCAAGAAGAGCATAATCAACTGAAAATTTTACGTTATTCTGATTTTACGTCTAGTGTACCTGTCTGCTGACATAGAAAGGCTCCCTTGGGTGATAGACAAGTTTAATTGGTTTGTGCATCCCTTGATGTGTATCATCATAATTGACTTTCCGCAACATTTCTTTTAGCTGAGAACTTAGTATTGTTGCTTGCACTGCAGAAATATCTGTAATTATCTTTACAGGGTCTGTGAACAAGAAAAAAAATGCATCAGTCGGATTATAAATTTCAGGAACTACAGAAAATTCATCGACTTACCCAGATCTTGTGATAGTGACATGGTAATAAGAGCGGAGATTATCACTGAAAGGACATTTATTGTGGTGCTATTATTTTACTTGATTCAAATTGCTCCCTAGTCTGTCTGCTTTCAAGATTTTGTTTTGCTATGTCATCTTTGTTTTCGTATATGATCCCTCAACTAAGAATGTGTAATCGTAAACTTGTGTCTTTCCTTGAGTTTAGTAATTTTACTTCTTTTTTTCTCTTGAAAGTGTGTTATTCATATATTCATTATTTCTGCAGTGACAGTTTATATATCATTGAGGTAATGGAAGGATTACCATACCTTTATTACGCGGAATCTTGGCAAAGTTAAGTCGTAGAGTAAGCTGGTATCCCGCTTTGGCTGGTTCAACAATCTCCACAACATCAGAAGAAATTCCTTTTATCATTTCCGTAGTGTAACGTGAAATTCCATATGATGGCAAGTCTCCTTGGGACAGCAGTGGCATTGATATCGACAAGTAGGCAAGATGTGGATCAGACACTGAAGACTGTTCAAACATATTCAGGCAATCAGCAGAATAATTCTCAATGCATTTGCTGAAAAGCCTTTATATTTCTGAGGTAATAGCATTACATGCACACATTTCCGGCTAATCCGCACTAATTGCACTGTCCAATATTCATGCTGTTTATGTTTTTTAAACTACATCTGATTCTTATTATGTTTAATGGATTAATACTAATTGCTTGATGTATTTCAACAAAAGCGTAATCTAATTCTGGACAGTTGATGTAGGAAATGGATTTCGATGACATGAGTGGACAGTAATATTTGAAGGTCGAAATGCATCAATAGCGCTGAAGGTTTACCTGAATGTGGTATTCCACAGACCCAAATTCATGCAAGTGATGATCAATCTCCAGGGGTTTTTCAGCTCTGTCATGGAAGGAACGATATTAATCATCAGATTCAATTTCAGGTTCAACAACACTAAATCTTTTCATCTTCGTAAGTAATCAATAACATACTCTTATATGCACGATTTACTTTCAAATTACAAATACTAATCATTTACGCCATCTGTAGAGTTACAGTAGGTCAAAGATGTTAAAGAGATGCATGTGGGACTCAAACCGGAGACTCCAGACTTAAGATAATCACTAAACTCGGAAGCCTTAAGATATCAGGTAAGGACCCAATCACTTACCTGACATTTTGAGATTGTCTGTCAGAAATTTGTGGAAATAAAAATGTTCCTTGGCCATGTATAGTGGAATTGGTGTTATTATAATGACTGACATTCTTCTTTGTCCCACCAACAAAATTATTGCTGGAAACGTTATTGCTTATCTACCTGGAATTCCTATCTCTTCTCCACCAGAAGTGATCAGTATAGGTCATTTATGAGGAATAACTATCAGCAGTACCTCCATTTCTGGCTGTGGACAACTATCAACCGTGAATAAATATCACATTTTGAGTTAGGCTATATCGACTTAAACTTTAGTGAGTTGGCATCGATTTTTATTCATTTAAGTTGGATTATTAACATTGCATGCAGAGTATGAAGTTGAAACATTCTAATGCAAAGAACTTTCTATGCAGATAAAAAAAGAAAATCCCATCACAAATTCCATGCTAGCTAATTACCTGAACAAACTTCAATGGAATGCATAAACACTGTAGTTTACCTGTAAATCTTGAGCAGGATCTTCTTCAGAGAAGGAGAAGCTCTCTCAAAGCATGCCATCTTCAAAAACACACAATGCAATGCAGTACTACTACATTCTGGTTTTCAAGGCATGAAATGTTTTTTTGGAGTAAAATCTAATTATGCAAAATGTTGATGTTGCAATCATGTTTTTTTAACTGTCTTTGCTTTGAAGCAAGTAACTACCAGATACTTTTGTTATTGTTATTTGTAAACTACGCCAAATTCATCATCTCACATCACCTTTCAATTTTGTTTTTGGATTCTACATTGAAGACATATATTATTGTTCAAAACTTCAAATTATTCTATTAATTATGCTATTAATTATAAATCATTGTCATGTTAGTTAGAATAGAATATTTACTAAGGTTAATTAAAAACACAATCTATCATCTCTTTAGTTAATATATTATATAAGGGTATCGGTCGATTCTACGTGTCATGTATATTTTTAATATGAGCCTTGCTACGTACCACCAGGTGCCGTGACCCCGTAGTGGAAAAATAAGTGAAAATACTTAGGATCCGCGTAATAAATACATGGGGCCCGTGTGTTTTTTCTCTTATTTTACACTACAGGGCTGCGGCGGTGCTGCAACCCCGGTGGTACAAAGTGTTTCTCTTTTAATATATATAACCCGCTTATAGATATAAATTAAATTAAGAGTATGTCTGTATCAACTTAAAATTTTGATTTATATTTCAAATGTAACCCTTAAACTAACCTTTCTTACAAGGGTATTGATTTTATAATTCATAAATTTTGATATATTACACGTGTTAGAATTACTTTATGAATCAAGAAGCCACCTCATTTATTAACATTCATGTTAAAACTCAATGATTTTATGGTTAATACATCATAGATTCAAGTAGTATCTCACCCCTAAATCTCAAATTTAAATATTTTAAAAGGAAAAAATCCTCTTTTTTTTTTTTTTTTTTTTTTTTTTTTTTTGAAATACTAATACATTGATTAGAAATAACAACAAGGTTACATCAACTGGAAATTAGGTCCAGATGTTTTCACAACTACCGGGACCGATCGAGATTTAGACATCTAAGCACAGCCCAGATTACTACTCCCGCTACGGGGAGAGATCACCCTCACACAGAAGGGAAGTACACCCTCACAAAGAGGAACAGCTACCTCCCACAACAAAATCCTCACTAAGAGGAACATCTACCACCCAGAAGGTGGACATAGAATAAAAGCTCAAGCCCACGTAAACCTTGACACTCCGGTGGTGGAGGCTCCAAAGGAGAGTCCATCGGCCGTAACGAGGTCAAGAACTGATTACCGAAACAGGAGCAGAAATTCAACCATTAAACCCTTAACCAAAAAGAAAACCAAAATGAAAACCTAAACTACCCCTTGAAGAAACGAGACCAAGACTGCCGGAAAACGTCCAAACCCCGGTGAAGATCCGGTTGGATCGAAGACCAGGAAGAGGAACAGCGCCGGTGAGATCCGGCTGGAACGAAGAGCTGGAAGAGGATCGGCCCAACACGGAGAGCCTACCAGCGACGAAAGTCGACCGGACGAGCTCCCCCCACCGGCGAAGCAACCCAAGGAAGATCCCTAGAAGGATCGAGCAGGATTCGTCGAAAGCCAGAAAGAAAAAACCCAAGAAAAGCCACTCAGCTGTGGGGAAAACGGAGACCGTGCCGAGGGCGCCGAGAACGACATCGCCGCCGACACCCACAGCCTCCATCGGGCGTCAGCAGCGGACGGGGCGGAGGGAAAGGGTTAGGTGAACAGGAACTGGTAGAGAGGAAAAAATATCTAGATATTACAAAATCCTCTTTTTTAAAAAATAATTTTTGTAACTAATAAATAAGCAATAATACTAATTTGTCCAAATTGGTGTCCAAATGATAAGGCATCATTTTAATATATTCATTTAAATTGTATTTGATTTGCATGATTTAAATGAATGAATTACAATGATATTACATCAGTTAGATACCAAATTTTGACAAAGTAGCATTACTTATAAGTCCTCACTTTGACATTTATGAGCACCAAAGTATTGTAAATATTATGAGTGGGCACTCAAACCGCCAAACCGATCAACCCGTCCAAACCAAACCAATTTAAGGGTTGGTTTGGTTTCGTTAAATAAAATAAACCGAATGGATTGTTTTTGAGCTACCCAATTGGTTTGGGTTGGTTTGTGAGTTGTGTTTTATCAAACCGCATAACCTAACCCAAACCATTACATATTTATATATATAATATACAGTTCCATTTACATCAGTGCGCACTGATGTAACTACATCAGTACCAATACATGTGGACCACTGATTCTAGAGAAGTTTTGACAAATACATACACTTTGAGTCAAAGTATGTAAATCTAATGGTCCACATTCAACACACTGATACTGATGAAGTTATATCAGTGCGCACTGATTTGAACATTTCTGATATAATATATATATATATATATATATATATATAATTGTTCGACAAAACAAACAAAAACTAGAGTTAACCCAATGCAACAAGAAGTGAACTTCAAAACTTTAAAGTGGTTGCTTGGATGGTGGTGGATATTATTAATCTAGAAGTTTAAACAATTTAGTTTTATTTTATAAGTTTTAGGTGTTCTACACTTGATTTTTTTTTTTCTTTTAACGATTATTATTCTGCACTAGAGTTAAATTTAGTATTATAAATTAATATTATTGTTTATCTTATTGATAATTTGATATTATTAAATTTATTCAAATAAAAAATAATATAATTATTTTCTTAAACCGTTAAACCAAACCGATTTTATCTGTTTGGTTTAGTTTGGTTTTACCTTATAAATGATTTATTTTGGGTTATAGAAAATAAACCAATTTTATATTGGTTTGGTTTGGGTATAGTCAAACCCAATCCAAGCCAACTTGTGCCGGCCCCTAATTGTATTACAGCTCATCAAACCAACAATATTAGATTATTAGTGAGGCAGCCAATCAGAACTCGTCACCTTGACGTCCCCTTATTTTAATGACATTAACCGTACAGTCGTACACCAACCGGCTATTTCACACGTCAACCCTCCCACGAAATCCTGACCGTTGATCACTATCAACGCCACCCACAAAATATCTTCCCACACCCAATTTTCTTCATACACTCATATTAAAAAATTAAAATTATTAATTTTACACCCTTTAAAATACCAAAACAAATCTTTAAGCGTTTTTTTTTAATTTTAAATATATATTTTTTCTTATTACACCCATTTACAAAAAAAAAAAAAACAAAAATATAAAATTCATGTATGTATAGTTTCTAGACTTTCTTCTTTAAACCAAAAAAAGAAAACTACATACAATTTCTTCATTTTCTTTAACAAATATTATAGAATTTAGTTAGATAAAAAATATCATATTCAAATAAAACTCTACAACTAAGATTTTACTTTGACAAAAATAAAATATAAATTCAACTCTAAAATAAATTATTATTTTTTTCGTTGTTACTTGCGGAATCAATATATTGAATTATCTAAAAACCGTAAAATCATATTAGTTTACACACTTAATTACCATCATTTACACATAGTGCCTTGCCATGGTGGTGGGCCTTCCCATGGGAACTTCCCACCACCCTAGTTCAAGGCCGAGTGTAGGCACTATATATGTGCAAATTTTCTAATTGGGTGGTTCTTGTCCCACTATATGTGGGTGCTCTCTCTCCTCATCCGTGGGAGCAGCAATCCGGGCTGAGCTCGTAGGGTCTATCTCTCGCTGGTCCCGGCAGTTGTAATTGTCTGTGTTGTACTTCAAAAAAAATTACCATCATTCAAAACAACAACAACAATAATTAAACAAAAAACAATATGCAGCTTCTTTTATCTTAAGAAAAATAAAACTATTTTTTTCAATCACAAAACAAATCAATTTTTTTTCATTTAAAAATTTGGTGTTTTTCTAAACCCATCCACCAAGTTTTTTGGTTTATAAATCAATAAAATTAATAAGAGTTTGTAGTTTAATTAAAGTAAAGTAAGTAAGTGAGTTGTGTTTGAGAACCGTATACACTTGATCGAGTCTTACAACTACTTAAAAACAAAAAAAAGCAAAAAAACAAAAAAAGATTTTACAACACTACAACTGAACAATTTTTTATTCAATCACAAAACACTAATAAAAATAAAAGTAAACATACTTAAATGCATTCGGAATCCATTAAATCAATTCTTTATTCATAAATTCTTAACTATATGTGAAAAAAAAATTATATTATTAAATATAATATATTATACTATATTGGGTTTAATTAAGTATATATTATTAGGGTTTATAATAGATTGGGTATTTAAACTTATATGGGTGTAGGAAATAAATTTAATTTCTAATTATAAAATCATATATTTTAAGTAATTAAATGTAAAGCCCCTAAATGCAAAACTCAATTAGTAGATGGATGAGTTTGAAGTTTGGACAAATGACTTTCAAGTTAACGTCTCGAATACTATCGATGATAAATACTTCAAAATAAATAAATAAATAAATAAATACTTGTTCCAACTAGATGGACAGATGGACAGGTAAGGCGGCAGTAAAGCCTCCCAAATAAAAATACAAAGTATAAAATATTTAAATTGTCTTCCAATCATCAAAAGAAAACGCACTTCACCGATCATCTTCATCGTATCACCTGTTATATTCTTCTCTGTTTTTATTTTTTGTATTTTTGTATATTTGTAATTTTTTTTTTGTATTCTATTTAATCCCTCTTCCAGCAAATTTTTCTTTTTAAAATAAAATCTGGGTTTATCATTTCTCAATTCGAATTTGTTTGTAGAATCGAATATATTTTCTAATTGTATTTTCCTTCATTTTCTGAAAAAGAAAAAATCAACTTTTTTATTTAAATAATAATAATAATAATAATTGTCACTTTCTCTGTAACTTGTCTTTTGATAATTAAAAATGTATTTTTGAAGTTTGATCTTGTCGACAATAGCCGTTGACCTTGTTAGTGGATCGGTATTGATGCAATTTATATAGTCAATTCTTTTTCAAAGTTTTGAAAGCTTAGGGTTTGTGAATTTTTTATTTTATTTTTTCAGCGATATCGGGCAAATGGGCCTGATTCCGTTTGTGTTTTTAGCTCGATAATGATATGTAATATGTTTCCTTTGAAGTATATTGATAGATTGAGGTCTTGAAAGTAGTGGGGGTAGCTCAAAAACTTGAAATTTTAGGTTAGAATTTCTTGATTTAGGTTAATTTGGTGGAATGGGATTGTTGTAAAATGACAAAAAGTCACTGTATTTTCCACTAATTATATCAATATCTCAATCAGATTTTTCCAAGTTTGGTTGATTGATAGATTGAGGTCTTGATTCAGAGGATCTGGTTCCTTGATTATTGTGTTTCAATGGAAAAGGCCCATGTGGATATTAAAAATGTTAGTAGGAGCAATCAAGAGCCTTTAATAGCTGAAGACTCTGGAAAACTTGATGATCAAACTGATGGAGAGGATCAAACTGATGGAGAGGAGTACAGTGAGTCAAATTCTTTGTTGCCTCCTAGGACAGGTGGGATGTCAAGAAAATCCGACAAAACACGGCGAAAAGTCCAATGGAATGATAGGAATGGGAATAAGCTTGTGGAGGTGTTAGAATTCGAACCGAGGTAATATATTCATGGTACTCATTTGGTTTTGTTTGCATTGATATGTCATATGCTGTGTTTTGCTTTTGATTCTGTTGCTTTGTCATTTTTTATGGTTTGCTTTTTAACTTTTTTGAGATTTCACTTTCCAGTGTGAAACTTATTTACTAGTGCATTAGGTGTTTCAGTTTAGTTATATAACTGCTTTAGATGGAACAACTAGGTGAACATTAAGATATTGTAGCGGGGTTGAGTTTGAGTGAAAAAAAAAACGCTGTAATGTCATTGAGCAGGTTGTGTCTTTAAGTCCGAGGTTATTGAGCCTGAGTTCATTTTAGCACAGTCGAAAATGCCCTAAAAAACACTAAAAAGGTATTATGATTGGTTATGTGGCTGTAGAGAACAACTTTTTTTTTTTTTTTTTTTTCCTTTTCTTTTTTTGCTAATTAATAGCCAACAAAAAATATTTTCAAGTTGGTAAGCAATTTTGACATGAGCAGAGGTTGACCTTTTTGAGTTGTTAATGTGTTCTTGTTATATGGTATTTTCCACTAACATAAATATCATGCCACTGACAGGAGAATAGCTAGGGAAGCTGTATAAAGCTAATACCGATTGTTATTTAAGCACATATAACCTTGAGTGCATCACCCAATGTATTTAGTTTCTAATCTATTGGATTAAGAAGCTTAATGACCTAATGTTACGCCCATACTTTCCCATGGTCTCGACAAGATTACCTTTTGGCAGTTATATCGTGGTAGAGAGCTTTAAAATACTAAGCTTGTGAATGCTTCATGGGATCTGATTATGTGAAACTCTTTGAAAAGAGACGGTGAATTACATCTTGAAAGTAATAAACCATAAAGAATAAATATGTTTAAGTATTTCACTATTTTGCTATTTGAAACTTCCTGCAATATCTAGTCAATCATACTATGGTTGTTTACTTGTTTGTAGATTTCATCGGTTTTACTTTGCTCATGGGTTACTTAATCTTTGTAATCTGACATTTTGTCAAGGGTCTGACATTTTGACTGTTCATCAAGACTTATAATAAGGGGTAATGTTTATTTATTTGCTATGGTTGTTTGTAGATTTGATCAGTTTTACTTTGCTCATGGGCTAGTTAATCTTTGTAGTTCGATCTGTTAAGGGTCTGACATTTTGAGTGCTCATCAAGGTTTTTAATAAGGGGTAATGCTTATTTTTCATAGGTTTTTGGGCTTGATGTAGTCTTGTCTACTGCTGTTGCATGTCAAATTTTACTTTTTCATCAGAAGGGAGGTTCTTTCATGTTGCTATTTCTGAAATATAGCCGCTCTCATGAAAGATTATTCACCTTGAGAATGGAAGAAAATGATATTGTTAAAATCAGTCGCCAATGTCAGTCAACTATGCAGTTGTCTTCCTTCATTCGATAAATGTCCTTCACTTTAATTTTAGTTACAAAACTGCCACTCCACTTGCTTGGGTAAGAACCCTGTTTTATAATTTAAATATGAGTTTCCAGTAATAAGTACGCTTGTCCTTGGGAAACAAGTGACTTGGGACAGTTGCCTAGCATTGCTCTTAAGAAAATAGCTTATCTGTTTGACTTTCTTCTGTTTTACAAAAAAAATGAAGGTTTGGCCGTTCAACAAATGCAATGGCCATACTGCTTGCTTGGAAATATGTTGCCATTGGCAGTTTCTTCACACCTTAACAAAAGGCCAGTATTTGTGCATGATTGGAATATTTTTGGACATACTGTAGAAAGTTAGCATACAGGTTGTTGGGTAAGCTTTGTTTCTGCCAAAAATAGTCACAGCAGTGGAGAAGGCAATCTCCCTACACCCAAGAGTCAAGACTATAATGAGAAGTGATGAATAGAAATAAGTGTCTTAAAGATTTACAAGTGATTACAAGGACGCTTGAAGGATTAAAAAACAATTAGGGTTTTTCTCTAATGTGCCAAAATGTGCTGTCTCATCTTACATTATTGGGTCCTATATGGTTGATGTAGGCATATCCCCAAACTTATAGGAATACTTTTGTGGTAAGGTTATAATTGCAATGTTTGACTTTTTCATACCCTGCAACATTCAGGAGTCAGGTCTAACAATAACCTCTAACTTATGTGTTTTACTGATTGTAGCTGCTATGATGGCAATATCCTGTCCGTTTTAAACAGTTTATTGTTACCCGGTGCTTAAAATTCTCGTAGATTTCCTGGATAAATGAGTTTTTCTGTGTCTCCAACATATTGTCATCTTAAGTTTGAAGAAACTTGAGATATTCTTTTTGAAATTATAGACTAAGGTTCTTGGTAAATTCATTTGTTTAGTTTCATGCTTTCAATAATAAGTTTAATATTTCCTTGTCTCCTGACATGTTACAATACGTGTGAAAAAAACTGATGCAATACTTAATTGATACCAATCCTTGGTTCAGCATGCAATTTTAATCTTTTAATCAGCAACAGAAATCTTTTCAAACTTTTCGACCTCCACTTTTTTCCCATTAGAAATAAGTTAAACAATGGGTGTCCACACTTTCCTCATTTTTTTTTTACCTGTTCAAGTTGGAAAAGAAAATCATTATGCTTGTGAATAATCTGAAGATATGATTTGTTTGAGCTTTACTAACTTTCAATTATTGATGTATCATTGACATACTGTCACCTCCCTCACTACCTATTCTCCTGCTTGTGCCTGCAGTGATGTGAGTGACTCTGATGATGAGGAATCGGATTCTTGTATCTGTACCATAATGTAGATACCATTTAGTAAACCATCTATCAGGAGATTTTTGTGGGATAAATTAATGGAGTTTTTTTATCTTCAAAACCTGATTTTGCTGCAAATTGACCCATTTTCCAACTCGCCGTTGATGGACCAAAGGTCCGGAGGACAAGAAAGACGGTCTCTCACGTTTGGAAACATCTTGGTGTGATTCATGAATATGGAGAGAGTTTCTTACAAGCTGCTGCAAACTGCATGGATCTCACACCAGGGATTGAAGTGGATAACAGTGATGATGACAGTCTTGCTTCAATAATATGTAACGTAATTAGCACAATTGAGTTGTTTATGCTGCTTTATACATATGTTTATATGTTGGAATTGCAATACCAAAGAGTATACCATTACCATGTTAAAGATGTACAAGGTACTTCGATTCTGTTCATTTTTATTTTTCTTTCACTTGACAGCTCTTATCCAACACTGAGTAGTAATCTGTGTCATGCAAGATTTCTTGCATACTTGTGAATCTATATATATCCAACACTGAGTAGTAATCTGTGTCATGCAAGATTTCTTGCATACTTGTGAATCTATATGTCTGTTGTCATCTTTTCATGCTATGTTTTTACAACAGAAGAAGAGGATTGACTGAGCTCCATTACTTCTTTCCCTGTATATACATCTTTAGGTCACTTTCCTTTTTTTTGACAATATCTATTAATTCGGGGTCAGGTATTTTTTTTTAAACTTTTGCCATTGGTAGGGTTCGAGCCGCTGACCTAGGAGTCATTTACCCAAACCCAGGTTTGTCCATCTACCAGTTAAGTTACACCGTCACTTTCCTTTTCCCCAGTGAGAATACATGAATTTTTGGAAAATTAGATTGGGAATTTTATTGTTCTTTACTCTTCTGTGCAAATATTAAGACAAAGCCAATTTCTCAGCACTCAGTAGAACAAAGTTACAAGCATCATTATTGTACATAGAACATTACAAACAATAAAAGAATCAGAAACAAAAGAATACAAACAACAACACACCAAATCGATTCACACTTTAATGAACTTGAAAGATAAGTTTCTTTCTCAGAATTTTCTGTATTTAATTCCACAAACACACAGAAAGAGTAGAAGAATTATGTAATTTGTTATGCCTCCAGGTTGGTGATCTTTGAAATTAGTCTTTGTTGTGAACATGAACTGTCAAACATGCTTTTCTTTGATGGAATGTTCTCAATAGAATTGATTCTACCATTGGTGATGCTTGTGGCCGCCTTGGACTTGTTAGAATTCGGAGAAGCTAACCAGTTCGAAAGGCTAGCATTAACTGCAATCTCTTGCAATTGAGGCTTTGATTGATTGTGCTTTGATTCTAAATTGAAAGGATAAAGATTAGAACTTGGTTTCAAACTAAAGGGTACTGATTGTTCCTTCTCTAATGCGATGTTCTCCATCCTCGGATGCTTAGTTGGTGCTGTTCTAGCTTTGATTGCTTTCCATTGAGTGAGATTCTCTACTGGATTCAACACAGATGATATATATTGGCTCCTATTCCGTGCATTTCTTATCGATTCGACTGGTTTTAATTCACCATCTGTTGAAGCAGTGAGCTGCATATGATTGTTGGATTTCTCCTCAGCCATGGATTGAGAGTTTAGCTGCTCCAAGAACTCTTTCTGGCGTATTTCATCATCAAACTCGTCCCCACTATAGTATTCTTCATCCTCATCGTCATAATCCAAATCACTTTCAATATCTGCCATATCACCCTCATCATCATAGCTGTCCATGCAATTTTGATACCTATAGTTGCTGGGAAATGAACCCCCCATTTTCGATACAGATGAATCCGACCCAGAGACAGCAGATACACTTGCTTTTGCAGCATCTGTGCGTATCTTTTCCCTTTCTTCCTCCTCGTCTGAATGATAACTAGTTTCGTCCTTCGAAAGTGGCTCGTAGGTTTGAACATTCAAATTAAAGCTCACTTTTTTCCTGATTTTGATGCTTGATCTCTCCTTAAGCAGCCTATTACTGCAACCAACATTCACAGATGCAATAAATCTTATTATTAAAAAAAATCACAAAAATGGAGTCCAAGTCCAACAACCAAGAATGAAACAGAGTAACTGACCTGAGCTCAGAATCTGAGCTAATGGGGTTCTCTTTGATGTCAAGAATAATAGAGACTGATGAATCCATAGGTTTATAACTTCCATGTCTCTGCAAAAAAAAAAAAAAAAAACATCAACTAAAATAGTAACCAAAAAGAAAACACTACCAAACAAAGAGCACTACAAAAAACAAAACTTGAAAAACCAGGGACTTACTGGGTATCCTGGTAAGATCCTATTGGCTGATTTCCTGCGTTTCCTTTTAGTAGAAAAACCAAAGCAGCCAAGAAAACACCCCATCACAGGTCTTCTTCTCTGCTGCTGTTGACAGAGATGGGGATTGCTGTTGTTGGTTGGTTGTTGCTTAGATTATTTTAGATCTGAAGATGTTCATGTTTGGAAAAAAAGAGTGAGAAAGAGAAGACATTTTAAAAATGCATTTTGGGCTCCAACGGTTTTTGAAAATAGGAACGTTGGACTTTTAATGATACTCTTCTACAATAATGGAAGTGATGGTGGTGGGTGCACGAGTTTTCATTTAAAGACAAAAAAAGACAAAACCAGTTTAGATCCGTTTGCTTGCAAATTGCGGCTCTTCTACATGGTATGTATGTTTTACCTTTTTTTTTTAGGGTTAATTACAAAAACCTCCATGTACTTTCAACTATTGTTGGGTGGACAGAAACAATTGCGTTTATTCAAAAATCTTCCCTGATTTTTAGAGTTTTGTTTGTTAGTAGGGGGAAAACTTATACATTTCATATATCCATAACAAATAAAAACAAAAAACAAACAAACAAACAAAAAAAAATCTCCCTCTTTGGCTCTCCTTTTTCTCTTTCCCTCTTAGTTCCTCACTTCCTTTACATTCTCTCTCTTTATCCTTTCTCTCACCTTCTCCTTCCTCCTCGTGGTTATATTTTGAGTTAATTTTAGTTGGATTAGGAGTGTTTTTACGCTATAGATTGGAGGCTCGGTTATTGTTGTTGAAATCAAATGGAAAAAAATTGACGGCAATAGGGAAATAACGGTGATGGAGCTTGACAACGATGGTGGTTGTTGAAGATGGATGTTGATGACTGGAGATCTCTCATGGATGATGTGATGGAGATGTGCACGATGGAGATCGACGAAGGATCTTCATCATGCGACAAAGATCCATCGGCTAGGTAGAGACTGGTGATGAATCTTCACTACATGGTAGAGATCCTTTGTTGATCACCACCGTTGAAGATCGAGGTTGAATGATCATCATCTCCATTAAATTTTTTTATAATTATTTATCATTAAATCTTTTTCGTTTCCCGGGGGAGACTATGGTAATAATACAAAGGATAGAGAGATTGATGACTTATTTTGAAGGTAATTATTTGTGTAGACCATAATTTGCCCTTAAATTTGAAATGAAGTTCTTACTCATTTTCTTTTGGTGCAATAGGGGAAGACTATGGTAATAATACAGAGGAAGGGAAGATGGATGATAGAGACACTATTGAGTATATTTGGATATGCCTCCTTATTAAATTATATTTCACTATACTTTTTCTTTTTCTTTTGAAGCTCTCCCTCCAACCCTCTCCCTCCCTTCATTTCTCCCTCTTACTAAACACAGCGTAGATTTGATTTGGAAATTTGAGGGATCGTGGAGTTACTGTTTCTTGCATTTGTTTAAAATGTTTTATTTATATATATTTCTGTTGTTTTGTTATTAGGTTTTGACCATATTATTAATTTCGAGTTTGAGGCTAGACTCGAAATTAATGATGTTGCTATTACAACCAACTTGAACCAAGTTGGAATAGGTAGGTTTGAAATTTTTGAATTTGTTCTTTTTACTTTCGCACTGCCTTTTAACTTATATTTGTCTTAAATTTTAGTTCAACCTCTGCTTAAGGCTAGACTCGAACTTAATGATGATGTTATGACGACCGATTCGAACCAAGTAACCAGACAACCTTTGAGAAAGATAAGCACTCATTCTCGTTACACCGACTTTATTGGTATGACTGATATGAGGCGGTTGCACTAATTTCATTGACTGATGTATTCTACTGCCTCTCCTTGGCTACTGCACTCTTGATTGCCGTAATCTATCGTGCAACCACCTCATATCAGTCTTACACAACAACAATAGATAGCTAACTTCACAAAATGTTGGAATTCCGATTACACATATCATCAAACCAGAAGCACAAGGAACCCTAAAAGACTCGTGAGGAACAATGCGTTTCTCATTAAAGCATTGCTGAAACAATTGATAGTAACAATTGGTTTCGATCTATTTAAAGCCCACTGCATAAAGATGGGAAAAAAAAAAAAAATCACTAATTGTATCTCAATAAGATACTTAAAATATAAATAAAAGGCTTTTTGTTTATTTGTTTATTGTGTAAGTCTTATATTTGAAAAGATAAAGTGATCAATTATAGCAATTGACCATGTATTCTGCAGGCAAGACATTCTTCATAATACCTTTTCATCTGCCCCAAAACCAAAGGTAAGTACTATGACACCACCCAAGGGCGCATTCGGATTCGATGATGTCCCAGTGGACATGGAGGTGTGGAGGCAGATGAGTAAGGTGGTGGGCGGTGGAGAACGTGTCGCTGTTGAAGGTGTGTAAGAAGGTTTCACCGCTAAGGGATAGGTGGGGGTAGGGTTGAATCCATAATTTTGTATTCAGTGAGGCTAAACTAAATATTATATAAAAATTCTAGGACAACCTTAATAGTAAGATGGAATTTCATTAATAAAAAGTAAGGATACAACGAGTTGATGAAATATAATAAACTAACCCCTCAAAATACATAAACTAAGAATTATTAAATTTTCTTTTGCAAATTTCGGTAAGATCATATCACATGAAAGTGTTCTACTCTTTTTGCCCACACTTATATAAAAAAAAATTATCTAACACAATTTATAAGGTGTATACCAAATAAAATGCAAAAATCATATTATTAATAAAATGAAAAAACCATACCTAATAGTTCACACTAACATTCTATTTAATTGAAAACATATAAACATAAACAATTTTATTAATCATTCAATTCATCAATCTCAATCTATAGTTTTTTTTTTTTTTTTTTTTTTTTTTTTTTTTTTCAGTTGTTGAAGATAACAAGCAAATCATGACTATTTATATAATGTCCTATATTCAACATTTATTCTGTTAAAAATTATTATAATCACCAAATAGTAAAAATAAAAATAAAAAATTCAACAAGCTTTAAAATAAAAAAATCTATTTATATAATGTCCTATATTTAATTAAATCAAACTAATCCTAAATCAATTTTATTAAAAAAAAAAAAAAAAAAAAAGTAAATTCTAACCAAAAAAAAAAAAAAAAGTAGGAATAATAAATAATTTATACTTGTGTGGTCCAAAGAGAAAGCGGTCAACTCTAGTTAATCTAACAAATCTCTAACTACTATTAGAATTCATGAGAGGTTTTTAAATAAAAGCATATTTTTTATCTATACAACAATGGTCGAAAGTAAATGGGAGGTTTATATAGTTAACCCCCTTTATAACCTTCTTTTTCTATGGGTAGATTTTATTGATGCCTCTTCATTTGTGAACTAACCGTTGTGGTTTGATTTACATTGATGATGTAGATTTGAGTTTAATTTACGTTGATGGTTGATATAGAGAATACTAATTAACATAATTGTTTAGACCTTTAAATCGATGATAATGAAAAATCTAGTGTTAGAATTTATTCTCGGTAAGATCTTAGTAGTTATTTAACCGACCATTCATTGTTAGAATTTATTGTAATTTTTTATAATAATTAAAAATAAAAAAAATGCCATAAGTTTATTTTTCCCTTTCATTATATTCTTCTATGAGATGTATTTTTTTTATATAATTTTTTTTCTCTCTTTTTCAATTTAAAATATAATATCAAATTCAAATGAGTAACACTATATTTTTCAACTTTTATTTCCATTTTTTATCTAATCACCAAAATAGTAAAAAAAAAAAAAAAAAAAAAAACACATTTATATATACAAATAGTAAATTTTCATATTCCACATTATTCTCTTTTTTATTTATATTAAAAATTATAACAATAATTTTTTGTTAAAAAAATAAAATTGAAATACTTATTTTGATAATTGAAATGTAAAAATTAGGCTAAGATGTTATAATTCTAGTATTATTCGTTTTATGAGGATTGAGGATATACTTTTATTATACCATGGTAACACTTTAATGTTTTTTTTTTTTAATAAGAAAAAAAGTCACGTGCAAATCACGTGAGAAAGAGGCGAAATTTACAGTAGAATAATTTCTTCTTGAAGCAAGTCTGTCATGTTTGTCTTTATTCAAGACCAAAAGATCCAAACTCTATATAGCCTCCCAAAATAAAATCCTGACCGTTGATACAAATCCAACGAAATCTCCACCGTTAAAAACTCACAAAACAACCTACTCATTAAAACTGTGTTCCATCTTTTAACTCCATCACCATAAAAATCTCTCTTCCTCGCAGAGTCGGCCAGTCTCTCTTTCTCCCTCTCTTTATCATCACCAAATCAAGTAAAAGAAGATGGACTCAGATCAAGGGAAGCTTTTCATTGGTGGGATTTCATGGGAGACAAACGAGGACAGACTCAAGGATTACTTCGGCCAGTACGGCGACGTTTTGCAGACAGTCGTCATGAGAGAGAAAACCACTGGTCGTCCTAGGGGTTTTGGCTTTGTTGTTTTTGCAGATCCTTCCATTCTCGATCGTGTTCTTCAAGACAAGCACACCATCGATGGAAGAACGGTGAGATTTTTTTTATATAGATGACGACGCTGGATATTTTCCATCTTTTGTTGCTCTTTTATTTGGTTTTCTATTCTTTGTTGTGATGATTTTACGTGGGTTTGTTGTTTTGATGCTAATTTGATTGGGTTTTTTTTTTATTATTGTTTGGATTTGCTGTTTGTTGTTCTTTGAGTTTTCTAGGTTTTAGTCGTTTTGATGTTAATTTTATTGGGAATTGGGATTTTTGTGGCTCAGTTTTTATATGGAGTGATTTAGTTTGTTATGTTATTCTGTAATCAATTTAATTGTGATTTTTTTATTATTGCTGCTCATTGTTAATCATTTTGGCAGTGAGTTGGTAAGTGTTTGTATGACTTGATAATACGAATAATAGTTCATTTTTTTGTAGTTTCAAAGATAAATCTTTGTTCTTCATTCAGCTCAGCTCAGTTGGGGATGCTGTGAGATAAATTGTACATTTTGGGGGTTTTGTTTAGTGTTAGCTTTTAGTTGTTGGGCAAAGCTTTTTGAATGCAATTTTGGTGAGTATTGTTCCATTTATTTCCTTGGAAGACGCCTTTTTTTGGTGGCCTTAGTGGATTGCCTGTTAACTTGTATTTTTCTTTTTATGTGTTAATAAAACTCTATGTTTCTATTTAAAAGTAGTTATTTTGTTGTGTCTTTGATTTCTCTCAAAAGTAATTTATTTTGGAGTGAATTTTGTTGGTTAAGGTGGAGATAACATTGTTGTAAAGGAATGAGAACTTCCGCTTCCTACTCTTTTTTTGCTTATAAATGTTCTGTTTTGGGCTTGTATCATGTGTTATGAATGAAACTCAACTGTGGCTGGGGTGCTCCACCAAACTCGTTAAACCTTTTGCATTCTTTACAACTTCTTAGCATTGATGACGAGGTTGTATAGATTGCTGCCCGTGTCTTGCAACTTCTCTGTTTAACACATTGACACTTGCAACTAGCTGTAATCAAAGAATAGCATTTAGATATAAGTTTGTCTTGTTGTGTGAGTTTCTAATTAATAAATCAACCTTTATGAGATGTTTTTGGGTGGTAACATTTTTTATATTGGAGCTTTTCTGTAAACAACTTCTGTGAGTATTTTGTATTACTTTAGAGGGGGTTAGAGGTATTTCCTTACATTCAATGGACACTCACTTTTTATAGCTGTTTTTGGCATTATCCCCCTGTTAAAGCAATTTATTTTGGTTAATGATTATGCGCCATTGGAGTTTGTTTGCATTGCTCATGCGATGATATAGATGTGTGTATGCATATTTGGATGTATCTGAAATTCTTAGTTTCTGGACCTTTTTTCCAATATGTATTCTGCATTTCTTCAGGTTGAGGCAAAGAAGGCAATGTCAAGAGAAGAGCAGCAAACCTCTTCCAGAGGTGGAAGCATTGGTTCGGGTAGAAATAATGGCGGCGGTGGAAATATCAGGACCAAGAAGATATTTGTTGGAGGGTTGCCTCCTACTCTGACTGAAGATGGATTTCGTCAGTATTTTGAAGCTTATGGCCATGTTACCGATGTGGTAATTATGTATGACCAGAATACCCAGCGGCCTCGTGGATTTGGTTTTATTTCCTTTGATACTGAAGATGCAGTCGACAGGGTTTTGCTCAAATCCTTTCATGATCTAAATGGTAAGCAAGTTGAAGTAAAACGGGCTCTTCCCAAAGATTCCAATCCTGGTAGTGGTGGTCGTTCCATGAGTGGCAGCGGCGGTGGTGGCAGTTTTGGTGGATATCAGGGTTATGGTGCTTCTGGTGGCAATGCTAATTCATTTGAGGGTCGTATGGATTCTAATAGGTACATGCAACCTCAAAATACTGGAAGTGGCTTTCCACCTTATGGTTCTTCTGGTTATAGTACACCTGGCTATGGGTATGGTCCCTCTAACAATGGTGTTGGTTATGGTGGTTATGGAAGTTATGGTGGTGCTAGTACTGGGTATGGTGGCCCTGCAGGTACCACCTACGGGAACCCAAATGTACCTAATGCTGGTTATGCAAGTGGTCCACCTGGAGCACCTAGAAGTTCATGGGGTGCACAGGCTCCCTCTGGTTATGGAGCCATGGGCTATGGAGGTACTGCTCCTTGGGGTGCTCCAAGTGCTGGTGCTGGTGGCGGCAGTGGTGGTCCTGGTTCAGCAACTTCCGGTCAATCTCCTAGTGGAGCGACTGGGTATGGTAATCAAGGTTATGGTTATAGTGGGTATGGTGGAAGTGAAGGGTCTTATGGAAATTCCTCTGGATATGGAGCTGTTGGTGGCCGTTCTGGTAGTGTCTCACAAGGTGGAGAATTACAAGGGAGTGGGGGCAGCTACACGGGAAGTGGCTATGGCGATACTAATGGAAGTCAAGGGTATGGAAATGCAGCATGGAGGTCCGATTCTTCACAAGCGTCTGGAAATTATGGGACTCAGACAAATGGTGGACAGGGAGGTTATGGTGGTGGATATGGTGGTGCTCAGGCCCGACAACCCCAACAACAGTGATTTTGTTCACATCTCTGCCAACTGGAATATGTCTCGGTGCTTTAGACCCATTCTTTTGCTGATGGGGTCATGGTGATCTCTTTTTCCTGCAGCAAGGGAACAGCACAAGTTGATGTCATTGCGCTCTAGGACCGGTTGGATTGCTTGAATCTTAGTAGTTTGCCGTAACTATTTTGCTAGCAATAAGAGTAGTTACAAGGCGTGCTAGATGCCCTTCTTATTTGATATTTATTTGCATTTAAGTGTAGTTTAAATTTGGCGTGCTTATGTTTGTCTACTTGCTACTTTCCTTTTCTGCCGTAGTGTTTAAGCTAAGTAGCTTTATATAACTCTGTTTATGTTGCTTTCTGTTGCAGTATCACTTCTCATTTCTGGTCGTTTGACCAAGAGTTAGATACTGGAATTCTAGCGATTAGAAAGGTTGTTCTTAATTTAAAATTTGCATATACGAGATGTACTGAGGGTATTTACTGATAGCAATAGCAGTGGAGCTATTGGTCACTTGGTTTGATCACTGGGTAGTGAGTAGTGGTAATCATACTGATAATTGTCACTTGGTAGTGGGTAACGGTAATGTAGTGATAGTTGATACTTCGTAGTGGGTAGCGATAATCATAGTGGTAGTTGACACTTTGAGGATGGCATAATCATTTTCCCCCTGTATTTGCCCTTGTGTTGTACAGGAGGAGAGATGCTCGAGTTCTGAGGTGGAATCAAGTGTCCACTACCACTCATGGCTGAACCCGAGCTTCGAAAATGGGGGTGTGTTCAGCTTGGAATGGGATTGGAAGATGACTTATTCAGTTGAAATTGTGAATTAACCTGAGACATGACATTACCAGCCAGACGATACCAACAGTCAAATTTTGCAGATTCTTGGCATTTCATTTGAAGTCATAAATTTCCCGGTCTTCTTTCAGGTTTTGCGATGAGCTGGAGTAGATGAGGTGAACAACCTTTGGTATGTTGTGATATAAGTTAGCTCTCTCCCTTTTAAATGTCACTGGGTTCTAACTGCCTAGGATGTCTGAAGTTAGATCATATCATTTTGTTCCAGATGTTTAGAGTTACCAGAAAAGTTGTCCTTAGGTGTCCTCATTAAGTTTTTGAATGAATTAATAAGTTCAATTATGTCAGTTCTACGGCTTTTTTCCAACTATTTTGAGAAAATAGGTTCCATATTTGCTGATGATCTTTCAGTTCATGCAGTGCCATTCTTTACTTTTACCGGTGGAGAATTCTTCCATTTTGCACACTTAGTGGTAAGATGTTGGTTTCTTTCCAACTGACTAATTGAGTTAAAATTTGTTCATGAAGAGGTATTGGAAGTAGGGATGGCAATGGGGGAGCGGATTGGGGACGGATACACCAATCTCCATCCATGTAAGTCGTATCCGTTTGAGATATAGATCTCTATCCCTGTTTGAGGTAGGGATATCCATCCCGCTCCATTCATTCCCATATCCGATAAAATAAAATAAAAATAAAAAGTAAAAATTTAATATTTTACTTGAGAAACATGCCATTAACATCCATAATCTTACTATTTGTTATGATGTTTCAAGCGAGAAAAACATTTTGAAAGATATTTTAAAAATTACAATAACGTTAAACAATTGGATAACGAGGTTCAGTAGAGGTGGATATTTATGGACTATATTTATCCCCATCCTCAGAAATAAAATGAATATAAAAGTTATATTCATCTTCCCCGGATCGCCTGTAATAGTATTAGTATTCTTTATCATTCATGTGCCAAGTGAAGTGAATTTGTACGAATATCTATATTTATGTATAATTTTTGCATGGTTACTTTTAAAGAAAGGGGTATCCTATGCATCAAGTATGAAAAAAAATCTGTACTTATTCACACTTGACCCTCTTGAATTATACGCAGGTTTGTAATGTACTACTTGAATGTATTTTTTCGACATTCAACTTTTTGAACTCTCATTTTTTTGGTAAACAGTTTGTTTTATTTCTTTTGGACCCTGACCGTCTATTTAAGAGGGCATCTACATAAATATTTTACTAGAAAATGAGAGTTCATGGGATATATTTTAAATTCGCGTACGATTCAGGGTCTAGTGCCAATAAGTCAAAAATCTTTTAGCTCAAAAATTCAAACGGTACAATTCAAACTGTGATGTTGTTATGTCAACAACTTTATTGACATTTGCTGATGTGATAATATCATGTAGGGGATGCATTGCTGACGTTACAACATTGCAAGGGGGATGTATGTTGCATTCGGAGGGATAATTGCACCAACTTAACCTTACTTTATTAGATCTAGTAAGATTTTAAAAAGATATCCTAAATTAATACAAACACACATTTCTATTAAGTTAATCTGTTAACTTTAACAGTCGACTAACATTGACCTATGGAAAACCAAATATACCCCTGCCACATCATTTAGATATAAAATATTTTTAATTAAAAATTGATAAATAAAAATTAATATATGTATATATCGACCGTTTACGGAAACATTCTCAGTTCGTGGAAAAGCCTCCTCTACGAACTGTAGGGGGTCAATCTTCAAGATCGACAAAGATCTCTTTCAGTAAGTAAGAGATCGTCAAAGATCTTTTATTTTTTACTCCATCGCTGTAAGATCTTTTTTTTTTTTAAATTAAAAAAAAATTTTGATTTTTCAATTTTAATTAATAAAATGTTTTATGTTTAAGATGATGTGGGAAGGGTATATTTGGTTTTCCAATGATCTAAGTTAATCAACCGTTAAAGTTAATGGATTGACTTGATAGAAATGAGTGTTTGTGTTAATTTCGAGTATTTTTTTTAAAATCTTGCTAGATTCAATAAAGTAAGGGTAAGTTAGTGCAATAAACCCGCATTCGGATGCATCCATGAACTTCTCCATAGGCAGAGAGGGTACAGCTGTCCCAGTTGACGCAACATGGAAGAAGAAGGTGCCTAATTTATGAGCATAGATGTTAGATGGGTGCCAAATGTAAGAATTTTGAGAGACGAGTCAAAGTATATGCGTGTAAATCTTCACTCTCTTTTGCCACAAGGAGGCCTCAACTTCATGCATACACGCCACGCCTAAACTACTTGGGCCCATTTGCTTTTACATCGCCACCGCCTAAACCCAAACCTCTCTCTCTCTCTTTTATTGTTATATCATATCATTCAAGAGAAGATCAAGAGAAAAAGAAAAAATGGCAAAATTAGAGAGCAGCAGAGAAGCAATGACAAAATTAGAGAGCAACAGAGAAGCAATGGCAACAGAGGCTCTCTATGCACCTATCACTTATGAAAGAAAAGTCCGCTCTGACTTGGATGACAAACTTCCCAAGCCTTGTAAGTTACACACTACTCTTTTCTTTGCTTCTTCAAAGAATCTGAATAATTCAGTGAATATATGTGATCACATTTAAACAAAATCTGTCAAATCTTGATATATTTTGTGCACTATTATAATGTTTTTTCTCATTGATTTTCATATTATGATTTAGATATGCCAAGAGCATTGGTAGCTCCAGATACATACCATCCAAATGGAACACCGGGGCATCACCATCATGACCTCAGTGTTCTTCAGCAACACGTTGCGTTTTTCGACCAGGATGATAATGGCATCATTTATCCTTGGGAGACTTATACTGGTACAACAATAACAACAAAATTGCTCATTATATCTCTTGTTGTTTATATAACTTGTAACTAACACATCAACATTAATCGACCATTATCAGGATTGCGAGCTATCGGCTTCAATGTAATAGCTTCTCTTATAATGGCCATTTTCATCAACGTGGGATTGAGTTATTCTACACTGCCGGTAATGATTCAACCAAAATGTGTCTATTTTGATTCTTCCAATTCTTGAATTGTTTTACTGTATGTATTCGCAGGGATGGATTCCGTCTCTGTTCTTTCCCGTATACATCGAAAACATACACAGAGCCAAGCACGGAAGTGACAGCGCAACATACGACACTGAAGGAAGGTCAGGATTTCAATGCATGCCATATAAGTTCATATAACTGATCTCACATATTAGTACATCGTTTGATTGATTTCCTCTCTCCAATTGAATTACAGGTTCACTCCTGCAAATCTTGAAAATGCATTTAGCAAGTATGCGCATACCGTGCCTGATAAGTTAACTCTAGGAGAGCTTTGGAACATGACCGAGGGAAATCGAGTAACCTTGGACTTCTTTGGCTGGTTTGTTCTAAGTTTCCTTTCCTTTTACTTTGTTTCGAATAGACATGTGGATCTTGTAATGCTTGTGTATGAAGAAATGTTAAGAGACTAATTGAATGAGCATGGCTTCGTTGCAGGATCGCGAGTAAATTTGAATGGCTAGCTCTGTATGTTCTTGCTAGGGACAGCGATGGTTTTCTCTCGAAAGAAGCAGTGAGACGATGTTTCGATGGGAGTTTGTTCGAGTATTGCGCCAAGACGAACCTGGGAGGTGAGGCTAAGATGGGTTGAAATAGGCGTTTGATCAGTACCGCATCATAGATTTGTGTCTAGTTTCACATATAGGTGTTAAAATAAAATCCGGCAGAGCGGAACTGGAACCATTAAAAGGAGTAGACTGATGATGTATTTGTTTTAGAACTTCTACTTCAAACTCTCTGTTGTTTGTTGCCTCTGGCTCTGTTTCGAAGTGTGAATTGTGTTCTGTTCCATTTAGTTGTTTGGTTGACATCCAAACACTTGGACATAAACCATGTGTTATATATTTCAATTCAAAAAATCTATTGTGGTTGAGAATGACTGATGGTTGGAATTTGGATTCGACAAAAGAAACCAAGTGATGATGATTTTATTTAAATGAAGTACATATGAGAATATAGTAGGAGATTTGAGAAGCTTCAATTCTTTCTACCAACCTAAAAGTCTAAAACATTATCCTGCTATGCAGAATATATAAATAAGATAACTGGATAATTACCCAGTGGCCATCAACTTATGCTACCACTATCAAAATAGCCACTAGATGAGGAAATTGATGGAAAATGGCTATTTTTGATAAATATTGTTACACTGATGGCTATTCCATCCAATTCCATCCAATAAGTGGCATTTTTATTTTAGATATTTTTTAGAAATCAATTTTTTCTTTTGTTTTTTTGAAACAAATAATTATACTTAGTGTGTACGTATACATATAGCATATCTTAAACATATATATATATATATACAGTCTTTCTATTATCAGTTCGAACTGATAAAAGTTATATCAGTTCCTTGTATGTAAGCCACTGGATTTAAATACTTTGACTGGCAAGTGCATACAGCTAAGTCAAAGTATTTAAATCTAGTGGCCCACATACAAGGAACTGATATAACTTTTGTCAGTTCGAACTGATAATAGAATTTCTGTATATATATATACATATATATTTCTTTTCAACTTATCTTAAATATATTTTTTAGAATTTTTAGATTTTGTAACCTTAATCTTTTCAAAACAGAATATATATATATATATATCTTTTCAACTTATCTCAAATATGTTTTTTTAAAATTTTTTGATTTTATAGCCTTAATCTTCTTAAAAAAATATATATATATATATATATTTCTTTTCAACTTATCTCAAATAAATTTTTTAAAATTTTTAGATTTTGTAACATTAATCTTCTCAAAAAAGAAATACATATATATATATATATATATATATATATATATATATTTATTTGAGATATGATATATGTATATACACTAAATATAATTATTTGTTTCAAAAAATAAAATAAAAAATTGATTTCCAAAAAATATATAAAATAAATTAATGTTATCCCCTTATTTACCAAAATATCATTCAATGGATGAAACTGGATAGAATAACCATTAATGTAACAATGTTTGCCAAAAATAATCATTTTCCATCCATTTTCCCATTTGATGGTCATTTTGATAGTGATGACAAAAATTGATAACCACCAGGTAATTACCCCTAAGAGGAACTTGAAAAATGTTTCAACTCCAAACATTTTGGAGCTGAAAAATCAAGTCGACTGCTTTGTAATGGTTTTTTCTGGCAAATAGGATCAACAGCCTCAACTCTTGCTCTTCCATTTACGATTTTGAAAATTTTACTGTTTCACCAATTGCTTTATAAACAGCCTCTTGCAAAGAGATGAATAAAAATGAGACACAGCATAGTTGACTGCCATATAATGCCCATATATCTTCTGAGTAGACTTCTCTTAAGATATATTAATTTCCAACCACGTTTAAAACAAAAATATATAAATTTATATTGCAATCTAAGTTTAAATTCGCAATTTAAATTCAGAAACACCAGATCCAACAAAACAACATTGACAAGTCAAATAAACAAAAATAAGGTCAAGATTTGAAAAGCAACCTAGCTTTTACTCCTATCATAAAACCCAAAATGCAGAGAAAAATAGTAGTCTAAACGATGGCATTAGCTGCACTTGCAATCCTAGGCCACAGATCGGCACACTCCTTCCCAATAGGACCAGTGATGGCAGAACCTTTCATTTCTCCCTTCGGATTGACAATAACACCGGCATTATCTGCAAAACAGCTTTTTCATCAGAAACTCAATCGAGTCTTATATAAGATCAGAATTCAGAACTATCTATTTAACAAAATAAAAGACAAGGAAACTTGAATTAGGACAACTAGTCAACTCTACCTTCTGTAATCCTCAAAAAATAAAATTTAAAATAAGAACTCAAATAAAAAAAATGTCTATAAATAACTATAATTTATCCAAAGAAAAGGGATGAACCTATCATTTTACATAGTATCTCAAAGTGATAATTAATCAGGGCCACTTTGCTCATTAGAAATCTAAATATAAAACAATTTTCCAAATAACTGCTTAAATAGAATTGGTTCTTGGCACTGAATATGATATAGACTCTGCAAGAATTGGTTGAACAATGATAGCATCCTTAGAGGAAAAGAAAGGTGAAGAACAAACTATAACATGTTGGGTCCAAATGGAGCAGAAATGAGCATTAAAGCATCCCATATCTGCAACGATGAACACAGTCAATTTTCCAGACTCGTAACTGTATCAACCGTTGAACATTGAGGAGGATACCTGACTTATGTCTGGTGAAATGAAAGATTACTATTGCTAACAACTAAAACCCCAAACATGATATCTTTCTTCAAACATATAGACGATCATTTCTTTTCATTATTATATTTACAAATTAGCCTGCTACACCCTTGTGTAAAAAATAGAAGGATAACATTGACCTCTAAACCCAAATAACATGCAAATGTACCAACCTTGCCAGAGATGATAACAAATCGTACCATCCAGTAAAGGGGTAAGGTTGCAAATTTCAATATGGCTGGTTATGGGAGGTGAAGAAGAACTTTAAAGAAATCCTCCCCACCACATCACCAGCAATCTAATCAAATAAGCAACTTCAATATGTTCTAAAGTCTAAACCAATTGACAATTCCTTACTTGAAAAAAAAAACGAGAAAATAAAAAATAAAAAAATTTGTTGAACCGCAAAAAGCTATTCTATATGAATGAGATCCTAATCAATATAATGTTCGACAGATTGGATACTATAGCGGATCTAAGGAAGCATCAAATCATTCTACATACACAAGTCCACTAATTGGTGGGATATACACACATCGAGGCACCGTGCTTTACCATCAACACCTAAACCTTTGGCATGGTATTTCAAATCTTGCAGCCAAAATCAATTGTGTACCTTAACTAATGATCTATCTTCCAGGCAAAGAGCACAGCCAATAAAAGAAAAAGAATAACAACCAACTAAACTTCAAAATATTAATCATAAACACAAAGAAACAACTCAATGAAGAATGAACAACAACCTTCGAAGTACATGAAGACACCATCCTTTCGGCGCCAGGGCTTGCGTTGTCTCACAATGACAGCAGGCATGACCTTCTTTCTGAGATCAGGCTTTCCCTTCTTCACAGTAGCCATCACCATGTCACCAACACAAGCAGAGGGCAACCGATTGAGACGACCCTTGATTCCCTTCACAGAGATGATGTAAAGGTTCTTTGCCCCAGTATTGTCAGCACAGTTCACAGTGGCTGCCACCGGCAAACCGAGTGACATCCTGAACTTGTTACCAGCCGAACCTCCACGCCCTAGACACAAACACAACAAAAAATTAAAACATCTTCTCCAACTATCAATCATATCCTGCATTTTAATATATACATACTTAACATTTTCCTAAATCAGATCCAACAATTGCCCAAATAAAGAAACCATTACTTGAAGAAAAAAAAATTTACAATTTTCATATGTTTGACATCATTAAAAAAAGCTGATATAAAATCTATTTCTTTAACTCAAATAAACAACCATTCCTTCACATGACTAAAAGAGAAGAACATCAAAATTAATATCATTTTTCGAGCATCTTCACAAAATCCATAGAGAACACAAGTAGCTATGTGATAAAAACACAACAAATTCTAAAATAAAACGACTTTTTTTGGCTTACAAAAGAATACAGATCACTAGACAAGCAATAAAAGCATCACACTTCACGATCTACATCGTACTAAACACGTCTTGAACAACATTAAAATCTAAGCCTTTAATTCCATTTACTTGTTTAATTACATATAAGATGTTATGAAACCCTAAGCCACTCAAGCAAATAATTGTAAACGGAACCCAAAGAAAAGTGATAAGAGCGAAAAAGAGAGAGAAACTAACCTCGCTTCGACATACTTGTCTGCTGGAGAGAACAACAATGGAGACTGCAACTAGGGTTTTTTGTGTATTTATACACGGCTATCTAGGGTTTTTGATTGCGTTTGCTCTCAAATTCCACTATTGACCTTAGCTTTTTGTTTAATACCGAATTGGTCCCTTTAGGCCCATTGGGCCTACTTTTATTTATTTGTTCCATTTTCTTTTATATGGGCCTGGACCCAATATTGCAGACATAAATTGAACTTTTTTTTTTTTTTTTTTTTTTAAGAACATAAATTGAACTATTGAAGTGTGTGTATATTTTTTATTTAAATTAGACACACCAAAAAAAAAAAAAAAAAAGTGTAAAAGTTATTATTAATTTTTAATACCTGGATAATATTTGATTCAAGCAATATATATTTGATTTACTTACTGACAATGTTCATCTATTTCACAAAAAAAAAAAAAAAAAAAAAAAAAAAAAAAAAAAAAAAAAAAACAATAAAATGAATTGTTTATTTTATTTCATTGACAATTTAATTCTATTATTATCTCAAAACTTCATTCTAATCTTAATTTTAGTTCTTTAGTACAAAAGAAAAATACTGAGCCTCAATTTCATCTTATAAATCTCATGTAAAGGTATTTGAAAAGTGATTTGTAATTAATACATCATTTTAAAAATTTTAAGCATATTACAAAATTCATCGCATGAGTTACACAATACAAAATGATGTGTCATCACCATCACCATAACAATCTACTTGACAAAATTTACACTAATTTGATAAAATATCAGCTTTAACTTAAAAAATAATCACTAATTATAGTTTAACGCGCTTAAAAAATAATCACTTGTATGATTTAACGGCATTGCATTCTCATGTTACGCTCTCAGACTTGTACAAGTGGGTTTGTTATATGATCAATCGTGTCGTGATTGATTGATTTATTTAGTAAACTGAAGATCTTTATGTTTCTAACACTATACCTTGTCTGGTTTTAGAGTGCTGCATTTTGAAAAACACAATCAATCAGGCAACAAGCAGGATCAAACAGATCTGTTCTTGATAAGGTCGATCTATCATTCTGTTCGTACTAACTGCTAAATTCTTTTTCAGTTCAAGCTGATGTTTACATGCAACTGAAGCTCATCTGAGCAGCACACATTTGAAAATGACCACCATAAGGCACTATATACATTATGGTCACCTTGGCTTGAATCCCAGTTCCAAGTGACTCTAAGGTATGACCTTCAGCTTATTAGATCGCGGGTGATATTAGAATCGAGACATAGTAGATCAAACACCCTCGTGGTAAATAATCAGGTAGCTTGAAGCAATATTGCAAAACTGCGAAAAAAGGAAAGTTGCCATGAACTGGTAAAAAGTGATTATAAGAGCAGCAGAGGAAAAAAGAAACTAAATATTACCATTGAGAGATCGAAAAAGTACCTGTAGTAGATATTCAAGGCCAGTGACGGGAGTGTTGAGCTGAGTGAATAGTGATAGTGTCTAGGAAGCATGTTACTCATCTCTTTACAGAGTTACAAAGTGCTGAGTAGCTGCATTTTTGCAGGATTCCCTGTCAATCAGAATAAAAGAGATTTCGAGTAGGATCATGGTTTTGATCTTTCAGTTTCTCATTTCCAGTAAATAAATAAATAAATAAACAGCACTGCGGTTCTTTGCTACGTCTGTCAATAGAGAAATCAACAAATTATTCTCCTTGTTTACATCAAAAAATCTGAAGCTCCGTCTAAGGGGTAGGAAATAACAAATAGATTCCGAAGCAGACAAATAGACAATTAATTATCTCCAACAAAATTTCTGCTAGTGACTGACTCTAACAGTTGGCTTAAGTAATATTTAAACAATCGAAGTCCAGATAGCACCAACAGTCTTGCACTGCACGAGATTACGATATTGAGGTCAGCCCAAACACATTTTGTTCACATTACACTAATTAAAGATTATTGCAAGACAATTACATCAGAGAAACCAACCTCAAGTAATATATGACAAATACTGATATCGATAGTAACTGATACCAAGAATATGCAAATTTGACTAAAACTTAATGTTTCTCATCATAGAGTATAAGACCATCATTCTCTTATATCAGCAAAAGACGGAATTTTTTCACATCTGCAGTCCCATCCCAGCAAACAAACCTCCGCCGAACTTGTGATCATCAAAACTAAGCCCTACTATTCAACATATGCTTCTCTATGAAAATAAACAATAAGAAAGTGGGGAATGAGTTAAATGAATATACCTGTAAGAGGATCCAACATTTTCTTTCACAAACGAGGTAACGAGGTAGCCACATGAACAATCCAACCGATTGTTCTCCAGCAAGTCGGATAGCATGCAGTTTCAAACTACATCTTAGTGAAACGTATGCTACTACTGTGTATAAGGAACCCCTGATAGGCTAAGTACTCCCAAGATGTGCATGTGGTAGCTAAAATGTGGACTTGAGAAGTATTTAAGTATCGAACTCAACAAAAATTCGCTTTCTCATTGTCAATTCTCACCTAATAATCAGTAAATCTGGACAAAAGCTTACTAAAGAGCATCCAGTACCACTAATTGCATTAAAGTTCTATTAGCAAAACTATATTTGAATTGCCAAAACAAAAGATACAAAGAAATACTTTTTTTTTTCCTAGAAAAAGAAACCCTTCAAGTCGCAATTTCATGAAGTAAACAAATTAAGATCTTCAATTATCCACAACACCAGTTCTCACCGAAACACATGTCATCATAGCAGTTTCATTATTATGGGACACTACAACCTATTAAGATAATCAAAAACTTTTTCATTCAATCAAAAAAAATAAGGAACACATTACAATATTTTTCTTCCTATGAGAATTAAAAGGTAAAAATTCCCAATCAGTAACAATAACCTAAAAAAACAACAATCTGACACTAGACAAACTGCAACCATGAAACACTATATAAGCATCTCTATTGAAGTATAGATATTCAAATTTGACTTACAAGACTGTAATACAGTAAGAGAGTTACAACTACTACATCAACCTCGACCCTGAATGCTGCTAGTTTGACTCATGTACATTTTTTGGTCTGAGGGTTGGACTCTGAGAATGAATAGACGCCACTGCAATTGAGAAAGACTGCAGAGCTGACAGAGTTGATTGAAAATGGATAATATACAGACCGTCGTGAACATTCACCATCCTCAAGGTGGGAGCAGCACGCTTTGAGCCCTGAAAAAAGTATGAAGTTTGGAAATGGTTATCTCCATGCTCATCCAAATAAAGGTATAATTGTTTATATGTTTGTAAAAAAAGAAAGATTCGCATGGCATTAAAAGACATGAAGTTGACACATTACACTTGAAACCTTTCCAATACAACTTAACAATTTTTCAAATAGAAGATGAAAGGATTCAGATAAGTAAATGTCACTGGTTGAGAACCACTAGATCAAGTTATAGAGGCAAGTTATAGCTCTTTTCTTGTCCCGATAAAAAAGAGCTAATGCATGACAAAGTAAGCAGCACCAAATAATTTGCATAAACTTCAATACAATATTAGCAAAAATTATGAGAGTTCAAATAATTACTCGCAAGAAGGAATAAAGGAGGTAGAAATACAGCAAGGAGAATTGGAAAAAAATCAAATTATATAAGTTCTTTTAGCCTAAAGCTATTATCCAGACTATTTGCATTAGCTTCTCTAAAACATCACAAGGGAAAAGACACAAGGAAAAAAGATTCACCTGTCTGTAAAAATCAGTTGACTTGCACTCATCTTGAACATCTGCTTGCGGTAAAAATCCTTTTTTGCTTAAACTGGTATTAAGTATAGTCAATGGGCAGCCCAGGTCCCAGCCACCGCAGTCACAGTATCCACCAGATCTCCATCTCTCAATGAGACCAGAAGGACCACCATTTCTGGTTCTTGGCCCACCATGAAAACTTGCTGGAATTACGACATCTATGCTTGTAGAGCAATCACTGGTATCTCGAGAACAACAAGCAGAAGGTGCAGAGGTTTTCAGAGTCTCAACACTTGCTTTCTTCAGAAATTTCATCCCCCAACCTCCAACTTCCTTCTGATGACTGTCGGGGAGATGGTCTTTCACAACAATTGCAGCCAATTCAAGATTTGGTGGAAGATGATCTTCAAAGAGACTAGAACCATCAAGTGCATCAGAATTGTTTGCTACTTTTTGCCGAGGCTCCCAAAAAGAATTTTCGAGTATGGCACTTGAACCTTCGAATTTAGATAAACTTCTCCGCTTGGATGAATTGCTGGTTCTGAAAACTTTCACCACCTTCTTAGACAAACCCTTATTCTTCCTTAGATCATAGCTTGACATTTGCATTTCCCCAACAAAATCTTCACTGCTTCCAAACAGAGTGTACTCCGTTTGCATAATCCTCGAATTGTTCGGGCAAAGACTGAAAGAAGTCGACACTTTCATCTTAGCAACAAGGAGTGATTCGTTATCATGAATCTCGTGCTCCTTGTGACAGCTCTTTCTCCAATGGAATGAGTACATATAGCCCTGAGCCTTATCATCCGTTAAATCATTCTTCGACAAGTTGGCCACATAGACCTCTTTCCTGTCATCTATGGAAAAAACAAAATGTGGATTCCCACCCTTCCATATGCATTGGAGCATTCCCATAAAAGTAGACGCAGAAGCAGTAGACAAAGATTGATCGGAACTTGTAGAATTCGAGCTTGACACAGAAGCAAGCCTCATTTGATCGGTATCAGATCTATGCCTATGGTTTCCCAGCATCAGGGTTTCGTTATCCTGCTTCTGTGACGAATAACTACTAAACCCACCAGGAGAGCTCATATAATCATAATTTATAGACCCTTTATCATCGTTCAAATTTATTCTGCTGAAGTTACCATCTCCATCTAATGCACCAAATTTATTTAACAAAGGGCTCTTCAATATATTTATCATACTTTGGCTGCACATGATTGAACCCACAATCCACTGTCCCGCGGGACTAATGACCAAACTCCCAGTCCCAGCGGCCAAAGGACTTTCAGATACAAACCTACCCAAATCACACACATTCTCGTTCCTAATTTTAACTGGATTCATGTCATCCCACAATATGCCCATCTCTGCAGAGCCCAAGTTCACAGAAATGTTGCATTGAGATGCTTTTGATGCACCAATATGAATCAATTCCAAGCAACGACGAAGATATCTCTCATCTAGAGTCACCATATGCTTTGGTATTTTAGTATCTAATCCACGACTACTTTGAAAGAATGAATTTTTTGTGCAACTTTTATGGGCTAACAATTGCTTAACACTTAATATCATACCACGCTGTGAGTTTACCCGTCTCACTAACCTTCTCGATTCTAATTCGGAGCAATCCAAACCAGTATCTCCAGATAATTCTGTGTCCTTGCTCAACCTATCCGATGAATCTTCTTTTCCCCGGCCATCCTTCCGGGATTTTACAAATGTATTCTCCATTTTCGCCAATATATGCCTGCCGATCATGGAGAATATTGATTTCAATCTTATGCCTCCAACTAATCGAAATGACTTCAATAGCAAACAGCTCTATATGAGATTTGTATTTCAGAGGGAATCTGAAAGTAAAAAAGAACAGTTAGCATCAAGACAATAGAAAAAGATAAGCATTCGAAAATCGGAAGAAAGCTAATATGCTCATACATTTCACATCAGAATCTCAGTGCAAAAGGAAACCATCTTCAATAAGGACATACCGGGCTCGAATAAGAACTCCAGTAACTAATTACCAAATCTACAAACAAATATACTAAAATGGCAAAAATGGGAAAAAATAAAATAAACTAAACTCTCAAACTACCAAAATTAACAGGACAGCACTCAACATCAAACAAAGCTCTAGAACACTCTAGGTTAATTTAGAAGAATAACTATATAATTAATCAAATAAAACTCACTTAAACATACAATATCATAGCACAGAGAGGGAGAGAGATTACACAAATCACATACAAGTTAAAAAACTTGAAAGGGTTGCTTCACAAAACCCAGCTGGAGCTCAACTCAACTCAACTCAGCAGAACAAAACACTTTTTCAGGCTATTGAATATCATAAAGATTCAATTTTCTTTTTTCAGCTGTACAACTTTTATTGACATTAAGACAACCCCACAAACTAAACACAATTAATGAATACATAAAAGTATCCAAAAATATAAATAAACAAAAAAAAAAGTTACAAACTTTTATGACTAATAAAATAATTAACAAATAGCTTTCTCTTACCAGAAGAAATGGATCCAAGAAACCAACTCCCAAACAACAAAACACAAGCAAGCCAAACCAAGCCAAGCAACTGATTGGATTTTCCCAACAAATTAAGCCTCACTTGAGTAATCTTTAGTTCTGGGTTAACCTCCAAATAGAAACCATGATCAAAAGTAAAGAAAAAGAAACACGAGAAAACACAAGCACCACCACCACTGCAAGCAACAAAAAAACCGCTGCTAGTCGTGTAAAAGAGAAAAAAATGAAATTTGTTCCAATGTACTACTTCTTTTATAAAAAGAAAATAGTTTTTAAGGAGAAAATAATAAGTGGGTAACTGATTTTAGACAACAGTTAGTAGATTTTGTAGTTCAAAGGAGAGAGAGAGAGAGAGGTCTGTGGAACAGTGGAAGACTGAAAAAACCCAACACAATAAGAACAACAAAGTGGGGAATCCAGCCACGTTTGTTGGTGGAATTTTGGTTTGTAGGGTCCACTTTCATATATATATATTTTTTTGTTTTCAATGTTTAAGTTTTTTAATTTTGTTTTGATTAAACCATATAATATGAGATACCCTAAGATAAGGAAGGCAAGTGAGCTGGTGAGCACGATAGATGGATACAGGTCTCCACTAACGCCACGAAAAGTAGGGCCACATTTCCACTTACCAAATACAGAGCACATCAGCTCAAACCCACTTTTTCCATTTCTATGTACAGTTTTTTTTTATTTTTCTTTCCTTTTTAAATTGTTTTCTTCATATCCCGTCTTTCACGTTAGTGTTGGGGTTCCAAATTCTCATTTTATTTTTTTTTCCGTATCGTGAGAGTAAAATCCAGACCGTGTAGGTCTCGATAGACTCCTGACTCATCTAATGTCAAAAGCAGGAACGAAGCTATGAAGGGGTTCTTGAAAATTTTATTTCTAGTCCTTATTGATTTTTTTTTTTTCTTTTACTTATCTAAATTGAAAATTATAGTTTGATCCTCTAAAGTTAACGAAATTTGAAATTCTAGCTTCGTCACTGGTACTCGAACTCCGTGTGACTGGACTTAGAGAATGGTTCTAAATCTCAATCTTAATAGAGAAGTACATTGTTAAAACTTATCCCTCATATATGTCAATAATCAATATGTCATGTCTTCTGTTTCTGTTTCTCAGGTTCTGTTCCTATGTTTCTTTATTTATTGCTGGAAAGATTTTTGGCTTTTAATGTCCTCATATTTTTCTTTCCTGCTTATTTATTCATTGTGCGGCGTAAAATATCAAAATAAATTTTTTTTTTTTTTTTTTTCAACATTCACGTATTTTTTATATATAAAAATAAAGCTTGGAAAGTGGAAACACAAGCGGCAAAGCCTTTTCTTATTTATTTCTCTTTATGAGACTATTTATATAGATTCATCTAAATAAATAAGTCGTGCTTTTTCACAAATAAACATTTTTTTATTACTTGAAAAACTTTTATATAATTTTTTTTCCCTTTTTATTTGAATTTTTTTTTTTGAGCCTCACGAACTTTCTAATTGTAAAAGAAATTTCATACCTACCAAAGTGTGTATATGTTGTATTATTATTATTATTATCATCATCATATACAATAATCTTACATGTTTTTCATGTAGAATTAATTTGGTCGATCTTGTATAATAAAATATGTGAAATTTTCACCCCAGATAAAAACTATATATATATATATATATATATATAAACTCAAACAGAGTCTAAAAAAGGAAAAGAATAAGATGAATTTGTATAATTCAAATGAATAGATCGTAGTGTTGCCACGTCATTTGGACACCAGATTTGGACAAAGTAACATTATTCTATTATTATTATTATCATCTTCATATACAGTAATCTTACATGTTTTTCGTGTAGGATTAATTTTAGTCGATCTCATATAATAAAATATGTGAGATTTTCACCCCAAATAAAAACTATATATATAAACTCAAACAGAGTCTAAATATTAATGAAAAGGAAAAGAATAAGATGAATTTGTATCAAAGAAGCTAGGCAATCCCTTCTATAAGTAATATTCAATTTCTCATTATGTCAATTTGAATTTTACCCAATATTCCAATCATTGAGTTGAGCACTTATCTTAACACTTGTGACATATGCAATAACTAACATCCAAAATTGAGTTTCTATATAAACAATCTTTAGAGAGAACTACCTAACTTTTTCTTAAGTGTGTTGTTGAGAATATGAGATTGATATGAAAATCCAAAACCTAAAAGTTGAGTGTGGTAGTTGTTGATGGGTCTCTAGGCTGAAATTATGTGGGTATAATCATGTGTTTTTAGAGACTTTGACTTGTGACTTAAAATGGAACTTCCACTACTACTAGGATGTTTTCTTGCTTCTGCCTAGTTTCCACCACCATGTCCATGTGCACCAAAAGATATCAACTATATATTGTTTAGGGTTATTAGCACTAGTCCCCTTGAACTTTACGCGAGTTTATATTTTCCCCCTTAAACTTTTTTTTAGGCATTAAACCCCATGAAGTCTCATTCATTAACAATTAGTTTGGTTTATTACCCCCTAAACGCTTGTTTGAGGGGCTATCTACAGTCAAGTTTTGTCAATAAATGAAAGTTCATGAGGTTTAATGTCTAAAAAAAAAAAGTAAAAGGATTAAAATGCAAACTCACGTAAAGTTTAGAGGGGTCTAGTGCCAATAACCCTATTGTTTAATTAATTTGGTCCAAAATGTAATAAACACATATTTTGACCTTTTTGTGTACATTGAATTCTCAATCTTATTAACCAAGGATCCTTTCAAAATGAAGTTCTAGCACTAGATTCAAACCCTTATTGTAAAAATAATATCATATTTGCTGATTAAGGAGAAGGTTCAATTTTTTTTTTTTTTTTTTTTTTTTTTTTTTTTTGTAACTATTTGGGCCTGACTTTGTAAGAATATCTCCACTTTACTAATTCAAGTTTAAAAGACACCTATTTAGGTGACCAGACAAAAATACCCTTATTTTGTCAGTTTGTGTCTTTTGAAACGTAAAGAGAAAAAAGTTGAGAGAGAGAGAGAGAGAACAGTGGAGAGAGAAAGCATCAAGTGCAAGAAATCTGACTGAAAATCTCACAGTGAACTCACTGGCGGTGACACTATAGTTCTAAAGTCGACCAGAATCTGCAAGACGATGAAGATCTGGGTTTCCGAGCTTTTTAACATTTTTTTCCGAGCCTTTTCAAACAGTCTCCGAGCTTTTTAAATAGTAATCTGAGCTTTTTAAAGAAATATGAATAGGTTTGTCAATTTTTAATCTTCGAGCTTTTTAACACTATCTCTGAGCCTTTTCATACACCGTCCGAGCCTTTTCAACAGTGATCCGAGCTTTTTCATTTTTATGAATAGGTTTGTCAATTTTGAATCTCCGAGACTTTTAACACTGTATCCGAGTCTTTTCAACAGTAATTTGAGCTTTTTCAATTTTGAATCTCCGAGACTTTTAACACTGTATCCGAGCCTTTTCAACAGTAATTCGAGCCTTTTCAATTTTGAATCTCCGAGACTTTTAACATTGTATACGAGCCTTTTCATACACTTTTCGAGCCTTTTCAATTTTGAATCTCCGAGACTTTTAACACTGTATCCAAGCTTTTTCATACACTTTTCGAGCCTTTTCATACAATTTTCGAGTCTTTTCAACAATAATTTGAGCATTTTCAATTAGTCTCCGAGTCTTTTTAACCATCAACTTTTTTTGTTAAATTTGTATCTCTGAGACTTTGTAAATAGTTTCTGAGCCTTTTAATACTGTCTCCGAGACTTTGTAAATAGTCTCCGAGCCTTTTCAGTTTGTCTCCGAGACTTTTCAATTAGATTCAAAATTCACACAACCAGCTTAAGGTTTACAAAATACTCGAAGAACAAATGAAAAGGAACCCAATTAGGAGCTCAACCCCCGAATGCGTCTGCATAGCACCACAAAACTAATTATCCAATGAAGTTGTATTGATAATGTTATCATGATGTTCAACCTCCATTGAAGGTCTGTTACGGAGGAAGATGAAAAAATAAAATATCAGAAAACTTCAAAGTAAGAAAAAGAATGTGTAAAGTAAGGACATTTTTGGAAATCACTAACTTAGCGCCTTTTAAACTTAAGTTATTAAAGTGGTGACTTTTTTATAAAGTCTGGTCAAAAAGGTGACATTTCCCACCATTTCCACTTAAGGAGACACCTCCCATAGAGTGGAAGTTACATTTCAAATCGTATTTGTAGAGCATAATTATGTCACATCTAACCCACAATGATATCAGCTTGAAAAAAAATATATATATATGAGCCTTTTGTTCTCTTACATCAATGAGATAGAGAAATGCTGACAATAACTCTTCTCTTAATCTTTTGATATATGTCAGCAATTATAATTATGAACCCACCGCAGTAACGACAAATTAAATACATAGTAATGAGAAGAAATTTTAGGTCTATCATGTTATCACTTCTTATCTTTCAACTAACTAATTTATTTTTTTTAATTTCGAAACTTTGATTCTTAACCGTTAGATAGAATATATATATATATAATAAAAAAAAATTGGAAATTGTCACATTTGACCTATTTAGTTTTTTAAAATTTTACTACAATCTACATTTTTGATTGTTATTAACCAACCTTCAAATTCTATTTTCACTCCATAGTAAAAAAAAAATACAAAAATAACTTTAAAAAAAGTTTTCAAAGATAATTGTCAAAGAAAGTTTTCATTGTCTTTGTAATATCAGATTTAATTGATTTGGTTGTACATTGCAATACTTTAGAATTTCAGTAAAAAAAAACACTGAAATCTTTAATTAGTTCTTATTTTCTAGAACATTTCACAAAGTATATTGTTACTATGTGAAAACCTTGCTACTGTTTATTACATGAAATTATTATTTGTTACGTGAAATCATCTATTGTTATGTGAAATCATTATTTGTCTTGTGAATTCATATCTTTTTTATTTTTATGTGAAATCATCAGTTATCATGTGAAATCTTCGAAAAACTATGAAATGACTCAAAAAATTGTCGATAAACAGTCACGTCTCTCCATGTGTCCCGTTAAGGAGTATTTTGGTACTTTCTTCTCTCACTCCCAAGAAAATGTCTCTTTCACTCCCAAGAAAATGTCATCTTCTCTCAGACGTACAGTTAAGGGGTATTTTGGTACTTTCCAAAACCAAATGGTAGTAACAATTAAGCTAGAAATAAAATTTTATATAATCTAAGGATTATTTATGAAAGTTTCTCAGTGGAATTTGTTTGCCTTTATGCATATGGTGCATTGTTTTTATCACTTTTATCCATAACATAAAAGGATCAGCAAATGTTTTCAAGAAAAAAAAAAAAAAAAAAGATCAACAAATAAAAATTATCTTGTCATATGCATCTAACCGTGGGGATGGAATTGCAGATTGTGATTTTAAGAAGTATATATGAATATGATATAGATTATATATCTGAGAAGAATATACATTCTTCTCCCGAACTTAATTTGGTTATGAAAAGATGTGATGAATGAACAACCGATTACCTTTTTTACCGATTTTTTTTTTTTTTTTTTTTTTTTTTTTTTTTTGAGTTGGTGGCAGTGATCCTAATCACTCACGTTTTGCATGATTTCATGGCTAATAGTGATCAATTACTAATTGTCGTCAATTCTTTTACATTCGTTTGAAAAATCGAAAATTATTGGTATATATGAATATGACTTTCATTGCATGGAGTATCGTTTTTCTTGACTTCAGTTATTTTGGGATTGATGTATTATTGACTTATTGTTATTATTAATTTTTTTCAAACATGCACCTTGACCTAGAGAGCTTGACTCTCGCAGTTTGCATATAAAGTTAAAATATTATGTATATGGTGGGTACAATTTGTAATAAGCCAATTTGTTAAAATATTATGAATCTTAGTATATTGTAAAATCTTTCAATCTTGTCATTTTGTAGCCAAATTCACAACTGTTTAGTAGATAAATTATAAATTTCTTTCGGCTGCTACAATTTACAAACACTAATTAAAATATATATATATATATATCAATCATCATGTGAGCTTTTAAAATAAATCTTCATATCCTTCGCCAAAATTCCCGGCAATATTAAATTTTTTTAACAAAGTGTGAACAAATGAATCTCTTATATATTATAGCTAATTGTCAATAATTGTAGACCGAATCGGTTGAATCTGGTTTTTAAATTTTTGATTAATATGAAAAGGTTTGTTTAATTTTATTTTATTTTCCTAAGAACAGTGTTAAGTGTCTAACTTCCAAGCAACTACTTGTTGAAAAAATGAAAGGGTTTTGTTGTTTAGGGATCAAAAAGTCTATATTCTACCCATTACCAAACTTTGTAATATTCTTCTTATTTTATTTGCTAGGGTAGGGTTCATTTTGTCAAATGCATGTAAAGGTCAAGTTGTCTATTTGGGCCTATTTAACAACATGTGAGTTTGATTGTGACCTTTGAAATTGTCACTAGGACTAAGGACAAAAAACTTTGTATAGTATTCTTCCTCCATCGAATTTGTTTTAAATAGTGGGGTTGATAAATAAATAATTAACAATATTAATAAGCAAGAAAAAAAGGTAGATTGTAGAAGGGAAAAGGAAATGATATAAACAAAAATTAATACTCAACGGAAAGTCAGGTTTCAAATGCGGGATTTTGTACCTTTTTTTTTTTTGTACAAGATTTCGATTTGTACCGGTATAAATCGGGATTCTATATGAAAAAACATGTGCAAGTATCGCACTTTATAATTAGAGTAAGGCTAGAGGACCCAAAAAACCAACCCAAATTTTGGACCCAAACCCATGTGGCACACATCAAACACAACATGGTCCCACTTCACTCTTTCCAATACCCCATGTGATGTGTGCCACATGGGTTTGGGTCCAAAATTTGGGTTGGTTTTTTGGGTCCTCTAGCATTACTCTTATAATTATTATTAGATGGAATATTGGCGTAGAGGCCACAATGTTAAAAGTTTTTTAATTGAAATTTGAAGGAGTTGAAGAAGAAAAGTATATGCAATGATGCAAAGAATTAGAGATAAAACTAAAATTGATATAGAGATGATTTATGTTGCTGTGTTGATTCAAAATTATTTTAATAACTAGGATTATTAACTTATCTATATAACCCAAGAGTAATTATTGGTAATGCATTGCTAGGGAAACTTGGCTTAATTAAAATAGGAAATCTTCTGACACACATGATTTTTATAATCAGCCAAAAGAAGAATTAAACTCATAATTTTTATTTTTTTTTATATACCATATGCGGTGGTAGATTGGCAACGACTCAAACTTATTAAACTTAATGAACGTTCTTATCACCGAACCATGTTAAGTGGTGGTAATTTAAACCGACAGACGACACATTTTATGGGCAGCCTTATGATCATGTGATACATGTCCTTTGAAGAATTTTGTTGGGCGAATTTTGGGTTGGGGATTCTAGTTTGAATTGTATCATCATCAGTCTTCTTGGCCCAATCCAAAGTAACAAGAATAATGGCACGGCCCCATATATGTTACTCATGATAAAATTATACATAGGCCATATCAAAACATAATAATGAAACTCAACTAAAAAAAAAAAAAAAAGTTAGAGCATGTTTGGTCGTAATTTTTTTTATTTTTTTATTTTTATAATGTAATTAGCTATGACATTATCAGACTAAATGAAAGTCCTTTTCAATTCATTTCATTTTAATTTTGAGTTTTTACTGAAACATAATTAAACTTACAAGCAATTTTTGAAAATACGCGTCTAGGCAGCTGCCGGCCATCTCGATTATGACAAAATCGCCTGTATTAGATGGTGGGTAAAAAAAACGAGCAATTTGTCAATTTCTCAGCCAATTTTGCCGATTAATCGTTTAGGTGGAGTCAAAGTAGTTTTTATATCCTAGTTACACAATTTAAAATTTGAATATTGAATTTTTTTTTTTAAGAGATTGAATATTGGTTTTATATATATGTAGGAAAAATAATTATAAAATAAAATAAATTCTTAACCGTCTAGGCGTCATAGCGCCTAGCGTTTACTAGAACATTGTTCACAAGTATGCGAAAGCATTTTTAGCTGGTACTATTTCACATGCATATTAAATTACGGTTTCGGTATTTTAGACTAAAAAAATAAAGCTACTAAATAATTGTAATTTTTATAAACTTACATTTGAAGAACAATAACTACATTATAAAATTTGTGTAAACTAGCATTAATTCAGGGTCGGTAAGAGCTTGATTCGAAGGTGCTGTTACATGGAGAATTGTATCTACAAAAAAATTACATTAATGTTATTCGCTTTCTATATAACCCTGACTCAGTTATTCATATATAATAATAATTAACGACCCAATTATTCATTTTTTTTTTTAATTATTATTAAACCCAGATATAAATAGAGAAAATCCTGGAAGCTGAAATAGGGGGTCCTGCAAAATTGTATAAATTGATGGTTGTGGTGATCAAGTGCCCGGAACTAGTTATATCCAGGATTGAATAGGATAGTTGCGATTGAATGAGTTCACTCCACTGATGTGTGCAAAGATATCTGAGGAATCAAGCATGTCATCTTCTTCTTTAACAATCACCTGTTGATCATGACAAATAAATCGATCGATTTAACTATAAATAAATTGGAAATGATCGCATGTAAGTGACATGGAATTTATTCGCTTACTTCGTCGTCATAATCTTCTTCATGATTGCTGCAAGTTGTTCGAGGGTTCTCTCCGAAATCATCATTCTTTGCAAACCTTCCTCGAACTCTCGGACGGCTGTCTGCCAGCGTTTTCCGGCATGCATACTGCATATTTTGGGTGTAATTTTTCAGTTAGTGATAATTATTTTTATTAGTATAGTTTACATTTGTTGTTAGGAGGTTTCTGCCACATCGGTTGACGTCAAGACTAATCGGTAATATAAATAAACAAGGTTCCTTAACCCCCTCGATGGCCCTTTTAAGGACATAATCATCAGACACAATGGGCCAAAGTGGACAATACCTCGTGGGTGGTGCCCTTATAGATTTTTACTTCAATAACATTAAACAATAATAATATGATCAAGATGCATGATAATTGATATATAATTTACCTTGATTTTCTTGCTGAAATTCCTCTCATTTCTTTTCTTCATGTACCTGTGGATCTTCTCCTTCCTTTGCTCAACAGAGAGTTTGCCTACTTTGAAAGTTGAATCTTCCAAGCTTGACATCTCTGATGCAATTGGAGTAGAAACACTAGGCCCACCCACCAGTTGTTGACTCTGATCACCACTAAGTGCCTTCTAAAAACAATTACAAAACAAAACAAAAAAAGATTATATTACATCTCCTGTTTGCTTAATTAATTGGCTCTACTTTCACTTTTTAATAGCTAGAAAATCATATATAGATAGAAGACGGACCACTAGGGCCCCATAAATGACTTCTGATTCAAAAGTTCTACTATGCAGCTATTCCCATACTAACTTTCTAATTTATTTATTTATTTATTTATTTATTTTGTAATTTATGTAATAATAATAATAATAATAATAATAATAATAATAATAATAATAATAATAATAATAATGAGCACATGTAAATGAAGTACCCATATTTGTAGCCTTTTTTATATATAGCTAGTTAGCTACATAGAAAAAGTCTGGTTAGGACGGTCCTGAATTTTTTTTCCAGTGCCAAATGGATTAAAAATTTCAGAACCATTCTTACCAAAGAAAGACTTGTAGATTGTCATACAATAGACACTGTTTGATGAACATGGATGTACTTTACCTGTAGGTCTCCAGAGTTAAGAACACGCTGCATTTCAGAACAGAAAATTCCACCATTATCACCCTGAAAGTCAAGCTCCTGCAGTTGCAATTCAGATCCCCTGAGATTGCTCCCGGAAAAGATCCCGGCACTGTCAACGGACAATGTGGCAGCCAGAGACGAAGGTGGCATGTATGTTGCCATAGCAGGACCAAGAAAAGAGCAAGAAGGTGATGAAGGGTTGAGAGGTAAATAAGAAGGCACAGAGGAGAGACAATCTTCCTCGAAAACAGACGGCAGCGAATGATGCCCCAAAAGAGGTGCCACAACAGGTTCAACAACAGGGTACTGTGAAACTGAGAGCCCATCCACAGCAACAGAATCATTCATTGAGATTTGATGATGATGAGGTTGTTGCACTGAAGAGAAGTCAAATTGGTATTGGTGTGTGGAGAGAAATTGAGGGACAGAAAAAGGTGGAGATGGGGAAAAGTCTATGGAAGCAGAGATGTCATTATCAATCTCATCTTGGGAATCAAAGATTATGGACAGGTTGCTACTGTTGTTGTTGTTGTTATTATTAGCGGTGGCTGCGGTGGTGGTTGCGGTGGTGGTGGTGCTAGTTGTGGTGGTGGGTGTGGTTGTGTTATTAATATTGTGATCTTGGTAGCTATTGAACTTGTCCATATGATCTGTGTGCATGGTGGGATTGGTGGTGTAAGAGGAATTGTCTTCATAGTAACAATTTGAGCATGAAGTTGTAACCTCAGAATTTTGCAGCGTGTCCGAGAATAATTCAGGATCACAAAAATCAAAAATCTGAGCACTAATCGGACTCGAAATATCGTCCTGTAAAAACAATCGAAACAAAAAAAGCAATAATTAATTAGTAATTAAGATCATCATGAAAAACATTAGGCTAATCATTGTACATATATAAGCTTACAATAATTAACAAGCTGTTATTATCAGAAATCAGAAATTCACCAGCACCTTTAGTGCTACTACTTTAACCATATCATAAACATGATTCTTCATAATATTATTCATGATGGGTTTGAATCTGATTCTTATAGCAGGAGAGAGACCATCATTTGAAAAAGAAACTCATCATGATCAAACTTATAAAAAAGCTAATATATATATATATATATATTCTGTAAAAAAAAAAAAATTAAAAAAAATCAAGCTTTGAATGGGCCTTTGTATGATGATGTGTATGTACTACCAGTCTCTTGATTATTATGCCTTCCGTGTACACATCTATGTTACCAACATGTCACTATAGAAATCAACCCAAGTTCATGGTGCTGTTGTCAAGCACCAATCCAATGACTATATTTGATCAAAAGCACATTAAGTTCTGCAAAAAAAGATTGATCTAATAGTGGATAGCTTCCTCTAAGTAGAAAAAATGTGTTTTTGTGCTTCACATGACATGTAACAAGTCACACAACCCAATATTGGAAAGAACCCTACAACATGATCGACAAACAAGGAAGTTGATGGTGTTTTTTTTTGTACTCGATAATGGAATTAGCCGCAATGGAACAAACAATTGGAATTGAAAAGCACTCGAGGAAGCACCCCATTGTGTTATCCATGTGAGGTGCTTCATATAATTAGTCTAAGTGAATACACAAGAATCACAATTAGAGAAAGCTTAAACAAGAAGCATAAAAAGTCTATATTCCATAACGATCAAAAGAAAATAAAGAAGAAGAAAAAATGCAGTATTAGATTACTACTTTGGAGATGGTGCTCCAAGAAAATGATGGGCACGCACACACTATTGAAAAATTGTCTGGTATTGAATATAATGTTAAAGCATAACTCAGCTGGTCGACTCAATGAATTGTTGCACAAAAAACAAAACGATAGAGTTTCGAACCTTTTATGTATTTTTGCCTCGGTCAATATTAATTGAAAATGGTTAAAAAAAAATTGACTTTTTTTTCCATTGCACCCTTGACCCTACAATCTCGATTTAATCGGGATTTGAATCCAAAACAATAGGGATTTGAATCCAAAACTTCTTATTGCACCATTCCTCAACTCACCCTTGAATATAATTCGCTCCATACAATCTCGATTTAATTGGGATTTATATCCAAAACAATCTCGATTTAATTGGGATTTGTATCCAAAACAATCTCGATTTACTCGGGATTTGAATCCAAAGCTTCTTTTATTGCACCTTTCTCGATCAATTTACCCTTGAACATAGTTTGGACCCTACAATCTCGATTTAGTTGGGATTTGAATCCAAAACAATCTCAATTTAATCGGGATTTGAATCCAAAAACTTCTTATACACCCTGTAAATTTCTTCGTGAAGTCAAGGAATTAGAGTCAAAGAATAAGGCAAGACCTTTTATATGTTCGGTTTTGCACCTCATAGCCATGTGTAAGCGAACAATAAAGCCAAAGAAGGAAAATTACGTTGACAAATAAGAAATATTGACCAGAAAACGACAGGAAACAAAAGAAAAAAAAACGAAAGGTATATACAATATCAAAGATGATATTTTTCCTTTAAAAAAAAAAAAAAACAGTCATTATTTTAATTTGCATGACTTAATTAGAACATGATGCGAAGATTAAACCAGGATTAGCAACCCTAATATAACAACAACAACAACAACAAAAAAAAAGAAAAGAACGTTAACAGCAAAAAATCGTATAAATTAAACAAAGAAATGAAACTAATATAGAATAAACCATAATTGATTATAATAAATAAAAAAATAATGAAAGAGAGAGAATTACGATCGGAAATTGCTCCGTCGACGGCTGAAACACGTCCTGCAACATCTTTTGTTTCTTCTTTTTTACGTCGATATATGTCACCTGGAAAAACTCTAGTAATAATGCACTAGTAAACTGTTTAGCTAGCTTGTTATATATAATTAAGGCCGCTTCTGATCAGCTTCACTGGAATTAATGGAAGATAAAAGATAAAAACTCCATTAGAGAAAAGTTTGTCAGTTTCAGAGGAAGAGAAAGTGTAGCTTTTTTTTTGGATATAAAAAATATATTTCTGGAGAGAAGATTGAAGAAAATGGAGAGGGTAATAATGGGGTGTCGAAACTCAATAGTTAGTTATATATATAGGGTTTAATAAGGCTGTCTGTACAGGGATGCCTTGCTGGCACTCGCTTTGTGTCAACCCGAAGATCGCGCTCCACCTCTGGTCTCTTGGTTTTTGGATCCGACCCGCCCTGGAGTTTTTTTTCTTTCGACAAGTGGATTTTTTGCTGATGTGGCGGATTGCAATGACGTGGCAACGATCGGCGAATACTGGATTTTTTTGGTTTTTTATTTTTAATTATTATTGCGGGGGTTGTGGCAAACTAACGGTCCGTTAAGTCTGACCAGAAGTTAGGTTGACCAAGCCTGGTCACGGACATACCGTTTTTGAAAGACATTTTACTCTTTCGTGAAGTTCCCAAAATAGCCCTGTGTTGATGGATGTGTATCACTTTATCATTTTCTATGTATCACTTTGACATCGTCTTTTATTTTTCAATCATAAAATAATAATATTGCATAGTCATTGGATCCCATTGCTTTCTGCAAGAAACACTACATTTAATCTTTACTATTTTGCCAACGGGGACATAGCTCAACTGGTAGATAGACGAGCTTGGACTTAGACAAATGATTTTTAGGTCAACGGCTCGAATCCTACTAATGGGGAAAGCTTTGAAAAAAATATATGGTCCCGGATTAATAGATATTGTTAAAAATATATATATTTACTATTTAAAATATATATATATCTAAAATCGAACAGTTCAGATCTATCGGGACTTACTTAAAGCAATCATTATATGTATAGTCTGAATGTCTAGTACTAACAATCGAGACAAATCTACCCACATAACAACATAAGTGAGTGGTGCCTTAGATTTTATTTATTTTTATTTTTTTTGAAAAAAAAAAACTCATTGTAATTTTTCATCTTAAAATTAAAAGCATACTTCTGAGTTCTAACAAAATCCAGAATAATGTTTATCAACTAATATCCATAAATAGGAACAATAACACTGTGAACACACTGTAACATTCAATACATTATTTTGTTTTTTCTGTTTTTGTTTTTGTTTTGTTTTGTATTTTTTTTTTTTTTTTTTTGGGTATTATCATACCTACTCAGCTACTGATCTATATTGTTATCACAGTTTTAAAACTAATTAGCAAGTATATTTAACAACTAATGTAGTATATTTTGCTGGCATCCTATGCATAGTACTACTGTTAGTCAATTCAGAAAACTTCAACTAATCGAGATATGCTTTAGCGTTAAATAACCAAACACACAAGAGATGTATATCACATGTCACATGTATATACTACGACCATTGAAGCAATATTTCTCCGGTTAATCACGAAACTATTTGGCAATAATTATATATATATATATATATATATATATATATATATATATATATATGCTTTTTAGAGTAATTAATTATTTGAAACATTTGTATTCATTTTATATATAACAGTGTCGAAACCAATCACTATATATCTAAGTTAGGTTTAACAATTCTATGACAATGATTTTGCTGCTGGCATCCAACTTTTGGTCAAAGCAAAAAATTCCTCTAAGGAAATCATTGGGAATTTGAATAGTATACTCTCCAAAAGTTAGAATAAAAGAAAGATAGGTCATAATCATATCATAATTTTCTGATAATTAGGAGTCATAACAATCCTGGAAAAAAAAAAATTAAGATCCTCCCTTTATAACGTTAACACGTTAATATTACAAAAATAAATAAATTTTTTAAATGATTTTACTCTGTAATGCTACAAAGGAACAGTCATCAAATTTTTGTTTTTCAAATCCGTTCTAATTAGATAATTATTTATATTAAAAAAAAAAAAGTTACAATTCTGAACCGTAACAGAATATTAATATCATATATGATTGTAAACTTGAGCTATAATTTGAGAATTGTTTATATTTTGGATAGCAATGGAGTAATTCGTCAAGATTCTTAAAAGTTTGTTGATCATGAATCATGATTGATCTTCTCTTCAAAAAAAAAAAAAAAAAAAAAAATCATGATTGATCTACTAGCTAGGTACAACGTACAGTATTGAAATTATATATGCTTTTCAACTTGGAAAAAATTGAAACTATTATATATATAGTTGCTTAATAATGCCTTCTTCTTTTAATGTTTGTGGCTATCATTGTCAAAATATCTTTCATGCATGTATGTTTCCGTCTTCGATTTGAAGTTATATAAACTAGCTATATGGTCTTTACATAATTGGTTCTCCACATCTTCTTGATGTTGAAAGATCAGGCACAACATTTTATTATTATTGGTTCTTTCTTTTCTTTTCTTTTCTCTTCTCTTCTCCTTTTTTTCGAAAAAAAGAATCTCCATTAATAGTTAATGGGTATCAACAATGTTAATTGTATTATTGTACGATTTAATGTGGTTTGGTAGTGAATGATGCTCATTCAGTCTATCAATATCTCAGGTTCAAATCGCTGCTACGCAATTAGTATATCAAAAACAATATATGTTATAATCATGCATGGTTCAATGATTCAAGTGAACATTTTTTTTAGTACTGTTGCTAACTATTTGCAAATCTTTTACAATGTTATTTTGTATTATTGTCCAATATGGTTTAGTGGTGAATGACGCTCATTCAGCCTATCAATATTTCAGGTTCGAATCTCTACTACGTAATTGGTATATCAAAAACAATATATGTTAAATCATGCATGGTTTAATAATTCAAGCGAACATTTTTTTTAGTACAGTTCGTAACTATTTGAAAATCTTTTTCCTTTTTTAGCCTAAAAAACAGACGAAGAATATTTTTATATATAATAAAAAGAAATGCCCTTACTAGCTAGGCTTATCCATGGCCTGAGGAGACATTTTAGTTTATGATTCTCAATTAATTCAATGAGCTGTAGAGTGGGCAGGGCCGGCGGCACAAGCTCACGACACATGACTTAGTACGATTTTCATATGATGTCTTATATATATATATATATATATATATATATATATATATAATTTCTTGGATGTGGGTCATTGGATTTAAATGTTTTGACTTTGCTGTATGCACTTGTTAAAGCATCTTTTAAATCTAATGGTCCATATGTAAGGAACTGATATATTTTATATCAGTTCGAACCGATAATAGAAAAACTATATATATATATATATATCCCGTTCACATCAATACGCACTAATGTAACTATATCAGTACCAATGCATGTGGACCATTGATTATGGAGAAGTTTTGACAAGTGCATACTTTGAGTCAAAGTATGTAAATCTAATGGTCCACATCCAATGCAATGATGAAGTTATATCAGTGCGTACTGACTTGAATATTTATGTATATATATATGGCATAGGTACGATTTTCATTAGACATAATACAACATATAGGTCGAGCTAGGTGATCAACATGCTATAACGAGGTTGTGGGTTCGAGTCTTTCCCCCATTCTAAAAACTTGAATTATTGTAATATTTTAAAAACAACACAACATTTTAAATTCATATATGAGAAATATCATTTCTACCCTTACTTTAAGTTAAATGATTTCAACATCCTCTTCAAACATGACTGAATGCTAGCTATATATACTTAGACTCCAAAATTGACATTTGAAACTTGGATAGGGGTGTTAAATTTTTTTGAGAAAAAAAAAATTTAGCTTAAAACCAAAGCTCATTATTTTTTGAATTTATTATTTCTTTCTCTTTTTGGAGATGTTGAAGTTGACACTTTTTAAAGAACATGTACCTGTGTCCCTATCAAAGTTTGAATAGGTGCACTATGTATACTTTTTATAGAGGTTGAAAATGTAAAAAAAATGATATAAGTGCAATTTGATCCTTTGCTAGATTTTTGGATTCCTATAATTTCTTTGATTAGCTAAAACTTGTATGTCATGCCTTTTTAATCATCTTTTTCTTGTAGATATACTTAGAAATGTGTAATTTGAATAGAATATATGTTAATTATATATTGTTTGCAAAAGCTATTTAATTAAAGTTCGTCAAAGAATTGAAGATGTGTAGAACCAAATACACTATAAGCTGATAGGTCTCATATGCTTTGTCCTTACTATTATAGGTAACAAGATAGTGACGACCTTGTTAATGTCTAAACCAGTAGTACTAGTTCATTTGTTAACATCGAATAGACAAAAAATATGAACAAATTTGATCACCCGTGTAAATCATATATTTAGGGAATTTGGATCCTATGTTGAACTGATTTTTATTTTGATTTATATGGATCTGCTGACATGTGTAATCAATTATTGTAATTTATTTATTTCACTTTTATTATTTTTAAATATAAAATATTATTCTTAAATGCTTTAGATCATGAAAAAGATCAGCAAAGCAGAGGATCCTAATCCATACTTAGATACTTTGCGTCTCATTTGGCTTGTTGCAACGTTTCACCCATTTATCATTTCGATCAACAATTAAACCAATTATTTTTGTTGGTGGAAATAGACCTAAATAGCACCAAATCCATAATGAATTTTAGGAATAGCACTAGATTAATAATTTGAGTTTAAATGGCACCAATGGATAAAAATATCCTCACCTTATTCTTCTATTGCTTTTCTGCCATTAGGTTTATTTTCTTTTCTTTTCAAAAACCTCCATTGATGGAGGACCAATGGAGGTGGAACAGACCTCCATTAGACCTCTATTGAGCTCGAAATCAACCTTCAATGGAGGTCGAAATTGACTTCCATTGGAGATCGATGAAGATGAATTTTTTTTTTGGAAAATTTTGTATTTTGCCTTGTAAGTCTCAAAATTTGCAAAAATACCGAAAAAGCCTTGGAAATTAAAAATTAAATCTCGAAAATACCAAAATAAGTCTCAGAAACACAAAACTAAGTTTCAGAAAAGAAAAAAAAAAGCGAGAGTTATTTTTGTAATTGTGTTTTAATTGTCAGATTCACATTTTAGGTGTTATTAAAACTTAAGTTATTAAGTTGGTACTAGTATTAAAAGTAAGGGAGTAAAAAGTGCTAGAAAATTTTAGAACCCCTTTTTTTTTTATTTGGGATGGGAGGAGGGGGATTCAAATTTGAAACCTCAAGTTTATTGAAAGGAGTGGTTACCACTCGGCTAGAGCCGGCCCTAGGCCTTTTCTAGAGGGGTGGCGGCCCCAGGCCCCTTTTTGAAAGGGCATAGAGTTACTTGTTTTGAGTTAAATGAATGTTCTTTTTTTTTTTTTTTTTTTTTTTATTTCACACCAAAAAAATTCTCAACCGTTTGTTTTAAAAAAAAAATGTCTAAGAACTTAGAAAAACTGGAAAATTAAAATTGGACTCAAACAAACAGAGGTCTAAAGGGCACAGTCCAAAAATTCTTTTTATTTTTTTAAAGCCTAATTAGATTTTTGTTTTTTATTCAGACAAATTACCTAAAAAAGTTTCTACAGCCATCAAATGTCCAAACCTATCTCTTTCACTTTCTCTCTCAGTGACTCAATGTTCTACACATTCTCATTTCTCATTTTCTCTACATCCTCATTTCTCATCTTACTTGAGTTAAATGAGAAATTTATTTGTCTATATAATAAATGTATTTATTATATGATATTATTTTGTCTTTAATGAAATTATCATTTTCAGATTAAATATATGAAAACAGTTTATATATAAGTATATATATTAAAAAAACTATTAATATGAACAAGGGACCCTTTTTAGAATTTTACCCTGGACCTTTAAAAAGTCAAAACCGGCCTTGCATTCGACAATCAGGCAATGCATGCAACCACAACAATCAAAACATTTTTAGTGATACTAAAAGCACTTCACTCGCTCACCACCGCCCAATGTGCCTTGACTGTGAAAGACACTCGATTATTTAGTTTGATAATGTCTCAGGTTCAAGTCACCGTCACCACATGTGGTGTATATATATAAATATTGTGTATGTATTTGTCATGATTAACGGTACAAGCAAAAATATGCTTTGGAAAACATCAATGTGTCAAGTATTTGTATGGCTGAAAATGTCTATATTGGAAGGTTCTTACCTGTTGGAGCATATAGTTAATAATATCTTACACTTCAAACCAATTAATTAGGGTTCAACTAATTAACTATAATTTAAAGGTTTACAAAGTTTTTTTGCTCCACAATGAAAGTAACACTTGTCCTATACAATTTGCCTCCTCAATCCCACAGTAAAATCTTTAGGTCATGTTTGGTTAGTGGAAAGGAAACCACATAGAAAAGGAATCTATATATGTAGGAATGGAATCCCTGTAGGAAAGAAATCCAATTCCTAAATGGATTCCTTTGTTTGGTTGTCATATGAAAATCATCATGGAATCCTTACTATTTTGACCAAAATGCACCTTATATATTTGATATATTAAAAATATTTTTTAAATTAAAAAATATATTTGTTTGAAAATATTCATAAATTATTTGAAAAATATTTTTTAAATTTTAATTATTTATTATTTGAATAGAATAATATTTATTAGAAAAGTAAGAAAAATATATTTTTTTTAAAAGAAAAAAATCAAGCACACGCACAGGTGTCGTCAGCGAGAACCACAACCTCCTCATCTACAAATCTAAGGTGATGTTTGGTTACCATGATGGAATGGTAATGGGAATAGGAATGGGCATGGAAAGGAAAGGAAAACTAATTTTTTTGGTTTGGCTGAGACTTTAAAATTAGTCTTTGAATTAGTATTATTTTGTTTGGTTAACAACTGAATGGAACTAAATTAACTATATGTTAACCAAAATACCCCTAATTACAAAACATTTATAATAAAATGGTATATTATGGATAATAATAATTAAAAAATAATAATTATATATAAAATATATTATATATATTATAATAATATATAAAACATTATATATATAGATTATTATTATAATATATATTATTTTATATATAATATTATATATTATTAATATTAATATTATTATTATTATTATATATAATAATATATATACATTTTAATATTATATATATTAATATTTTATATAATATATTATATATACAATAATATTTATTATTATATATTATATATATTATATTAATATAATATATATTATTATATTATATAATAATATAGAGTTGTATAGTTAGGGCATAAGAAGGTTATTTTTGGAACACCAATTTTACTTTGAAATTGGAAAGAGCTTTCCATTAAGTTTTGGGAGGAAAGCCCATTACACCAAAATGGTGGAAAACTCATTCCGATGGAAGGCCTTTTCCAATACTTATTAACAAACCAAACATAAAGAATGGTCATTTTTCCATTCCATTCCATTCAATTCCACCAAACCAAACATAACCTAAACAAATAGTATCCAACAGAGAGACCCAAAACGATGGCCAAGAATACACCTCCGTTGAACGACATGATCGCCAACATCAGAAGATACCCGATCGCCGAGTTCACCCCTAACAACACGACCGTCACAAATCTAGTGGAGCTGACTCGGCTCGGTTTCACCAGGAGAGGAGTCTCTGCTGTCGGAGCGGTTTTGGTGGAGGAGAGGGACTTGAATATATGTCGTCGATCTTCCATGTATTGGTACTTGGTAGAGGTGCATATGAGGAAGAGAGCGAGTAAGGTGAAGAGGTAACTGAGCTAGGTGTTGGTTTTCCAATATGAATTGAAGAGAATTGTGACTTTGATCCCCAATATAAGGTCATGTGTTGATGTGCATCATCTTCGACGATGGTGGTCTCGCCGTCATCGGTTACGAAGGAGGCCACCGGCAAGGCAGCAATGGCCTCCTCTGTTTTTTATTTATTATTATTTATTTTTATTTGGAGGATAAATTGGTAATTGAACATTTGAGTGAGAGTGGAATCCAGATTCCGACCTCAATGGGTAGGAATCCTAATCCACCATTTTTGTGGAATCCTCATTCCATCAATGGAATAGGAAAGCAATGGAACGAGGATTCCCTTTCCCATTCAATTGTTGATTCCACAAACCAAACACCATCCAAGTTTTTTCTAAAACATTTTTTTCTTCTTATAATTTACAAATAAAAAAACGCTTGTATATTCTTTAGAAAACAAGATTTGAACAATCAAGCTTTATTCTTGCGAAACTAGTGTTAAAGATATTCTTTATCTTAGATTTGAAATTCTTAAATTCGCTTATCTAAAATACTAATACCAAACATATTTTCATTTCTTACAATCATAAAATTTAAAATTTCATTTTATTTTTATAAAAATAATAAAAAAATACAAAATATTAAGAAAAAAAAAAAAAAAAAACTCTTGAGCACTACATATATATTTGATATTAAATAGAAAAATCAATGGCATGCAAAAGGAAACAACAAAAGTTTGACGTTACATCCAAACAGAAGTGAAGACTGCAAAAAAATAAAAATAAAAAAAAATAAAGCGGAAATTCACATAGAATAAAGTTCAAACCAAAAGTTGGCTCCACCTTTGACCGACCAAGTACATAATTATAAGAACCCATGAACAAGAAAGGGTATACTTAGCTTAAATATCGTTTCTTGCTTTGCTTTTCATCAACCCTACTGGCTACTACCTTACCTTAGCTTTCTCAAAATCATGATCTTTTTCATATTTATGCTTTACAATTCTACAGGAATATATCTCCCTTTCCTTGCCGTAAGGGTGCGTTTGGCACGCGTTCATTTTGTTTTCGCATACAACATCGGCTACAAACATGCCTCGTTGTGCTTTAATTTGTTTCCATCTAATAATAACCAGATTATTATTTATCAATCTTTATGCTAATTCCATTCAAGTGATTTATTCTTTCACTTAATTAGCATCAATTTCCATGCCTCATTTAGTAGCCAAATGCCATACTATCTAGAGAGCTTCTTAATCACATTTTGCCTGATATGCCAAAAATTGCCAGTCAATTCTTTCTGGAAATTAATTCCCCAGACAGTGGAAAAATGTATACATACATTTTTAGGTGCTAATTTTCGAATCAAATTAGATATTATAATGTTGCAGTGAAATACGACTCTCAGCAGTCACACTAAAAGATATATGAAACATTTATATTCGTAGTTAGTTGTGAGAAGACTTGACGTGAGGATCAGTAAGGCATACACGCAGTATAGATTAGACCTCAAGTCACATGGTGATATTTATCCAGTTATCCTAAGATTCCAGACATTTTACTATTGGCCTCTGTGCTGTCCTTCATTGGCTAACCAGATAAACGAGAGTTATATATACTTGATATATACTTCCTTCACCGCATGTGACTGGCTAGCCACATGTAGTGATAGTGATTCGAATCTATGATATTAATGGATTGAATAAACGTCTTTTATCACCAAACCACGTTGGACAGTAATGCTAAATAAATGAGACTAAATACTTTAATATTATAATTTTTTTTTTTTGAAAAGTTGAATATTATAAATTATAATCATGGGTTCTTTATTTTACTTTTATTTTTATATCATGATGTGATTCATGCAATCATGCATGTTACACAATTTTTGTGGTGTTTGAATGCATGCATGAGAGATTTATAAACATTAGTAGTGTACTTTGATTGAAATATATATATATATATATATATATATATATTCTCTATTTTTCATATTTTGAAGAAACCGATATCAAAAAGATCTGTAACTATTCTTGACCGATATTTACTTCCTTATATATCATAATACGTATCAAACTGAACGTAGAACAACTTTAAATTATTGGGTTTAGATGCAATGATATCGAAATGAACTATATATAATGTAGTCATAAATATAGATCTAGTAATTAATGTTATCGAGTCCATTTATATCGTGGTTCAAAAATGACCTATTAAGAACTTGGAAATTAAGGAGTATCCGTCCTTTAAATCATATATTATAAAAGAATACTATACAATCCAAAAAATTAACCTAAAATTCAAATCAAATGATTCGGGGAATGAGTTGTCATTACCACATAAATCACGGGGTAATGTGATGAATGATATGGTAAAAACAAATCACTTGCCACGTCATTTGGGTTAGTTTTTAGACTAAATTTGTAGGTTGACTAGTATTAATGATTATAAAAAGAAATTCTTTTTTTGTTCGGTTAGTTTTTAGACTAAATTTTTATGTTGACTAGCATTAATGATTATAAAAAGAAATTCTTTTTTTGTTCAATTGATCATATATATTGAATTTTTTTTAACATTAAAACGTATTACTTATCCCTGTTCTCTTCTCTCTCTCTCTCTCTATATATATATAGAACAATAATTTAGGGTTTAGGGAAGATGACACGACTCAAACCAGTAACCTCATGATATAATTAAGGTGTGAGCGGTATACGACAAACCCATCTTTTCGATATCTCGCGCTCTCTCTCTCTCTCTCTCTATAGATGATACTATATATAATATTAATGGTGCTAACAAATAATGCAGTGACAAGTGGAGGTATCGCTCATCTTCTCCTCATAAGCTGAGAAATGTCTCCCACTATTAAAGTTGATCTTTCAGTCGAAGTTGTATCCATTTTTCATATCAAAGTGAATAAAACTGTCAAATAGTTGCCCATGCATCCAATCTATCCATCCAACTAGCTAGCTGTAGGTTTGGCTTCCTTAAACTCTAAATCAGAATACGCATATATATACGATACATATCTTCTCTATATCTTATTATCTTTCATTTTGTACTTGAAAAGTTAAAAAACACCAGAATTTATGCAACTCGATCAAGATTTTTGACATGAAGTTGGAAGATATTATTGTTGTTGTGATGAGAATCAATTTGTTTGAGAGAGAATTTATAAATTCCGACAATTATTTGCTTTATTTCTCACACTCAGTGATGCCTCAAGTACATATATAAAATGACATATTATATGATATTTTATATTTGTCATTTCAATGTCCCTAAGATGTTCTTCTCCCAACATATATATATATAGTACGTTATAGGAGATATGTCCTTAGAAAACTAGACTTCCAAATGTCATATAATGGGACCTGACCTGTAACATGTAAGGAAATAAGGTTTAGCCAGCTGATACGCGATTAATTTGCTGGTCGAATTTTCTACTTTATAATATAAAAGCTAGCTATATTATATCTACAAGCTAGAGACTTTAATCAGTAGAATATGAAGAATCCCATTGAAGTATAATTTTTTTTTTTCTACTTAATTAATTTGAGTAGTTTGTTTCACATTGTGGTACCACATTGGGGATGTGTGTCTTCGTTGTAAGAAAAGCTAATTAGTTTGTGCGATGGAGGCTCAGTCCTATATATCGACCTAATTCATACTTTGATAGAGGAACTATCAGGTCAAGCAAATATATATGTTAGCCTCGTGAAGCTTGGATATCGAAGCATATAAGTGATTATTGATATTACCAAAAAAACAAAAAAAAACACAGAATCAACATATAATGCATAAATGCAAGACAGTTAAATAGTTAATTTCATAATTAGTATTAGAGAGGTATATGCGATCTAGGGTTGGTTGAAATTTAAAAGATTTTTAAGAGTTTTGGCATATTCAATCCAGAATTTTAAAGAGTCTATAAAAATTTAGGGGTATTTCAATTCAAACTTTAAAAAATACAGACGAGATGAGGTTGGTCCGATGCCGATGGTAAACCCATCACACATGCACCACAAAGTTGTTGATTCGAGTCATCCTCCCTCTTCAACAAAAACCCTGAATTTATGTAGGGGTGGTTCTGTTGCCACTAAAAAGTTCTCCTCACACCCAATTTACTCTTCGTGGTTCTATCCTAGAAGATGATAACAAGGGCACTGCTTTTGCTAGGACGATTCCTCGTAGCGTCTAGTCTTTTCTTCTTGTTTGGGCTGTTCAGCCCCCTTTCTTTACCAAAAAAAAAAAGGGTGAAATAACACTCTTTTTATGTGGAGTTTTAAGGGTAACGCTAGGACGATTCCTCGTAGCCTCTAGTCTTTTCTTATTGTTTGGGCTGTTTAGGCCCCTTTCTTTACCAAAAAAAAAAGGGTGAAATAACACTCTTTTTATGTGGAGTTTTAAGAGTAACACTAGTTTAATAAGTTAAGTTTAAATGACACCAATAGACAAAAATATCCTCATATCATTCTTTTATTACGTTTTCACTATTTTTATTGTTTCTTTTTTTCCTTCCAAAAACCTTTATTAATGGAGGACTAATGGAGGTCCTCCATCAATGGAGATACCTCCATTGGAGGTCTTTAATGGAGGTCAAAATCTACCTCCATTGGAGGTCGGTGAAGAAGATAACAAAAAAAAAAAAAAAAAAAAAAAAAAAAATGGAAATTTTCAATTTTGCCCAATAAATCTTGAAATTGCAAATATATCTATAAGTCTCGGAAATTACTATATAAGTCTCGGAAACACCAAAATAAATCTCGAAAATATCAAAATAAGTCTCGGAAAAAAAAGAAGCACGAGACTTATTTTTATTAGTGTGTTTTAAGGGTATTTTTGTCAAATCCACACTTTAGATGCTATTAAAACTTAAGTTATTACTATTAAATTTTCGAGCCCCCTTTACTCTCTACATCCACTTAAAAATTTTACAAATCAATTCTTTACTCTTTACACCCTATAAAATATCAAAATTGACCTAAAGTATTATCCACCACTTTAATCACATCATTTTTCCTCTAAACCCATTTTATTACTTTCGATACCTAATTAAATCTAGAAAAACAATATTTTCAAAAACAAAATTCCAAAAAACCAAACAAATGCCATTGAATTGGAAAGGCAAAGGCAACATATAATCTTAGATGCTCATTATACTTAATAAATTAATTCAACCTATGGCAAGCCATTGATTTTGACTTGCATTTTTTATTTATTGTAATCACTACAAGAAAAATTGCTATCCGTGACAGTTATAAATCGTTATGAAAGGGTTTTGATGACAGTTTTATATGTGTTGTTAAAGGCAGTGTGATAAAAAGTTTATCACGGTTTTTAAAAACCATTATAAATCAATAATAGTTTTTATCCATAATATAATCTTAACGGATTTACACGTTATTATTTCATGATGGCATAAAACCAATATTGACAAATGACTTTCAAATGCCTATTGTGTAAAGATTATTGTTGATGCATGAAAATTGACCAACAACAAAATGAATTGAATAACTTCTCTATTGAACTTTAAAACTGAGAGATTACTATTTGAACTTTGATACAACTTGCAAACTCCCTTTTTTTTTTATGCCCTTTTTCCTTGGTGAGCTTCACCTTTTATACTATTTCTTTGTGGGGCCCCTAGATCACGTGTTTGGATTTGTGTTTTATTCCACATGGTGACGTTTTTCACTCTAATTATGTCCTCAAGCACATGCTAGGAATTAAGCTCGGGCATAGGACAAATTCTTCTCTTTATATTGGGATTGAGCTCGGAGTTAGGACAAATTCTCCTCTTTATACAAGGATTGAGCTCGGACTTCGGACGACTTCATGTAATCTTCTTTGACATTGAACTTGGACACGGGCACCTTAGTCGTCGGATATAGGACAAGTTCTTCCGAACTCGAACCTGGAACAACCTTAGATAACCTCTCTCTCCTGGATACGGGGTGTCATTTTAGTTAATTTCCTTATTCGGGTGCTAGGACGACTTCTCTGACTCGAATTTTACTCGTACTTTTATTCGTGCTTGTCCGATTATTGTTATATAAATATTCATATTCATATACGTTTAAACATATATCAGGATTTTCTGTTACCAATTTCAGAGTTTCTATTTGGTTAACTTTATGGTACAACACGGGCCACCTAGCTTTCAAGGGTCAAGTCACTACAAGAAAAATCACTTTTAGCAACGTTAGAAAGACAACGTACATAGGGCGCATGTTGCAAAAAGTGATCTACCGCAACACGTATCAAATGTACGTTGTGAAACCAACCTATAGCAACTTACAACTTAATGTTGCCAATAATTAAACACATATGACTACACAATTCAGAGTGTACGTTGTTGAAGAACACTTATTACAACATACAAAAAATGTTGTTAAAAATATATAGTTTATAACAACGCGTGAAGACAGTACATTGTTATTTTTATTTAAATAAACAACAAAAAATTCTATGTACGTTGCTATAGTCATATATTTAGCAACCTATAAATATGTATGTTGCGAAAAAGACAATATTTGATAACACATATTGCACGTTGTTTTAAATGTGATATTTTTCAACTTACCTTTTGTGCATATTGCCGTAAATTTCTATTTGGCAACGCACACGTTAATAGTTGTTAAAAAATTGATTATTTGCAACGTACCTCTGTCTCACGTTGTCGTAACTTTATCTTCTGCAACCCACCTTTTTTGCACGTTTCTATAGGTTTTTATTAGGCAAGACACACATTACTTCTTGTTAAAATGATGATTATTTCAACAAACCTCTATTGCACATTGTCGTAAGTAAATCTTCCACAATACACCTCTTTTGGATTTTGCCGTAAGTTTCTATTTGGCTACACACCTCTATCACATGTTGTTGTACATTTATCTTCCTCAGCACGCACCATGAACGTTTTTATAAAAGCTTATTAACAACGTGCATCGTGTATGTTGCGAAAAATTTATTTTATGACAACATCGATTTTTTCTTCACATTGCCATATATAATCTTTAGCAACATACCGTGTGTAGTTAAAGATTGCTAATTTTATTATTTATTAAATTTTAATTTTATAAGTATAGCACATGTAATTCTTACCTATAATTACTTTCATTTATTTTTTAAAATGAAATCTATAATTTATTCACTTATTCTATATTATATATATATATATATATATATATATATATATATATAGTTGTCTTTTTGCAACATACATTTGATTACAATGCAACATACAACATTTGATTTGGCGCCTATGTCATTCGGCGGTCGGTGGCCTTACGCATTGTGAAAAAAATCTAATATTCTACAACACACTTACACATATATCATGCACGTTGTCGTATGTGTCTTTAGCAACATATAAATGTGTACGTTGTTGAGTCTTATATTTGTAACGATTAATATCATTAGGTTTCAATAGACACATACTTAACCAGATTTTTTTTTTCTTTCAAATAAATGATTTAGCTATTATTTATGACATGTATAGGACATGGAAAGTTATGATAGAAAATGATTTTATTTTTAAATCCTTGATTTTCGTAGATCATTGGAGAAATCCAATGATAATATGAGGTTAGCCTAGTGGTTTTCCATCACACCCACATTATGAGGTTGTGGGTTCAAATCTATCCCCTTCCACCAAATCCCAACTTATTGTAATATTTCAAAAAAAAAAAAAAAAAATTGTAAGTTGTAACTATATGGAACCTGTATATTAACCAAGCCCTTTGATTAAATGTTTAGATAAAATTTATAAAATTTAATTGTTTATTATAAAAATAATTACAATGATTATTATAATGACCCTAAATTATCAATTAATAAAATTAATAAATTTTTTTCAATAAAATATTGAATTAATTTTTTTTTATAACATATGTTATATATAAATAAGTGTTTAATATTATCAAAGTTAAACTCGCAGCAGAATGACAAAGACTCTCATGGTGGTTGGTGTTTGTCACATGTTCAAACCCCCTTTTGAACAAAGTTTGAGACGTAAGTTGACAAGGGGTGCTGTATAGTGATTGGGTAATGAGGGGGCTAGTCCAACGAGATTGAATTTAAATTTATTTATTTTTTTCTTAACCTAAGACAACGTACAAAACGCATTGTGAAAATTTTCTAAGGCAACGTACAATGCACATTGCGAAGACCGTCTAAGGCAACGCATGATGAAATTTGAAACAAATTAACGGTGTGTAATATATTATCTAGAGGAGGGTGAATAGATTTTAATTAATTTTACCCAATTTTCGTGTATGGTCAAGATTACGAAAAAGCCCCTAACCAGTCACAATAATATAACAAATGTAATATGTGCGAAATTTAAATAACACTTGATATTTACGTGGAAACCCTTACGGGAAAAACCACAGGCTAGTAAGTAAGCCACACTTGAGCCTCGAATCCACTAAATGTGTAAACCGATTACAACCTAATCCCGGTAAGTAATCACACACCTACCTAATCCTGGTATAAGTGAACCTAGTCCAATTGCTTGTGATTTAAGCAACCTAATCCCGGTCACAACACAAGACTTAGTTCTCTAAGAAGAGATAATACAACCTATGTGAATATATATATGAATATCCAAAATGCAAAGTAGAGCTAGGGAACCCTATATGCTTGTCTAGGATAATAATATGTCAATAAAAATAATCCTAGATATCAAGAGCTAAATGACATATCATAAAGCTTAGATAAACATAGATTAAATAAACCTAGAAAGCTATCATAATACAACACTCAATCATGTCAACATAACAATCTATATTTTGAATATTAGATGTTAATCTAAGAACATGCAAATAATAAAAGAGATGCCTTGATAAATAAAATACTAATTATAAATGATAATAGTGAAAAACATACCAAGGGAAGTGTGTTGACCAAAACCCATGCAAGTAAACATCCTAACCATGCTAGAAAATGCTTAGATGATATTTTGATGTATATGAAAATGGGTTTTGAGAGTTAAAGAAAAGTTCTTGGGAGTTTCTCTCTTGAAAATGTTTTTGCTCTTAAAAGTGTATATTTTTCTCTCTATTGGACGAAGTGACAAGAAGATTATATATATATATATATTAGGCCACATATGAAAACGCACCGTTTAATACTTAAAGAAAATAAAGAAAGCTGCACCGTTTGAAACATTTGAGAAACAAAATAATTAAAAGAAATCTAGTGAGGTGAGCTCACGTGAGATAAAATCAAGAGATCAAATGAATTGTCAAAGTAAATCCACTTAGTCAACGTGCAATCACAACAAACATGAGCTCACATTTAATAACAACACTCAATTAAATGCCTTTGAAAAATCAAAAGCAAAATGAAGCAAATCAGGTGAGTGCGCGTTGAGAGCGGGCATGGAACAAACGGGGGCAGAGAGCCCACTTTGGCGTGAGGAGCCTGTGGCTCACACGCCACCCTTTTCTTGGTGTGGCTATCATGCCACACTAAGCCAGCTTCGGTCCAAGCGATCTTCGGTCCAGTTGATCTCGGAACTCAGAATTTGATTCCATCTTCGGAATAGAAATCCGAACTCAATCATAAATATGAAAAATTATATAACTTTCCATTTTAAGCTCGGAATTGAATTCTGGTTTCTGATAAAAACACGGAATGTCTCAAATATCTCGAAAATCATCCGAAACACATAGATAAGTCTTAGAATCACTTAGAACTAATCTAGGGACAAATCCACACACAGTTGGACTCATAAAAATATAAAAAATCTCAAAAATATATTTCTTTGAAACACAAAGAGATTTTACCAACCATACCAAAACAAACACAAATACTAAAATGCATGGGTTTGTGTGTGTGTGCACTCTAAATCTCTTCAAAGAAAAATAAGTACTAGAGATATACCTTTGAAGTGCTTGACACCTTGAGGTCTTGAAAGGGCCTTTGAGCTTGTTCCTTAATCACCTAAACTACCCTTACACATCAAACCCCAAAATGTGGTTTGTCCACGAAATAAGTGAATCAATGAAATGAGACCTTACAAAATTGTATAAGACAACGCATGGTAATGCAACATACATCAACTGTTTGTTGTGTTAAATGTCAATGACAACGCGCATAGTACGTTGTTATTATTCTACGACTACACACATTATGCATTGCCAAAAGTTCAAAACCTTTGGGACTTTTAGCAACATGGGTATCAATAACATATACCCGCACGTTGCGAAAGACCAAATTTCTTGTAGTGAGTATTGTTTGTACACTTGAAAGATAATTTTTTTTTTTGGTGGCATCATGGTGATGTCATTGTCGCTCTTTCTTGGACCGAGGATGACGTCATCCTCATCCCTTTTTTTGGTGATATCATCTTTGCTCTTTCTTAGGTCAAGGATGACATCATCCTCGTCCTTTTTTTGTTGTTGGAATAAGGTTACTTTGACATAACCCTCCCGTATTCTTGCTAAGTTAAGTCATTTCGACTTCGTGAATAATTTTGGTTGCCTTCTCCTACTTTTTGTGGAGTCAGGTCATTTCGAATTAATTAATTATTTTTACAGCTTTCTCCTACTTTTGTAGAGTCAGGTCATTTCGACTTAATAAATTTTTGTGGTTTTCTCCTACTTTTGCAGAGTCAGATCAGTTCAATCTTATTTCAAGCAGTGTTCTAGTAAACGCTAGGCGGGTGGTGGACCAACGCCTAGTGCCTAGGCTGCCTAGTTCCTAGGCTGCCTAGTTGACGCCTAGGTGGATTTTTAGACGGTCGGTTTTTTGTTTTTCCTACCTATAAAACCAATAATAAAACTCATATTATTACAAAATTCAAACAAAATAATCAGCATAATTCCCTTTTTGTTTTTATATCTTGTAACTATTTAATATAGTTTTACTTTTTGTTATATATTTTAGATTTTTACATTGAAAGAGGGTGTGTTTTGATCTGCTTTTTAAAAGTTAAAGACTCAAAAATCTTTATTCTTTAATCTCTCTTTCACGCCTTCTTCTTCTCTCTCTCTTTCACGCCCCCAATTTTCTTCCACCATTTCTCTCATTTCAAGCTTTCTCACTCCTCCATTAAAGCTTGTTTTTGAGTTATTTTTCATTAAATCTTGGTGGGTTTTGTTTATTAACAGCACTCGAATCTAATTTGTGTGTTCATTTTGCTCATATTTTCTCCATTGATTTTGCTCAGAAAACTAAACAAAGTAACAAACTCTAGACGGTGACAATGAATTGCATGCCGACGACAATGGCAACAGAGGCTCTTTCTGGCGACTGGCGGTGACAAGAGGAAGGTGGTTTGGTTGGCGATTGAGAGGAGAGAGTCGATTTGAGATGGGATTTTTTCAAATTGTGTTTCACTGTTTTGCACTTTTACGATTGAAAGGGGATTTGGTCCAATACGTCGCCGTTTTAGTGTGTTTACTCCTAAAACAGAGCCATATTTTTGAAGATGAATTTTTTTTTAAAAAATCGGTTTTGGTAAATTCAACGGCTTTGACTCCGCCTGGACTTGATTAATCAGTGAAAAATTGGCAACGTCACCCGAATTCTTCTAGACCGCCTAATCACGCGGTTTTGGCTCAATACAGTTCAACCGACAGTTGACTCCGTCTATATGGCTGCTTAAGCGCTCGCCTAGCTCAAATTTTTGAACACTGAGTCAAGCAATAATCACTTTATTTCTTTTTACTCGGTTATCTAGAGGGTTGATTTTCATATAAGTATTATTTTGTAGAATCCTCAATTTGTTTCCACTATCATCCTACTTATTCACATGTATGTATTTATTTTTCTTTATTTCTCATTTTGTTCGCATTTTGTTTATCTATCAATTTGTTTATGTATTTATTATTTCACACAAGTAAAGATGGATGAGCATGAGTTTGAATTAGAGGGTTATGAAGAGGTGTATGAGGAGGACGTCGGATACGACGAGTCCCCTTGAGTTGTTACAATTGTAATGACAATTACTTCTGTCAGAAGTCATAAGCCTCGCAACCGTCTTTCTCTTTCCAATTCGGGCTATGAAATAAACATTATCCAATCTACTGTGTCCGTCAATATACTAAAAAATTTGAAAAGAACTTTTTCTATACCCAATACCGTTTTTCTCCATTTACCTCGGGATAACGATCTGCCAAGTTTTCCTTCGGAAAACAACGTAACTTTTTGTTTCGATTTTTTTAGGTTCAGTGTCCGACTTCCCCTCCATCCGTTCATTAGTCGCGTATTTTGTCATTATAAGCTCGCCCCATCCCTATTGTGTCCCAATGGCTGAAGGATTTTGGTTGTCACTTTGATTTTGTTTAGGTTAATGCATAACGATGATCCTTCCTTGGTAGAATTTCAATACTTAAATTGTTTAAAAGCTAGTGTCCGTTTGGGATTGTATTATTTCTAGCCCCGACCCAATGTGTCAAAATTGATACTTGACCTTCCCGACAATAACAAAAACTGGAAATCGAAATGGTTTTTTGTTTTGGGAAGTTGGGGTGGGGAGCTACATGAGGATGAAGTTATAAGATCGGTGCTTACTTGTTTTGGGATTCCAGGTTTAATCGCCATTCTTTTTATTAATATATATATATATATATATTATTCATATTTATTTGACCATTGATTATCGAGTTCTTATAGTGTTGAATTCGTCTGTTACTATACTTCGCGACCACGAAACTAATCGAATTAACACGATATTTTTCGTACCGGAGCAGGATCGGGGGATTATATAATGTTACTTGACCCGGAGTTCCTTTGTCATCTTGGATTCTCCTCATTCTTTTGTCCAAAGCAAGGTATCATGTACTTATGCTTATTATTATTATCATTATTATTATCCTCATTATTGTTGTTATTATTCTACTAGGGGAAATGTCTCGACCAAATAGGAAAACCCCTGTTGATGCTCAAAGGGAACTTATCCGCTTTGCTTATGAGAAAAAAAAACTAGCAATGATTCTTCTTTGTCTTGAAAAACCGTGGATTTTCCCCTTGTTTCCTCTATTGTTGCACATTTTGTCGGTTTAACCCCACAAATGACAGCATCTCCACAATCTACTCCTTTTGGTCAGATTACCTCTTTTGACAATCTACCCATTTTGGTCAGCCTACTTCCTATAGGGAAATTTACTCCCTTCGTTGGTACTTCTCAACCTTCGTCCATAGGGGGTATTTCGAACTCTTTTTTACTTTTTTCGAGGGAGCTTAGGGTTGGGGATGATATCCCTTCTTCGTATCTATAACATTACTCTCAGCGAGTCTTAGAAATGGTAGGTGTTGAGGAAGATGGCGTGATGACAGTGTCTGTGGATGAGGTTGTTGTTTCTTTTAACAAGATGCACCTCTAGGTATGAACTGTGTACCTTCTTATTTATTTATTATTGATGTTTTTCCTATTAACGTTCTTGTTTACTGGTAATATGGCTCTATGGGTTCGCACTTCACCGAATCACTTTGTAAGCTTGCAACCGAAGTCACCCATCACAAGCAGATGATATTATTTTTTGATAACTCCATAAAAAATCTCGAGCATTAACTTCAAGAAAATGATGTAAAACTTATGGATCGAGATAACTCTATCAGGGTGAATGAACTTGACTGCGAACTCTTAGAGAAAAATGTTGGTGAGCTTAAGTCGGAAAAGGTTCAATTGGAGGCTTGGATCGAGAGACTTGAACGAAAAATTGAAAAGCGTGATCGTGCAATTTAAACAGGGAATAAGAGGAATGATAATATATATCTCTGAGGATGTATGGATGTTCAAATAGAAGTTCGAGGAAAAGATCCATCCTTCCTATGCATTGGACTAGATGACATATCCATATAATCAAGAAACAGCTGAAGCGCCTTATTCTCTCGGCTCTCCTAAATCTCCTGACTCCTCCGAGGGGAATGCCATTCACCTAGTGTAATTTTGTTGTCATAGCATCCCTTTTAACCTTTTCGCTTTGTTGGATGTTATTTACCCTTATTCCTTTCTTTTGCTTTTCTCTATCGAACTTTTATTCCTGGGTTTTCTTGTCTTTGATCATTTGTGTTTTGTTGTTGTATTTTATTCTACCTTCGCCAACTCAACTATGATATTGTGTTGTTTAAGTGCATTGTTTGCGTGTGGTGATTTATATTTTAAAGCTCTATTATTTTTGCTTTTAATGAAAATGTATATATTTAGCCATTACTCCAACGAAGATGTATGACATGCCTTATCAAAGTTGAAGATGAATCCTGATGAACTTTTGCGAAGCTTCAAACAAGGTGTTTGTGTTCGAGTAGAGCTTTGAAGGTGTTATTCGATAGAGTTAAAGATGGACCTCCTGTGAGGTGTTCCTCTGTAGAGCTTGTAAGTTAAATCAAAGAATTGTACGATTTATTGTTGATGAAGTTAAAAATCGATACTTCACCGATTCGTACTTTATTGTATTTGACTGATTGCATTTATTTCCATTATAATGAGAAATGTACTTTTAGGACTTTAATGATATCTATACTCATCCTTTAATTCCTCCACAAACTTAAACGTTCATGTTCGTATTGGTGAAGCTAAAAATGTTCACTTAGTCAATTTCGTAAGTATTTGGCATTTAAACAACTATGTTTATTCTTGAAGGTTTCCTTTGAGCAACAATTAATTATTGTAGGGCTAATTTCATTGTATCCTCTGATTACTCTTTTCTTCTTGCGTCATCAACCTTGAACGCTTAAGGAAATATTTCTGAAAAGATGCACCGGGACAATAGGCAAGGGTGATTTCATAATTATTATTCTCCACTCATTCGATCTCCCCAACTACCTTTGTTCCTCGTATTTTTATACTTAAACTTGTATAAATAGAAGTTTATTCCTTATATCGTCTTTCATACTCCACTTGTTAGTTTCTCATTTGGTTTGGAGCTATGTCAATTTCGAATAGTGTTGAGTCTTTGTGCAAGGCCTTAGAGGATGAAAAAATAGCTCATGAGTTTGCAAATAATAAGAATAATGCTATATCAGGTAAGTTTGAAAAGGAAAAGAAGATGAGGATCGGCGCCGAAGTTGAAAGAAATGCTCTTAGGGCGATGAGGGCTACTGCTAATGTTGAGAAGAACGCTGCCTTAGGTAAATTTAACCGGGAAAAGGAGATGAGGATTGGCACTGAAGTTGAGAGGGATGCTCTTAAGGTAGACCTGACACGGTTCCGGATCGAATTGCCAAACCGAATCGAAACCGGTTCCGGTTCCGAAACCGAATTGGGAACCGAACCAGGGCGGTTTCGGTTTCGGTTCCATTTTTTAGGAACTGCCCGATTCGAACCGACGGTTCCTCTTTTTTTTTTAATTAATAAAAAACTTAACACATTATTTATAAATATAAAATGTTTAAAAAAGAAAGGACATTGTAGAGTATTAGACCATGGCTCATAACCCTTATCCAAGTAATTATGTTTTCCCTTCCATTCTCCTTCTTTTTACATAGGTTAGACATCTCATTAACTTCTCTATTTATCTGATATGGGATAAGAAGTCATATTATGCATTTTTAGCAAATATTTCAACTATCTCTATTTTATATGATTAAAACAGCCCAAACAAAGTACATGATGATAATGAGGTGTGTATCAATATTAAATAGTGGAACCATAACGTTTAAACGGTTCTTGAAAATGAATAAATCAAAAAATAATGTTGACTCAAGTGGAATATTATAGACGGAATTCATATAAATGTAAATGAATGAGGAACTAACCATTATATTATTGATCCCAAAAACTGTACCTCTGTTTCATCTGTAATTTCTTTAGTTCCTTTAGAGTGAAATCAACTGCACTCAATTAATAATTTCCACATTACAGTTAGAACTTAAAACCATAGCAACTAATGGATAAGTTCAATAGGAAAGAAATAATGATACACATGCACAAGTGCAAGTGTGTAGTGCTTATTCCTTAAAACTAGTCAAAATACCCGGCAACACAACTTGATCATGCATTAAGGTAAAGGAAGGTGGAATGAGTACCTAAGAAAAAACCAGTGGTGTTGACCCCTTGAACCTTGTAGTTCCTTTTACGATTTGCAAACTCCTTGTGCTTTGCAACATCAGTTATGTCATCTAGAGTAATATCATGGAAGCAGATAAGAACACCATCTTTGGAAGATAAAATATCTATTTCTATGAAGTCTGCACCCTCTTCAATAACTCTCTGCAAAAACCAGTCATACCCATTGAAAATAAATTAAGGTTATCATGTGAAAAAAGCAACTGAGTTGTTTACTCTTCCAACAATTAAGCTATTGAATTAACTAATACACACATACCATGTATTTTGTTTGGTTTGTTTTAATCATATAAAGTAGAGATAATTGAAATATTTGTTAAAAATGCATAATATGACTTCTTATCCCACATCCCATATTAGATAAATAGAGAAGTGAATGAGATACCTAACCTATATAAAAAGGAGGAGAAGGGAAGGGAAAACATAATTACTTGGACAATGGTTATGGGACAAGGCCCAATACTCTACAACGTCCTTTATAACATTTTTTTTTAATAAATAAAATGTAATATTTTGTAATGTAAAATAAAAATAAATAAAAAAATAATAAAAAGGTTTAGAACTGCCGGTTCCACCTAACCGCAGAATCGAAATGGAATCGTGCCAGGTCTATCTTAGGGCGATAAGGGCTGCTGTTGAGAATGAAAGAGTGGTTTTTTTAAGAATGAATGCTATTGTTGAGGCGAAAAAGAATGCCCTGAAGGGAAGGCTTCCACTTGAATGGATCGATGGGTATCGTCAAACTATGATTGACATGAGCGTCCCTCCTCGGATTGGGATAGCTTTTCCTATTGATATTCGTCTTTTTAAGTCGAATAATAAAAGTGAGGTGTTCTATCTGTTAGCACTAACATTCTTATTTGTATTCGACTTAGGAATTTGTTTTTTGTAGTTGACGTTTAGATATTGTCGTTTACTTATATCATCCTTCGTTTGTTTGTTGTGCTCTTATTTAACGCATGAGCATGTATTTTCATGTGCCTTGTTACTATATTTATTTATTTATTTTTCGATTACTTTAACCTATGAGGAAGTAAAGTAAGACTGGATATTATTGCAATTTTATTTATGCAAACCGGATATGCATTTTTACACGCAACATTCCAACCAATGACTTTAGCGCGTACACGATCTGTGGATTTCCCTTACTGGTAGTATTTTCGCAACATTTTCGCATTTCAGGCATGCTTTATTTTTGTTCCATCTAGTCGCTCTAGTTTGTATACACTCATCTTGAGCTTGTTGAAAATACGATATGGTCCCTCCTAGTTTGATCCCATAGCTCTTTGATTGGGCACCCATGTATTTTGGGTTACCCTTCTCAGCACCAAATCTCCAATTCTAAAACTTCAACTTTTGACATTGCCGTCATAATAACGGGCCATCCTTTGCTAGTACACAACGACTCTAATCTGAGCTTGGTCCCTTTGTTCCTCTATTAGGTCCAAATTCATCCTCAAATTCTCCAAATTTTCTTGTTTATTGAAGTAAATTGTTCAATGGGTAGGGACGCCTATCTCGGCGGGGATTATTGTCTCCGACCCAAATGCTAGGGGGAATGAAGTTTCAATAGTCCCTGTTTTCTTGGTCGTTCGATGTGCCCATAGAACACTTGGCAACTCCTTGGCCCAAGTTCCTTTTTTGTTTTCAAGCTTGGTCTTCAACATGTGCTTGATTGTCTTGTCTACGGCATCGACCTGTCTGTTTGCCTTGGGGTAAGCTGGTATTGAAAATCGAACTATTTGCTATTATCAGTGATGATTGCATGCAAGATCCTGAATCTACACACGATCGCTTTCCACACAAAATCTATAGTCTTTTTCTCAATTATGGTGGAAAGAGGTTAGGCCTCAACCCATTTAGTGAAGTAGTTGATGACAAGTATAACATATTTTACTCCCTTTTACCAGTTGGCAGTGAACCAATCAAATCTATCTCCCATTGAGTAATAGGCCATGGGCTTTTCAGTGTCGTCAATTTTTCTGGAGGTTGCCTCGACACCTCGGCAAATTTTTGACATTTGTCACATTTTGTTGCCAAATCTTTAGAGTCTTATTGCATTGTTGGCTAATACCCTTGGCGGAGAGCTTTGTAGGTAAGTGCTTGCCCTCCTAAATGGTTCCCACATATTCCTTCATGAATTTCCCTAAGAACATAATTCGCTTCATCAAGGTTCAAACACCTTAAGTATGGGAGCAAAAATTCTCTTTTGTAGAGCCTATTCTCAATGATTGTGTACCGAGCCGATATGTACCTTAATTTTCTCGCCTCATGCTTGTCCTCAGGAATCTCTCCATTCTTTAAATATTTCATTATCGGGTCAATCCAACTTAATGACTCTAGCTCTACGTCCATAATTCTTGAACATTCTTGGATGCTGGGTTTCTCTAGAACTTCAATTGGAATGGCTCTTGATAATTTCGTCTCGACAGCCGAGGTAAGACGAGTTAGTGGGTCCGCTCTGAAATTGGAACTTCGAGGAATTTCGACCACTTGCTCTTTTTCGAATTGGTTCATTCTTTCTTGGACAATCTTCAAATACTTGATCATGTTCTCCTCTCTAGCTTGGTAATCTTCATTCACTTGTCTCACAAGCAATTGCGTCACAATCAATTGCGAGTCACTGCTGACTCACAATTGCTTGACACCCAATGCTTTTCCCAATGCTTTTGCAAGCTTTAATCCTGCAAAAAATTTTAGGTGCGGTGAGAAATTTTTTGGGTGGCAATAAAGCCATCCTTTATATAATAATGTAGTACTTATAATAATAAAAAAATAAAAAAATAAAAAAAACAAAAAAAAAACCTAGATATATTCTAAAAGTCATTGACTTTGCAGAAAAAAACTTAATTATTGAATTTGATGGGTTTTAAAAAGAGATTTATAAATATAAATACACATAACATCTTAATCTTGGCTTATCTCCATTGAATTTGATGGATTTTAAAATGGAGGACTGAAATATATTGAAATTAACTATTTTTTATCCAACAATTGACATTAATAATTAGAATTAAACAAGTAAATTGTTTTTTTTAATATCAAAATTTCATTAATGTGATTAATATAAAATTTCTTGTATAAATTTGTTGGTAATCGATTGAATCTCTTATTTGATGCACAACCAAATGTATATTTGTTTTCAAAATAAATCATTAAAAATTCATCAGTAATTTTGTGTAAAGTTCAACATACTCTGTACAAAATCTTGACTAAATTTATATGGGATTTATGTACTCAACCAAATCACTTAAAAAAAACATCTAACTTCAACGAATTTTAGACTAAAATTGGATTAAGGGTTTATGATAATACGTAAACGTAAAAAAAAATAATAAAAAATAATAATAATTACTTTATTGATGAGTACTTATGACTAATGAGTTTTGTTTAAAAAAAGACTGTACTTGTAAGTTGTACATACAAGCCCAATATAACCAAAATAAGCAGCTAATGGGCCGAGGCCCAAAAAATCATAGGCCCAAAGGTCATTAGCTATCCCTAAAAATCAACATTTGAGCGAGCGACTTCTTTTTATTACCCTCACGCTCTCCTCTCTCGCGCTCTCTTTCTCAGTCTCTCTCTCTTTTTTTTTCCAAATCTGCTGCTTCATTATTCACGCGCTAATCAAATAAAACGAAGCAGCGTTAGCTTCTCTACGCGACAACTCTAGCAGCCGAAGCTCTCTCGCAGCCACAATGAACTGTGCAAGTAATTTCCTCTGCATCTCTCTCTCTCTCTCTCTGTGTTTTTTTTTCTTCTTCATTTTTACGTTAAGTGTATCGTTCCTTGATCTAATTCTGTGTTGTTTTTTTTTTGGCCGTACAGTCTCCGGCGAGATGCCGGAAGAGCCTGTCGTTTCGAAGAAATCAGGTTTACTCTTCGAGAAGCGCTTAATAGAGAGACACATATCAGTATGTTTTTTTTTTCTTTTTTTCTTTCTTTTATCTTCAAATTTTAGGGTTTCGCGGTCTTAAGTAGTAAATGAACAGTTGGAATTTCATGTCTTGTACTCAAGCACCTGAGCTCTAATTGTAAATGTAAGCGAGTCTGTGTGTTTTATTTATTTTTTATTTTCTTATAAACTGAACTTAGGGTTACTTATTGTTTGGTTACTCAAATGTAGGTTAGGGTAGTGCAACTATTTGCTTTACGTTTTCTCTTTGAAAAGTGAAGCATTTTTAACTACAACATCAAAATTTTGGTTTCTGTTTTGCAAAATGGACATATACATTTTTTTATATCTTGTTGCTTTTTTTTTTTTTTTTTCTTTTTTTTTCTTAGTTTGGCAATGTGTGACTTTCATTTTATTTCGTTAATTCAACTGTCTTGTGCGTCTTCATATTTAAGGTTTAATTACATGGTATCTGACTATCTGCATTTGGCGATGTAGTTGATGGAAGATTGTTGTTGTTTCTTGTGTGTTAGGAATATGGTAAATGCCCGATAACAGGAGAACAACTTAGTATGGATGAGATTGTTCCAATGAAAACGGGCAAGGTATGCTCAAATTTGTTTTTGTTTGTTTAACTTGCAATGTTGTAAGTTTTTATGATTGCTATTTCCTATAGTTTTGCATGCCAATTTGTTTATTCACAATGGTTTATAATGCAGATTGTGAAGCCCAGGCCGTTAACAGCTGCTAGTATACCTGGGATGCTCGGGATGTTCCAGAATGTATGTGATTCTAATATGTTATCCTGTGCTGCATATTTAAGTCATTAAGTGTTTATTCTGTACCTGGAGGATTTTTATTTTATGTTACATATCTCGTTCCAAAAACTTTTCTTTTCTGATTTCATCAATCTGTTACAATTCAATATTTCAGTTTTATTCTGAGTTCTTATAAAAATAAATAAATAAATGTTTTCTGAGTTTTGTGCATGACTAAGCTGTCAATCTGTCATCCTTATATTTGGAAACTGGCACGCATTTTAGCTGTCATCAAAAATCATCCCTTTGTTGATTTTTCTCCATAAAAAATTTAGGAGATTAACAATAATTAAACCCAAAAAAAAAGAAAAAAAAAAAAAGAAAGATTTGGATAAATTTTGTTGAGAGTGAAGGGGTTTATATAGAAGTGGAATTTGAAAAAAAAAAACAAAAAAAAAATTTACTTACCATAAAAAGAAATTAACGTTTTCCAACCCTTTTCTTTTTTTTATGAAACAACATACTCATCTCTAAGGAAAAGAAAATAGAAATTAATTGCATGTGATGTGTCAAGAGAAATTAACTTTTGATATCAAAACTTACAGACTTCTGAGTTGTTAGTTGTTCTTAATTAGTGGTAGTTAAAGTTAGTTATTGATTAGTTCTCTTGATTTTTTTTATGATTTAGATGGCGAGATGTGGATATTTCTTTAAAGAAGTGCTTTCTCATCATTTATTCTAAGCAAATAACATTTCAATATTCGTTTTTTGCTTGGATGCAGTGTTGCTGTATCATAGTTGCATGTTGGATTTTGCTAATGTAGATAACATGTTAAAGCTATTTTAAGATTTTGGTTATGGCCGTGTGATATTTGTTTCTTATGTATTTACGGCATTAACTTCGTTTAATTCCTTTTGCCAGTCCATAACTATAACATGTGCTGACCGTTAGGTTGCTTTTCTTTAACCGTTCATTTGATTGATATTAATTTTATAATTTTTTGTATTTGATTAAATTATAGTATGTTGCTTGTAAAGATTTTTATTTGTGTTATTGTAGGAATGGGATGGGTTGATGTTATCCAATTTTGCTTTGGAGCAACAACTTCTTACGGCGAGACAAGAGCTAAGCCATGCACTATACCAGGTAATAGCTACTAAGCCTGCTAAAGTATGAATCTCATACTATCATTTGCTTTTGCAATGCATTTACAGTATGCAATATATCATCCATTAGTTGATGCTATCAAAATGTTTATTGTATCTTCTTTAATTGTATTTCTTTCTTCTTTTTCTGGTGATTTTTCTCTTAGGTGAAATTTGGCAATATCTTTAATTTCTGGTGGATATAGATAGGTGTACCAGATATTTTTTTCTTTTTCTTGCATATTCAGATATATGAAAATATGGAGACAGGAAGTTTTTTTGTTGGCGTTGGGATATTGATGGGGATGATCGTCCTGCCCACTCATGACCAGAATTGGGATGGTGAGAAGGGAACCAGGATGTCACTCCCTTCCCCCTTGCGAAACCTGCCCCGATTAATCAAAGCATAAACCTTTTATGCTGTATACTTTAATATATAATATAAATCGCATCATAAAAAGGTGTAGAGAGGCTGATCTTGTGCTGTCTGCTCTCCTCTTCCCTTCTTTCTCTCGCTAGACCCATATATATGTGATTATTAAGATTATTTGAATTGCTTCTGGATCTAACTAAATTTATTTTCATCCGCAGCATGATGCTGCTTGTCGTGTGATTGCTAGACTTAGGAAGGAAAGGGATGAAGCAAGGTCATTACTTTCACACGCAGAAAGGCAGATAATGCCCATGTCAGCTTCAACAGCAGTTGCGGCCAATGCTTCTGCACTTAGCAATGGAAAAAGAGGTTCTTTCTCTGTGGTTTTGTGCTTTTAATTTATTTTATTTAATATTTGTCTTTTACTTATTTAATATGTCATCTGAGATCATAGCTGCTGAGGATGAGGATTTGGGCCCGGGTGGAAAGAAGTTACGTCTTGGTATTTCTTCTGCCATTATTACTGAGCTAGCAGAATGCAATGCGGGTCTTTCACAGCAGCGTAAAAAGCGGCAGGTACTGTTCGTGCTAATGTTATTGTGTTTATTGTTTTTGACATCATCTTAACATCTCTTTATCATGTTTCCTGTTTGGTATATTATAGACACAATAATATAGGTTGAAGTTCAGGTTTTCTCAGGGCCTTAGGCTAATGTTATTCAACAATCTTAATTATTGTTATTTAATTTTACGTATTTCATATGATTTCTTTTCAGATTCCTTCGACTTTGGCCCCCATTGAAGCTTTGGAGAGGTATACCCAACTTTCAAGTCATCCTCTTCACAAAACTAGCAAACCCGGCATTGTTTCTCTTGACATTAATTACTCCAAGGTATGTTGTTTTATGCAGTCCAATTTTGTTCATGTATCTCTTTATTTCAATGGTAACCCAAGGCTTCTGCATCAAGGTTTAGGCAGATGTCCAGTCAAATGCTGTTGCTGTGCTCATGGTTTTGTAATATTGAGAATTGCTTAAAACTTGCATGATACTGATACCCACTACCATTTACTAACATAGATCATTATTCTGCTACTTATTATTGTTGTATGTCTGTTTTAATTGCCTTGAACTCTTGACTAATTCTAGTTCCTGGCTTCCGAGGTCAATAGATGACTGATGACTCAATATTTGTAATACTTAAGCTCAAGTACGAGCACAATTGTGCTTTTGGTGCTTTCCCTCAAGCATTGTGTTGCTGGAATTGCTTCTGAACACACTCATGAAATAGATGGAACTTGGAAGTAAATGAGAAGTGAGAAAAAGATAGCAATGGGAATATGGGATGGTCAAATTTGTAAATTCTTCTCTCAGAAGCTGTCTCAATTGATACTATTTGATATGTTTAACTGGCTATTGTCATGACAAACACTAGGTTAGTTTTATTTATAGTTAGAATATAGCAAGCAAGCAGGTATTTGACACAACCACCAAGAATTTTTTATGCTGTTGCACTCTGGTTTAGGGGAGTAGGGGAGTTCAGTAGTGAACTTTACAAGCAGTGGCATAGTCAGCAGAAGTAGTTGTTGATTATGTTGATTCAGCCCCATATCCTCCAAATGTGAAAGGGATTTATGAACTTCTGTTAGAAGTGGGGATGATAAAGATTCCACTTCTAATTGCAAATGCAAGATTATAGATTAATTCTTGATTTTTGAATATTGAAGGGAAAAAGGGTTGTTAAGGCTTATTTGGTACATGGGCTCTTCAGTTTTCCTGTGGGTATTAATATCAGTTGCCATGGCACTGGATGACTGGATACTGGTGTGATTTCTAGATACAGTTTTAATGGAATCTTCTGTTATCGATGCAGTATTCATATGTTTGATCCTGATACAAATTCAAGAGTCCATTTAACTTGTGTTAATTCATGGGTTGCCTGGTGTCAAAAGTATAAAATATGGCCTCTCTTATGCTTCAAGAGGAATATAATGTCAAGTAGAAACGAACAGGGTGGTATAGCCACACCAGAGGACGGGGATGGGGAAGAAATGGCTCTGAAGAAAGGAGACACTTAGCCACAATAGAGAGCTTAGAAATTTCCCATAGGTCAAACACTCACCGCACACCCACCCCCACACAGACCTTTTATAACAACTAATATTGAACAACTTAAAATAATTAATGGGCTAAATGGTTCTCATATATGACTCCTTTCTTGCTCTAATCCTCTGGCTAAAGCTTTGAATTTATTAACTTATTTTTTCTCATTTCCAGGATGTCATTGCAACTGGAGGGGTTGATACAAATGCTGTACTTTTTGATCGACCATCAGGACAAATCGTATCTACACTTAGTGGTCACTCGAAGAAGGTAGTTTTTTCTTTATTTTATTTCTTGATTCCATCATTGTTTTTTGGTTTTCCATTTAATATATTAGCTGATCGTTACATGCAATTTTGTTAGGTTACTAGTGTCAAATTTGTCACTCAAGGTGATCTATTGGTAACAGGCTCAGCAGATAAGGTAAGCCAAGTCCTAATGTATAAGCTACAAATTTTGTTTTTATGATATATTTTTGGTGGTCTTGATTTACTCTTATTAGAAAGGTGTTATACTTGATCAATCCTCATAGTTTTAAATTATTTTTTTTTTTTATAAATTTCTAGTTAGTACCAAAATCTTAGACCATAATTCATTTAAGGAGATGTGACAGGCTAGGTGAAGTTCTCATGCCTGATTTTATTCCAATTGCACTAATTGGTGCAAACTCTGGAGGAATTTGGTTCTTATTGTTCCATTTACTTTCTTTCTTCTTCTTTTTCCTTGCTTTTATTGGAATACGATTATTGGAGACCTTTACCTAACTTATACCTTTTAGCATTGCAAATTTGCAATATGCAGAGTACCTGCCACCCTAATATAAATGAACTTCAAATCTACTTAGTTTGGAAGAAAATAAATTTCTTGAAATTTTAGAACTGTGAACGATATCCCCTTCAAAAAGATGTTGAGAAACCACCTAATTTTTAATTTTATGATATTGAGTTTGGTTTCATTGTATTACATCTGGAAAATAAGAGTAGGCCAGATGGGGGTTGGGGACTATATCTATGCCATGGAAGGATCATTCTTTGCTTTAACCCATCCAACTTTGAAGGAGTGTTTTCATATATTAGGCAAGCCTTTGTCATACAAGGGGGCTGTGTATGAGCTTTAACACTATTTGACTATATATTAGTGGTAAGAGATTTTGAGCTGCTGATAATATGAGGTTCAAGTGGTGTTCAGTACTGAAAAATAGACACGGAAGCTGAATTTGGAATTTCTGTGCATTTTTCTTTTGGAGTCATATCTAAAGTAATTTTTAAGAAGCAACTGTGCTGATTTCATTGATCAATGTTAGTCTCATGATGATACTATATCTTCTAATTAGTTCATTAGAGATCTTCTGCCTGATTGAAGAAACATTCTTTGCTTTAACCCATCCAACTTTGAAGGAGTGTTTTCATTTATTAGGTAAGCCTTTGTCATACAAGGGGGCTGTGTAAGAGCTTTAACACTATTTGACTATATATTACTGGTAAGAGATTTTGAGCTGCTGAGAATATGAGGTTCAAGTGCTGTTCAATAGTGAAAAATAGACATGGAAGCTGAATTTGGAATTTCTGTGCATTTTTCTTTTGGAGTCATAACTAAAGTAATTTTTAAGAAGCAACTGTGCTGATTTCATTGATCAATGTTAGTCTCATGATGATACTGTATCTACTAATTTGTTCATTAGAGATCTTCTGCCTGATTGGTCTATGCAATTTGTGGCGACTGTACAGTGTATGTGGATTTTTGAGGTTCACTATTGGAATTTTCAATTGTATACAGCTTTATTTCCTCATCTTGCTTGATTATTTTGGATAGATTTTAGATATTCTAGCACCCTACCACTACACTAGGCAGGCGCAAAGCTCGATGTGGTATATGAATTTATTTTTCTTATCATTAAAGAAAATAAGTAATAGGGTTTCTCTTTCATACCTTCATGAGCAAACCATGATGCTTTCTGTTATAATGTAAGATCACTCAAATCAACTCAACTAAGCCTCAATTCCAAACTAGTTGTGATCAGCCACAAGATTCCTCTTCCTACACTTTATCCTATGTTAAGCCTTTTGTTAGGATGTAAACATGGGCAAGAAGGTTTATTGTCTAGTGTTGGTATTTCACTATGTGAAAATTTTCGATGCTGTATAGTGTTACTTACTCCATAGCCTTTTAGTTGATGTTAATTCTTATGTATGAAGTGCTCAATCCCTTTTTTCATTTGTTTTTTCCCATTAATATTGCAGACTGTTCGACTGTGGCAAGGCTCTGAAGATGGAAACTATGATTGTAGGCACATCTTGAAGGATCATACTGCAGAGGTAAATATGTTCCTTTAATCATGTTCAACAACGTTTTGTAACCAGTGATTTCTGTAATATTTACATATGTTTCATCAATTTCCTGGAATCTTCTTGCTTCTTGTTAGAGCTGTGAAACTGATTTCAGAACTCAATTCTGTTTCAAGAAACTTAAGCATATATTGCCAATGGATATATTTGCCTCCAATTGGTTGTTTTTCTGATTGTTTTTGACAAGTTTAGATTATCACTAAATGATGTCTCTTGAGTGACAGCTGTTTTAGATGGATTTTGTAACCTATATGTTGAGGTTGATTCATTGACCATGATGCTCAAGTGATCTGAGTTCATGTCATTTAAAGCACATTTTGAGTGGCATTTTTCCTTGAGGCATAAAATTGAGGCTTGTGAACCTAGGTAGTCAAGAGATGTGGTAAATTCCATATGATGTGAGGTGTAGGGGGGATATTGCATCTTTAATATTGATTTCATTAGAGGAGAGAGAGAGTATTTTCAGTATGCTATTACACTTCAGAGTTCTCTAAGGGCATGTTTGGTATGCTGTACCGTATTGCACTAGATTGTATAGGATTGTATTGTATTGTATTGGACCGTTTTGGATTAAATACAGTACGGTGTTTGGTATTGGATAGTATAGTACAGTCCTCAAACTCTTCTAAATTTCAGATTGACTCAACCTGTAAACCCCATATTTTTGTAACTTTCCCAAACATCCCAACAGCAATCTGGAGCTCTCTTCTCTGGTCTCCTCAACCGACGGAGGCTGTAGATCGGTCAGAGAATCACTGGTATGATGGAGGTGTTGTTGGCCTTCTTCACGAAGGAGGCCGTGCCTCCTTGTTTCTTGAAGGAGGAGGCCATGCCGCCTCCATGATGGAGGAGGTGTGACCTTGTCATTTGCAGCAGAGGAGGCCAAGCTCCTCCAAAACTGATCGCCGGTGGCATCCTCGATGAAGGGTGCCGCTGGCGTCATCAAAGGAGGAGGCGCTGCCTCTTGGGCCTTTTTTTAGGGAGGCTACCAGCCTCCGTTTGTGGAGGAGACCGGCCAGCGACACCAACGCCCGGCCGGTCTCCTCCATGAACGGAAACCGGGGGCTCCTTGAAGGAGGAGGCCAGCCAGCCTCCATGGACCACGATGGAGATCAGCTGGCCTCACACTATTTTCAATTTTTTTTTTGTTTTTTATTTTTATTTAAAAAAAAAAAATTATTCAAGTTTAGTCCCGTTGAGAAACACCTCTCCCCACCATACAGTCTAATACGGTTCAGACCGTATAAAATGAATATATCATACAACTGAGTACGACTATAAAATATTACCAAACGCCGCATAGTACTGTCCGGTACGACGCACCAAACAAGCCGTAAATGTCTTGAAGTATTAGCAATGCCTAATTTTGAGAGCACTTCATGACTGCAGATAAAATTGTCAGATTAGCCTAGTCTAAATATCTTCTGAACTTCTATTCCTTCGTGTTTGTGTGTGTAAATGTGCAAGTTTGTCTCTGGCAGTTTAATGCTTCTGTAGCTGATTGCTAGTGCTAATATGGTCAGTATGTCATGTTAACATGAAATTTTATTCCTCAGGTGCAAGCTGTTACTATCCATGCCACAAATAGTTACTTTGTGACTGCTTCTCTTGATAATACTTGGTGCTTCTATGATATTTCCTCTGGTTTGTGCTTGACCCAGGTCTGAACTTCTTTCTCTTTCTCCTTATTTCAGAGTTATGAAGCGGTGAATTACATTTGTTTTTTTTGTTCCTTTGCATGGTATTATCTTGAGTGTAAGATTCAAATAAGTATGGTCTTTTGCATTATCTGGAAAGAAAAAATAATTCTATGCATTTTTGGAGTTAAATAGGAGGGATTAAATTAGTGTGGAGGAAAAAGGTATAGAGAAAGATTATTCTCTTCTTTGGTTGGAAAGAAACGAGGGAAAAATAAGGGGGATATAGTACCATCTTTTCAAACTCACAAAATTGTATTCTTCGGTAAATGAGAAGTGAAATTGAAAAAGGTCATTGATGAGAGAGTATCAATTTGTATTTTAACCAAAATATAAATTTAATATGGATAAATATATACAATTTCAATGTATAAGGGTATATTGATCAAATTCAACCTATATTTTTTCTCCCTTTCTCTTGTTATAGGATGCCAAGAGGTGTCAACTGATAACTCTCTTCTTCCCTCCCCTTTCAATCGTATCAAACAAAAAAACAGAGATAATAATGAAGCCTTTTCCCTTTTCGCTCGTTTCTTGCCCTCCTTTCTCTGCTTTTATTCCTTCTACTAGACATAGTGCCTGGTATTACAAAAAAAATATATAAAAAAAAATAAAATAAAACCATCTGGTATTTTTTCCTTTCTTTTGTTAAGTCATAATTTTCCGGTTCTGCAGGTTGCAGACACTTCAGGACCTGAAGGCAGACCTGAAGGTTACACATCCGCTGCTTTTCATCCAGATGGTCTCATCCTTGGAACAGGCACCTCAGAAGCTCTTGTTAAGATTTGGGATGTGAAAAGTCAGGTATTAGGATTATCTGATGCATCCAGCCTCTGTTAAATGTTATTGACTTCACTTTCATTAATTACTTATATTGATTTGCAGGCAAATGTGGCGAAATTCGATGGACATGTTGGCCCAGTGACTGCTATATCTTTCTCAGAAAATGGTTATTACCTTGCGGTAGGTTTACACTTATAAAATGTACGGTGAATGTAGGATCTGACATTCTTGATCTGACATTCTTGATGTTTGACTGGACAGACTGCAGCTAGTGATGGTGTGAAGCTTTGGGATCTGCGCAAATTGAAGAACTTCCGGTCTTTCGAATTTAATGATACGGATTCACCAACAAACTCAGGTATTTGATATTTTAATACTTGATACTCTATATTCCTTTGAATGGTCTATTGTTTTCATTTGTTCATTGTTGTCAAACAATTTCTTTACCTTTTCTTTGGGTAAATTACACAATCTTTTAGTACTTCTGTGTATGAACTAATTGGAAAGTGATGAACCTTGCTTTTGGGAAGGGTGCTTGCTGATTTTTACTTACGTCCATCCTTCCTCTCTTCTAACATAGTATGAAGGTTTTATATTAGTAATTTACAATGTTGTAGAATGCGCTGGGTGCTGGTCTGGCGGTGATCCACTGCCTAGCGCCTAGGTGGCCAGAATTTTTTATTTTTTATTTTTGGATTTCCTGTACATGTATATACTACATACCTTATTTGCATATATTCAACCAATAATTGAAAATCAAATTCCAACAAACTCGATCAAATTCCAATAAACTAAATCAAAATCCAATCTGAAATCCATAAACAATAATGTTTTGGGGTTTCTGTTTTTTTAAAAAATTGATTGTCTAGGCTGTCAACGCCGCCGAGGCCGCATTTGTCCGGCGCTAGGCACCGGCCGCCTAGGCACAGCGATTTTGCCAAAATCTCCGCGGCTGGCTGCTGCCTAGGCTGCATTTTGCAACACTGTTAATTTATCACTAATCACTGTCATTTTCCTTTTCTGGAAGCTACTAGTTTAAGGTGACTGACGTTGTATTGGTGTTGGAAGCAGAACAGAATTCTTCTCTTTAGTTTTCTCTAATTTATATCACAACAAGCTATATGTAACAGAGCTCTCTTTCTGGTTTTTTCAGTGGATTTCGATCATAGTGGATCCTACCTTGCAGTTGCCGGTGCAGATATAAGGTGGGTGATCTTATGGGCATTTGATGATTGTATTCGGCCTATCTTTAAAGAAAATTTGTGATTGTATATATGCCATATGGAAACGAATTGCTATAACAACTTTCTGGCCTACTTTTTCATACTATTAACTCTCCCATATCAAACTTTTGGGTATTGATTGAAAGTTTTCATCTGCAGAGTGTACCAAGTTGCCAGCGTTAAATCGGAATGGAATTGTGTCAAGACTTTTCCTGATTTGTCTGGCACAGGTTCAGCTTCTTTCTCGCTCCTATGTGTACTTGTGATCTCCAACTGCATAGTCTTTGAATTTGACAGATACTATGAATCTGTTCTGACTGCAGGTAAAGCAACTTGTGTAAAATTCGGCACAGATGCAAAATATATTGCTGTGGGATCAATGGATCGCAACCTCCGCATATTTGGCCTGCCTGGTGATGATGGTCCATCGGAGTCATAGAGTGTCTCTTAAATTTGCAGAATCTGGAATGAAAGCATTGCTATTTTGGCAGCAACTGTTCAGAATGGTGTATTTTATTAATTGACGTTGATGGGAGAATTAAAGTATGTTCGATTGTATGGTGTGGAGAAAAAGAGCATGAAAGTATGGTATACTGTGCAAGCTGCTGGATCGCGGTGAGAGAATTCGTTAGATTTAAGAGGAACTAGGAAAGGAAACTGACTCTTTCCGGCCAATCATTTTGTACTTAGTGTTATTGCTAAAACTTTCGAAATCTCTAATTCCTTCTTTCAATGTTTTGTGATATTGTTAAATGAGATAGGCAAACGGTGGTGGTTCTGGTTCTTTAGAATTCGGGGATTTGTCAAATACATTTTTTAAAGTTGAGTAATGGTTTCTTCTTTGCTAGTAGACTTGTTTACCTGGCATAGCTACGAGTGTGATATGAGATATACGCCAAATCGTTTTTTTAAACATTTTTAGGAAAAGAAACAAACAAGAAATCTTCCAATGACAATCAATTTAACACCTTTGTTGGTGATGAGAAAATTTACAAGGCATTCGAGGAATTTCTAGACCTTGAAGAATTCTAAGCCGATTTAACACAGCACGCTTATATAAATGAAAATGGCATGTATCATCAAATGTTAAAGACTAACCTTTGCCATCATATTAATTTCCAAACAGAAACCTATACTAATAGTAATACAATTTTAACAACTCTAATGGGCAACAGGAGATTACATGTATGATAAGATCCCTCCTAAATGGAAACGGAGGGCAAGAATAATAACAAACAAAGAATTGAGAATGAGATTACTAATAAATAAAGACATGGATCACCAAAGCATCTCAACCTTGCATCAGGAAAGGTAGCGGGACATATGTGATCCTTGTCCATGTGAAAATCCCCACATATGTGAAAATCAAGAAAATAGAAAGTTTTTAATGATATAGGTTAATATCTAATCATTAATAGGAAACATTTTTTTTTTAACAAAAGATTAACATAGGAAACTAATTAATAATTATTAATAATTTAAAAATATATTTATTTATAAATTATAATTTATTTTTTTAAAATTTAATGGGTGTAATTACGAAATGGGTGTACATATATTTTTTAAGGGGTGTCATTATTATGGGTCGGGTTTAATTCTAAAAATGAGCTGATTCAGGTTTAAAATTTATAACCCGATTATATTACGGGTTGGGTCTTTTTCCAAACCCGAGACCCGACCCGACATATATATAGGGTTTTCTTTTTCTCTTTTGTCGCTCTGAAAGACTGAAACCCTCCATCACTCAGTTCCACGCCGTTGCACAATTCACAGGCAGCCGTCTCCTCTCAACTCTCCGGTCGCCGTCACCATTTCCCATCTCCGTCACCCTCGTCTCACCCGGTGAGTTTTCTCTCTCATCGTCGTTTTCTTCCTTATAGGATGTTAATCAGTTTTGTTCTCTAATTCCTTCATGATGCAAGTTCTGATTTGAGTAGCCATGAAGGTACGCTCATCAGTGAAGAAGATGTGCGAGTTTTGATTTGCATATCTGGGTCCTCTATTTTCAGCTCAAATTTTTATAAACACAACAGAAAATATTCAATACAAGTAAATCCATATCTGGGTTCTGTGTTTTATAGCTCATTCACATAAAAAAATTATCAACATGATTGTTTCTCTTATTCAAATAAATTAATTTTATTTGTTTCTCTTCTAAAGATTAGATTAGCAACATGATTTATTATTATTATTATTATTATTATTATTATTATTCTCATGTCTGCTCATTTACATTGCTAGATTGAAACCTAGATTGAAACCATGAGCAGATAATTAATCTATGGCTTTTTTGCTATTATTGATCTCTACATGGATGTGTTTTTATGTAGGGACTTGTGGGTATATGGGATTTTAGTATATAGTTTAGTTTCTATGATCCTAGCATGTGAATTTTAGGGCTTATCTGATATGGGTATTTTGATGAATTTGTTTCATTGGGTTGATTTTATTTACGTTCACGCTTCAGTGAGTTGTCCTAAAGTTAGGATCTTAGTATTTCAGAGAATTCAAGACTGGAGCTGTAGTTTGGTCTTCAGAATTTCTTTTCTTTTTTTTTGGTTTGTTTAGTACTTGAATGGTCCAAGGTACAAGTTTGGTAATGAGCTTGTTAGAAAATTTTATACAAACCAAGAAGCTTTGTTATTAGCTTGTTAGAAAATTTTATACAAACCAAGAAGCTTTGAAGTCACGTTATGAAAATAGAAGGGAACATGATACCGGTTTCTTTGTTTAGGATGGCCTTGAGGACCTAATTTGGGGTATCGAAAGTATACGGAATTTTTTCAATTAGATGTCTTTTTCATCTGCTATTATTTTGTTTTTTAATTCTTAGTACCCCAGCAATTGGATGTTTTTTTTCATCTTTACTGATGTAATACACTTGTTGTATTTGCCTCAATTCGATTCTCTGTGCAGATGGGGAGGGAAAAGAGAAACACTGTCAATGAGGCTAGTCCCACTGTTGATCTGAAGTCTATCATTCATCAACATTCATTGTTTTTCGATACGTTGGTTGAGCTCATCCCTGCAAAGTTCTATCTACCTGTTGATGATGACGAGAAGCCATGGTTTCAGGGCCTTAGCAAAGGTGAAAAAGCTTTGGCAAAAAAGGAATCAAGAGAAAACATCAAGAAAGCTCGAAGAGATCGGTTAGATCCCGAGAAGTCTAACAAAACAACACTTGATTTGCTGAAGCAAAACTTAGAGAAGGAAAAATCAAATAAGGAGAGCGATGATGATGAAGAAGAAATAGAGATTAAACCTATGATGATGTCTGATCTCGAAGGTGATAATCGATCTGTGACATATGAAGAACTTAGGCAACGACTTCATCGCAAGATTGAAGAGCTTCGGGGAGGTCGAAATTCTGGAAGTTCAGATAAAGCAAAGAAGATTGAACTGAAGCGCGAAAAGAGGGAAATTCATCAAAAGAAACGCAAGAGAGAATTTGGATCAGGAGAAAAGAAATCAACAACTAGTAATCCATCAGATAAAGTGGAGAAGGATATAACAGAGGCTTCAAAACAACTTGCATTTAGTCATGTCAAAATCGGAAATGAAGATAAACATGGGAAAAACAAGAAAAGGAAACTTTCAAAGACGAAGGAGCTCGAAATGGCACGAAAATTGGAAGAAGCAAAGAAGGATCCTGAGAAAGGGGAGATGATTGCAAAGAAACATTCATGGAAAGCTGCAACCAGTAGAGCTGCTGGAATTAAGGTTCACGATGATCCGAAACTGTTAAAACAAAGCCTGCACAAGGAGAAGAAGAGGCATCAAAAGAATGTTGAAAAGTGGAATGAGAGGATTGGAACTACACAGAAGCTGAAAGCGGATAAACAGCAGAAGAGATCAGAAAACATTGGTGAAAGGATTCACCAAAAGAAGATGCGCAAGATCGAAAAACGAGAGAAGAAGCTCATGCGACCAGGGTTTGAAGGTCGCAAGGAAGGGTTTGTCAATCAAAATGCAGCTTAAAAGGTGCCTTTAAAATAGTTTTTTTTTTTACTCACTAGTCAAATTTTATTCCTTCTCTTTTACTAGAGCTAGGCAGAAAACTATGTCAAAAGCCTTTAGTTGGATAATTTCATCTTATCATGACAGATGAATATGCAGCAAATATTTGTTGTTTGATATTGAATTCCCATCTCTTTGCCCTCGGAGAAGTAATTTTGTATCAGCCATATATATGTATGATGCTGTTGAATTATTGTAAGTTGATGCTTTTTTCGATTCTCTATAATTTTGGCCAAAATTTGATGTTGAAGTCCATGGTATCGGAAGTAGACTGCCATTATCATATTGCTGTATTGACTATTTAGTACAATTTCTTATAGCATAAAATGTGATGTCTCATTACATTCTTTATGGGGGATAGAGGGAATAATTATCCGGATAGTATTAGTTGTCAAGTTATCATTATCCAGGAGTTTAGATGTCTATATTGTCAGACTTTTGTAAGGTTAAGACTTGATTGAATAAAGAATATCGTAAAATTTTCCAAGCTCCTATTTCTCCTATTTTTTCCTTTCTGGTTCTACTTCTACATCAATTCTCCCTCCCCAGTGGGAGTGTTTGCAGATCAGTCGTCTGCTGCTGGTGAAATGATAGATTTTTCTACCCATGAATGTATCAAATATTGTTAATCTTTGACTATTATTATTCTTAAGGTGGTGTTTTTGGATATGTTTCCAATGGATGCAAGTGCCAAACTACTCCATATAACTTGACACGTTAAAGATTAGGGGTTGGGGATTTTGACGAATTTGATTGAAAAATATAATGATGTTTCACCACTTCTCTTCTTCCTTTTATGAAGGTCCCTATTAATTAATATAAACCAGAGATTTCTAGGGTTCTAGTTGGGGCTTGATTCTGTCATCAGATGGATGGGTTGGTTTATGTTTCATGGGTGGCACCCATTTAGCTGTTGCTCTGCTGAGTTGGATTGCTCATAGTTTTCATCACTCAGATAGGGATGTCAATGGTACGAGTCGTGGATGGGTTTACAATTACCATCCCCAATACCAATTTGTAAAAGAAATACCAACCCCAATGAATAGCCACCTTAAAATAAACAATGTGGGTACGGGGATTCGCCGTTAGGGGATCGGTTTTTTGCTCCATACAATCCCCATCCCATTAATGTAATTTTTTTATGACTTTTTTTTAAAGATCATATAAATATTATTGACTAATATGAAAATAATAGTGTGAGGGGTATATTATATATATAATGATCTGGAATGGAGTAGATGAAGGGAAAAAGGGGAAAAAATAAGAGGGAAAATTATGTTTATGTATATAGTTTTTCTATTGTCAGTTCGAACTGAATATATCAGTTCCTTGCATGTGGGCCATTGGATTTAAATGCTTTGACTTGGCTGCATGTACTTGTCAAAGCATCTTTTAAATCCAATGGTCCACATGTAAGAAACTGATATATTTTATATAGTTCGAACTAAAAATAGAAAGACTGTATATATATATATTGATAGCGGATTAGCGGGTACGGGGACAGGGCAAGGCGGGGACTTGAAATCCCGTAACTGTACCGAAATTAAATTAGGGATTGAAAAAAATACTGGCCCGATACCACAACTTAAATGGTACAGTTAAAACCGTCCCTAACGGGGTAGGTCCCCGAACTAATGGGTAATTTTGACATCCCTACACTCAGATGATCTCTTTAGATTACCATTCACTCGAAAAACAAACCAAAGCCAAAGACATTAAAGCTATGTTTGAGATTGGTTTGCTTATGAAATAATCCGCTTTTAATTTAACTTAAAGAATAATCAACTTACACGATAAGTAGATAGGTGTTTGGTAAATTGACTTTATAAATAATCAACTTATGAAAAAAAAATATATGGATAAAGTGTTTAGTAAACTTTAATTGATTAAGGAAAGGGTGTCGATATTGACATCTATAAATATGATAAACACACTCGTATTTTAATAAAAAATTTAATTACAAAAATATCTCAATAGGAATTTACCAATAAAGACATTTGGTTTAATTAAAAATAAATAAAATAATATGTACATCCATTAATTACACTCATATCTTCAACTATATCACTTTATTAAAAAAAAAATTAAAATAAAAAAAAATTAAAAAAAAACCTCTAATTAAACCCTAATTCTATTTCAAATATCAAAATTTCTAATTATCATTCTGTTTTGCATAAATTTTAGGTATTTTAGAGAGAACTGCTGTGATTGATATAAGAATTCAAATTCTTGCAGATTATGTCAAGTTTGGAGACATTAACAGTAAGAAAAGGAAGTTTGAGAAGGTTAGTTTCACTGTCAAGGACTTTGCAGGAGCTAGTGGACAAATTTGATTTAAAGCTTTTTTTTTTTTTTTTTTTTTTTTTTTTTTTCGGTCAACAATCTTTATTTTAAAAAAAAGGCCAAAAAAGGCCAACCGAACAACAACAAAAGCAAGGAAGAGGACACAAGCAACTAGCAACCATTTACACAGCCAACAAATAGAACAACAAGCTGCACAAAGCAACTGAGAACCCGAACACCACACACGCCTAAAAGCCAAACCAAACTTAACAAAGCAAACACAACCAATACAATTTTTTATTTTTTATTTTAGTAATCAAATTTGATTACTTGTAAATCAAACAAGTAATCAATTTTTATTTTAGTTTCTTTGTTTGTGAGAGAATGCTTGAAGTGAAAGTAATATTTAGTAGTCAAGAATTTGAAACAAAGAGAACTTGACAACTTGAAGTAGAGCTTCTCGAAATTTAAGAATTTAAAAATTCTCTGTGTTTTCGAGCAATCGAGCCTGAAGAATTTAAGAATTTAAGAATTTAAGAATTTAAAGGTATATACTCATGTGCTATCCACCTAGCAACACCGGTCCTCAAATCTACTATATGTAATTATGCTTACAATCTCGGTTGACTTCTGATCACACCTTTCTCGAAACGTTAGACCATCTCCAATGCATATGCCAATGTCAATGCTAAATTTGGCACAAAATATAGTAAAATGTTATATTTGGCACATCATTTTAGCATTTTACTCCAATGCAAAATTCTATTTAATATGCTATTTTTTATTTTTTAATTATTTAAAATTATAAAAGTCAACAAATACAACTAATGCATTCAATGGATACATTGAATATTATTTTAGAATTATTTTAATCTCAATTTTCCCTACCAAGTTTGTTAAATTTTTATTATTTAAAATTAAAAAGTCAACAAATACGGCTGCATTTATTGCTGTGCCAAATTTGACACAGTTTATAGCATATGCCAAATTTAGCACAGCTTTTAGCATTGCATTGGAATATGTTTTTTTCACTTTGTGCTAAATTATAGCATTAGCACATTTGATTTAACATTGCATTGGAGATGCTCTAACACACCACTACTACCCACAGACCTTTTATAGTGATCCTAGACTAAATGCTTATGCACTAATACTCTTACTCACAAGACTTGACTTAATGAAGAGATAAACATCATATGTGAATATGTAACAATATTCTAGTATGCAATTAATGCTAGGCTATATTAAATGCTTATCAAGAGATTTATGATGTCAATTAAAACAATCTTACATATCAATATCAATATGTCTATACGAAGAAAGTTCCAAATAACTAAAGATTTCGGATCAATTTGACATTTGCATGCATTGTACCATTATGCATATTACGAAATTAATTTGGCAAAAAATATATATATATTCAAAGAAAAAATTTAACACCTAATATTATTTGATTCCGATTCCAACTAAATATGCATTTTTCCTACTCTTTCGCATTTTCTCAATTAACAAACAGAAAGGAAAGGAACAAAAATCATATTCCGGTAAGCTGCAATATAAGCTCATTGATCACTCTAGCATAAAAACATCATTAACTCTGTAACACCGAAACAGTAACAACATGAGTCGGGGTTGCATTCCGGGCCATACTTGTAGATTCTTTCTTGTCAGGTCCGGTCAAATTCCTGACCGACAATGGTGTTAACTTTAAAAAAAAAAAAAAAAAAAAAAAAAAAAACCTATAGAATTAGTTCATGGTTAAGTTAAGGCTTCCAAATTTTACTTAGAAAAAAATTGAGCTTCATGAAGGACTATAAACATTTCTTCCATGGAGAGCATATTAATGGTTAATTTCCAATAAACTACCATATATCTCCACAAGTACAACTACCATTCAAAATTCTATGGTATCTGTTAACATCTCTCACAATGATCTCCCTCTCCACCACTCTACTGATATACTTAAAAGACTCATGGCAATCCCTACAAATCCTCAAGTTCTTCACTATCCTCAATGCCTTTCCCGGTGGGGTTCCGCTCACTAACCCAAACGCCAATGCTAACTTCTCGCTATGATACCAAAGTGCCCGCGTCTTCTCCCTTTCTTCGACCTTATGCAACATTTCGTTCCAAATTGGGACGTATCCTAACTTCTCGCACTCCTCAATCAACTCTTCTAGCTTTGCGTAAATCTCTTCTGCTTTCTCGTGATTCCTATCACCCGCCAAGAATACATGAACTTCTCCTTTCACTTCAATCCAACTCCTACCACCTTCTTTCCTCACTCGCCTATCTTTCATCATCTTCCTCATTTCCGTGACCTCATCCCACCTACCTGAAGCCGATAACCCATTAGCAGCAATCACATAAGCAGAGTCATCATAAGGGTTTACTTCTAATAATCTGTGAGCCATTCTCAGAGCCATGTCTGGTGCACCATGTAACGCGGAGGAGGATAACAATGCCCTCCACACGGCTGCATCCGGTTCAAATGGCATTTCCATTGCAATCGTCTCCGCATCCTCCAACCTTCCAGCTCTCCCAAATGCACCTATCAAACAAGTATAGTGCTCCAATCCCGGTTCCAAACCGTAACGAACTCTCATTTTCTCAATCCACTTCTCACTCTCAGAAGCCAACCCCGCATTAGAAAAGGCCGTTAAAACAGCCAGGAAACTGTACTCATCCGGCGAAAATCCTCTGGTTTCCAATAAATGAAAAAGCTCAAGCACGGAATTTTTATCTCCTTGTTGTGCATAACCAGACAACATAGCATTCCAAGCAACAACATTTAACACACTGACATTCTCGTCAAAAACCCTCCTCGCATCAAACACATGCCCAGCTTTTCCATACGCATCAATCAACGCAGTCCCAACAACCACATTCCTATCGAAACCCGCAACAAGTGCATGTCCATGTATGATCCTGCACTGCTCCATAGCAGCAAGCTCGGCGGCCGAACGCAACGCTCCAGACACGCTGTGCACCGTGGACACCACATCACGACGTCTCATGTCAGCAAAGACCGACAAAGAATCCACACAACGAGAGTTTTGCGCCAAACAAACAATCATGGCAGAGTAACAAACCTCCTCTTTGTCGTGCATTTCATCGAACACCCTCTTGGCATTATCAGGTAACCGAAACTTGGAGTAGAAATTGACAAGGGCGGATCCACAAAAGGGTTTGTCGTTAAATGAGAGTTTGAGAGACATTGAGTGGAGAGAGAGACCGAAAGAGAAAGCGTAAGAGAGAGAAGCGCAGGTTTTGCAAAGAGAGGCAAAAGTGCGCTGGTTGGGCAGAAATGAGAAGGTTGGGTGGCAGAGCATGGAGAGGAAGAAGCGGAGAGAGAGAGGAGAGTTGGAGTGAGCGGAGATGAGAGACGTCCATGAGACGATGTTGGGTGATGGGATTTGGTGGAAGACACGGAGGGAGTAGGAGAGGAGGTTGGATTTGGAGTAGAGGGTGATGAGGTTGTTGAAATCAGAGCGGTCCGTGTAAGACGATTTCAAGGTTCTGGCGTGGAGGATTCGTGGATCTGTGCTGTTGGCTTGTGTTGCGTCTCCTCTGTTTAGTGCTTCGTTCATGTTTGCAGAGACAACAAAAGCTTCAGCAACAAAATTCAGCTTCGTAACTATATTCTTCAACACAACCAGATCTAATATAAACAAAAACTGAATACATGGAAAAAAAAAAAAAAAGAGCTCAATTACGTCAAAATGAAAAGAGAAAAACCTGAGGATTTTCAGTCGCAGAAGAATTAAGAGATGAGACAGCTTCTCCGTTACTTTCTCTCTGATCGAATACATTTCTCTTTTCGGTTGATAAAAACACAAGAAACAGTAACCCGAAATTTTCATTTGAAGAATTTGAATTCGTTAATGGAATTCATATCAAACTTTCAATGCTGTATAAGAGAAAGAGAAGATTCGTCGGTGGATGAAAAGTGGACAAAACGACGAGTTGACAATGGCCTCAACCTCAAAACAAGGTTAGGTTGAAGGTGAAGATTCCATAGAGTCTGAACTTGGAAGTGTTCCAAATAGTTTGGGTATCATTTTCACAATTCAACGTTTTCAATCTCTATCTACAAAAAACTGATAAAAATATGAGTTTATCTAACTATAAACACACTTCACACCCACGCAATTCCAATCTTAATAAGAAGCAAACAACGAACCATATCAAATGATTTATTTTCTTGCCTAGTTTTATTATTATTAAGGAGATTATCAATTTAGCCCCTGGGCTTTCATGAATTATCTATTTTTTAAATGTCTTTGCCTTTTTAGTGCACATGGTCCCTAAGCCCCTAGGCTTTCACGAATTATCTATTTTTTAAATGTCTTTGCCTTTTTAGTGCACGTGGTCCTTAAGCCCCTTGACTTTCACGAATTATCTATTTTTTAAATGTCTTTGCTTTTTTAGTGCATGTGCTCCCTAAGTTTCCGTAAATCAATCAATTTGGATTACGAAACCTATCAAAGTATGATATCAATACGAATTGACACTCATAAAAGCAATTATGGATCCCAATGTTTAGTATAAGTGAATCCACTTTCACGGGGGGTTTCAACTTAATTGTTATTACAAGTCTGAAGTCCAAAAAGGGATTGAAAGTACATACAATAAAGGAAATTTAAAAGAAGTGAAGAAAAGGAAACACCGAGTTGGTAATGTACTAATTCTTGTATTTTTTAGTTTGAAAATGGTAAAAAATATTCTTACATGATTGACATGCATTGTTTTACTATATTTATAGGGTATGCAGGAATCCAATCTAATCAATTTCTAAATTGGATTCTATAAAAATCCAATGGATTCCAATTTTTAGTATAAACTTCAACATTTTTTTTAACAGTTTCAATTATACAAAAAATAAAAATAAAAAACTTCACAACATGTATCATCAAATGTCAAAGACTAACCTCTGCCATCATATTAATTTCCAAACAGAAACCTATACTAATAGTAATACAATTTTCACAACTCTAACGGGCAACAGGAGATTACATGTATGATAAGATCCCTCGTAAATGGAAACGGAGGGCAAGAATAATAACAAACAATGAATTAAGAATGATATTACTAATAAATAAAGACATGGATCACCAATGCATCTCAACCTTGCATCAGGAAAGGTAGTGGGACATATGTGAAAATCCCCAAAGCTGCATACAACAAAAAACAAATATAAAGTCAAATACATCACTTGCTTAGGTCGATTTAAATTTATACGTTGAAAATTGAAATTGAGAACAAAATTATTCACAAAATGAATAATTATAATTTTCATGCTAATGAAATTGAGTTCTGAGACCTATTTCTAAGAGGGCCGTTTATCTTCTATATAATATTATTTATTCATGCCACAGAGACCAAGCCACATAAACTGGCAGCTATCTAAATCGAAGAGTTTCAAGAAGTGGGCTAGCAGAAATTCATGTTTTAATTTTTGCTTGGTATATGACGGCCAAACCAATTGTCGAATGATCACCCCAAGTTCATCTTAAAATGATTAACCAGAAAACAAAGTCATAAGAGTATTGCCCAAGTAACAAAAAGGATCTGTTATAAATTAGAAGAAACTGTAAATTACCTCGACATTCTTTAACTCAAACTCTGGGTTATGTGCCAAGCATAAGTTTCCAAATGTTTCACAAGGTCCACTACTTCCGCTTAACCTTTTCAAGTGAAGACAATAATCAAGTTAAAGATATCTAGAAAGAATTAGAATAGCAGAGCGAACTGTGAAATGGAACATTCAAGAATGCAGCTTACAGATCTTCATCCAAGCACAAAGCAAAGTGGCCCCCTCCACCCAATGCTAGTAAGTCATTCAAACACATAAAATAATAGCGATTGGCACCTATTATCACAAATAAGAGATAACATAAGGTTAAATGCATTTAGGAAACATTTTTAGAAGGTTACTTGGGAATTATTCGATGAACTCCAAGTACATAACGCAAAATTGCAATCAACTATATCTACCCCATTCATCAAGATTATGACCCTCACAAGTTACTACTTCTCCTTGTTATTGTTAAAAATAAACAAGATTCTGGCCACAAAACACTTATTTTGTACGGAAAACTGAAAAAATGGCTTGTAGACTTCTAGGCATGCAGTTTTATTGTGGAAAGAATTAGCCAAGGAATTGTAAGATACAACTTAAAATTCTATTCTTTTTTCCTTTTTTACTTTTGATATGTTATACATCTTAGAAATGGCTATTATCGATATGCATCTACACAGAGTAAGATAAAAGAAATCGAGGATCAAGTAGTACTTGACATTTAACAGGAAAACAAAGTATATAATGGTTTCAAAAATAACATCTTACAGCGTGACTCCTACATATACTGGAATATTGTATCAAACAGTTTTTGCAAAACTGTATCAATTCACACCATTCTATCTAGATATTTGACAAACCTTAGATTTAACCTTATAAAATCTAAGCTTTATTTAATTTTTTGTGTGTTTTTTTGTTTAGCCTTCTGTTTGATTTGCATTTTAGTCTATCATTGCATATATATATTGTGGATCAGTATTCCACCCAATTTTTAAATTCTTCATTATATTTTTATATAAAAAAAATAAAAAAAATTTAAAAAAATTGCCTTTCAAAAATGAAATGTCACTTCTGCCATATAATTCCAAAGCTTAAAATAATATCAATTTGCTCCAGCCTTGGAAATAAATGAATTTTTTTTTATATATTTTTATATATGTACTCCCTAAGAGGCTTTTCCATTCCGTCATAATAGTAAATATATCTACTGTGGCAGTAATCAGGTTAATAGGTAGGAGGGTAACACAGAAATAGCTGATGTAATAGGCCTTGTCTGGAAATTCATGCTACAGAAACTAAAACATTTGCATCAGTTGGTAATAATTTGCATATCCTCAAGCTTCCAGAAATATGTTAAATTAATTGTATATTTGTATACAATATATATGACATGTAAAAATCCTCCAAAGTGTCATTGAGAAAAGTGGGTTTAAAAGAGTGCAACTCTCAGATGTAGCTCTGAAAAATGCCCCAAGAGCATGCAATAAACATGGCAACATCTTCTTCAACAAAAATTGGGGTAAAGTCATCAACCGAATACTAACTGTTGTGCTTCACAGCCAATCATAACATTAATGATATGATTGATGTTATGTACTCATCCATTATCTATTTGTTAATTCATCAGCTATCTCTAACTCTGAACATGTTTACTGATCTTTTGAAGAATATGCATTATTAAGCAAACAACTTGATGTAAATACTCACCGGTCGGTCTAAAGATCCTTGGCTCACCATATATGGTTGTGAATACAAATGTTTGGTTTGTCCCCTATCCAAAACAGTAAAAAATAATAAATTAAAATTAAAAACAGGGTCAAAGGTTTCGCAAAATTATAATGTAAAAGAGAATATGGTAGAGAGAGAAACAAAACATGCAAAAAAGTGAAGGAAAAAACCATTTAATCAAGAACATGTCATTTAACTTACATTCACAACAGCAAAAGGCATGTTAACTTACTTGATATTTTCTCTTCGAGGTGGGTTTCAAGGGGCATTCTAGCATCCCGCCAAACACAGCGCCTTTGCTATCTCCGACAATCTAGAAGTTCAACCGCACAATGCACATCATCTTTAGTTATCAAGAAGTAGTAATTTACTCAAGACCAGAAGGTTCACATGATTTTATGAAAATTTATTTGAACATACAGATCCACCTACCAATATACAAGGACCAGAAAGGTCAGCACTCTTGCGAAGAAGGGTGCGGAGTGAGATACCATGTTTCAACGTACTGCCCTTCATTTGAAAGAATTAATACCAAATCAAGTTGAAATTCTCGGAAGAAAAAAAAAAAGATAAAGCCACTTTCACTAAAAACCCATTTTTAGCATGACATACCTATACAGCAAAACCCATTGGCACCCTTTGACAATATTAGGAAGTGATGACTGCAAGAATTCATACAATTCTGAGGTAATAAAAGTAGAGTCGTCCGTAAGATTAGTTAAATACTTTGTCGGACTAGATAAGTCAGCTGCTTCTGCAAACACATCGGAATCACTACTACTAATACCAGAGGCACAATCCTTATCATCATCATCAGCAGCACTTACTGGACTACCTTGTTTACTCTCCTTTGCTGGACTACCTTGATTATCCTCGCTAACTGGACTACTTTGCTTATTCTCACTAACTGTTCTACATGTTGTGGTCCAATCTTTATAGTCATCCGCGGGTTTGTTTTGCTGATCAAAATCTTCACTAATCCGTCTATTAGGAAGTGATCGAATTGGTTTGAGATCATGTTGCTGTTTGTCTGATTTAGATCCATCAAGGCTTACCAAAGGAATAACAAAGGAAAAAATTGAAGTCAAAGATTTCTTCCCCTTAGAGTATGGCCTGACCTACAAATTTGAAAATCTCAAGTCAAAAATCATGGTAAAATACACAATTAACAGAAGATCAAAGCAGCAGGCACCCTTCCTTTAAGAATTTTACAACAAGGAAAAGAAAGAAATACAGAATTAGAGGCCTGCGTTTTGTTTTTCTCATGCCTAGAAGATGAACATATAAATGCAAATATAAACAATACGTTTATACAGATATATACATAATTAAACACAGACATAGACACACAGACACATTTATATATACATACAGGCACGTAACTATACATACATGCATGAACAGTATGATTGAAATTGCTTTAACAAACAAAAGTTCCGAATAACTAACGATTACGGATCAATTTGACATTTGCATGCATTGTGCCATTATGCATATTACGAAATTAACCTGGTAAAAAAATATTCAAATAAAAAATTTAACACCTGATCTTAGTTGATTTCGATTTCTGGCTTAATATGCATTTTTCGTACTCTTTCGCATTTTCTCAATTAACAAACAGAAAGGAACAAAGATCATATTCCAGTAAGGTGCAATATAAGTTCATTGATCACTCTAGCGTAAAAACATCTTTAACTCTGTAACAACGAAACAGCAACAACATGATCTTTCAATTTCTGTAACACCGAAATCAAGTTTCTTCAAGACGTAAACTAAAATCCAACCTCCATCCACATGAAACTGTTTCCTGATAGTTAATTAAAATTATAAACCCTGTTCTCGCAGAACTTTGAATTATTATTTTTCAACCTTAATTGAATTCATATTAATAGCTTAAAATCACTAGTAAATCACAATCTAACCACATTCAAATCAGCAACAAAATTCAGCTTCGTAACTATATTCTTTAACACAACCAGATCTAATAGAAACAAAACAGCTCAATTACGTCAAAAAATCAACCGATTAAACAACAAAGAAAACAAAAACGAAGATCGCAAAATCGAAAGAGAAATACCTGAGGATTTTCAGTGGCAGAAGAATTAAGAGAAGCTGCAGAATTGTTCGGCGATTCAGCGAAGAGATGAGACAGCTTCTCCGTTACTTTCTCTCTGATCGAATACATTTCTCTTTTCGGTTGATAAAAAGACAAGAAACAGTAACCCTAAATTTTCATTTGAAGAATTTGAGTTCGTTAATGGAATTCACATCTAACTAAAAAATTTAGTTGGAGAAAGAGAAAGAGAAGATTCGTCGGTGGACGAAGAGTGGACAAAACGACGAGTTGACGATGGCCTCAACCTCAAAACAAGAACAAGGTTAGGTTTGTGGACACAAAATATTAACTTAATAATTTACAACTTCAGTTTTTATTGACTTTTTTTTTTTTTTTTTTGGGACATTGGATTTCCTTTTTATACGTCTCTCTCTTTTTGACCGTTTGAAACACGTTATTTTCTGTCTAACACTCTAACGTCACGTGTTACTAGATTTTAATATTTTATTATATTATGATCACAATGCTTCCGGTAAACTAGGGTCCGTTTAGTGCGTAAGATATTATAGGATTATTTTTATAAGATATGATTGGATTAATTTTAATATTATTATGTGTTTGGTGCAATATATGATAGGATTAAAATTGAGTAATACTGGGACATTAAAAATTGCTTCTTCCTTTTCAACAAAAGTCTCTTGTAATTTGTAAGAGACACGGAGATTTTCAAAAAAAAAAAAAAAAAAAAAAAGAGATAGAGAGAGAGCAACAATCAACGAAGAAAGGAACCAAAGAGAGAAATTGAGTGAGTCTTCCACACAAGCAATACTTGAGTGACTTCTGCTCCTCGGCCTTCGGGAAAGTCTAAGCTGCAGCCCGTGAATCTGCCACTTACCTTAACAAGTCGCTCTCTCTTTTCCATCATCACCAGAATTCTTCTTCTTCTTCCCTCCTTTGTTCTTCTTCTCTCTCTTGTTTTTTTTTTTTAATCAAAAACAATTTCTGAGAGATTTTGGTGGAGATCGCCCCAAATCTATAATCTCGATATCATTTTCTCAGTTCTTCTTCCTCATCTTCTCTTCTTCTTCTCCACGACAATATTTTCTCATCCCTCTCATCTTTCCTTTCCTAATATTATCCTCCACTTTTGCCCGATTTCAAGCTCTCAAATTAAACTCTGAAGGTTGTGTTTGTTTGATTTGGGTGTTGGTGTGATTGATGGATTTGGTTTTGTTCTGTGCTTGCTTTGTTTTTCCTCTTGGCTCTGCTTCTCTGTTTTTTTTTTGGGTTTAGCTTTCCCTGTTTCTAGATGTTGTGGATGGCCTTGCTTGTGTTTTGTTTCATTTTCTGATTTGGTTACTGAATAAATTTTCTGTTCAAAAAAATAAAAATGATGATGTTGAATAAAATTTTCAGTTTCTGGTTTGGTTGCCAAAGAAGATGAAGATGATGTCAAATGAGAGGAGAAGAGATGGGATTCATTTGAATCCCATCAATTTTGTTAGGACTAATTTATCCCATATCAGTAGGATAAAAAAGTCAAATGGAACTATTTTAGAGCATCTCCAACCCGAATAGTTCTTTTGGTGCAATTTTTGCATTAAAATAGTTCAACTTTCACACTTTTTCAATATCCTATCTTCAATCCATTGCACCAAATTTTACACTAAAAGTAATATTCTCTTGAATATTCTCTTTCATTTATTTTATTATTATTATTTGTCAACAAATACTAATCTCTAACCAATCAAAACCCAATTTTCAATTATATATATATATATATATATATAAAGTACAAATTGACAGATGAACAGTGTTGCCTAAGTGAACAGTGTCGCACAATATATTACGCGACACTGTTCATCCCCGCACAGAAAGTGCAATGGATGCCACTGGGTTGGAAGGGATTTTGGCTTGAAAATGGAGATGGCACAGTGGAATGCGCAGGGTTGGAGAAGCTCTTATCCTATCCCACCGGGCAGCCAAACATGGGAATATGACTAAAAATAAGCAGATTCTCATCCCATCCCATGTGCCAAACGGGCCTTAGTAGTTGGTAAAATACCATTTTATAATGTGATGGTTCACGTTCCTCAAAATCTGTCCTTTTCTCATGGAAATGGAAGGATTTATATTATTTATTTATTTATTTATTATATATTGAAATCTGACATCAAACAGGTGAATATCTATTTTCATAATATCAATGAGAAAACTTGACATGCATGATTGTAAAATGAGTTATAGCGACTCTATGACTATTCCTGCTCCTAATAATCAGATTGTCACGTCAAGAGGAATCACTAAAGAATTAGACCAAATGTTTGGGCCTCTTGATGGGCTTAATAGGGGATCAAAAGTGGTTAAGATGGATACTTCTCAAAGGCCAAAGATAGGCCTAGAGGATGGCCCAAAAAAAGAAACTTGCAAGGCCTCTCCACTTCATCAAGTTGGCCTAATGATCCCTAAATCTCCACCTATTGGGCCCGAACTGGGCACTAAGGAAGCTGGGCTGGTGTTAGTGGAGCTTATAAGAGACATTAACAAACCTATTGTTTAAAGACTAGGTAAATGGAAGCGGGTTGACCCGAGTGAGAGGTCTGGATCCACTAGGAAAAAGAAAGAATGGCAACCTAAAGATCGAAGGTTGTAAGCGACCTAAAAAGTCTTCGCCGTTGACCAGTAAAGCAATCTTAGGGACTTTCGAACAGGGTATGGCGATTGAAGAAGGTAAGTGCTTATCTATTAATGGATTTTAGAAAATGGAACAAGATAACGATATTGAGGGGAGCAGAGAAGGGCAATCTAAGAACAATGGGTGCAGAATCAATGATCATCAGAATGGAAAATTCAATCGTCGAAAATGCTACCCATTCAGGGGTTTCGTTCGTGGCAAATGAGGAAGATTTTTCTGCTTTATCGGCTGGCTGGTCTCTACCGGCCCACCGAACATAATGAAACTCTTCGTTTGGAATGCTCAGGGACTGTGAAGTTCTTGGGTGTTCAACATCATACGTTCTCATAAGCATGAGATAAGTCCGAATATGATTTTCTTAAGTGAAACAAAGTGTGATCATACTAAGATGGAGAAATGGCGTTTAAAGCTTGGTTTTAGTGGAAAACTTGTGGTGAATAGTATTAGAAGATCAGGGGATTGTGTTTTCTTTGGTCTAGAAGCATTGGGGTTGACCTTATTACTTATTCCCAAGAGCACATTGACGTGAAAATTAAGGATGACAGAGGTTTAACCTGGAGATTTACGGGATTTTACGGCTACCCGAAGCAAGCCCAGAGGAAGCATTCATGGACTCTGTTGTGTTGTCTGGAAGGTATGTATCACCTGGTTTTGTATGGGAGACTTTAATGAAATTATGTGTGATGATGAAAAGCTTGGTGGTGCTAATAAGAGCTGGAATTCCATGGCGGACTTTCGAGAGACGGTGGAAGATTGCAATTTAGAATATTTGGGGTTTATTAGGCCCAAGGTCAACAAAAGGGAAGGTTCTACCTCGATTTTGGAAAGGATGGATAGAGATCTGTATAATAGAGGTCGGAGGAATTTATTCCCTTAATCTATGATTCGTCATCTTGAGTTTTGGGGCTCCGATCACAGGCCTAGGGATGTCAAAATTACCCATTGATCCGGGGACCCGTTCCATTAGTGGCGGTTTTAACTGTACCATTTAAGTTGTGGTATGGAGCCGGTATTTTTTTCAATTCCCGATTTAATTTCGCTACTGTTACGGGATTTCAAGTCCCCACCCTGTCCCATCCCTGTACCCGCTATCAATTTATACATATATATATATATATATATATATATATATATATACATAATTTTCCCTCTCTTTTTTTCCCATTTTTTTCCTACATTGAAACACTACTCCATTCCAAATCATTATATATAATATACCTCTGATACTATTATTTTCATATTATTCAATAATATTATATGATCTTTATCAAAAAGTCATTAAAAAAAAAAAAATACATTAATAGGATGGGGATGGTACGGGGCAAAAAACCGATCCCCTAATGGGGAATCCCCATACCAACACCATTTATTTTAAGGCAGGTATTCATCGGAGATGGTATTTCTCATATAAATTGGTATTGAGGATGGTAATAGAAAACCCGTCCCCGACCCGTACCATTGACATCCCTACACAAGCCCATTGTGCTTGATTGTGTGGCAAGCTCTACTCCTAGATAGAAGAATCTAGTTAACAAGGGGAGGATGTTCTTCTTTGAGGAGTGTTGGATTGATGATGATGAGTGCAAAGATATTGTCTCTTCCTCCTATAAAAAGAATACTAGTGGTGGTAATTGTGTGGTGAATGTGCTGAATAAAATTGAAGGGTGTGGTAACTTGCTGAAAACTTGGAATATTAAAAAGAAAAGGGATCTTCGCTTCAATCTCCACCAAAAGAGAGAGGCTCTTAGGTGGGCTTGCAAAGCTGATAAACCGGCTTCCTAGAGAGTGATTAATAAGCTGGAATCTCAACTCAACGATGTTCTTGATATCAAAGAGCGATACTGGAAACAAAGAGCAAATGTGGAGTGGATTCAAAATGGTGATCAAAATACCCGCTTCTTTCACTCTTAAGGCGTTAGCTAAGAAGGTCAGGAATAGAATTAGGGATCTCCTTGATGAGGGTGGGACTTGGAGAGATTCGAAGGTTGAGTTGGAGCTAATTACAGGTTAGTATTTCTCTAACTTGTTTACCTCTAGTATTCCTTCACGAGGAGATATGGATAAGGTTCTGGAAGGGTTTCGTTCAAAGTTTAGTGGTTAGGTTTCTCGGTTCTTGGATGCCAAATTTTTTAGGGAAGAGGTCAGGAAAGCAGTCTTCGATATGGGCCCCATGAAGGTGCCTGGGAGTGATGGGTTATCGGCCATTTTCTACCACAAGTTATGGGGTTCAGTGGGTCCGTGTGTTATTAAGACGTGTCTAGGGGTTCTGAATGATGAGGATTCCGTGGCAGGCATGAATATTACGATTATCTTGCTTATCCCAAAGATTCAAAATCCTGTTAAAGTCTCAGATTATAGACCTATAAGCTTGTGTAATGTCATTTACAAGATAATTGCTAAGACTATTACAAACAGGTTTAGGCATGATTCTAGTGATGTAATATTTGAGACTCAATGCGCCTTTGTCCCCGGTTATCTAATTTCTGACAACACTGTTGTGGGTTTTAAGTGCCTTTATAGGCTGAAATGTAGGAGATGGAAGCAAGGTTCGATGGCCATTAAACCCGATATCTCTAAGGCTTATGACAGGGTTGTGTGGGTCTTCATAAAGGGTATGATGCGGAATTTGGGTTTCTCGGAGAGATGGGTTGACCTGATCATGAACCGTGTGACTTCTGTGTCCTATTCCTTCCTAATAAATGATGAGGTTTGCAGTAATATTAAGCCCTCCAGAGGGTTAAGGCAAGGTGATCCCCTATCTCATTTCCTTTTCTTATTCTATGCGAAGGGTCTCTGTCATGACCTAGATTTTGGATACGTGATTTTTAAAATATAATATTGAATCAAAGGCAAGTGATTTTGGAAAAATCATTATACTTCCACTCTAAACCTCGAAGATATACATTTTTTTAACAAAAAATTTTGCTAGAGATTCCTATATATCTTATGCATGCCCAAAATTCTTTTCACCTACAGTATCAACACCTAAGCTCCATAAACAATATCCATCACAAGCAGAGACTCAGTCTCTACACAAAACATTGATACATCGTTCTATAAACCATAACCTCAGCACATCATACATATGGTTCCAAATTTACATAATTTACAACTCAACTTTGATTTAATATATACATAAACACAATCCTTCATATATTAAAACAAAAAAGAGGATACTATACTTATACGATCCGATTATATAGCTATAGTCAAAACTTTTATCCTAACTATCTCGTATTGAATTATCAGCTATTGTTACCTGGGGAAAAATAAAGGGTGAGCTTTACAAAGCCCAATAGGAGGTATTCTAAATTCTAAACAAACATTAATTACAACATGTACGATCATATACTTAAATTGTATTTTAGTAATGCAATTATAAAAGAAATGAGGATTTATACTAGTATGCTATTATACTTGCACACTATAATCAATCTAACATTCCATAAAAAAAATCAGCTCATAAATCAAGCATCAATTTCTAAGATGTAGAAAATATAACAATTTTCATACAATAACTGAACAATATATTTTTATAATTTACCAACCATAGAATTCGTAAATTTCAATAATAAAACAAGTACCATAATACAAAGATACTACCCTCATCCAATTCGGCATGAGGAGTGCTGCAACTCTCTCAAACAGAGGTCATTCTCAGGGGCATCAAGGATTAAACCCTGACCATAGCACTATAACCACAACGAATCCACATCTCGGATATTAACATTTCTATTTAATCTTTTATTTCCCATTCCATAAACAAATCTCAATGCAATGCATGTAATACGAAAAATAATATAATCTCAATTATGTAGTAACTCATAATACCATTTCACGATTCCATGTATTCCGAAGCAAAGTTTATTCATAATTAATCCTATACAAATATGTGATACACAACAATATGATATCACACATAATTTCTTTTCTTATTAAAGCAAACAATTCAACCAATGATTTATAAAGTCATTGACACATCAATAGAATTTAGTCCATAATTAGCTTACAGTTCAGAATTTCCCCCTACCTTGATCATGGAGTATTGAGATTTTTAGCTCGTATCACTGAATCCGCTCCCTTAGCAATCTCAACTACATCATTTGTACGTGATGAGCCACCGACAAAAAATAATTTTTGAATTTAAAACAAACTCAAATAATATTGTTCTCACCTACGGACCTACCCAACACACCATAAATTATATTTCCAAAAATAAAAAAATAAAAAAATAAAAAAATAAATAAAAAACCATAAATTATTAACAATCCTTAACCTCAATTACTTTCTCCATGACTATTAATCAAAATTTCAATATATACTACTTGAGAACTTAATTATTATTGATTCTCAAACATTTCCAACTCTTGGAATTTATCTATACCCAAATAAATATCAGCTCAAAAAAACTATTAGGTGTCGTTTGGTACCATTTTTAAAAATGGTTTTTTGTTTTTAAAAATAAAAAACAACTTTAATATTGTTTGTTTACACGTTTTGCAAAATTATTTTTGAAAACAAAAAATAAAATTTTGAAATGTATAACTAAAAAGTTAAAAACAACTTTTTATTGTTTTTCACAATTTTCAAAAACATCATTTCAAAACAAATCAATTTTTTCCTCCAAATAACTACTTTACCCATTTCAAAAACAATAACCAAACACTTTTACATCGTTTTCCGTTTTAAAAAACTACTTTTAAAAAACACTACCAAACATTACATTTTTAAAAACATAATTTTAAAAACGTGATTTCCATTTAAAAAAAAAAAAGTTTTCAAAAACACCATTTTAAAAACGATACCAAACGCATATTCCTCGATTTTATTTTATTTTTTTCTTTCCAAAATTTCACTACCAAGTTACTACAAGTTCAATTTACTATCAAATCATATTCAAAATTGTTTACATAGCATGTAAATCACAACTTAAACTTAATTTTTACCCCATACAAACAGTATTTCATTCCTAGAGAGAGAAAACTTAATAAAAAGTGACATGATTAACAATTTTAAACTCAAATAAAAATCTGGACACTTGTAAACTTAGGACTTCAACCTTTTTTTCTTCTTGTCTATCTGTTTTTGTTTGTCCTATTCTTTCTTCTTTTTTCTTCCTAGACTATCCTCTCTCTCTCTCTCTCTACTATGTTCTAGTAAGGGGCGGAATTAGGCATGGCTAGGGTGGGCTACAACCCATTTTGAAAAAACATAATAAGTTTTTTCAATAGTTCTATATACATTCCATTCAGTTCTAAGTATACCCCAGCCCAATTCCAGTTCTAACTTAACTTATCATATTTTTCCTTCCTTGTCTTCTTAACAACCCAATAATATAAAAATTATATCAAGCCCATTCAAGCCCATTAGATTTCCTTAACAAGTGAAAATCAAATTAGGAATTTTAACCCTTTAATAACTTAAAAATCAAATGGGAAATTTTAAACCCTTAGCAAGTAACAACTAAGAAAAAGCAGAAGCAATAGAGTTACCGTATAAGTTATATATAACTTAATCTCCAAGTCTCCAACTATCTCCGGTCTTCACTCTCCAAGAATTTCAATTTTATTTCATAGTTTTTGGATCTGTAGAGGTATATAGATGTCAGTAGGAGAAAATCGTAAGTTATTTTATTTTTATTTTTATTTTTAAGTTTATATTGTAAAATTAATTGTAGATTGTGATGATAATTTTGATTTTAATTTAGTGATTATGTTGAACAACCCAGGTGATTACGTTGGTGATTAATTAATTGTTTTTTTACTTCTTTTTTTTTTTTTTTTTTTTTTTTTTTTTTTTTTTTTTTTTGTGGGGTTTGCTTGTGGTTTGTTGTGGTGTTAGCACTTAGTAGCGTCTTGACTCCTTGTTTTTCTGGTGTGTGTTTATGCATTGTGCCCCTGTTTATATCTACTTGTTTTCAAAAAAATAAAAATAAATAAACAACAACCCAAGTTACCCAATTTTTGAACAACCCAATTTTTGTTATAATTGTAAAATTAAGTATATATACATTAAGAACACTGAATATAGCAACATGTCAAACTAATTGTATATGGTAGTATACCGAATCAGGTGATTACGTTGGTGATTAATTAATTGTTATTTTACATTTTTTTTTTTTTTTTTTTTTTTTTTTTTAATTTGGGGTTTGCTTGTGGTTTGTTGTGGTGTTAGCACTTAGTAGCGTCTTGACTCCTTGTTTTTCTGGTGTGTGTTTGTGCATTGTGCCCCTGTTTATATATACTTGTTTTCAAAAAAAAAGATAAACAACAACCCAAGTTACCCAATTTTTGAACAACCCAATTTTCGTTATAATTGTAAAATTAAGTATATATACATTAAGAACACTGAATATAGCAACAGGTCAAACTAATTGTATATGGTAGTATACCGAATATATATATATATATATATATTAATCCATTAGTTTGTATATGGCTGATACAATTGATTTAGATTCAGTAATAGATGTTTTTGCTTCTTTAAAGCCTCAGAAGTCAAAATTTAACTAGGATTTTATTGTATTTACATTACATGCGTATTTCATTTTTATTTTCTTGTGTTTTTTTCTTAGTTAGAATATGTATTTGAGGGTAATGTTCATTATGTCCCCTGACTAGGAGTACTTTTTTATTTTAATTAATGAAAATTCTCTTGTATCGTCGAAATTCGCAATCAAAATGAATTGTTTTATTATGTAGTATAATTTTTTATTTTTTTATCTATATGAAATTGTCCACGGCTCACCCATAAAAAAATTTATGGTTTCGCCCCTGACACTTCTAGTCCTCTTCTTTCTATTTAACGTCCTTATCTCCCTCTCGTCTTTTATCTCTCTTTAATTTATTTATTTTTCTATTGTCACTAAAGAGTATTATTGATGGAAAAAATTAAAAATCATTTAGAATTATAAATGCATATTTGCATTCGAGATGCTCTAATATTGACTATGAAAAATCAAATAAAAGTTACACAAGGTATGTTGTTCCTGATAATAAAAAAAAGTGGGGAAAAAAAAACAGTTTTAATGATCAAATAATTTGAGGCTTATCTAGAACCTTAATTCGTCAAATTGGACTCTTAGGTGATGTTTAGTTACCATGGTGGAATGGTAATTAATTAGAATGAGAATGAGAATGAGAATGGAAATGGAAAAGAAAGGAAAACTGATTTTTTTTTTTTTGGGTTGGGATTTTAGAATTTGTTAATGAATTAGTATTATTTTGATTGGTTAACAACCGAATGAAATGAAGTTAACTTTATTTTGACCAAAGTACCTCTAATTACAAAAAATTTATAATAACATGATATATTATGGATAATAATAATAAAATATAAAAGTATATATTATAATATATATTTATATATATTATATTATTATTATATTATATAATATATATATATATTATATAATATTAAATATATCATTATATATATTTATTAATATATATATATAATATTTAATATATATATTATTATATATAACTATTATATTATATATATAATAATATAGAATTATAGAGTTAGGGCATAGAAGGGTTATTTTTGGAATACAAAATTTACTTTGGAATTGGAAAGAGCATTCCATTGGGTTTTGGGAGGAAAGCTCATTCCACCAAAATAGTGGAAAACCCATTCCAATGGAAAGTCTTTTCTAATACTTATTAGCAAATCAAACATAAAGAATGGTCATTTTTCCATTCATTTTCATTTCATTCCACCTTCCACCCAACCAAACATGACATTAGTATTTAGGAAGAAGATATATATATATATATATATATATATATAGTAGGGTTTGTAAAACAATAAAGAGAAAAAAAAACACAAAAAAGGAAAAAAAAATATTGTTTTTTTTAAAAAAAAACTTAATAGTAATTTTAATTCCGATTAAAATTGTCATCAATAAAAAAAATTAAAATAAAGTGTAAAAAGATAATTTGTGGACCGTTAGGAGAAACTCTCTTTAATTTAACACACACACACACACATATATATATATATATATATATATATATATATTAAGGTTTTGCTTTTCGTGCATGTGCTGGAGGCCAACTTGCAATAGCAATTTTTTTCAAAATTTTTTTTTTTATAATAAATGTAAAATCTAAACTCAAACTCTCTAGCAAGGTGTGAATGATATTTGATATTTTACATTGATTTATTCTCATCTATTATATAATTATCAATGATTTTTTTTTTTTTTTCTCTTGTATTATATATACTTATCAGTGATTTTGATTATTTTTTTTAAGAACCTCCCACAAAACTATAGGGTTTACATGACTAACGTGCATTGTTTTACTATACGTCTATATCTACAGGGTTTGCAGAATCTAATCTAATAAGTTTCTAGATTAGATTCTATAAAAATCCAATGGATTTGAATCTATGCATACTCCCAATTTTTAGTATCAACTTCAACCTTTTTAAAAAAAAAAAATTTTAACAGTTTCAATAATAATAATAATAATAAACTACACAGCTCTCTTAAAATACTGAGCACAACTACTTGTTGAAGTTACCAATATTATACAAACTATATAAACAATAATTCAAATTTATATACAATGAGCCATGTGATTAAGATAGTAGAAAGCAGAAAGTGACAATATTAATTTGATAATGGCAATTTTTATATGAACTAAAATATTAATTATATTTTGTCAGTTTGTAAATCAATAATCCAACCAAATCAATCTATTTATCTGGATGTCCAATTAATGTGCCTTCTAGACAATCTGTCATTTGAATTAAAAATATTATTCGAATCGAACCAATTCGATTTTTTAATGAAATTTTATTTTAAATGGAAAGATGATAACACATTTTAATATATTAAAAATTATGTTGCATTGTTTATATATTAATTCTAAGAGCAGTGATATTAGCACACCCCTACTGATCTATTTATACCCCACTTTTTAATATTTTAAAGCATTAATTGATATATTAATTCTAAGAGTGATGTGACAACAGCACCACTCTAATTCTAAAGCATTAATTGATAATTGAGGTATAATTTATGTAGCAAAATATTTCAATCGGATATTTTCAGTAATTTTATTCATCATACAATGTTGTATAATAAAATAAATTGTAGATTTTCTCTTAAGCTCCAATCATAGGTTAAGATATCTCTCGATTGTGTAGTGCTCGACATCATCATGATGTTTTAAAAGCATCTCTAATGTAAAAGTGACTTACATACCGATAATTGTTGACATGACAATAATGTCAAAAGACGTGTCCATCTTTTTTTCCTATTTAATTTTATATTTTATTTCCTTACAAAAAATATATGAAAAATTAATATCAGTTTTAAATGTTTACTGAGTCAACCTAAAAAATAGTTGTACAACAAACCGTCTGAAAGTGGACGGTCATGTTGACAATGTTTAATATATTTTTTTTTACCACGTCAGCTTGATATTGAATATGCACGGTTGCATTGGTGACACAATTATTAACATAACGTCTATTTATCCTACGTGATATCTCTTTTTTTCACAAGTCATGCTTGCATTGGAGATACTCTAACATACCCATAACCCATTGAAAGATTTCCAAAATAATAATAATAATTTAAGTTTAAATTTATTAAAAAGTTAAAATATCAACTTCATGAACTCTAAATAATTAAAATAAAATTGTATTTTATTATATAGGCATAAAATATTCTATTAATATGGTAACAGAAAACATGTAAAAATAGAAATCAAATGCATATGATTATTATAATTGTGGAATCAATTTATATACAATATATTTACTATTTAGATGTAAGAGAATAAAATATGTTAGCAATAAATTATTCAACATCTTCAACGTGATTTCTCATTTCACCATTTAAACAGAAAGAGAATCAACAATTTAAATGGACGTATATTTTTACTGTGAACGTGACCTTATTAAATTGAATAGCAGATGGCAGCCTCTTCCAGGCTAGTGCAATTTTGCTCACCCCTTTAACTAGAGGTAAGCATTATCCCCCACCTCAGATGTTGCCACGTGTCCCAAACCATGAATTAACTTTGGACTTTAGGTTAAGTTTAGGACACGTGGTAACACCTGAGGTGGGGGTAATGCTTACCTCTAGTTAATGTGGGTGAGCAAAATTGCACTCCTTGGCTCCTATATTTTTAAGTGAATCAGTTCTTTCCTGGGCCTCAAAAATTCAAAGCCCATATTTTCTAAGTTTTTATTTATTTATTTAAGAATTTGAGTGGCTATATTTATACCCTAAAATTATATATTTTTAAAATTCCAGTGTTACCTTCAAATTAAATTATTAATTTTTTAATAAATGATATAATAATTTCTTATAACTATTCTACTTTTTTTTTTTTTTTTTTTTTTTTTTTACTAAACCAATGTTTTATATGTGTATATATATATAAACTAACTAAACCAAAAAAAATAAAAAATAAATAAATAAATAAATAAAGAAAAACAAAAAACCAAATCAAAAAATGGGAGAACTATATATATATATATATATAAACTAACTAAACCAAAAAAAAAAAAAAACAAAAGAAAAAGAAAATAAAGAAAAACAAAAAACCAAATCAAAAAATGGGAGAACTATATATATATATATATAAACTAACTAAACCAAAAAAAAAAAAAAACAAAAGAAAAAGAAAATAAAGAAAAACAAAAAACCAAATCAAAAAATGGGAGAACTATATATATATATATATATATATATATATATATATATATAAACTAACTAAACCAAAAAAAAAAAAAAAAAAAAAAAAAAGAAAAAGAAAAAGAAAATAAAGAAAAACAAAAAACCAAATCAAAAAATGGGAGAACTGTAGCCTTCTCTAGTAATGTGTGGAGTGTGCTTACGGTATTTCATCTTTGAAAAAAATTCAAAGGGGGTGTAAATACAAAAATTGACGTACATACGATTTTTAGAGTGTAAATATCACCACTCAAGAATTTACAGTTTAATTTAACTTCGTTTATTGTGAAAAGTGAAAACTTCATTGAGCCCAATTTAAGTTTAATTTAACTTATTTGATTTTAAAATTTTTTGTAATTTTGTTTGATTGATTTCTTTCTACCGAGAATATTGGTAAATTCTCTATAGATAAATAATAGCAAGATGAGACGGTATTGGTCCAGTGATTTATGTAGTTTATGTATATATTTCGAAATCCACTTTTAGAGCATCTCCAAACAATATATCTTTAACTATTAATAGAGAGGTTGGACCGGAATGTGCTCTAATAGCCTCTCTATCTCACTCTTTAAATTATTTTCTAGCCAAAGCCTCCCCAAATCTAAGGAGAGAAGGAAACGAGTGGTCAAAATGAGTCCACATCCTTAATATTCAATGATCCAAATTCAATGTAAAGAAAATATAAAGAGCCATTTTTTTCACTCCAAGCCATTTGTAGGGAGGTTTGTTGGAGTGTTAACTCCTTATATGACTCATTATTTGTAAAAAGTACAACAAACTTCCTAAATATAAGGAAAATATAGGGAGCCTTGTTAGAGATGCTCTTAGCAAATTGGTTGTACATCTTCCTTTCATTTATATGATAAGGGTCCACATTTATCCATTAAACAGCGAGAGTTGCATTCTATATCGTACTTGTAAGAGCATCTCCAACCATGCTTTCTAAATTTTAGTTAAAATAGGTTAGCAACTTTTCATAAGATCACTCCAAACATCCTCTCTATTATAGCTAGTTATTAATATTTTAATATTTTTTAAATTTAACATATAAAGGGTTAATTGCACTAACATACCTTGATTTTATCGAATCCGGCAAAATTTCAAACAAATGTATGAAACTAACACAAACACCCCTTACCGTTAGTCAACACCGTTAGAGTTAACCATTGACTTTCAAAAAGACAAAATTGACCTTACTATTGAGAAGTCGAAATTACAATTGCCCAGCAAACTTTGAAAAATTAATAAAAATATATTGCCACGTAAACTCTAATTTTTTTTCTTTATCAATTTAAATTAAAAACAAAACAATTTGGTTTCTAAAAAAACATATCAATTAAAAAAAAATACTCTCAAATAAAAAACTCTCAAATATTTTTTTTTAAAAAATTGATATATTTTTTTAGAAACCAAATTGTTTTGTTTTTTTTATTTTAATTGATAAAAAAATAAAATAAAATTAGAGCTTACATGGCAACATTTTTTTATTAATTTTTCAAAGTTTGTTGGGCAGTTGTAATTTCGACTTCTCAATAGTAAGGTCAATTTTGTCTTTTTGAAAGTCAATGGTTAACTTTAACGGTATTGACTAACAGCAAGGGGTGTTTGTGTTAGTTTCATGCATTTGTTTGAAATTTTGTTAGATTCGATAAAGTCAAGGTATGTTAGTGCAATTAGCCCACATATAAATAAATTTATTTTGTTTTAAATTGTAAAAATAAGAGAGAGAAGATCAATCAACATAGAAATAATTAAAAAAAATAAAAGAGAGAAGATAGATAGCTTGAAATGGCTCCCTACATTTGGAGAGCCTCTTGGTGGCTCTCTAAAATAGGGAGCCATTTAGGAAATCCCTTGGAGTACTCTAAAACCAAATTCACTCCTTATTTTAGCTAAGGACATAGTTTAGGGAGCCTTTTAGAGATGCTCCAACGATCTATACCGCGAAGTTTTGACAAACCCTCAACCTAAAACAATTAGCTCAATTTGTTAAATTTCAAAGATGAAACCCTAGCAGCCTAGTAGAATGTGTTGTTTGTACTTCAGTCAAACTTCATCAACTTAATCTCCCAGAAAATTTAGATTCCTTTCCCTTCGTCTACCTTCCCTTCTTTATTTTTTAAATTTTTAAGATTTTTAACAGAGAGAATATATCTTTTTTTTTTTTTTTTTTTTTTTCACTTTTAATATTATTTTACCACAAAACCATTTTGTTCTCATTCTCTTCAAATATTAAAAAAAAGAAACACGCAGTGAGTCCAGTCACAAGTGATTATAAAATAGAACAAATAATTCACAATTTCAAGAAAAATAAATATTTAATATATTATTATTATCAAATTGTTCATTGTACTCCTCACAAATCACTCAAAAAATAAAAAATTGTTCATTTGTACTGCTCTTTAAAAGATAACCTCCTCATGACTCTGCACATCTACAGAGGTGGTAGGCCATCCAAAGCCAAGTTATTGCAAGTGCAGACACACCACAAAACCAGAAAACCAGAGCACTTTTTTTTTTTTTAATCCAGAAACCAAAAGACATCGAAATACAACCCTAAATTTTTTCTTGAGATTTAGCCAAAAACAGAAGAGAACCCATTTGTTCAAATCCTCCCTAAAAAAAAAAAAAAATTACAAAAAAAAGTCCCAAAAACTGCCATGATTTGATCCATTTAAACCAGACCTCAAATGGGTTTGATTTCAAAACCCCTTTTATTTATTCTCTCTTTAGTGTTTTTCTTCACAAATCTCACTGAATCTGCTACTGATTACAGCACCCTTGTCTACAAGGGTTGTGCTAAGCAGACTTTTCAAGATCCATCTGGTTTGTACTCACAAGCCCTCTCTGCTCTCTTTGGTTCTTTGGTCTCACAGTCCACAAAGACCAAGTTCTACAAAACAACCTCTGGTACTGGCCAAACAAGCATAACTGGTATTTTTCAATGCAGAGGAGACCTCAGCAACAATGACTGTTACAACTGTGTGAGCAAACTACCAGTTCTCTCAGACAAGCTATGTGGAAAAACCATAGCCTCTAGAGTTCAGCTACTTGGTTGCTACATTCTTTATGAAGTTGCTGGCTTTTCTCAGATTTCAGGCATGGAGATGCTGTACAAGACTTGTGGGGCTACAAATGTTGCAGGGAGTGGTTTTGAAGAGAGAAGAGATGCTGCCCTTCAAATGATGGAAAATGGAGTGGTGAGTGGTCATGGATTCTATACAAGTAGCTATGAATCTGTGTATCTGCTAGCACAATGTCAAGGTGATTTGGGGGATTCAGATTGTGGTGATTGTGTCAAAAGTGCTGTTCAGAGAGGTCAGGTTGAGTGTGGTAGCTCTATTTCAGGCCAAGTCTATCTCCATAAGTGCTTTATTAGTTATAGTTATTATCCTAATGGTGTCCCCAGGAGACAATCTTCTTCTTCATCTGGTTCTTCAGGTTCATCAGGTAAATAAATTCATAGAAACTTTATGTGAATTACTGCTAATTTTTGGATCTAGTTTTTATTTTTATTTTTTTATTTTAAATTTTAAATCAGAGGTTATTTTCTCTGATGGGTTTGTTACTAGATTGGAGATTAATTGATTGTTTGTAAGCAAAATCACTTTCTTTTTCTGGGGATGTGCTTGATTGATTGATGTTATTTTCAGGGCCAGGAGGGCCAAATACAGGAAAAACAGTGGCTATAATTCTAGGAGGAGCAGCTGGAGTTGGATTTGTAGTAATTTGTTTGATGTTTGCAAGAAATCTGATGAAGAAACGTGATGGTATTTACATATATATATATATATATATGCAAACTTAATCTGCAATTCATTCTTCAAAATCTCTCTGTATTTTCTTGTGGTTACATCTTTGAATGTACAATTTATTTATTTATTTTTTCTCTTTTTGCAGATTACTGAGCAGTGAGAAAAGAGAAGGAAAATCTAGAGTGGGCAACAAGAGTTCTTTTTCGAGGTGGATTCTTTCTTCTACATTTTGTTCCTCGTTTTTATGGTGAAGAGGAAAAAAAAAAAAAAAAAAAGAGTGAGGGTGAATTTGGGAATTTTGTTGGGGGAGAGAGAACAAAAAATTAGGGCACAAAAATGAAAAACAAAAACAAAACAAAAAATTGAAAAAAATTTCACTATGTTGAAAAAGAGAAGAGAATGAATGTTTGTGAAGGGGATTTTTTGGTAATTTTTGTTTTATAATTTTCTTAGCAGTCATGTGAGATTGTGTGTCTCTTTTCCCTTTCTCTAGACCAATGCTTCTCCATTTTCTTCACTACTTTTATATGCTTTTTAGAAAGTAGTAGCAATCTTTCTCTTTTTTTTTTCTTCTTTTTTTCTCTCTCTCTCTCTTCCCACAAACACCTAGTAGGCTAGTAGAGATATTGATTGTATTTAATTATGTATTATTTAATTGTCCTTAAATCATGATAAGTGCCTACTTTTTTAAGAGCAAAATTAGATTTTTTTTTTTTATTTTTTTATTTTATAAATTAATGTGTATTGTAATTATAGGTAAATGTAGTACTTGAGTTTGAAATCCATCAAATAGTTTTTCTATATTTAATTATTTATGAAATTCATTAAAAATAAAAATCATAAAAGATTGTTGATATTGACTTTATAAGCATGTATAATGTATTTTAGGTCAAACTTTAAAGGAGGTTTATCACTTTTTCTTTTTGAATAATGGATGTAGCCAATAATGATGTGGATTTGACAATAATCAAAAATAGTATATCAATCCCTTGTTCCAAAAGGAATTGCAAGTTCTAGATTTATAACCTTGCAAAGGAGTGGATTCCCTTCACTTTTATCATTGCTATTTATTTGTATCATTCTTGCTATGGAAGTTTATTTGGAGGAGAAAATTCAAATCTTTCTTTAAGTGCTTTTGTCGCGGGTAAATTTATTTATAAAATTGTCACTAATCTAATTGAAAGCCGAAATTTGAAAGTTCTCAACATCTTTCAACGCTTGTCGTAATCCGATAAGTGATTGATCTATTTGGACGATTTAAAAATCTGTCGTGGCATTATTTTAAACCATTTTTGCGAAGAATTATTATATTTTTCAATTACTTTTTTGACAAAAATGGATGCTAAGGAAGATAAGACAACAAGCTATAATCATCCATTATTTGGCAGCGAGTCATCTAGGCACAAAGCGTCAATGGTTAGATATGCATTTACTTTGGACTTTGAAATTTGAATCGCTCACTAGTGTAGGTATCTCAATCAAGGGTTTTTTTAAACGGCAAGTAATTTCTGATAGAAAAAAGAATTAAGTGTATTGGATATCACAATGATAAGATCATTTTCAATGTATATGTCAATACTAATATTAAATTTAGCACGATGTATAGTGAAATGTTATATTTGTCACATCATTTTAACATTGTATTATAATGTAAAATTATATTTGATATGATATTTTTTATTTTTTAATTATTTAAAATTATAAAAGTCAACAAATACAACCAATGCATTGATTATTTTGTTAGAATTGTTTTAATCTTAATTTTCCCTACCAAATTTGTTAAATTTTTATTATTTAAAATTAAAAAGTCAACAAATATGGCTGCATTTATTGCTGTGTTAAATTTGACATATACTATATACATTGTATTGGAGTATGTTTTTTTTTTTACTTTGTGCTAAATTATAGCATTGGTACAATGATTTAGCATTGCATTGGAGATGCTCTAAGAGTATATAAGCAAATTTAAATCTTTAAAAGTTGTCACCTCAATATTTGAGGATTGTTTTCAGGGATTGCTAAAATTGATGATTGTATAGTTCACAATGGTACATTTTATTTAAATAAAAAATCTTATTCTGTCATATTTTTTTCACTATTTGTGTTCATTTTTATTTCACAAACCTGTAGCATTTATATATCACTAATGCTAGATAAACCAAAAATTTAGTCCAAATTTCAACCCAAATGATGTTGCAAGTGATTTTTTCATTAACCACATCATTTCATGTTGTGTGTGGTGATGACAACTCACTTACCACATCATTTGGGTTGAAATTTGGGCTAAACTTTTGGGTTGTCTAGTATTACTCTTTATATATATCTCATATCTCAAGATATTAAATACTTCTTTCTCTTTTTCTTTCTCTACTCATCAAAATGATGGATTCCCTTTGAGTTTCTTTCATCGTTAATCCAGTAAAACAAATCAAATCAATTATCTATTTTTTAGGTGAATTAAATCTCATTAATAAACATGTTGCCCTAAAATCAATCATTGATTGTTGGTATAGAATCATAATAAAATTTTCCTTCAATTTATCATTAGCCGAATAGTGTAAAAAAAAAAAAAAAAACTATAAAAGACAAGAGAAGATATATGATATGGGTATTGATTCATTCGTAATGAAGAGACGAATTTTACCTGATTGAAATTTTCAAGGTCGAAACAATGATGAGATACATAGGCGATCAGAGACAAAAAGAGATTAAAAAAAGCCACATATGAGAGAAAAATAAAATTACAATAACAGTTATTTTGGGTTAAGTTTGTATTTGATGATTGAAAGTGATCTTCAAAATTTTCAAATTTAATTATTGATTAAAGCTATTGCTAAATTTTAATGACACATACTTTTAAGGATGCCATTAAAGATGCTCTAAAGATGAGTAAATGGCATGAAAGAATGAGTGAATACTCATCACTCACATGACATCACATGCCTCATGTTTCCATCTTCATATGAATGTTATGAATATAGTTTCTATAACAAAAATAAAATAAAATACGAATGGTGGGACTTGAATCCACCATTACCACTGTGGAAGGGAGGTACACTACTATCTTTGCTAAGAGGTCATGCGCAGCTGTTTTTTAGATTAATGCTAATATTAAAACATAAACTTATAATATTTTTCAACAATATCAAACTTATTTTATGACCTTTTTAATTTATAAAAATATTAGTACATATAAAAACAAAATGCTTTACTTGAATTTTCTTTTGACTCGAGCTCTATAAAATTTTAATAGATTTCATGATACATGCATAAACTTTCTTAATAATGAAGGTATGATTAACTTTTACTAACTGATTGTTACTTTGTGTCGAATAAAAGTTCAAATCAACATCGAAAGTATACATCATAATGTCTTCCCTTGAAGGTAAACGAATGCATAAATCAATATTATAAATAAGAACAAGACTGTACATCCCCTCTTAACTAAATGGTGTACATATCTTATTTCACATTAGTAGTAAAGAATTTGAGTTTCGTTACACGTATTTTAAAAGCACATGTGATGAACTTTCTTTCTGATATTGTGAGAATAGATATCTAGATCACACATATAATGATTGATCAAAAGGAATCAAACACACCTCATTCAAATCCTACCAGTAAGCTAAGGTAACACATCAAATCTTGAATAATCCTAACTTTAAAAAAGCTGCTTGTATTGCCCAAATTCTTCGCGTTTGGAGTCTTCAAAATGGAGCTCCACCATCGGGTTCAAAGCCCGACACACCCACCGACATTGTATACAATGTATCATGTGTGTGAACACATGCGTAGACCTACAATTCTACAAATCATTGCACTTGCTAATGTCTCTTAAAGATAATGAACAAGCATTCCATTTCCATAAAAAGCCACTCTTTCAACCAATTATATATGTTAAGGTTGTACTTACTGGCTGTCATGGCATGTTCCAATTTTTATTTTATTTTTCCCATTTGAATTTTCTTGTCATCTTCGAAAGTTTTGGCATTTCATTATTATTGTGTGCTTTGAAAACCTTTTGATTGTAAGTTTCAGTTTCAGACTCAGCTTGTTTATATTGATTTTACTATTTATAAATTTTCTTTACTATTTTACATTATTTGTTTTTTAAACAATTAATCAAGCTCTACAATATTTATATTTTCTAACAACACTCTAAATATCGAAGTTAAAAAGCGTTCATTTAGCTTGACAATTTTTAGAAGACCTATATAAGTATATATGCTTATATCCTTTTTTTTTTCCGTTCAGACACCTATCCGTATGTTTTCCAAATTGCATGACTCGTAATGGTTTTTTGTTGGTTGTTTTGAAATGGGACAGATAGGAAACCCTGACCAACACGGATGCAAAAGGGTAAATCAAAACTCGCCTTCGTCTAGATAAGATTTGAACCGCTGACTTAAGAATCATTTACGCCCTAAGCCCATCCTTCCACCAGCGAAACTAACACCTTCTGCAAAGGAGTTACCAAAGTTTGAACTAAGGATGTCTGAGTTTACAGCTCATCCCTGGACCACCAAGGCAACCCATTGAGGTTTTATATATATATCAGGCTTGATTCACATTAAGCTTTTCTTGCGCTGGAAGGTACGTCATAAAATCTGCAAGTCACCGACAAAAATAAAGAGAAGCCATAAAACGAACTTCTAGATATTGACATGCTACACTATATAACGTCACGTTAACGTGTGCACGTGGGTTTCACGTGTTCGGTGATTTCAGCCTGTATTCAAATCACAATGAATGAACGAATGATTTGGTCAAAAAAACAAATTATCATTTCCCAAGTGTGGAAACCGACTAATAATACTTTCACACCTAAGCAGTTAACAAGACGTACAAGTGGTCCAATACGCGCTCCTCCAGCTGTCTTCTTTGCTCTTTTTTGACTTTACCTGTCACGGCATTCTTGTTTAGGCCCAATGTGGATTATCCGGTTATAGTAACCAAGGTCCCAAACCAAATCTAATATGGTCCTGTGTTTAGATCTTAGGTCCCGTTTGATTTTTTATCAGAAGATCGAACGGTACTGAATGTTATTGAAGATTAAATAGTGATTGAAAACCGAAAAATATATATATTTTTTTCAACTGAAAACTAAATATAAGTGATTAAGTGATAAATTATTTGTTTTTTTTTTTTTTTTAAAGTTATAAATATCTGAAATAAATACTTTTACATCTATACGCTTCTAACTATTATTAGTTATATATTTACATTTAATATATTAAGATTGATAATTCTAAAACAAAATTATTTAGTTATTAATAATATTTCAAATTTAATAACTAAATAATTTTTACAATTAAAAACAAAACTAAACAACAAGGACTGGATTATTCTATCATCTAGAACTAACTTGCATCGCCTTAAATTCGTAAAATATGAAATTTATCTTTTCTTATTCTGGGTGATTTATTTCGTTCAATTTTAAAAACTATTGCAACACTCTAAACAGTATTTAATGGCAAGGGTTGAATCACACATTCTCCTGCTACAGCTTGATTGAAAAGTATAAGAGTTTAAGAAATATAAACAGTTTCTCATTGCATTCAACAATAACGAAGAACAGCTTAATTGAAGAGTTTAAGAAATAAAACAGATCAATCAACACCACCAATAATATAATTTTCAGAACAAGTAGAAGAGATGTACCCAAACTCTAAAATAAAATTAATAAAACTAATTATCAAATTATGAAAAAAAAAAAAAGGCCTTACCGGAATATGTGGGGAAATCAAAAACTGTATTCTAATTAAGTTTTGAAGCAACTATGTTTTGTAATGCTAATTAAAGTATTTTGTGGTGAGAAGAAAAAAATGTATTAATACGGTTAGGAGTTTGACAGAAGACAAAATCGGAAATATGTTACATTAGTGAGGATAGTTTTGTAAGTAAAAAATTGTTTTAAATTCCAGTTGTTTTTTGTTAAGTGAAAAGTGAAAAAATTTCATTTTTATGAACAAGTAATTTCAGGAGTTCTTTAAGTGATTTTATCACTTTAAAAATCAAACAAAACAACTTAATGAAACACATTAAGTATTAAGTGAAAAAATCAAACAAGGCTTTAGAGTTACCTATGGCCCATAGTCGGTGATGATCGGCGACTTCAAAATGAAGCTCCAGTTCAAAGTTAAACCCTATTTTGTAAATATTTACCTACCCATTAAAATCCCAAATTATTGGAAGATCCCTTCCCTTAAGTCGAAGTTGCATTCCGGGCCGTATTTATAGATTCTATCTTGTCAAGTCTTGTCAAATTCCTAACTGGCAATGTTGTTAGCTTTCAAAAAAAAAAAAAAACAAAAAAAACAAAACCTATAGAATTAGTTCATGATTAAGGTAAGGCTTCCAAATTTTACTTAGAAAAAATTGAGCTTCATGAAGGACTATAAACTTTTCTTCCATGGAGAGCATATTTATGGTTAATTTCCAATAAACTACCATATATCTCCACAAGTACAACTACCATTCAAAATTCTATGGTATCTGTTAACATCTCTCACAATGATCTCCCTCTCCACCACTCTACTGATATACTTAAAAGACTCATGGCAATCCTACAAATCCTCAAGTTCTTCACTATCCTCAATGCCTTTCCCGGTGGGGTTCCGCTTACTAACCCAAACGCCAATGCTAACTTCTCGCTATGATACCAAAGTGCCTGTGTCTTCTCCCTTTCTTCGACCTTATGCAACATTTCTTTCCAAATTGGGACGTATCCTAACTTCTCGCACTCCTCAATCAACTCTTCTAGCTTCGCGTAAATCTCTTCCGCTCTCTCGTGATTCCTATCACCGCCAAGAATACATGAACTTCTCCTTTCACTTCAATCCAACTCCTACCGCCTTCTTTCCTCACTCGCCTATCTTTCATCATCTTCCTCATTTCCGCGACCTCATCCCACCTACCTGAAGCCGATAACCCATTAGCAGCAATCACATAAGCAGAGTCATCATAAGGGTTTACTTCTATTAATCTGTGAGCCATTCTCAGAGCCATGTCTGGTGCACCATGTAACGCAGAGGAGGATAACAATGCCCTCCACACGGCTGCATCTGGTTCAAATGGCATTTCCATTGCAATCTTCTCCGCATCCTCCAACCTCCCAGCTCTCCCAAATGCACCTATCAAACAAGTATAGTGCTCCAATCCCGGTTCCAAACCGTAACGAACTCTCATTTTCTCAATCCACTTCTCACTCTCAGAAGCCAACCGCATTAGAAAAGGCCGTTAAAACAGCCAGGAAACTGTATTCATCCGGCGAAAATCCCCTGGTTTCCAATAAATGAAAAAGCTCAAGCACGGAATTTTTATCTCCTTGTTGTGCATAACCAGACAACATAGCATTCCAAGCAACAACATTTAACACACTGACATTCTCGTCAAAAACCCTCCTCGCATCAAACACATGCCCAGCTTTTCCATACGCATCAATCAACGCAGTCCCAACAACCACATTCCTATCGAAACCCGCAACAAGTGCATGTCCATGTATGATCCTGCACTGCTCCATAGCAGCAAGCTCGGCGGCCGAACGCAACGCTCCAGACACGCTGTGCACCGTGGACACCACATCACGACGTCTCATGTCAGCAAAGACCGACAAAGAATCCACACAACGAGAGTTTTGCGCCAAACAAACAATCATGGCAGAGTAACAAAACTCCTCTTTGTCGTGCATTTCATCGAACACCCTCTTGGCATTATCAGGTAACCGAAACTTGGAGTAGAAATTGACAAGGGCGGATCCACAAAAGGGTTTGTTGTTAAATGAGAGTTTGAGAGACATGGAGTGGAGAGAGAGACCGAAAGAGAAAGCGTAAGAGAGAGAAGCGCAGGTTTTGAAAAGAGAGGCAAAAGTGCGCTGGTTGGGCAGAAATGAGAAGGTTGGGTGGCAGAGCATGGAGAGGAAGAAGCGGAGAGAGAGAGGAGAATTGGAGTGTGCGGAGATGAGAGACGTCCATGAGACGATGTTGGGTGATGGGATTTGGTGGAAGACACGGAGGGAGTAGGAGAGGAGGTTGGATTTGGAGTAGAGGGTGATGAGGTTGTTGAAATCAGAACGGTCCGTGTAAAACGATTTCAAGGTTCTGGTGTGGAGGATTCGTGGATCTGTGTTAGTTTGTGCTGCGTCTCCTCTGTCTAGTGCTTTGTTCATGTTTGCAGAGACAACACAAGCTTTGCCGCCATGCTTCGTTTTAAAACTAGTTTGACCCGGAAAACTCTTGCTTGAGTAAGGGTCATCTTTGATATTGTTTTTAAAAAGCTAAATTCAACTTATTTTATAATTTTGATAAGAAATGATATTTGGTAAAACTTCCAAAAGTGATTACTTGATAATCCGGTAAGTTTTGATAGGGATTTCAAGAAGTAAGTGAGAGTAACTTTTTAAAAGTGATTTTGGAATAATCTATTTCGGTATTTAATGAATCTTTTAAAATATCATTATTATCCCTATAAAATCAAATTAAAATCATATATCTTATTTCATCATAAAATTAAATATTCTCCTTAAATATTGATTTAATTTATAAAATCTTTTAAAAATATTTTTATTGATTATATGGATTTTTTTTTCTAATTTAAATATTATACTTAAGTGAAATGTTGCGCAGTGGTCGGGCTAATAAGCCCATATTAACAGCCCTCCTATCACAAGTTGACACGTCAGCAAAAACACACTAAGGGAATTAGACTTCATCACACACAAACCCCTCTTCTCCCTCCCAAAATCGTGTTTCTGTTTTTGAGAAAAGCTACACAGTGGCATTTTTTTTAGACCTCATTACGTTGCGTTTACTGGATTCAAGAGGCATTTCACAAAATCTTCATCTTCGTCATAATCAGAGTTGTTGCTTTTTACGGGCGAGGCATTTGCAAACAATAATCAGACCTGTTCTTCAAGAGTGAGGTACTTGTAGTATTGGGCAAGACGGGTAGGAGGACTCTGGCAAGAACACGGTTTTCGCACCATCCCAGTCGGTAAGAACGCGGTTTTTCATGGCTGAGAAAGGTGATCTTAGTGTTGCTGAGGTAATTTTCACCATTTCCAGTACTCAATTGAGATGCTAATAAATTACCCTATATATGTTTGATTAAATGTCATAAGAAGATGAATATGCTTGAAAGTGATATTCTACTACTCGTTTACGTTCGACAATGATTTTTTGTTGTGAAAAAAATCAAACCATAGAAACCGAGCATGCTGAGAGGATGTGTAGTGGACAGAAGAAATTTTTTGTTGTGAAAAAATTTGCCGAGCAAAAAAAAAAAAGTCCGGTTGTAGTGAAAAAATTTATATCTTCACCTTTCTTTTTGCTTGTTAAAAGTGGAGAAAAAAAAAATCAATTTGCATAGTTATAAACTATATTGAAGGAGGGAAAAAAGAAATAAAATATATTGCACAGTTATGCAAGCAAGGGTCCATGGCTCAAGATCCTCCAAGAATTACTTGTTTTTATTACTGTAATACTGCAACAACTAAGACTAGAATTTCTGTCCACTCACACTCACAATTTAGATTGTGGTTGTAATTAAATGTTAAAATTCAGATGATTTCAATATAGTTATTGTGGTCGTTTTGAATAACTACTAACTTTATAATGTGGTGGTTTTGTATTGTAGGAATAAATTTCTTACGTTAATAGTGATGAACTTGAGGCTGAAAGTGTATACATTTTAGATGATGTGAATGTTGAAGATGGGATGAATGTCGACGATAGAGTGAATGTGGATGGGGGAGTCTTTCGAGTAGTGGTAGTTTGGAGCCATACATTGGTATGGAGTTTGAGGATGTGGAAGACGCCCAAACATTTTACAAGGCATATGCAAGACGAAAAGGTTTTGCAATTCGAACAAATCATACTCGGTTGTCGAAAGATGATAAAACTCTTTGTGCAGTTGACTATGTTTGCACAAGGGCAGGATTCCGGCAGGTTAGTCGGAAAGAAAAAGATCGAACACTCCCTCAACCTGCCGAGACAAAAATTGGATGTAAAGCAATAATGAGATAAAAAAAATGGTGAAAAGTGGATAGTCAACAAGTTTGTGGTTGAACATAATCATATTCTACTTACACCGAGAAGTACTAGCTTGCTTCGTGGACATAGGGGAGTTACTAAAGTCCAAAAAAAACTGATTATGACGTTGAATGTGTAAAAGTGAATAGAAGAGAGAATTTGCTGGAATGAATTTCATTGATGTCAGAGTACAAATATATATACAACTTGTTTACTTTCTCTACAAGTCTATCACTTCCTACAATTAAGCTATCACAACTACAATATAGCAAAGTTCCAGGAATACTAACTATAATCAAGGAACACATAAGGTAAACAAATATTTACTATTAATACAAAGGATATGACAGATTTTACTTTCCAACACTCCCCTCAAGTTGGAGAGTGGATGTCTTGCACTCCCAACTTGCGAACCATAGGAACAAAAAATTCCTTTCCCAAAGCCTTGGTCAAAACGTCAGCAAGCTGATTTGTAGAACTCACAAATCTTGTTACCAAGAACCATCTTGAATCTTGTCTCTTATAAAATGACAATCCATCTCTATGTGCCTTGTACGTTCATGAAAAATAGGATTCGCTGCTATGTGTATTGCAGCCTTATTGTCACAATACAACAATGCAGCCTCTTGATGTAAAACCCCCAAATCTCTGAGTAAATAACGAAGCCATGTCAATTCACAACAAGCTCCTGTCATTGCACGATACTCTGCTTCGGCTGAAGAAAGGGAGACTGTTTTCTGGCGCTTCGATCTCCATGAAATTAACGAGGGGCCTAGAAATACACAGTATCCTGTAGTAGATCTTCTCGTAAGTGGGCATCCTGCCCAATCTGAGTCAGAGTAGGCTCGCAGCCGAAGATCACTGGTTGAGGAGAAGAAGAGGCCTTGGCCAGGAGCAGATTTCAAATAGCGCACAACCCGTAAAGCTGCTTCCCAGTGATCCTTTCGAGGTTGGTGCATAAACCTGCTCAATATATGGACAGAATATGTAATATCCGGCCTTGAAACTGTGAGATATATTAATCTCCCAACTAATCGCCTATATCGTTCTGGATTTTTAAGTAGCTCACTCTTATCAGATAATTTTAAACCACGTTCCATGGGAGTATCGATGGGAGCTGCCCTAATAAACCTGCATCCTTAATGATTTCCAACGCATACTTTCGTTGAGAAATAAAAATGCCATTCCTAGATGCAGAAATTTCAATACCAAGGAAATACTTCAATTTACCAAGATCTTTAAGGCGAAATTTATTATGCAAGAACTTCTTGATATCAGTTATACTCACAGGATCATTGCCAGTAATTAAAATGTCATCAACATATATTAAAAGAGCAGTAAAGGACTTGCCTTGCTTCCTGATGAACAGAGAATAGTCAGCTTTTGATTGTTCATACCCAGCTGAACGAATGGCCTCAGAGAATTTAGCAAACCATTGGCGAGAAGCCTGTTTCAACCCATATAGTGACTTGTGGAGGCGACAAACCAAGTGTTCCTCCCCTGTCGCCGAAGCCCTGGCGGTGGAGACATGTAAATTTCTTCGTGGAGGTCACCATGGAGAAAGGCATTATTAACGTCGAGTTGATGAAGGGACCAGCCACGGGCAGCAGCCAGAGCCAATAAACAACGAACAGAGATGATCTTGGCTGTTGGAGAAAAAGTATCCTGATAATCAACCCCCTCCAATTGAGTGAACCCTTTTGCCACAAGGCGGGCTTTGTACCGCTCAATTGATCCATCAGACTTAAGCTTGATCTTGTAAACCCAACGACAACCAATGGGAGTCTTACCAGCCGGAAGAGGAGTGAGAGACCAAGTGGCATTTGCTTCGAGAGCCTGTAATTCGGAATGCATCGCTGCTTGCCACTCAGGGTGAGCGGCTGCCTCAGAATAAGACCTTGGCTCTGTGACAGTACCAAGTTGAGCAACAAAAGAGTGATACACAGGCCGATATCTATGATACGAAACATAATTTGTCAAAGGATAGCGTGTACCTTTGGTCGGACCCGGAACGAAGGAAGTCGATTGGTCGAAGTAAACGTTGGAGCAGACATAATCATTGAGTTTGACCGGTGGAGCGGTGACGGCTAGAACGACGGAGTGGTTCTGGTGGTGGAGCGGAGGCTTGGGCGAGAGGAGGGATGGATCGGGTGAGAGAAGAGAGTGGTCTGAGACAGTGGGTGAGGCTCCCGTCGTCGGAGATGGTGGGTCAGACGGTGCCGGTTCGATGATGGCCGAAAGTGATGGGTCAAAGACTGTTTGTGGTGAAGAGGGAAGTATGTGGTCGAGAGGAGGCGGAGGAGACTGTGTGGTGGGAGGGGGAGAGTCAAAAACTGAGTCAAATGTATCATGGGTCAGTAATGGAATTGGGCCAGAATTATGGTCCAACAAAGATGCAGCAGAATTGGGCTTGACAGAGGCATATGGAAAAATATTTTCATGAAATTTCACATCCCGGCTAGTAAAAACATTTTTGGTCGATAAATCGAATAATTTATATGCCTTTTGACCGATGGGATAGCCGATGAAGACGGAGGGCACGGCACGACGATCAAATTTGTGAGAAGTGTGAACGTTGGTAGCATAAACAAGACAGCCAAACACACGGAGATGAGAATAAGAAGGCGGTTTGGAATAAAGAAGTTCGAAAGGAGTTTTGAAAGAGAGAACCGGTGAAGGTAACCGATTGATGATGTGGACAGCGGTGAGAGCACATTCGCCCCAAAATTGTGAAGGGAGTTGAGCATGAAATTTTAAAGCACGAGCCACCTGTAAGATGTGACGATGTTTGCGTTCCACAACCCCATTTTGTTGAGGAGTGTAAACACAAGAATGTTGAAAAATGACACCCTTATCATGAAAAAATGAACGAAGTGAGATAAATTCCCCACCATTGTCACTTCGAAAAGTTTTAATGCGAGATTCGAATTGAGTGAAAACATAATTGAAAAATCGTTTTAAAATTGATTGTGCCTCATTTTTGTGACGCATTAAAAAAATCCAAGTGAAACGTGTATAATCATCAACAATGGTAAGGAAATAATTAGCACCAGAAAGAGAAGAGTGTCGATAACGACCCCAAATATCACAATGTATAATTTCAAATGCCTTTGTAGAGGAAATAGTACTAGTACCAAAAGGTAAACGACTCTGCTTAGCCAAAGGACATGTATGGCAAGCATTTTTTGACTCAACAGAAAAATTTAAAAAATTCTTAGCAATGAAGCTTAAGCGAGAGGGTGATACATGGCCTAAGCGACTATGCCAAAGGTCGGTAGATGAAATGGCGAGGTTGCAGGCAAGTCGGTTTGTAGGTGAGGAAGGGTTGATCAAAGATTTCTCTGTTGCTAGTGCCACCAAATAGTATAGTCCGTCACGTTGTTTACCCAAACCAATCGTCCTCCTCGTAGCCAGATCCTGCAAAATACACCAATAAGGGAAAAACGTTACTGAACAGTTAAGACCTCTTGTCAAACGACTAACTGACATCAAATCAACTTTGAACGTAGGCACAGATAACACATCATGCAAATAATAGACGGAATTCAGGGGTAAAGACCCTTTTGCAATAATATCCGCTTTTTCTCCACTAGGCAACAATACAGGCGGTAACGAGCAATTTTTATCTTTATACAAACAGTTCAGATGATGAAGTAATATGATCCGTTGCCCCGCTGTCAATAATCCAATTGCAAGAATCGATTTTAGACAAACCTGGCTTTGTTACCGCATTGGCTTTGGAGCTAGAGCCTTCATCTTGATTGTTAAGAAGTGATAAAAGCTGCTGAAGTTGGGTTTCTGACAATGAAACTGTAGGCCTTACCTCAGCGTTGTGTGACACCTCAGATACCTGATTAGCAGCAGAAAATCCTTTATGTTGATTTAAATTTGGGCCTGAATTCATTCTTGCCTTGGAATGACCTGATGGGAACCCATGTAATTGAAAGCACTTTTGGACCCAATGACCCATCTCTCCACAGTGAGTGCACTGAGGTCGTCCCCTTCCTGATCCAAAACGACGCCGATCCTGGTCAAATCGTCGTTCTCCTTGCAATCGAACATCCTGAGGCTGAGACGAACGGTTCGCTGGGGACTGATATGATCGATCTGTTCCTGCTGAAAAATTTGATCTTCCCCGTTGTTGTTGTGACGCACCGCCATAGCTGCGCTACCAAGCTCAGTTGCGGTCTGTGTGGTACTAAGAAGTCTTTGTTTTTCTTCTTGAGAAACTGAGGAGTAGGCTTGGCGGACGGAAGGCAGAGGATTCATCAAAAGGATTTGACCACGAATTGCAGAGTAAGTTTCATTCAAACCCATTAAGAACTGCATCAATTTTTGTTGATCTGCCTATGCTGCATGTGTTGCGTCTGAATACGAAGCCAATTCATCCCATAAGCCCTTCAATTTAGTATAGTAGGCAGAGACAGAGAGTTGTTCTTGCCGAAGATAAGCAATATCTCGCTGAATCTCGAAGATGCGAGGTGCATTACTTTGAGAGAATCGCTCACGGAGATCTTCCCAAACTTCATGAGCGGTAGAGTAATAGATCACACTATCTGCGATTTCTGGATTGATAGTATTGATGATCCAGGAATGAACCATGTCGTTACATCGCGACCAAGTTGCGTAGCCTTCAGGATCAGCTTCTTTTGAAGGAGCTTCGATAGAACGATTGACAAATCCGAGTTTGTTTTTGGAGTTTAAGGCCAGAGTCATAGCCCTTTTCCAACCAGAGTAATTGTCTCCATTCAGAGATTTGGAAACTAGAACCAATCCTGGGTGATCCGAGAGTGATGAGTGAAATAAGGATTCGAAATGTCAGATTTTGAAGAACTTGATGAAAACTCCTGCTTTGATGAACCAGAGGAGGCAGCAGTCTTGCCAGAATTTGATGAGGGTGTTGGTGGAACTTCATCGTTAGCCATGATAGTTTAAAAGAACTGAGAAGATGCCTACACGAGAGACTAGAGTGCAGAGATGAGTCGGGATCTTAATCCTGCTCTGATACCATGTAAAAGTGAATAGAAGAGAGAATTTGCTGGAATGAATTTCATTGATGTCAGAGTACAAATATATATACAACTTGTTTACTTTCTCTACAAGTCTATCACTTCCTACAATTAAGCTATCACAACTACAATATAGCAAAGTTCCAGGAATACTAACTATAATCAAGGAACACATAAGGTAAACAAATATTTACTATTAATACAAAGGATATGACAGATTTTACTTTCCAACAGAATGAGTCCGGTGTACCAACGAGGAAAATTATGTCGGTGTTAAGTAAAGAATCAGGTGGTGACTTTAATGTTGGTTGTATTGGCAAAGATGTTGAAAATTACTTGGGAACCAAAAGGAGAAAAATATTTGAAGAGGGGGATGCATAAAGGTTATATTCCTACTTTATTAATCGGTAACTCAAAGAACCTGGGTTTGTGTATTCCATACAAGTTGATAAGGATGGGTGTATGGGAAGTTGTTTTGGGGCTGATGCGATCTAGGGCTGCATACCAATATTTTGGAGATGTTGTTACATTTGATGCCACTTACTTGACCAATATTTATAAAATGTCATTTGTGCCATTTGTGCCATTTTCTGGAGTTAACCATCATTATCAGACCATAATGTTTGGTTGTGCTTTGTTAGTTAATGAAACGGCTGAATCATAACATGGTTATTGAGAACATGGCAAGAGGCTATGCTTGGGCGTGCCCCGAACACCATAATTACCATGATGACAAGGCGATGGCTAATGCATTGCAGAGGTACTCCCGAATACAACTCATAGGTTGTGCTTGTGGCACATTTTACAAAAGTTTCCCGAACATTTGGCCCATGTATATAACAAATTTCTGAATTTTCAGAAAGAATTTCGTCATTGCATCCATGAGACAATTACAATTGATGAGTTTGAGCAAAAATGAGCTTCAATAGTAGTGAAGTATGAGCTAGGAGAAAATACTTGGTTGCAAAATCTTTACAGTCGATGGGAAAAGTGGGTACTAGCTTACTGCGTTCGACATTCTGTACCGGTATGTCAACAACTCAAAGAAGTGAAAGCATGAATAATTTTTTCAAAGATTATGTTGTTCAAGCACCATGGTTAGTGACTTCGTGCACCAGTATGAAAAAGCTATAGATGCACGTTACTTTAAAGAGAAAGAGAAGATGTCGGATTAAATCTATGCGGGCGATATTGAAGACACCTCTTAAAATTGAAGAGGAGGGGCAACGATTTATACAAGAAAATCTTTCACGATCTTCCAAGCTGAGTTGTTCGATAGTGTATGGTACTAAGAAAAAAACTTGTCGAAAGAGGGTGAGACCAAGACATATGGAGTGACAGTTGAAGGTAAAGAAACACCTCTTTACCATGTGACATTGAAGGGTGATGAAGGACATGCAACATGTACATGCCATATGTGGGAGTTCGTGGGGATTCTTTGTAGGCATATCTTGTGTGTTTTTGGCAAGAAAGCGAAGTTAGATCGATTGCCACAGTGCTATATTCTAGATAGATGGACTATGAATGCTAAGAGTCGACCCATTCCCAACATACCATGTTCTGAAGGGCAAGTTCGGCAAGGAGAAAATGAGGCTATAATGAGAAAATTCAAGTCAATGATACAACTTTATGACATTGTCGAACTTGCATCACAGTCAACTGAAAAACACAATCACTTCACACTTGCATTGGAGAAAGTTCACAAAGAGTTGCTTACAATGGAAGATCATGTAGAATGTTCACAAAGAGGGGAGGGAACCAATGATGATCAAATTTTAAGAAGTCAAGTTGTATCGAACTTTTCACAAACGGTGCAGGACCCATCACGAGTGTCCATGAAAGGGCGCCCAAAGTCTTTGAGAACAAAGAACCCAAAAGAGAGTCAACCAACCAAGAAAAGACGTTGTACCATTTGCAAAAATGAGGGACATTAGGAACAACTGTCCTTCAGTAAGGTATTGTAGATTAATATTTTTATTAATTTGTTTTAATTAAAGGTTTACATTTTTTTTTAATTGTATTTGTTGTTGTTTATGCAGGAATATTAGGCATACACTTGCTGAGGTCGAGCGCACTACATTAGACGACTAATGGAGCTTTGCTTAAGTCATTCTTCAGTAAGGTATTGTAGATTTTAATACTTTTTATTAGTTTATTTTAATTAACGTTTTACTTTTTTTATTGTATTTGTTGGTGTTTATGCAGAGATATTGGGCATACACAATGCTGAGGTCGAGCGCGCTACATTAGACGATATAGTTGGAGGACTACGGCACCTGACAAAATATGAAGTTAATGTTTTGAAAATGTTTAGAAGAATGGAGCATGTTTTGAAAATATTATGGAAATGATTTAATGGAAAAGGTGGATAGAGTTGTATTTTCAAATTTTGGAGCATGTTAATGTTATGTAGTGCCCTTTTTAGATTTCAGATTCAATTAGTGTTAATGTTATGGACAGATTCAGATTAGAATTTGTGTTAATGTTATTTTCATATTCAGATTATGGGGCATGTTAATACTTCAGATTATCTTGCATGTTAATGTAAAAAAAGATGTCAAAATTCCCATTACATTCATCACATATTCAGTACATTCATAAACATGTCACAAATTCCCATTACATTCATGTACATTTTTCAGTACATTCATAAAAATGTCAAAATTTCCATTACATTCATGTATATTTTCAGTACATTCATAAACATGTCACAAATTAAAATTACATTCATGTACATTTTTAGTACATTCAAACGGGTTACTGAGTCCTACATCATAAGATTTAGCTTAGTTCCATTAAGAACCGCTAGATTGGAATTCACATCTTCAACTGCAGTTTCTAATGCAACTTTTGCCACTTTGTAGAGCTTCCAGGGGTCTTGTGGCAACCTTTGTTGCTACTGTTATTGAAGTTTAGAGGATTCGAGAATCACCTTGCGTTTTGCTAAGGCAGCGAGGTGATTCACTCGTTGCTCTTCCATGATATCCATAGCTTAGGGTTTCTTTCATAGAGAGAGAGAGAGAGAGAGAGAGAGAGAGGGTTTGAATTTCGACTGCAAGACGTGAGGCACGAAAATTAGATCGAAGGAGTGACAGCTGGTTTTGTAATTGGGTGGGAAAAGATGTAAAATAAATCCATATAATGTCTTACGTGTCAGCTTGTGATATGAGGGTTGCTAATATGGGTTTATTAGCCCGACCAATGCGCAGCTTTTCTCTATACTTAAATATTGATTATATATATATATATAATTAATTAATTAATAAAAAATGAAATAAGATTATAAATCATATCTATTTTGAATCATTGTAATTAATCACAACACAAACATAAATGATAACAGTGATTATAATAAAAGGTAATTGCATTAACATGCTTTGATATTAAGAGTAATTGCATTTAGGAGTTGGAAAATTCATTTTATTGCACTGACCAGTGACCACCCGTCAAAACCGTTCAGGTGAAAACTGATAAGTACAATGTTGACAATTTTCTCTCTTTTTTCCCTTTTTTAATCAATCTGTTTTCTCTTTCTTCATTCCATTTTGTTTTCTTGGTAATAAGAATCAATTTTCGATTAAGAAAAAACCAATTGTGTTTACCCACTAGTCTAATGATTTTCTCGGTGCAATTGAGTGCAATGATTGAGATGCCTCATATGCCCAAGTAGTCTTTGTAGGAAATTGCTTGGGCGCTAACCGGTCAAGTAATGCCTTTGCACGAGTATTCTAATTAACTTCATTGAAGTTTTCAACCATAGGGAATCTATAATGTGGTCGTGTCTATGATAATATATTTTCAAGTAATATGATGCATGTTTGAGAATCAAAACTAATATTGATTTAAAAAGTAAAAATAAAAAATAAAAATAAATAAAAAAACTCAGAAACTAATTTGGTAGAAAGTTGACACTTTTATGTTCTTGAGCAAACTAGCTGCTGAAGAACTTTCCTATCGAGACAATAGCCACAATACATCCAGATCCAGATGCACAACTTGATAAAGAAACAAAAAAGAATACGAAACAATGATGAAAGAAACATCATAGATTCATAGAAAACTGAATCCAACCGGCTGCATTCCAAGTTGCATCAAAAGATCTTGTTACTAGAAAAACTTCTAACATCATGATAACGAAAAAAAAAAAAAGTTGCATGAAGTTATTGAAGCAATAACATGAGCAACAATGGCCATAGGTATTTAACAACTAAAAGTTATGAAAATCAATATACAGAAAGTAAAGAGGAGATTAGCGAACAAATTCACGGGGTTCATCAACCATTCATCTTCATGACAGAAGCATTCATCATTTATGCAACTAAAAGCATATGGGATATCTTAACACAACTTCAATTCTTATTTTCATATTTCAGAACTTGATACTAAATATACTATTATCCTTTAATGTAAGGAAGAGAAAATTACGACTTCTCTATAGTGAACACATTCATAAAGACAGGTAAAATCCTAAAAATCTTGAATTAATTTATAATGTAATGCTAAGCTCTTTTTGACGAATCTTCGCACATTTTGACGTTCCAATAGGTTTCATAATTTATACTATTGAACATACAAACGATGAACAGCTAAGAAGGTTAACAGAAACGAAGGAAATAAAAGAAATTAGTAATACGTTAGCTTGAAAAGTTCATCTATTTTAATAGCTCAGCATCCTGAATGAAACAAAGAGTAAGAACTAAAAGAAGTTTGAAACAGAAAGCTTTGGCTTGAATAGGAAAAGAGCAAAAATTATTAATCTTCTATATCCAAATACTGAGTGTGATAACGGAATCTTCCTTTTGAGTTTTGACCAACTTTGAAGTAAACAGATTGTAATTCACCTTGTGACAATAAATAACAATTGCAATGACAAAAAAATCGGTGTTCCACAGCAATTCAAGACACAGAGACACATCATCACTTTAACAAAGAATTGGTGGACAAGGGAATCATCAAGATGTCTCATCGCAATACTGACGAGAAGCTAGCAGACATATTTACAAAGCCTTTGGGTTTTGAAAATTTTGTATATTTTAAAGACATGTTTGCGTTGAGGGGGAGTGTTAAAAATTAATTCAGAAAATTATGTGTTAGTGGTGCTGGAGTTTAGCATCATTAACTCTAAATTTGAGTCAAATAAGTCACTCCCACAGTCACACACTCACACTTACTAGTTTTTTGGACTAGTGGGATGTTTGAGTTATGATCCTAGTTTCAAGGAAGTTGCAATGTTTTAAAAAGCGTGAGGCAGTTCGAAGCGAAGTTTTGTCTTAGTGAGGCAAGGTGGCCGCCTCAATTTGAGAAGAAAAGAAAAAAGAATACTTTGAGTGAGTTGTGAGATTTGATCGCAGAGCGTGTGAGATTTGAGTGAGGTGTTGTTCATTTATTTTTGAAGCCAAGGTGTTGTTTGTTTGATTGAGTGTGAGTGGGGGCTGTTAGGGTTTTTTTAAATTAATTCTAATTTAAACAAAAACCTTAAAACGGTGAGTTTTGAGAAAAAAGAAAAGCACAAAACTGATCCAAAACTCACCGTTTCAATCACAAAACCAAAATGAAATGTCACCACCTCAAGTCGGTTCGGCCTTAAGGCAGTCACCTCATTGCCCCGAGGTGATGTCATTTAATTAAAGCCTTGAGGCACCAGCCTCAAGAAGTGGAGGGCTGAGGCGGCCGCCTCGGCCGAGTTTTAAAACATTGGGTAGTTGTGTTATTAATTGTGGGCTCATAATTCAGTAATTGCCTAATGGGTCATGTTTATGTTAAGTTAGTCACTTACATCAGTGGTCATGGTTCTTAATTGTTGGTAATTATGATATTGTAAATGCCTATGTAAAGATTTCTTAGTGTTAAATGCAATGTAAAACTTCCAAATGTTAATTTCGGGAAAGGCTAATGACAATTAAGAAGACTTCTCTCAACAAATGTGAAGAGGTGAGAGGAATGACAAAATTATAGATTGGAAGACCAAGGGAATAAATGTCTAAATTTTCTTTAGATTGCATTCAACACGAAAAATCCTTTATAATTTATATAGATATGTACACGAATTACCAACAATTATGGACCATGACCACGAATGTAGACCACTAACTTTTACAAATTACAAGTTTACAACACACGTTAACCATTAGGCAATTACTTGCCACAAATTAATAACAACACCAACTTGAAAATAAGGACCATAACTCATCCACTACACCAAAAAAACTAGTAATTGAGAGCAACTTACTTGACTCAAATTTAGGACTCATGTGATGCTAAGCTCTAGAATCACTAACGCATAATTTCTGCATTAAATTTTAACATTAAACACACACATCTGAAGCTACAATTACACAACAGTAAACTCTTGAAATTAAGATATAAATGTCAATGTTGAGCCACTACAACATTGGAGGAAATTATTATGGACTAAATGCAAGAAGCACATACTACTTTCTTCTTTTATAATTCAAATCAATCTAGAGTTTTAATCATAGAAGCACCTATAACATAAGAACACAAATTATTACTTCACACCAATTTCGCTTCCCATCTCAAGGTCACAATTCACAAAACAATATACAGTTTAAATCTATGATGCGGCTCTTGCAGAATAAAACTAGAAATCAAAACCATTAATCAAACCAAAATCCAATATATACGTACAATAAGAGAGGGAGATATTGAATATATATCAAAGATCCAAAACATAAGCCACATTAATTGAGTACTCTTAAATTTCCAAAATTCAAAACTCCGACACCACACTAATAACCAAACATAGAAATCCCTCTAACCTGGCCCAATTGGAAACCGACTAGACTTCGTATCGCCTTTCACTTCTGACCAGCGACGACGGGAGGAGCTCCGAGCAGGCTCTGCTGTTGCAACTCGAGTTCGGTGAACTGCTGCTCGCGGTCCATCTCGATGATGAGTGGGACCACCAGGATGAGGAACGTGGTCCCCGCGATCCACGCCGCCTTGCCCGTGCTTTTCAGGAGCTTTTTGGTGACGAAGGCCGCGTCGGACGCCGTCCGTTTGGTGTGGGAGACGATTGGGGAGTCTGATACGGTGCGTGTAACCCTAGCGAGAACGCCCGAGGATCCCTTTTTGCCTGCCATCAGATATGCAGAGATGGTGAAATTGCGGCAAACCAAAGAAGAGCGAGAGTGAGAGAGTGAGAGAGGTTTAGGGTTTATGGTTCTCGATCACTGACAGTTGCTATGAACCTGTGATTTGATTGAGAGGTTCTAGATATCAGTCAACTCATTGGACCAGCCCAAAAGGAGACTCACGACTCTGGCCCAATAGTCATATATGTGATGAGATCTGAATCCTCTCCTCAAAAGATGTCTTTACATTGTCCTCGCAACTATCTATTGACATAGGGTTGGCAAAAAGAACCGGTTCCAATGGAACCGGACCATACCCATATGATACGGTTTGGGTATATACCCGATCCATAACTAACAAATACCCATATGGTTCTTAACTCATCAAACCCACATTAATTGCGGGTCGGTTATGGTTTCAGACTGGGTACCCTTTAGACTCGGAATGGAACCGCATTTTTAAAAAAAAATTAGGTCTCGTTAAAAACTTATTTACTTCATCGACTTCACGCGCTTCTACTTTGTTCCTCTCTGGTCTCTTTTTTCACCCTCTCCATTCTCCACCTTCTTGCCTTTGTCGCCGATCGCCAGTCGCCGTTGTCACTGATCGCTAGTATTTTTCGGGGTAAGTTTTCTAAGTATTTTTACTCGAATGATTTGGGATTTGTCTCTCGGTATCGAAATCAATTAATTTAGGGTTTTATTTGTTTGTTTTAGTAATGGAAATACACTTGATTTGTTTATTTGGGTCTTAAAACTTTTTTCATTTGATTTTGTTTCTGGGTTATGGATCCAAATTTGTTGCCCTTTGATTTTGTACTTGCAAACTAAGCTTTTTGTATTAATTTTTGATTGGTTTGGAGTGATATCCGATCTGGGTGGGAGTATTTTTTGTTTGATTTTGTTTCTAGGTTATTTTCTGGTACTTGAGTTTTGTCGCAAAGGATTGAATCTAATTTTCTTAAATTTATGCAGAATTTGAAGAACAAGCTTACCAGTCCTATTCCTTCAACATTAACCCAAATTCCTAATCTGAAAACTCTGTGAGTTACTTCTTTATGTTAGAGATCCTTAGACTTGGTGCATAGTTGTCAGAGGCGTTAAGCAAAGCTAGGTGCTAAGGGCCTCTAATGCCTGAGGCACTAGGCGCTAAGCTAGGCAAACGCTCGACTGAAGCTAGGCGGATGTTTTTATAAAAAACATGTATAAACTTGTTTTATCTATAATTTTTCAAATGACTACTTGCAAACTCCGCATAACACATAATAATTAAAAATAATAATTAGCACCATAGTTCAAAGAAATAGCATCATAGTTCATAGTTCAAACTTCAAAAGAGACTTAAAGTTGCAAAAACAATTAAAAGCATCACAATTCTAAGAAAACAAGTTCATGCATCAAAATCAAATTCATAATCATCATCCCTTCCAATCTCTTCGTCTTGTTGAAGTTGATCTCCCCCATCTTCCCCTTCAATCTCTTCTTCACTTTCCTCCTCATCTAATTATCGATTTGATGGTTGAACTTGAAATTGTTGTGGTACCCTTGGCCTTGATGAAGAAGCTTCTCTTGATCTAAATCGATAACTAGACTCTCCAACTCCTGCAGCTGTAGCAACATCATTCCATATCAAATTATCTTCAGCTGTAAAAACAAGCTCATTATCTCTAGCATTATCATCATCTAACCTCCTAGTCAGCCATTCATTACTGTCATCAATGTCATTTAAATATATGAGATCAATGGTGTCACGCGATTCATATCAACGCCTTAATGCTCTATTGTATTTTACGAACACCAAATCATTTAAATGACTTTGATATAGTGTATTTCTCTTTTGGTATGAAGTTGCAATAATTATACATACAAAAGTAAGAATATTTAAATTATAATGTAAAATGTAATTAAAAATACTCTAAAAGGTAAAAACATAAAGTTAAACTTACATTTTCAAATACGCTCCAATTCCGTTCACACCCAGATGAACTGCAAGTGAGGCTAAGAATCTTGATAGCAAATTTTTGCAAAGCTGATGTAGAAGTGCCATAAGAATCCCACCACTCAACTACAAGATTAAAAATAATTATTAAATATTAATATACATGATGTAATTTGTTATTAATATACTTATATATAATTATAGAAATAGAATTCATGTTTTAGTAAAAAAGATATATACATGGTGATTTCTTTCCTTTCATTCTAACACCCATTGGACTACCAAATAGTTCTTCAGCTTTCTTATATTTGGCGAGGTCAAGATCAATCTGACATCGAGTCTCAACATTTGGGACCAACCTTTTTATGCATGTATACAATCCATTTGCCACTTCATTATCTACATTTTTAGTTGTGTAGAAGAATTCCGGGTTCAAGAACCACCCGGCTCCATGGAGGGCGATGAAGTTGAATATTCATTAGCATCAATCAGCTTGAATATATCTCCATTTTTGCTTTCATTGCTCCCAAAAGATTTAACAATGGCTTCTTTGGCTTTATCCATAGCCTCATAAATATAAACCATGGGAGGCTTCCTCTCACCATCCACCAATCGAAGCACTTTCATAAGATGACTGACTATCTTAATCATCTTAAGGGCAAACACTATGGTTCCAAAATGAAGGCATTAAAATAACTTCCACAACTTTTTTAGTTGCCGTTTCTTTAGCCCATTGCTTTTGTGCCCATTCATCGAAGTAAACATCTTTCTAAGGTTGGTTTTGGCTATGAAATATAGACAACGTTATAAAGGCGGTTGCAAATCTTGTTTTTGCTGGCCTTAGCAATTCCTTCATGTTTGTATACTTTATTAACATATTTACCACACCGGTGCGACTGTAGATGTAACTATTAACCATAACGGCCCTCTCAAATGTTGCTTCATTTTTTTAAGCTTGAAAATATCTTCTAACATTAGATCCAAACAATGTGCAATGCATAGGGTCCAAAACAAGTTTTCATATTTTGCCTCAAATAATTCCCTATCATGATAAAAAATATATATATATGTTAGTGTG